>JAGPOW010000261.1:19033015-19049448 GCA_030014935.1 Caiman crocodilus
TTGCACTCATACTCAAACTTAACATTTGGAGAAGAACATTTTTCTTCTGACATGTCTTAGGATTACTTTATTGTTGCTATCAGAAACCGTCCCTGCTGATCTGAGTGAAGGCATCAAGCTAATAATTTGTAATGATGCATAGTAACACAAATTACTACTAAATGTTATGTTGTACATCTAAAGTGCCTTCTCACTGAGTCTGTCAGTCATTCTTTGTAAATAAGTTCACGTTTAGAGAAGGAAAATAGTACTGTTGACACTTCATAGAAAGGAAACTGAGGTGTGGAAGTGAATTTTCAAATGTGGTATATAATTTTGAGTGTCTTATTTCTTGTGTATACAATAATCGTAATGGCATAGAGTTTAAAATCACAAGCCATTAAAACTTTCAGCTAGCTTCCCTAGATTAGGTCCAAAGAGTGTAAATATTTCAGTCTTTAAAAACACTCACTTGTGTTGCACAGCTGGAGAATTGGAGAGCCTTAAATGCTACAGTACCCATGATCCCTGCTATAGGGTGAAAGATGCCAAAATGCCTGAGTAGCTGAATCAAACCAAGTTCTTGTTGTTCAGAGAAGCTGAGCGCGCACAATTCACTAGCACTGGTACCAGCTCCTAGAGTCCTGTGATTTTCATTTTATTTTTTAAAAGTAAGTTTCTAGCATCATGAATGCAAAGAAAATCTTGTTAAGGTGACCTAGTGCCTCTGTCTTGAGTTGTAGACAGCCCAAAAGGGACATTTATGGGATGAATTATGGAAGCTGGGTACTTCTGAAAATCAAGCTCCAAGTCAGGCTCTCACAAAATAACTGATAAGGTGTAGTATTTAGTATGCTAAGCTCCCTGTGTATTGTTTAGTCTGCTGAAGGACGTCTGCCTGGAGAACATGAGAATGCAGCGAAAATAACGTGCCAGATTATCCCAAAGTTACTATGGCTGCCTCCTTTGCAATCATTAGAATTAAGCTTGTCAGCCTTTTCTTTGTAACACTGTTCTGAAGACTTTCTAACTCTCAGTCATTAGAAATACATTCTGGGCGGCTGAGACTTGGCACACAAAGGCTTTAATAACGCATTCACCCAAGAGACAGGAACAGCTGCAATCTCTCAGATACATAATATGAGTTTTATCATTTTCAGTGGAGAATTTTATTGGGGGGGGTGCAGGCATGGGGGGGGGTAGTGTGATTTACACAAAATTCAAAAGACCCAACATTTGCAAAAGATCTAACCACACTTATGAAGATTGCCCTTGGCCCTCTTTCTCAAACTCTTCTCACCTTGTGTGCACCGGATAAGTTGTGGAATCCTAGCCCTGATGATTTATTCTCAACTTTCACCACTGCCGATTTTTTCTTTACAGCTGTAGAAGTCAAGAACAGAGTGTTAACTGCAATGGATTTGCTCCATTATGTCTGATAGTGTGTTTAGTTTATGCTTCCACCTTTGCTGAATTTGAAATAAAGAACTGAGGCATTAAATGTTTGTTATGATCACAATCTTTAAACCGATTTTGAGTTTATTTCAGAGTGTTGTTGGCTAACCCAAGCTGTGTTTGACTGCCATCCATGTGAGCCCAATGACTACACTGCTGAGGAAGTGCCATTCATTTAGTCTGCAACAAGCATAATAACATTCTCAGAGAGTATATTTTGAAAGAAAACATGTCATTGTGAGATCAGATTTAAACAAGGAAGCTGTTCACATCCAGCGTTTACCTTCTCAGTAGTTATGAATATTCCAACATCTAAACTGCAAAATAAGTATGTACCCATCGACTCTGTTTTTACCATCAATAGAACAATAGGATTGTCCTATTGAACTGAAAGTGGGTCATGAAAATACCAGCACAAATGGCATTTTCTATTGTCATCAACTGTATTTGAGAACAAAAATAAAACCATGCAATTCATAAATTATATACTTAATGAATGAGATTTTTATAGCGACCTCAAAGATTTGGACACTAAATCCTATTAATTATAGTAAGTGTCAGAGGTCCAAAATCGTAAAGCAGCTTTGAAAACATACAGTAGATATGTGCATAATATATATTAAATAAACTGTAGTAATAGTAAGGTCCGATTTTCCCATAACAAGGACTCATCTATCATTTGCAGGTTGTTCTTGAGTGGCTCAGAGGGTTGCTTGGGATTTGGGGATTTAATTTAGCTAGGTCAGGGATCCAATAGCTGTGAAGTGTCAGCAGTGTTGGTTTCAATGGGAGCTAGCTGTCAAATTATGTATCAAAGGTCTCAGGCAGGCTGGCAGAACCCACACCATAGACCAGAGTAGCATGGTGCTGATACAGCTCCTGATACCTCAGCAAGATTATAAGTAGACTGAATAAGTCTACATTTGCAATCACACATCCAGATACAGTACAGATATAATAAGCCTGGTTCAGGTTCAATGGAGGAGAGTAGTCTGTAACAGTTATTACCAGCTGATGGCTATTCTGTGGCATTTGTAAACTGAGGTGATGGTATCTGCCTAGTTCCCAGTGGGCAAATACATATCCACTAGCTTTCCTGTGTCTCAGTATACCCATGAATTGTGATTTGTAAATCTATGATTCTATAGATCTGTGGTACCCCAGTTCACTCCTTCCTTCCGTGGACCACAGAGAGATGAAGAAGGCTTGATTTGACTTCAGCATGTCTATAACTTTGCATCTTTGAATTATGTCAGTTCCTATAATCAAATCTCATGGTTCCAGGTTTCAGACAGGTGCCTCCAGAGATCAGGAAGGATTTTTTCCCCCCAACCCGTAAGTTGATAGATGTCTATTTTTTAAATCTTCCTATGAAACAAGAGAGACTGACCAGAGCTGTAAGCAGGACACCAGATGGGGAAAATCAGTGCTTGAAGATGATACAGAATCTTCTCAGACACTTAGTTCGTGTGTCTTGCTTACATGCAAACATCTGATTTGAAGTCAAGAAGAAAGTTTTACTGAGGCCCGATTGGAAGAAATCTTGGACATTTAGAATCATAGAATCAAAAAAAGTTCGGGTTGGCAGGGACCTCAAGAAGTCATCTAGCCCAACCCCCTGCTCAAAGCAAGACCATCCCAACTATATTATCCCACCCAATCTAGCCGAGTCTAAAAGCCTCCAAGGACAGAGAGTCTACCACCTCTCTGAGAAACCTGTCTTACTACCCTCTGAGTGAGAAAATTCTTCCTAATATGTAACTTAAACTTCCCTTGCTGCAACTTGAGACCATTGCTCCTTGTTCTGTCATCTGCCACCACTGAAAACAGTCCAGCAAGCTCATTGTTACTTCACTGTGTATTTGTGTTGTTATCCTCTGTAGTATAAAGCAAGTATTGCTTCCAGGGACCAGTTGGACCTGCCTCATAATCCATTCCTGCCTAAGAGAGACCTTGGGCATTTAAGGCCTCTTGGTCTCACCTGTGGCACACAACAATTTTGTCTTCTGAGAATTGAAATGCTTTCGTCAGGTTACTGGGCTCAATATAGAGTAAGACTTATTGGCCTCTGGATGTACAGGAGGTCAAACTAAATAACCTAACAGCCCCTTCTGGTCTTGAACTTCATAAAATGAATGAAAATAGTATGAAGTCAAATCTTCTTTTAGATTAATTCCTTCTCTAGATGTTGAGGAGTTTATTAATTACTGTTTAGTTAATTCTGTGGGATATTCTAATGGAGCAGTATTATAGAACTGCTAATTATGATCATTTATTACATTTGCAGTCTGTAGTGCTAGCTAAAGTCAAATTTGAGTAGTTTTTAAAATCTCATCCTATATACAAGCGTGCGAGAGAGTTGTAGACTGCATGTACTGAACAACAGAGCTTCAGAATAGTCCGGGGACCAGCTGATATTTTTTAGATTTATTCTAATTCTCACAATATTAAACATGAAACTTGGAATGTTCTCCAGCTTGTTCAACAGCTTTGAGTTCAGACCTAACCAGCAGAAATGCTTGTTAACCAGATCGTTACCAGCGTTCAATATGAAACCATAACTAATGTCCAGGTTATGTCAATATATTTTTAATTTGAAGAGCTCAGTTTCAATTTCAAGGTACTCATATACAAGATAGTAATATTCCCTAGACTTTCCTTCTTTATTTGGTTTATACCATATATCAAAAACTTTCATAAGTAACAGAAGACTTGTATAAATCTGTGCTATTTATTGTTTAGAAAAGCAGGAATCTTTGCTAAAACCTTTTAGATTAATGCCAGACAAATGAAAGTTCTCTTTCTACTGCCCACATCCCTTCACGACACCATGGGCACTTACTTGAATTAGTTTAATAACTCAAATTACTTGAGGTACTTGAATTTGTTTAATTTCAAGGAAGCATTATGACATAAAAGAGTTTTATGAGTGTTTTTAGAAGTTTGGGACAGATTTGGTTCTCAGTTACATCAATGTAATTTTGATTTAGAAATTGCGTCTACAATATTGGAACCCTTTTTCTACCCCCAAAAATCCTAAACTTTTTACTCTGACAAGACAAGGAGCAAGTCCCAAAGGTTGCATGAAATCAACCACAGATGTTACTACTTCAAATGTTTTGAGGATGGTGCTAGTATATTCTGGTGATAGCAATGTAATAGCCTTAGACTACATCTACATCATGTATGCCCAACAGCCCTGTTCTCAAGCATGCTGCTGTGCTTTCTGTGGGCTGCCCCCTAAACCGAAAGGAGTGTACCTGAGTCTGTGCATTGCAGTGGGCAAACTAACGAGCATAGATGCAAGTTAATTGGCACAGTCATAAACAGTGCTTATAAGCCAGCTGGCAGAACCACATGGATGCAGCTGTATTGCTTCCAGTTTAGGCAGACCCTGTGTTGTGCTTGAGGGCGCTGCTGCCTGACATGGTAAGTTTGCTCTGTGGACATATATCCTTAGGTAAAACAGAATTTGGTCTGATGCTTAGGGTACTCTGTACAGATCCGGATTTCCACTGTTCTAGGTGAGATTCCTATCACCTGTATACATAAAATGTACCTCCAAAGGAGCCCACAGAATTATCAGTATTGAACAGGACTTCTGGACTAATAACTACTAACATTTTTAAACAAGCTTTCTGAAGTCTGGGAATGACCTTTTTCTCGTTTCCCCCCTTTATCTGACTGTTAAACCCCCAACAGTGTCCAAACAATAAGCTTGTCAAGAGGGTCTAGTGCAAGTACTTTCCATTGCATTTATCACAACCTCTTCCATCTTTTCAGCTAGCCCTGACAGTTGTTTGGGCTCCATTTTCACAGACAAGTTCAGATGAATCTTAGCCTGCCGTTCGGCTGACAAATCCAGCGGCTGGGTGGGCCCAAAGGAATGTTTTTTTTCCCCGTCTCTGTTTAAAGCTCGTGTGAGTAACTCCCGGCAGCTGTCCATAAACATTGCTTTGTGAATGGAGTAAGAGGTGTCTTGAGGCATTCCCTTCCTTCTGCTGTTTACTAAAAGAAAACAAATAAAATCAACACCCATTATGCAAAGAGTTGCTGCTTTAAGCAAATGGCTTTGTAATCGCCTCCGCTCAGTTTTTTTCAAGGAGTCTAGTAATGTTTAATATCTAGCATTTAACTTACCAAAGCAAGTGACGGATACAAGGTCCACACACACAAACACACAGCAAGGAAGGCAAGGGATATTGGGCCAATGAGCCTCAATTTACAGTCTTTATTCAGGCACTTCTTTCTCTGATGAAGTGGGGAATTTACTCATGTTTAAAAAGTCATATAGAAAGAAACTAGGTATTACAAAAAAAAATAAACTAGGAGAAACATGTGCAAAAAGGAGAAGCAAGAATGTCTTTGTTTGGTGTCAAGATAACATTTGGCTATTGGAGGTAGTAGCAGTTTTTCCCTGAGTTTTTTCTGTAGCTAACACGTTGGATATGACACTGAGGAAAAGAAGAGTTGTATCAGAACTACCAGTCCTCTTCCACCTTCACTGATTTCCCTGGCATGGGGTTTCATATATATATCCCTGACAGCTAAAAACTGGTAAACTATTTACTTTACTGGACTCAAACTTGAACGCTGGGTTCATTATTTGGCTCTGCCATAAGCTTCCTATGTGAACTTGAGCAAGTTGTTTACCTGCTCTGGGCTTCAGATCCCATCTGTAAAATTAAATTAAATGAAAATGAAGGCTGTCCTGCACACAAGAATTCATTTTGCATTGGAATAAATCAAGGCCTTTCAAATGCTCTTGTGAAACAGAGTTGTGTCAAAATAGTGGCTTTCAGTTTGAAAATGTGAGCTTTTTGAGTCTTTCACTGGTACGTGGAAATTCCTGGACTGAAATAAAAACACAAAAAATCCACCTTGCTTTTCCCGTGAAAACTTAAGTAAAACAAAGATGTCTCCACTAAATGTTTTGGTGTTGTTGAAACCCCGTGTTTTGATGAATTTCCAGTTGCTTGCCAAAGTGCTTTCTTTATCATTGGCTTGTTCTTGTTGATTTATGGCCTGATCCAGTACTTGCTGCAGTCAACAGGAAGATTTCCATCAAGACCTGATGTTGTAAACTCCGTGGAACAGGGAATGTCTCTCACTACGCACAGCCAGAGAGCTGAGCAAAACGCCAGGCTCCAGGTCTTCGAGATTCTCCTGCCTGCAACAAGAATAATAGCAAATAAACAAAGGAGCAAATACGAAATCTGAATACTATCGTAATAAATACTAATCATGCTATTAAATATTGTAAGAATAAACAAACGAGATGAGTGAAAATGGGATTAGAGTGAGCTGATTCTTTCTTGCCTCTCTTTATGTACTGCCACTCAAACTGCTAGACAAAACGGGAAGACTTCAGCTCAGATCTTGCTAAGGGGCTGTATTGTCTCAAACTTGGATTGCTGTTTATTACATTTTAATAGAAGTGATTTGAAGTGTTTAATTTTGGAACTTTAATAATGTTCTTCAAACAATGTAAGAGAGTTGGATAAAATTTCTGCTGGTTTTAAAACGGGAAATGGAATAACGGTAGGAAAATCCAGAAATCCCACACTGGAATCCTTAGTCTCACAATATAGGCCTATGTCACTTGATTAAATGGATTTATTGAGGGCAGCAGAAGGTCATTGTACGTTGTGGCCACATTCAGGCAAGCAGGGATGTGATCTTGCAGCGGCACAAATTGCAGAAGGACAAATTTGTGCTGCTACTTTGTGCCACAGAGCATACCCCTCTACATGCACTTTATTGAGGGAAAAATTGTCCTGCTTCAGGGAAACTTAAGCAAGCTTAAGTAGATTTTTGAATAGCAAGTGCTGGTTCTGAGGCATGGGAACACTAGTGTTTCTCAAAAGATGGTCCCCAGAATTTTTCAACACTGTCAAAACCAATGTGGTTTCCTTACTCTCATTCTCAGAACCAGCATAACTATTTTGGCTCTAAAATTATCATCATTATCATTGTTGCTGTTGTTTTGTCATTGTTACTATATTTTGTTTTATATTATGTTATATGTTTATTGTTCATAACAATATCGATAACAACAATAATAACGCAGTTGGTGTGAGGTGCACACATCTAGCATGTGAACTGCCACACCAATGATTAGTGTGGCAAAGTTAGAAGCTGTTAAGATACCCCCTCTTATGAAGGGAAGTGTCAGACATCCTTAGCAATAAGTGATGCTGTCTGCCCCATCCATTCTATATTTCCATATTGTAGGCCAGCACTGACTGCTGGAACGTTACTGACATTAATACAAAGAGTTTCCTTTCTGGGACAGTTTTTAACAAGTATGAAATATTTTCTTTCATTAAAAGTGAGTTAAGATGCACTGAATATCTCCTTCTCATGCAGTATTTCTATTATTTATGAAATGCAAGAGTCACTGTTACGGCTAACACATCCAGAAATGTGTGTGAAGCCACAGTAGCCCATGGTGCCATATAGTGGTGATTAGCATTTGTAAACTCCCAGTCTCTGTGCCAGACCTTCCGCATGACAGTTCAAATGGGTTAGGAGTTCACTCTCACTTAATTAATCCCAGATTGCTTTCACATGGCCTGCATCGTTGGTGGCAGGCCTTCCAAGCAAGGTCTCTGTAGGTATAAAATCAGCTAACAATGACTTCATTTTTCTCCATGACCTACTGCAAGGCAAATCTCAGTGTAGTAAAAAAAATAAAATAACCCTGCTACTGTCCTTCAACACATCTTTCTAAAATCATTTCCACAACAGATACAGTCACATTCTGCCTTAAGTATTGTTATTTGCTAGGGTGACACTTTCAGACATGAATATGAGAAATCATTATGTGTTTTGCTTGACTAAGAAAATATGTTGACCAGAATCCAGACTGAGCCAGATCTATCCCTCAATGCAATACATTAAGCTGAGTTCTCATTAAGATGAGAAAATATGTCCATTTTCTACTATATGGTTTTCTGCAGTCGGTGTTTCTTGTTCATGGGGGGAAGGAGCATTCATTGTGTTTGAGGTGCCTGGAATCCCCGGCTTCGAATAGTTTTGTGGAGCTCATATTGCGGACACCTTTGGTTTCATGAATCTGTGCTGAATGTAGGAATTAAGTTGCAATCTATAAAGTTGAATGTTCTCTTAAACCAGAGCTGAGGGGCAGCAGAGCGACATTATACACTTGACAAGAATACCATATTCTCTTGCATACAATATGTGTTTTCTCCACAAAAGTCAGCCAGCCAAAATTAGGGCACATGTATTAAGTAGGAAAGCTGATTTTCTGCCTGAGGTTGGAAGCACCATTGTTTGATTCCTTATCTATTGTAGAGCAGCTGTGGTATTTCCGTTCAGGCAACTAAGGGAGTCAGTTGACTTAATTGCTCATTGTCAATGAAGATCTCTCCTTTTTAATGGCCTTCATGTTCCACTAATCAAGTTAACTTTTCTTGGGGCAATTTTGCTGTCTGCTAGTTGTTCCTGGTCTCTCTATTTCATAGCCTCTTTAGCTCTTTTCAGAATCATAGATCCACCTGTAGTGACCAGTCTTTAGTGGCAGGGATTCAGCTTTTCCTATGCTGGAAAGGGAGGGTGAATCAACTGAAAATTAGGCTCTGCTCTACACAGCTATAGCAATGGGAACACTGTTTTTCTTCATTCTGCCTTTCAAAAACAAAGTGTGTTTTACGAGGTGGACTATGTTTCACACAAGAAAATGCTATAAATTGACCTCCTCCCTAAAAAAATATTCTTGTTAACTGTGTTGTAATATGACATGAAGCATGTGGTATTTATTCTGCAGAGAGAGCTCAGGAAGGCACACGTGTTTTTTCAAATCTAATCAATCAGCCAGATAAGTCTCTTTGATTGCTTCCCATAGTTTCCTAATGCTAAGTGTGTAGTCCTTGTCCCAGACTACTCAGCTGGGCAAAGTTATGCCTATACCCTCATGCTTACTGGATAGGCTCCTGGTATACAGGGTCATTTCTTAGCAGCATTTGTTTTATCTCTTTCCTGTTGCCTCCTATGATACATCAACACCACAGCAGCAGCTTGCATGGCCTGTTTCTCCACCCCAGCCGGCGCTCCACTCTCCTATAGTGACTTCTTATGGGATACGGAGTCAAATGCACAGTATCAGTCCCTATTTTCCAGTTGCTCAAAGATCCATGAAGATTGGAGCTGACAGTCATGGTCAGCAACTTCTCTCTTCAGGCATGGAACTGTCTACCAGAAAGGGAAAGCTTAGTTAATGCATAGTCAACTCATGGAATTAATTGTCACAGGAGGTGGTGGAGGCAGATATCATAGACATATTCAAAATCAGCCTGGGCAAATGTATGGATGACAGATCTATTAGTAGGTATTGAACAGAAAGGTTGGAGATATTTCCTCTGGAATCTGTAGACCACTAATGGTGGATGCCAGGAAGGGTAATGAATAGGGGATGGTTCACTGTATAACATATCTGGTTTAGTGCTCTCCCTCTAAAGGATCCACCTGCCACTATCATAGACATGATATGCACCGTGGAACAGATGCACCATTGGTGTGACCCAGTATGGCACTTCTTCTGTTTTAGCCCATCTCTGTAGGAGACAGGGCGTTGTCAGGAATGGGTCTGAGACCGGGGGGGACAAGGAACCAAGGCCTACCACAAGCCTTGCCAACTTTCCTCTATGTGCAAGTAGCACTTCCTCATCGTGCCTTCTCTAACGTAAGTGCACAACAGTAGGCACATTAAAAAGGAAGCCCTCTCAGAACCAGATTCTATACCAGACACAATTCCTCTGAAAGGAGAAGAGAGAGAACAGACCGCATGACAGATGACAGTTATGTCATTCAGTACACAACTGGGAGCTGTTAAAACATTACCAAAGCGAGGGCAATATAAGACCCTATTCTTCAAAGATGTGTCTAGGAAACATGTTAGAAATAGACATGAGGCCTTTGCACAATTAATTCAAGGAAAATGTTAAGTCTATGTCTGATTAAATTTTCTACTGGAATATGTAGACATATTAAATATTTCATTTATGATTTCCTGCTTTATTCAGTAGTTTATTTTAAGGTACTAACTTCCTGTTATACTCAGAGGGTGCATCTGACTTCATTCAAACTAATTTTAATTGTTGCTAGACTAGTAAAAAATGTCTGATTTCTAAGAATTCCTGCTTCTTTTGAAGGCTGAAATTTCAGAACCCTCTTACGAACCCCTTTCCTACCTACGACTAACTCACTTTCCAATGCTGAACCTGATGTACATGAGTTTTTAGACTGTATCCGACTAACTGTATGGCTCACTGTATGACTAAAAATGCTCTCTTTCTCATAGAGTAAGCATGAGATATGAATCAATTCAGTTTGATAATGCTATTTTTGAAGGAAAGAAGAAAAGGCTTAAAATCAGGAAAATACTAAATTTTATGTGGCCTTGTGTTCAAGCAATGGAAAGTATCTATGGATTCTAGCAACAGAAAGTTTTGAGATCCACATTGTGAAACTATGATCAAAATTGGACTCCAAAAATGTTTGATGGAGCAGAAAAGGAAAGAGAAAGGAAGAAAAGGGAAATGTAATAAAAGGAACAATTTTTAAAAGAGCAAGAAGAACAAAACAGACTAGGGTTTAGTAAGAAAGGATGAAAGTAAGAGCAAAGACAGATGGACACAGTTAAGGCCAGAGTGCAAGTCCTTTTCAGTTCTCATTAACTTCCCAGTGACGGAGTTTCCTGTGAACACTGCCTTCTCATTTATGCTACTTTTTCATAGACATATGTCAGCTCTGAATTGTGTTTGACTAATTCATAGCCTTTTTGTACACTATGGGCCAAATTCTTTTCTTTTTAGTCTTATGAGCTTGACCTAACCCTGTGAACACACTAATGGGACTATCATGATACTGAATCTGTCTATTTGTATGAACATCACATTTGCATATAAGCAGCTCCATTTGCACAAGGTACTACAAATTTATTATCAAAATCATTAAGAGGAAATGTGAGTTTGAGACCTTTTTTCAAGGTGTGTAACTATTAATATGCTCATTTAAACCTCAGGCATTTCAAAATTTCATAGATGCAGATGAAACCCCCTCCACACACACATGCACAAGTGCATGCATACACTCACACATCTGTTTCTTACTTACAGCCTAATCTTGTGGGCTTCAAGAGCACTGGAGTGAAGCATGAGTGTTGGCTCCACAACCTCACTAGGTTCATGAATAGGGTCAGCATGTAAAATGAATATGAAGAACTAAGTGTTTGATGCTGGCAAGGTACTGAGCATGTAAGCTCCATTCCTGCAAAGCACTTGAAGCCAAGCTTAACTTGAAACAAATAGATCCTGTCAGCTTCAGCTAAGTTGTTTACATGCTTTAAGTTAATCAGGCATGGTAGTGTAACAAAGTGAGGGTGACTGGGGCGCAAGCTGCAGGTACTAATGTCGGTGGGGGACAAAAATATAGAAGTGGCTGCACAGCCAGACTGACCTCTGCTGGACTGCCAGCACTGCGCTGAGTGATATAGGGTGTGCATCTACACATGCAATTAATGTGATACTATAAACTCCAGAGCCATCTGAGCAGGAGGAAACTGCTCCTGGGTATAACAGCTACACATGTGCCAGGAAGAGTAGCAATTTGAGCCGGGGCAAAGCAAGCCACTGGATGACTGGGCTGACCAGGCACAATTTACGCCCATGATAAATATCCATACATGCATTAAAGCACAGTAAATCACTCTGCCATAAGGTAATCTGTCCCCAGCAGTGCTATCTTATGGCAGAGCCAAATAATTCTTTGTGCCCTAATGCCAGTACACGTGTAAATGATGAGGCTGTACTGTGGAGCTAATTAGTCTACTCTGCATTAAAGCACATGTATAGATGCACCCAGCCATACACATCACTGCCCCCGGGGCACTCAGGAGTCACACTATGACCCTGATCATGTGCTTGACCAAAATGCTCCTCATCCTACAGACACAACTGCTGTTCAACATGTTTATTAATGATTTGGATGGTGGCATAGAAAGCTTCTAGAAAGATGATGTGAAACCAGGAAGGACTGAGAGCACCTTGGAGGATGGGAGAGCAATTCAGAAGGATCTTCACAGATTGGAAGGCAGGGATAGAGCTAATAGGATGACGAGGAGACATGATAGCAGTCTGTGCATACCTGAAGGGCTATGATGAAGAAGAGGAAAAACTCTCTTGTTCCTCTACTCAGGGTCAGACTGATCACTATATTGGAGGTCAGGAAGAAATGTTATCCCATGGTCAGATTAGTATAGACTGGGAGGGTTTTTGCTTTCTCTGTAGCAGAGGCCATGGCCTTCTTCCTGGGATCTTTTGAGAGTACATTAACAGCCTTTCCAGCAACAGGACATTGACCACCATATGGCAAGTTAGGGTGTAATGTTTTGGGTCTTGTGTCAGGGTTGACCGTGTAGTTTTGTTAAGAGATTAGACAATGGATTTGTATAGGATGGCTGGATAGAGATGATCCTGCCTCAGGCAGGAGGCTGGATGACTTCTGGAGGTCCCTTTCAGCCCTACTTCTCTATGATTCTCTGATTAATTGAATATAGTTTCTCATTTTGCTATTTCTGTGAGTCCTTTCTTAGGGTAAAATCACACTTAAAATGCAAGGTGTTACTTGTAAACAGACACAACAAATGGCATTTTCACAAGGAATTCATGGAAATTCCTAAGTAATGTTGTTTATTTGGAAGCCCCATTCCTAATTCCTTATTTATGTGTTCCAATAAAAGGGATTAATATGACCAAATATTTCAGAAGGTCAACTACCACCCTGCCTGAACGATGAACGTTTTCAATAACAGGACATGTCACAAACCTGACGTCAGCATTTCTTTCCAGTTCCACCCTGTGATAATAAGAAGTCATTTCAGTAGTCTCAGCTGAGCAAAAATAAACACAGACTTTCCAAATACCTGATAAAAAAACTTGATCCTTACAGCTTTCATTCAAATATGTAATCACATTGACACCGGCATGCATAAAGTAAAACATCTGGAACTGCTTCAGCAATATAGACGTGCAGGAAAGTGTAGGTAAAGGTATGCATACTTTCAAACTAGTGCTTTTTATCCACATTGTCACAGTGTTGCAGGCATCTTGGTGGTGAGGAGGAACTGTTTTTGGAGGGGAGAGACGAGGCAGGAAAGTGCAAAATTCAGCTACTACTAGAATTTTACAATAATTTTATTAGCAAATGATTGAAGATCTGGGACTCTTCAAACTGGGGAAAAGAAGGCTGAGAGGGGACCTGGTAGCAGATTACTGCTACGCTAAGGGAGTACATCAAGGGCTCGGTGAGCAACTGTTCACCAGGGCACTTGAGGGGAAAACCAGGAGTAATGGCCACAAACTCTTGGAAGATGGATTCAGGCTCAACATTAGGAAAAACTTCTTCACAGGCAGGGTGTCCAGACTGGAATAAGTTCCCTCCATGGGTGGTGCAATCACCTACCCTGAAGATCTTCAAGAGGAGACTGGACAGTCACCTCACTGGGGTCCCCTGACCCCCGGTTGTCTTTCCTGCTTGGTGCAGGGGCTGGACCCAATCCTCTGAGGTCCCTTCCGGCTTTACAATCTATGAATTTATGAATCTATGAAGAGTCAACAAAAGGGGGCTATGAAAATAGGAAAGTATTGGAAAATACCATTGAACTAGAGAGAAAAAATGTAGGCGGGGTACTACTTGTGAACAAGCATTAAGGAAAGCCCCCTTTTGACATTAGAAACAAATGAAATGAGACTCAGAAGTGGAAGCACATGCATCCAGAGAACAGAGATGATGTAAGTGGGTGAGTGAAACTTGGCCTCTTCCCGAGCAGGAAGCTGCAGAATTGTTGTGCTGGGATAGAAATATTCAGTCTTAGTCAAGGGCGTGTAGCAGGCAGCAGGGGTGGGAGAGGGGGCTCTGTTTACGACAGAAATGGCATTGGTAGTTTGGCTGCTGCTTCAGATGCAGTCGACATATGTGAAAAAGATCAGGAGATCATAGGAAAGACCTTTGTTAAGACACACACACATGCACACACAGAAGTAGAACTGGTTGCTGCAAATAATAGAGGCTACATAAAAGACATTTACTGTTAGCCCCAAGAATGCCTCTTAATAGAGGTGTATATTAAGGAAAGGCTCATTCCCTTGAAGTCAAACATTCAGCCTTGTTTCTTTGGCTTCCAGCAATGCTGGTCACCACTACAAGAGTGCAAACAAAACATTATTTATTGGTTGTCTCTGAGGTAGGAGCACACCAGGGGAGTGTGAAATGGAGGACAGAGTGCAATAGGAGTGTGTGGACCTGAACAGATGGTCCACAGGAGTGTGTGGACTGCAGCGTAATTTATATTTTATACACTGACAAAAATGACATGGCGATCCTGAACAGACAGATGTGCAGCTATCCCAAAGTAGCTCACACAGAAGAAGCAATTAACAGCACCTCACCACTAGGCAATAGGACAGCAAGAAAAGTCTACTGCCGTATGGATGCAGACAGGCGACACCAAAACTGGGGGCACTTATCTCCTTAGTTCCTGCGGGGCTAATTCACTACGTTACTTGGCAAAGTTCCTATGGTTTAGGTTTGTGTAAAACCCAGGCCTGTCCATTTTTTTTTTTAATTATACCTGTATCTGTCCAGGCCATTTATTGCTTGTGGGTTGGAAGGAGCGGTTCCACATTGTGCCTCAGGGAAGCCTAGGCCATTAGTAATTTATATATCACTCTGTATCTTAGGGTTTCTGTGGCTCCAAGTCACTGTATGGTAACCTTTTCCGATCATGCCACCAGACAATGGATCTCCATGAGCTGCCTGTCCCTCAAACTCACACAACTTATTCATTCGTTGTGATTGTGCTTTCTTTCCCATTTCACTGTCTCTCCTAGATTTTCGCCCTTTTAAAAAAAATAAAATTGCAATGTAGTTGTTTTATCTCTCCATGTTTTTTCTATGCAAGTGCTTGCCCAAAGAAAAGACTAGCATTGGTGTCCCTGGGTCTTAGGGAAGGGCCAAAGGAAGAAAATATATCCTTGTGGTTGAAGCAGACATTCAGGCATCCAAAGATTTGAGTCCTCTGCCCATCTCTGCAACAGGCTGCCTTGACTGAGCTTTGGTGAGGCACTTAAACTTCTGGTCTGGTTTCTTTTTACTCTTGCTTCCTTGTATGGCAGCTGCACATGGTGTATTGCTAGCTGTGGTTTGTGGTCTTGTTGTGTTAGGGGCTGTATATGCACATACTTAAAAGATGGTCCTTGCCTCAAAGAGAGTGCAAAAAACAAATCCATGTAAAAGCTCAGGGTGAGGGGGATAGAGAGCAGAAAGTGCGTGCGAGACTATCCTGATCAGAGAAATGAGCAAAGATCACAGATTACTGGCTGCCTACCTGTTGCAATATGCTTTATAGGTCTTGCATCAGAAATGAGTTTTTGGGAGAACAGAATAATGGCTGTGTGAACTTTTGTGGGGAGCCCCTCCCATGCATAAGAGGCAGCATGGAAGAAACCATGATATTCTTAGGGAATATTGGACTTTACAAGCAATAAAAGTTAGCACAGCTGGAAAAGTGGAAGTGGGAGCTGACAGCCTAAGCCTAATAAGACGCGATATGCAGGGTTGGCTATGCCATGAAGTGTTTCCCCTCCTTTAAAGTGAGAAAGGGTTGACATTATTTCTCTAGCAACAAGAATGTTGTGAAGCTTAATTGATTAAGGATTTGCTGTGTGATTTCAGCTGTTCCGTTGGCAGCCAAAGAATGACTATCCCACCACCCTAAGTTCTCACCTAACATACATAGAAAATTTAATAAATCAGTCTGTCAATTTAATTCAGTCCTTTGCCTGTTCACCTTGGAAACTGCCTATTTGGATTTGTTTAATTTCAATAGTAAGCAGCTTTTTTAAAAGGTCTGACTTCCCAGCCATGAGTTCCTTGATGATAAAATGCAGTGTTTTACACCCTGCAGCCCCTGTGTGTGG
>JAGPOW010000261.1:19049548-19067841 GCA_030014935.1 Caiman crocodilus
GGCACATGGCAGACTGAGGAGGCAGCAGGCAGCACAGAGGCAGACACTGCGAGGAGCAGAAAGCAGAGCAGAAGATATGGCAGGGAATACTGGGCAGAAAGCAGAGCAGCAGAGCAGACAGAAGAAAGGGTTCAAAGTGGCGCTTAGGGAGGATGTGAGGCTAATTTGTGGCATGCCTGCCAAAAAGATTGGTCCCCATTGTTTTACAGAGTTTTCGTAGCAACAAGCCATAATGCTGATCATTATGGAAAGACTTGCAGCATTTTCCTTTTTCCAGACTGCACCTAGCAATTGCAAAACTACTCTCTCACTGAGTTGCTAATATACCCAACCAGGTAAAGGCATGTCCAGCAGGTGGGCCCCTCTGTCTTTCACTTTGGCTTTTGGCTGTGCACAGTAAGTAGAAGCAAGACAAGTCTGTTAAAAGGAAAGGAAGAGAAAAGGAAACCACTAAGTCATCTGCAGAAGGTTGATAAGATGGAAGGACCAAAGTGAAAACCTTAAGCCACTGTAACAAAATGCAGCAGCAAAGCCAGGCAAAATGGATAACATAGTCAAAGATCAAGGATAAGATATCATATCACTGCCAACTCCCTGGGCAAACTGTAATCTATCAGTAGATGACATTTCCAAGGAAAGAATCGCACTAGACCAGTAAGCCATTATTGTTGTTGCTTGATTAGACTACTGCATTTTCCCACTGCACATGACTCATTGCACCCATAGCCTAGATTGAATTTCTATGGACCGCATGTACTTGATGACCTTGTCAGTGATTACATCATAGGCTGGGTTTTTGGTTGTAGCTCTGTTGGTCTAAAGACATAGGCAGTCAAGGTTCTTTGGGTACATGTGATCTCTTTTATTAGACCAACTGAGTAGCTGGAAAAAAAGTTCTTAGCCAGCTTTTAGGCACAGTCATCCTTTTACTGTCACAGGGAGTCTCTGCTGTTCTGAGACCCCCAAGCAATGAGAGAAGCTAAAAGTGTGGCAGGATGTCAGCGAGAATGGAAATAGAAATTAGAAAGACGAAAGGTAAAGCAGAGAATAAAGCAGAGAGGGGAGGGGAAAGGGATCAGGGGGGAAAAGGCTAAAGGGAGATATTATATAGCATATGAGCCATTGTATCTTCCTGGCATTGTATGAGCCATTGTAGCTTATTCTAGCCTCTGGTCTTTGATGCTATGGTAGTTCCTACTACTTCCTGTCTTTCTAAAGGTGAGCTTACCACTTTAAATAGGAGGAATCTTCTTTGCTTTGCATTTCAATATCATTAGGTTTGATCACATCTTTTGGTCTAATTTTTGTAAGAAAAAGAAACAGGGGATTGGAACAGGGGATCGTGAATGGAGCTCTTCAGCCAGTTTTTATCCTGGCTGTTCTACTCACTTGACACATGGTTTGGGAAACAGTCAACATCTACTAACTTGACATATTGTTTGGGCAGCAGTTGGCGTGAGTCTGACCACCTGTGTTATCTGAGGATAATAATGCTCCCCTCCCACACCTTATCTCAAGAGCGCTGGAAAACTGAGTAACATAAAATGTGCCAAGAGCAAATCAGAACAGCACCAAATTGCAAAGCAAGGTGTACAGAGTGGAGCAGTAAGAAAGTAAGAAGAAAGGTTCGTCTACGTATACTTGAAAAGTGCTGCACCCAGGTTCAGAAAATCACAGAATCATAGAATCATAGAAGTCAGGTCAAAAGGGACCTTGTAGATCTTCAAGTCCGACCCTCTGCCTGGGCAGGAGGAAAACTGGGCTCAAGTGACCCCGGCCATATAGACATTAAGCCATTTCTTAAAGCCCCCCAGTGTAGGAGCCAGCACCACTTCCCTTGGAAGTTGGTTCCAGATCCTAGCCGTCCTGAAAGTGCCTTAAGCACTAAACTAAACAATAAGCTAGACTGGCATGCAGTAAGGTCTCTCCATCTTTCCTAATGAAGCAATGTCACTATGTAAAAAGGAATTCAAGATTTGTATGGCCAGAAGAGAGAGCAAAAAAGGGAATATGACTGTGTAGTCTAGTGAATAGTGCAATCACTATGGAGACTATTTTTATCCAATGACTGTTTACTGTAAAATGCATGAACAGTGCTTGGATGGGAATCCAGGCTCACCCTAGAGGTCGGTGGTTAAGACAATCTCTTGGGAAGTGGGTATTGTAGTCTTCCACCCCACCAGGAACACCTATAACCTTGGTCTCCCACTTCCTGGATGAGTGCTCTAACCACAAGGCCATTATATCAAAGATGGACACTAATGCTAACACTTTGTCTACCTCCTTGGGCAGCTGCATTTTAAAAAGAGTGAATCTGGGTTCTTTGGTTGAAGAAAGGTTACTGGCTCATGCCCACAGTAGAAGGAGAGGATTCTGGACTCTGGATCCCAAGCAGATGGAGGCAACTGCTTGCAATCCCTGAAGAGGCAGTGGGATTTTGGAAACCCTTTGATGCTTGGCATTTCCTGTTGGTTGGCTCTAGGCAGCTTCCTACTCGGCATGCAGGATTTGTTTGGATTTCTGTTGAAGCACCTAACTCTCTCCATGATCTAAATAGGAAGCCAAGGTACCTTGCTGTGGATTCTGTTCTGAGGACCAAACATTACAATTAGGCATTGCAATGCTCAAATCCATAGGTGCCTACATCATACATTGGAGCTATTCCTTTAAGGATTTTTGTGCGTCTGTGCCCTAATTTCAGTCTGACTCCATAACATTGTTCTCTTCCAGCATGGTGTGCAATCAAGGGTTGTGGCTGTTGCTACAAAAATATAGATCCAAATTGGGCAGGTAGTAGAGGGAAGTCATTGAAGCAATGGTCACCACTATGAAATCAGTGAAAACATGCTGTATTGTAGCAAAGGGTTTGGGGTCTGATCCTGGTCCAAGTCAATGGAGCAGAATCAAGCTCTGAGAGGAGATTCAGTCCAGTTTTGCAGAGTCTGCCAGTTTTGGACTTGATCCCAGCTTGACCTCCCTGCTTGATTTTAATCAGCTTGTGAACAAACATTTACTAAAGCAACAGCAAACAAGGGAGTCTCTGTAAGGTGTAAGGACTGGATGCAAATTGCAAACATATGTAAATTGAAATCATTTAGGCTAATTTCTTGGTTCTGAATTCAGTGACAGACAAAGTGCTCATTTTAGAGGGCTCATTCCATGCATTTAACTACTGCTTTGTCCAGCTCTTCAGTGGCAGAAGATAATTTAGCATAATCCTTCTACTGTAATGTCCAGTTTTTTCCACAAAGATTACAAAAAACCCCCAAAGGGTTTTATTCTAAAGAGGGCTTATTGTATTACAGTGCTGCTAGCTGTTTGTTTAAATGGGCTGAAATGGATGCAAATTTGAGAATTAGTAGAGAAAGGAGCATAGTCTGATGTTGGGAAGAATTATGGAGCTGTCCCAAATGAGTGACTCGTAGCCATAACAGTCCCTGCTTGCTGAGTGCTGCTTTATGCTTGTTTTAACAAATGGTAAATAATTTTAAAAAGTTACACTTTGCATACTCTGGAGACGGGTCTATATCATTTTAAATATGACTACCCTCAAAACCAAAATGGAATATACTCATCTTGTTGTAAATTATTGTGGCTCCATTGACTTTAATGGAGTTTGGCCAATTTGCTTCAGCTGAGGCTTTGGCTCTGGGAATTTTAGTAAGGAAGAGTCTGAGATAACAATGGGAGAAGCTTTATTTTTCTGGCAGAGGCTTTAGCTGTTAATCACATCAGTGTCTGTTTCTTTACCTCTTGTTTTGAATTGAGGTTGAAATAATGTTGGATTATTTTTTTTCTCACGGTATTTTCTAGCCTTGAGTTTCTGCTGAAATCAGGAAGTTATAGGATGCATGAACATTATTCTTAAACATGAGGTTTCTTAGTCTTAAAGAAGGACAGCTTAGGGTTCTAGTCAAGTTTGAAATGAAAATTCAAGATATTGCTAATTTTGCCTAAAAAAAAGTTTTATCATCTCTAGTTCATAGATAAGTTCAGTGTGCTCAGGAGTTTAGCCAATGACACACTGCAGGATAGGAGTATTGGTGAGATGGGAGTCCAGGAAGGGTGGTTGTTCCTAAAGGAAGCGATCCTTCAGGAACAGAGGGAGATGATCCCAGTGTGAGGGAAAGGGAGGAAAGGGGCAAAAAAACCTTCCTTGCCTAAACAGAGAAATCCAGGGGAGCTTAAGGGCAATAAAGGAGGTATATAAGCAGTGGAAGCAGGGGGAAGCTACCAAGGAGGAGTATACCTACTTGGCCCGTACTTGCAGGGAGGCAGTTAGAAAGGCCAAAGCATCTACAGAGCTGAGGCCGGCAACACAAATTAAAGACAACAAAAAGTATTTTTTTAGGTATGTCGGGAGTAAAAGGAAGGCACAGGGCAGCATAGGACCCCTACTGAACAAGAAGGAGCAATTAGTGACAGACAGGGGGGACAAGGCTGAGCTCTTCAATGAGTTTTTTGCTCTGAGTGTTCTTGAACAATCATCAAGATAAGTCTCGTAATGGGCTCTTAGATGAGTATCAGAGGGACACCACCCTACCAACTGTCGATGCTGACTTGGTGCAGTCACTTGGATGGACTGGGTGCGTTCAAGTCAGCAGGCCCAGATGAGCTGCATCCAAGAGTACTGAATGAATGGGCTGGTGTTATAGCAGAACCACTGGCACAGCTGTTTGAATACTCAAGGCACTCAGGTCAGGTCCTGGAGGACTGGAAAAGGGCCAGTGTGATCCCTATTTTTAAGAAGGGGAGGAAAGAAGATCTGAGTAATTATAGGCCAGTCAGTCTCAACTCCATCCTTGGAAGTCTTTGAAAAGATTATTAAGGATCATTCTTGTGTGAGTCCAGTGAGAAAAATAATGCAGCAGGGCAACCAGCATACATTCATAGCAGGTAGATCATGCCTGGCTAATCTGGTTTTGTATTATGATATGATCACAAAATGCTTAGATGCAGGAATAGAGGTGGATGTCGTTTTCTTGGATGTTAGGAAGGCCTTTGATATCTCATCTCAGTCTCATAAATTAATTAAGAGGCTGTGACTTAAGTGTTTACATGGTCCAGTGGGTGCCATATTGGCTTGGGGGTCGCACCCAGAGAGTGGTAGTAGATGTGTCGGTATCAACCTGGAAAGATGTGGGTAGTGGGGTCTTGCAGGGCTCAGTACTTGGACCTGTAATTTTCAATATCTTCATCAGTGACTTGGATGTGGGTGTGAAGTGTACCCTGTCCAAGTTTGCAGATGATACTAAATTGTGGGGGGAAGTGAACACCCCGGAGGGTAGGGAGTGATTGGAGGCAGACCAGAACAGGTTAGAAAAGTGAGCAGAACACAATAAGATGCAGCACAAGGACAAATGCAGAGTGCTGTACCTAGGGCGTAAAAATATCCAGCACACCTTCTGACTGGGAAATGATTATCTCAGCATCACAGAAGCAGGAAAGGGATCTCAGAGTCATAGTGGATGCCAAGATGAACATGAGTTGACAGTCAGTGTGGCAAAATCATCAGCAAAGCTAACCACATTTTATCATGCATCAGCAGATGCATGACAAATAGAACCAAGGAGGAGATAGTTTTCCTCTATGCGGCATTGGTCAGACCACAGTTGGCGCCCAAAACTGCATCCAGTTTTGGGCGCCATTCTTTAAGAAGGATGTGGATAGCCTCGAGAGGGTCCAGAGGAGGGCCACTCATATGGTTTTGGCCAAGCCCTATGAGGATAGACTAAGGGACCTGGATCTTCAGCCTCCACAAGACAAGGCTGAGAGGTGATCTTGTGGCCACCTACAAATTCATTAGAGGGGTGCAGCAAGGAACTTGAGATGCTCTGTTAATCAGGGTGCCTCTTGGGGTGACAAGGAACAATGGTCACAAACTGACAGGGAGCAGGAAGAACTTCTTCATGGTAAGGGTGGCCAAAACTTGGAAAGGGCTTCCAAGGGAGGTGGTGCTTTCCCCTACCTTGGGGGTCCTTGAGAGAAGGCTAGATAGGCATTTGGCTGGGGTCATCTGAACCCAGCACCCTTTCCTGCCCAGGCAGGGGGTTGAACTCGATGATCTGTTGAGGTCCCTTTCAACCCTAGCATCTACAAAGCATCTAGTTAGAAGCCATAGTCCCTAAAATCCAAGCATCATTTATTTCCTTATGGACAATGCAAGGATTCCTGACCTCATCCAGCCCTCCTAGTATTATCTCATGGTCCTTATCCATGTCGGCATGAATGATGCAGCCAGGAGTAGTCCAAACCACATCATGAGTGACTGACAAGGCTCTGGGGAGTGATCCTTCCGACACATAAGGAGGCAATCACACTGTGTAGCAAAGGGTGCAAAGAGGCCAAGAAACCCTCATGGCTAAACGGGGAATTCCAGGAAAGTCTAAGGACAAAAAAAGGGGAATACAGGCTATGGAATCAGGAGGTAGCTACCAAGGAGGAGTATACCTCCTTGGCTCACACTTGCAGGGAATCAGTTAGGAAAGCAGCATTAGAACTCAAGCTGGTAACAAAAATTGAAGACAACAAAAAGTCCTTCTTCAGGTAAATAGGGATCAAAAAGAAGGCTCAAGGCAGTATAGGACCCCTACAAGATAGATAAGGGCAGTTGGTGACAGATAGAAGGGACAAAGCAGAGCTCTTCAGAGTTTTTTGCCTATGTCTCATCTCAATCCTTGGGAAAATCCTTGAAGACATTATCAAGGATCACATTTGTAGGAGTTCAGCAGGTAATATAATGCTGAAGGGCAACCGGCACAGGTTCATAGCAGGTAGACTGCCTGACTAACTTTGTTTCTTCCTATGATCTGGTCACTTAGATGCAGGAGTCAAGGTAGATGTCATCTACATAAGAAGGCCTTTGACATGGTATCCCATCCTATTCTTATAAACAAATTGAACAGCTGTAGCACAGATGATTACATAGTCATGTGGGTGGCAAATTGGCTTAAGGGTCAGACCCAGAGGCTGGTGGTGGATGGGTCAGTATCAGCCTCAAAAGATGTGGGCAGTGGGGTCCCCCAAGACTCAGGCCTTGGGCTGGTGCTGTTCAATATCTTTATCAGCAACCTGGATGAGGGTGTGGAAAGCACTCTGTCCACATTTGCAGATGAAACCAAACTATGGGGTGAAGCAAACACACTGATGGGAAGCAACCAAATCCAGGGAGACCTGGACTGGTTAGAGAATTGGGTAGAGAACAATAGGATGCAGTTCAACAAGGACAAGTGCAGGGCGCTGCACCTAGGGAGAGGGAATCCTCAGCATGCCTATAGCCTGAGGGATGACCTTCTCAGCAGCACGCAGGCTGAAAGAGATCTTGGAGTCGTTGTCGACTCCCAAGATGAATATGAGTTGTCAATGTGACCAAGTAATTAGCAGAGCTAACCGCACTTTGTTATGCATTAATAGGTGCAGCACAAACAGGTCCAGGGAGATGATTTTCCTCCTCTATGTGGCACTGGTCAGGTTACAGCTAGAGCGCATCCAATTCTGGGCACCGCAATTCAAAAAGGATGTGAACAACCTTGAGAGGGTCCAGAGGAGGGCCACTCGTATTGTTAGAGGCCTGCAGGGAAGGCCTCATGAGGAAAGGCTGAGGGACTGGGATCTTTGAAGCCTTCACCAGAGATGGCTGAGGGGGGATCTTGTGGCAGCATACAAATTCACCAGGAGGGCCGGAGGGCAGCAGGGACCAGGAGATGCTCTGTTTACCAAAAGAGCCCTTGGAATAACCAGGAACAATGGCCACAAGCTGATAGAGAGTAGATTTAGGTTGCACATCAGAAAGAACTTCCTCATGGTTAGGGTTGCCAGAATCTAGAACAGGCTTCCAAGGGAGGTGGTGCTCTCCCCCACCTTGGGGGTCTTCAAGAAGAGATTGGACAAACACTTGGCTAGGGTCGTCTGACCCCAGCACTTTTTGCTGCCCCTGGCAGGAAGGTGAGACTCGATTATTCATTGAGGGCCCTTCCAAGGCTAGCATCTATGAATCTATGAAAGTATGTCTTATAGGGTGCATCTACATGTCACCCTATGCCAATGTAGTGGTGCACTATATCACTGTATGGCACACTATGGCAGTGTAGCAATCACATGGGTCTACACATGATCACTGGCTATATGCCATAGCAGTGCGCTTCCCAGCTATAGTGCTCGGCTATGGCAATGTAGCTGATGAATCTAACTGTGCGCCACTCGTACTCCGCAGTACAGGCAGCTACTGTGCCATGTTTTAGTACATCCCCCAGGCATGTACTAAAACATGGTGCAGTATTGACATCATCGTATGGTGACGTGTAGACATGCCCATAGAAACTGCCATGCTGAAGGGGTAGTGTGAAATTGTTTCATGAGGAGGTTAGCTCCTGCTCACATGTAATTGCACTGTTCTTTCCAGGGATGTGCAGGAAGACTTAAATCAAGGATTTCCTGATTTTTGAAGGTTTTAGTTGGGGATTATGAAAGCCCATGCTCTGGAAAGTTAGAGTGAGCAATAGAGTTCTCTTGTATGGCATCACCCTTAACTCAGCCTTAATAAAACTTTTTGTAGGTGCTTATGCGCTATTAGAAAATGTTAAAAATGACATTTCAATGAAGCATATTTAAAAGGCTCATTATTTTTGGCCAGTGCTACATAGGGAGTGTGAAGATATTTATATGATTTTATATTCCTTTTCCAAAAAAGATCAAGCAGCTGTTTGGCATGAAGCTTGGTGGGTATGGGTTTACTGCCTTAGAATGACCTTTTTCTTTTGATTAAGTTTGGCTGCCACAGAACCAGCCTCTTTGGCCTCAGTGAACTTGTGAAATTGAGAAAAGGCCATAATTTCAGTCTGTTGTGGAGTGGGGGACTTTTCTTTGAAGAATAAGATATATGTACAATACAGAGGCAGCAGCTGGCCACCCAAAGCTTTTGGGTTTTATCCACTCCAGAGTTTCCTGTGTGTTAGCAAAGTTTTTCAGTATGGTTTTCAACAGACTTCTGCTACCATGGTTGTGCTGTTGTCCCAGAATAGCTTTAATGTGATTTCATTTGCTTTTAAAAAGATTAACAAGATACAGCCTTTCCACAGCAGCTGACCCAACTGATTCATCAAAACTCCAGGAGACTATATATGTCCATACGTCTGTATTGCTTTGCTGCTGAGCCCAGGATTGTTGCTGTGAAGCAAGCAAGGCCCAAGTGCTCCCACTCCTGCCCAACCTGTCAAGTAAGACAGTTTAGGAGGGTGCCGATGGCATCCTGTCCTGAGGGAGACAGCAAATTTAACAGCATGTTAGAACCTGTTCCCCCAGCCTTTCGAAAGGCTTGTCTATCCTGCAGCATCTGTGAGTCCCGGTGAGTGGAAGGACAGACCAGCCCACCAAAGCCAAAAGTGTATCAGTAGGGACCTACCTAATTGATAGTGAAACAAAGGGTTTTTCATAGCCTGCTTGTGGTGTGCAGAGCTGATTTTTCTGGGCTTTTTGCAGCAGCCCTGCCCCTTGGCGCTGATTAGTGGAGAGGCCCCCACCCCTCGGTGCTGTTTGCCAGAGAGGCCTGAACTGGGAGAGGAAGGATGAGGGGCATTTGTCATCTTGTCTGCTGCCCTTTGTGTCACCTCGCCAGCCAGCACCTTTGCCTCCCAGGAGCGAGGACTGCTGGCTTCTGCTGGGGAACCAGTGTTGCATTTTTATTAAGATTTTTTTTTTGTTGATTTCACGGACAATTCTGGATTTTGCAGTTTCCACAAAATCTGCAAAACTGCAAATTAAGTAGGTCTCTTAATTAGCGAAGGTTGCTCTGGTCTCATCTTCATTACTCACCCTCAAACCTTTGGTTTCCGTTGTGCTTCAGGGTGGCCACTGGGGAACAAGCCTGGAGCAATCTCATTGATTTGGTCCTTAGTGGATATCCTGAGCTTATCGTAGATATAACTTTAGGCGATAAGCATTCAAGGGTGTGGGACCATCTTTTACTATCTTACTCTAGATTAGGAAAAGTGGTTGAATGTATGTTCTACCTAGGATATAAATGGCCAAAAATCTTGCTAAGGGTGTTACATTGTCTTTAGGCTAGGGAAAAGTGGTCGTGTTTACTTCTGACTTAGCTCAGGGCTGTCCAACTTCTGTGAGGCTGGGGCGCCACTCGCCACATGGGCCATATATTGCAAGCGTGGCCCCACTGGGACTCCCACACCTCCCTCCCTACATGGCTGATGGCATGCAGCCCCCTATCCCCTGCCACATAGTCAAGTTAGCTGCTCATGGACTGTATGCCAGCCCCTTGTGAGCTGTTCGCAGCCCATAAGCCACCAGTTAGACAGCTCTGACTTTGTTAATTCATGTTGGCTCCATGTGAACTAAAGTGAGCCACTTCTAGTCTTGACAAAGCCAGTTTTTGCAGGTACGGTGCCCGACTACTCACGGAAGCCTCTCCCTATTACTACTCCCAACAAAAATGAGACAACAACAGTAATTTCATTTTTTTATTCACCACATTTATAATAATACCAAGTCAGTGACAGCAGCAGCAGCAGTTTTTAGCCTACTCAGCTGAGCAGTGTCTTTTCTTTTTAAACTTAAGTTTTATGTTTTCAAATTCAAATGAAAGGGAAATGGGAAGGTGAAGCCTTGAAATGCCCCACTGCCTTTGCTAATGAGCATTGTTTTGCTCCCAGCTTACTGAATTTCTTCCTCAAGGGATTCTTGTTTCTTTTGCTTTTACATTTTAATCCCAAAGCTGTTCCTTTCAGTTTTGAGCAAACATCTGCTCTAATGAGAGTGCTTATAAAAACAACATTAGCGTAAATTATTTAGTACTTTTTATTTAATATGGGGGGAGAGAGAAAAAAAATTACATGGAGCATTGAGGCAATTCCTGTTTATTTATTTTTTCTCCAAAGTGGTTCATTTTACCCACCAGTGTTTTTTCTCCGTGACAAGCCCCCTCTCCTGATTGAAAACAGGCTCTCTAATAAAAGTGGTTTAAGATCACAGTGATAACTTAAATGCAAGAACATGAATAAAAAGCACCCTTGGAGAAAAGGCCCCATCTGCTTATATGTGATATTGGGAAAGGGCTGCATAATGCAGAGTAGTGATTGCTACCAGGTGTACAACATATTAGTATCCTACATGTATGGTCTCTGAACTATATAACCACCAGAAAAAAGAGAAAGAGAAAGAGAGAGACATTCAAGAATACTATAAAGCAGGTCCTAAAATTTACATTTGACCTCTTTGATCATAGTCAGCACAATAAAAAAAGTCCAGAACACAAGTTGTGGCTTGATCCTGAACTTATAGATATCAATGGCAAAATTCCCATTGGCTTTAATGGTGCAGGATCTGCTCCATTCATTCGTTTGCTGACATGGGATAGTGCTACAAGGCTGCCTAGGACATTTCACTGAACAAGTGGTTTTTATTTTATTTTAAATCTTGTACAGAAATTCACTTTTCATTAAGTCAGCTCTTCTCCCCTTCTTCAAGGCTCTGCGAAGTATTACACAGCATTACAACAGGCATTTCAAACAGCAAATCATGAATTTGGGGGAAGCACTTCAAAGCGGGGTTATGGGACATCTCAAAAGCCAGGCAGACTAGTAGAAGCCAGGCAAACAAAAATTCCCTTATAGAAAGCAACAACCCAGTAAGCATTAGTAACCATTCCAGTGATCTTTATTTGACATTTCTATTGTGATAGTACCAATAGGCCATAACCAGCACCCATTATATTAGCCAGTGTACACATATAAAAGAGAAGACGGCAAAGACAGGAAAGGTGAGTTTGAGGCAAAAGAGGGAAGGAAGTGTCTATAATAGATATAGACACTGCTTTTGAAACAATTTCACCATCAGGGTTTATATACACGGTATCTTATATCAATACAGCCATGCAATTAAATTCCATTTAAGTAAGTTATTCTGCCATAAACACTTTTATACTACTATAACTGCATCTTCATTAGGGATTTGGAGAGTTTTGCCACTTTAGTTGTACTGCTCCTGGTCCACTCCACAGAGCACTACTTTTTAGAAATGTATCACTAGTTAAAGCAGTACAGCTTTTATGTATAGACAAATCAATCCATCATAATGATCAGAATTCACCTTCTGCTTGGTCATTATTAGATAGCAGGTTTCTGTTTACAAGCCACCAGATGGGTGTGTTGAGGACAGGTTAAAGAAGGACAAAGAGGTGCCTTTATGATTTTAACTAGGAGCTTTCCTCACTCATGTGTGATTTAGTACTCTAGGCCCTAGAGCAGTGTTTCTTAACCTGTGGGTCGTGGCCCAAAACTGGGTCACAAATATATACGAAAGGGTCGTGAACAAACTTTAAAAATGCATTCTGCTTTAAAGGAGAAAAATGTGGGAAACTGTGGGTTTCCCATTGCAGGGGCAGCGTGGGGAGTGGGAAGAGGGTAATCAGGCAGGGAGGCACCATGTGCATGTGCACATGCACATGGCAGCCAGTCAGCATGAGAGCAGCTCCCATAGCTCCCCACAGGTAAGTCTATGAAGTGGGGTAGAGGGGCACAGATAATGCATCGGAGGGGAGGGGAACAGCACGACAACGCGACGTGTCGGGGGACTATGTAGCAACGTGTGCCCCCCACAGATATGTGTGCCCACAGTAGGCACTGGGCTGCAGCCTGGCTGGACTGGCACAGGCAGGGGCTACCTCCATAGCCCAGCAGGCAGGACCCAGCACAGGCAGCAGAGCGGGACAGTGAGACTCATTGCTGCCTTTGCCAGGCCCCCCACACCAACTGTGCCACCAGCAGCATGAGGAGTAATGGACAAGGAGGGTGGGAGAGGCTGTGCTGCCTTCACCTCTTCCTACTGCCAGGCTGCAGCTCTACACCACTGCCATGGCCCAGCTGCCACTGCTGCTCCCCTCAGGCTGTGGCTGTAACTGGGAGGGGAGGTGGCGTGGTGGGCAGAATGGACAGTTGAGGAGAGCAGCAGTGGTGGCGACTGGACTATGGTGGCAGGATGGAGTCACGGCCCAGTGCACCAGCAGCTGGTGGCAGGAAGAGGTGAGGGCACCAAGGCCCCTTCCCCCTATCCTTTACTGCTCATGCTGCTGGCAGTGCAGCTGGCATGGGGGTCCTGCTGCTGGTGGTGGTGGCAGCAACAAGTCTCACAATCCCGCTTCGCACTCCTGCATTGGGTCCCGCTTGCTGGGCCATGGAGGTGGCTCCTTCCCATGCCAGTCTGGTCAGGGTGCAGCCCTGTGCCCACTGTGGGCACACACATTTAGGGAGGCAGGTGCCCCCCCCATACCCACACTGCACCAGACACCTACTCCTTGCCCCACACATTGCAGGACTGCGGGCAGGGGGAAGTGGGTTGGGAGTGAGGGGCACTTCCAGGACCAAGGGGGTGTTTTCTGCTTAAACTATTTAATGGATTGAGACAGGCCATTGATATTTACAGATGGGTCCTGGTACAAAAAGGGTTTGAGAACCACTGCCCTAGAGGCCCTTAGCTGTCTCAACTATCTTCATCCATTCTAGTCTGCTGTGTGCCTTCATCCTCCAGTCATCCACATGTAATTTCTATAGGTCTGTCACTACATCATCTAGCCATCCTCATCTTGGTCTTCTAGGAAGCCTTCTCTCCTCCCCTTCAATTGAGAAGGTGTCTGATTTTCTTCCACAGGCACTAATTCTTGATTCATACATAGACGTTTTAACTCATTTACATTTTTTGTTGAAAATTCTTAATTCAGCTAATATGCTGTCCTAGCCGTATGTCATATCATTAGCATATATCGTTTCCCACTTGTGTGGGAGAGTATGGTAGAAAGTGCCAACGTGCTTACTGAGAAGGGGAATTGGGAGGTGATCAAGGCTGTCATCATGAGCGGAGTAGAAGCATCAAGCTTTTGTGAAGTGCATGAAAAAAAACAGACAAAGAGAGGATTAGGGTTGTTCAGAAAAAATCGCCACTGAAATTGTTTTTTGACAGGAAATCCAAACTAAACAACTTTTGTGATCATCTAGAAAAATGGCTACTGAAAACAAGATTTTGATCCAAAAACATCCATTTGGAACCACTGCTCTGGTATCGCATAGCAAGTGTAGTTTGGTGCCTCTCCAGTGAGCTGGTATCTCATTTTGTCCACTGTGTTCCCTGGCCACACCGCATATCCCGTGATGTACAAGAGGTCAGGGGTCACATAATGAATCACAGCAGATTAGCAAAAAGAGTAACCAGGATGTATCACTGTAGGCACTTGGGCAGGAATCCCAGAAGCGTTGCAGAAGCATGTTTATATTACAGTGCTCAGTTTTGAAAGCAATAGAACATTTTGAGGTTTTTGTTGAAAAGTGTCTTTCATTGACAGTCAGAAAGAGTCTTCACCAAAAAAACAAAAAAGATGCATGAAAAATTTTGACAAAAGTTTTTTCTTTTCCTTGTCCAAAGGAGGAAAAAAATTTTCCAGTTTAAAATTTGTATTATTTATTTGCACCTGTCCTATTGAGTTCTACTCACTTGCTTAAGAATACACATCACCTTAAATATTTTCCTGACCTAAGGCCAGAAGAATTGAAGAATGTGCCTAACATCACACAAAAAGTCTGTGAAAGATGTTTAAATAGCCTGCAGCTTTTCCGACACTTGGCCCAGTGTCTTAACCACAAAAACATCTTTCCTTCCTTTCCTTGTTGAAATATGGGGCCAGAACATTATATGGAAAACTAAATTCCTGCTACATGGTGCTATGACATTCTTCAGTACCGTAAATGTGTTAGCTCCAGCGTCCTAACCAAATTCCAGATCAGGTAGTGATGGCATGCCTACCTGAATTCCCCCTGCCATTTCAAACATGAGCTATAATTAATTTTCCTGTCCATAGCTGTTAAATAGCAAAATGGTGAAATGTGTTGCTTGTGGTCATACAGCAAATCAGCAGCACAGAAGAACTGAAGTCCTCCGTTCTAGACCTCATGGCCTCCCAAGGATCTGACCTTTTGTCTCTTTGGACATGTCGAGATGAGCCCAGCTGTGTGGCACGTGGCACCACAAACATGTCTGCAGCACTGCATGCTGCAGTGAGGTGTTCTCCACTCCGCAAGGACATGCTGTCCCATTTTTCTTTTTCTGTGGGGTTTTTTGATCCCTGCAAAAAAGCTGTGGGAAAAAAACCCCAAAAAACAGAGCAGCGCAGACAAGGGCAGCACGCAGAGCTGAAAAGTGGGACTGGGCCATGGCTGCCAGCCAGGCTCTACCCAGCAGCATCACCACTGCTGCAGCCCTGGGAGGCCCCCCAGACCTCAGGTAAGGCTGGTGGAGCCAGCACAGTGCTGGCCCCAACCTCCCTGAATGCCCCTGGGGTAACTTGCCATGTGCCAAAGCTCGCATGGCACAGGCATTCCCTGGGGACAGGTAGCTGCGGTGCAAGGTGCGCCGCTGCTACTTCTCCCTGGAACCAAATGTCCACGCTCATCTGGATACGGCCTTTGTGTCTCCTTTCCCTCATCTATAAAACAGAGATCATTTGAAGAGTTATAAAAGTGATATGTGCTGTAACTATGAGTTATTAGATAGACAAGGATTATCTGCCTATTACTTTGTGATTAGCCAGCTGCTATTCACATAGATTCGGTCATATTTTTTCATTAAATGTATTTGGTCCCTTTTTTGCCCCCTATCTCAGCAAGCCTTTCCTATTAGCCAGATTGTATACTACTGTGACACAGAAGATGAAGAAGCCAGGAAGTTACTGGGATGGGAAGAAGAGTAAAAGGACAGATCATCTGAACTTTCTCAGCTGGAGTAATAAAATGTATATGGCCCTGGAGTGTCCTTTGTCTGGTTTTGGACCAGAAAGTCTGCATGGCATGGAACCTGTTTATCTGCATTCGAAGGCTTAGAAACCCTCACATACTTGAAGTGCTTGAAGCCATCATTGGTATTGTAAGCCTAAAAGCAAAAACTAATGGCAAAAGGATTCCAGACTACACATGGAAATAAGGTGATAGGAAATGTAAAGTTATCAAAAGAATGAGTTCATTTCAATTCCAGACCACTTGCTGTATTTGTTATTGGAAAAAATATTTTAGTAGCATTTAGTCATAATATATCAGAAAAAATCCATCAGTTCAATCAGGTACTCATTCATGATTGGCCTACAAGATACTGCATTTCTGTTCATAGAATCACAGAGAAGTAGGGCTGGAAGGGACCTCCAGAGGTTATATAGTCCAACCCCTTGCCTGAGGTACATCATCCCTATCCAAACCATCTTCTACATGCTGCTTTGTTTAAAATCTTTTATAGTGTTGTTGTAGTTGTGATGGTCCAGGGAATATGCAAAAAACAAACTTTGTTTGCTAATATTTTTATTGAATTAACAATATAGTTGGTCCAAATCTCTGATTGTTATATCTTTCTCAACTGTTTGGCTTACAAAATGTATACAACTTGAAAACACACCAAAAGTATCGGACTATGGCATTTCTGACACAGCCCCACACAATTAAAGGTGGCATTTGAAATTCATTAGTAAATTAATGATCAGACATACTGCCTCTAGCTTTTCACTTCATTATGCTCCAGAAGGCAGATTTATTCTACTCCATAATTGTTTGATACAATAGCAGCCGGATTTCTAAGCTTATTCAGTGAACAATTATCATTAATAATTTGTTAGGAAATAAACTGCTAAAGACCATAAGCATACCGAACACCAGGTAGCATAATGGATAAGCATGAATGGATATTAGTGGACTGGAAGTAATTACCTTCAGTACAGACAGTATGCTTGATAGACAAGTGTAAATGAGATAAATGTCAATAATTATTGGGAGTTCTTTGAGAATAATTTTTATATAACCAAAAAAGATCATGATTCCACAATTAACTAGAAAGACAACTTAGATTAACTTTTCATCAAAGCCCAGTAGCAAAATAAAGCTAGCAAAAAAAGAAATAAAAAAATATATAGGGAGTATAAATCTATTGTTATATATAACGTATGTGAAAATAGACAGCAATTAGCAGTTATGAAGAACAGAAAATTGATAAGGGAAGCTAAGGATATTAAAGAAAAAGATCAGGGTAAGGCATTTTAGTAGTTTATATATGTTAGGAACAAAAGACCTCCTACCAAGGACATAGGGCCATTGCTTTACGAAGATGGTAAAATTGTTAATAATGATATAAAAGAAACAGAAGTGTTCATAATATTTATATCTTGTATTTGGAAAAAAAACCCAGGAGGGTGTATTTATATCGTAGGGAGGTGACAAAGAATTTTCCAATCCATTAGTTAAAAAGAGTGAGAGAGAGCGAGAGAGAATGTTAGACCACGCGTACCAGGGAGACATTTTAAAATTAGATACCTCGTACACAGGTATTCTGTAAGGCCTGGCTCTGACTTTCTATGAGCCCTTATATTCATTTTCAATATATCCTCGAATACCAGAGAAATTCCTGAAGCCTGAAATGTTGTAACAAAATTGAAAAAAAATACAAGAGAGATGATTGAGTAAATGCTGGTTAGCATCAATCCTGGGCAAAATAAGAAAAAAGGCAAATACAAGAAAATGGAAAAGGATTCAATTAAGAACTGAAACACAGGACTAAAGTTAAAGCAAATCAAAATGATTTATAGAAAATAGGTCTTGTCAAGCAAATGATTTGGTTCTTTGCGACTACAGGGTTCTACTAGGATAAACACTACACCCAAAGCTGATCAGCATTTTCATCAGTGACTTGGAAGTAAATATAAAATCATTGCCAATAAAATGTGAAGGTATCTGAAAAATTAGCAGACTGCTAAAAAAGAACAAGGTCACCTACAGCACTGAATGAATATACTCATCATAGCAGTTGAGCATAAAACGCACAAATGGGCTGAACGGTTAAGTATATATGGTCTCAATTCTACATATGCTAATTCATATGGAGAGGTTAATTTGCCACGTGAAATATTTGCCTGGATAGAAAGTGCTCTTGACTTATAAAGTAAAATAACTGAGCCTTGTCCTTCAACCCTATTCCCTCCAGCTCTGACAATGCTGATTCAAGCACATCTGGGGCTCTCAGGAAAGCTATTCTTTTAGGCTTCCCAGCTGCAAATGTCCAGGTTCACTGTGTGATCTTTTTTCCCATCTGTTTCCAATACTCTCTTATGTCAGACTGAAGGATCAGTTCCAAGAGCTAGCTTAGGAGATGCACAGAGTGGCTGGATCTATGTGAGCAGCACGTTGCACAGTTGTTTAGTACCCACAGAGTCATTTAGTACCCACATAAGCAAGTTCTTAACAACTGCTTAGTACCCTGCATTA
>JAGPOW010000261.1:19067941-19099282 GCA_030014935.1 Caiman crocodilus
AGTACCCTGCATTACTGCACAGGACCATCCCTGCAGTGTTTTTCAGGTGCTACTATGCAGTAGTAGCGAGCTGCTGCACAGTAGCATCTTGTGTAGATGTGCCCACTGTATACAGAGCTAGTATCTAGCGGGTGCTGAACTGCTGGTTTTCTGCGAAACTGGAGAAGAGAAAAAAAATCTGGGGGGTGACCTCACTAGCACTGTTTTGGAGAGGGAGAAATTCTGGTGAGCTAAGGACAAGTAGTGAAGGCAGAATAACTGCTGGGGTTATCAACCTTTGTTTCCTGTTTTTAGTCTTCCTTTTAGTTTTCTGTTGGCATAGACAGGTTCAGGAAAAGTTGACTCCAGGCGCTCTGAGAGAATAAATAGGAGAGTGCAGGATCATGCTAGGCATGTCTACACATGCAATTAACGCACACAAATAAACACTGAAGCATATGGCTCTGGCTGTACTGCACAGCACATGGAGTCTGATTAGAGCAGCCCAGGCTGGCAGGAGACCCAGGAGATCAGCCTGGCAGCCCTGCACTGCTCTGATGGGGCTCCACGTACTGCAGAGGGGCTGTCTGAGGCATGAAGGTGCTTCAGGATGGGGGGGCTGCCTGCCACCTAGTACTCTGTGCCCCAGCCAACTAGGACAGCATCTACACATGCTCTGCTGCACATGAAAAAAAACTCCACAGTTGGTTAGGACTTGTCTTTACAAGTCCTAACCAACTGCAGAGGTTATTAGTTTTGTGCACCCTAAAAGGGTTGCATGTATAGACGCCAAGACATTTACTGCACAGTTAAGTAGTCAACTACATAGTAAACATCTCACGTAGAGGCACCCGCTGAGTCACAACAGAGAACAACTCAAAGGCAACAGGGAGGTCCAAGAACTGAAGGTACTACAAGACAGCAGAAGAGTTTTGGGGAGACAAGCTCCTTTTCTTAGACACAAAAGAAGGTTTCCAAATACATGAATAAATGGAAGGTATGCAGTGCCAATGTGAGTTAAATCCCTTAGTTCTATCAGTGTTTTAATTAATGCAAAAGATTGCTGGGCCTTGGCAACTGAAATGGATGATGGAAATTCACACCGCTTTGGTTGCTATTGTTTTAACAGTTTTGAATGCTGACCTAAGAAGATTAACGTTACACAGGTTTTCCTGGAAGCTGCCAAGCAACTACACATTTTCTTATAAAAGTAAAAGTAGAGGGGAGAATACAGCTTTTATTACAATTGCTTTGAGCCTAGGTTCATTGTGCTGGCCTATCATGATGTTGAGTAGCATGTCGCCAAGACACAATGCTAGTCCCTACTTATGACACTGCAGAGACAGAGCTGAAACTAAAACAGATAGCAATTGCTGCCAACTTCAACAAAAGCTTCAGCCAGTCAGGACTGCATGCATCGCATAGTCAGAAAATTGGACTCCTTTGGTGCTAGCAGCCTGGCCAAAGTCTTGGAGGCTATGGAGGAAGCCTGTCTTGCATGTAGTTGAGCAGGAAATAGAAAAAGCTTGCTGTAACTTCTTCTATGCCAGCCTGCTTTAGTCAAGCACAAGGTATGGTTTCAACTCTATATAAAAATAAAAAATACTGAATAACTGCCAACTTTCCTGAACTTCCAATAAATATACAAGTTCATAGCCTGGGCTGTGACCTTCTTCGCTTGAGTGCCAGCACATAATTAAGTGATTTGTGCAACTGTTTGAAAGTCCACTTGAGAGGTAAAGTCCTGGTGTGTTCTCAAAGCAGCTTAGCTCTAGATGATGATTTTTGAAAACCTTTATAAAAGACCACATTTTCTAGTTTATGCCCTAAGGAGAGAGGCTAGACAGGCTTCCTAGTCTTAATAAAGGGAATTGATGTTAGCTAGACAGGCTTTCTCATCTTAGTAAACTCAATTGATGTTAGCTAGACAGGATTCCTTGCCTTAATAAAAGCCGTTGCAATAGCTGCATATTTTTTATGGCAGGTTGTCAGCAAATGTCTGGTTCAATTTATGAAAGCAAATTGTGTCAACAATGGGATTTATTGTTTCCTATACTGCCTGCTTCCTTTCCTCCATAAGCATTTACAGTATGTGGTAAATTGTTAAAAGCAAGAGTCTAGTGCAAAATGTCAGTATCCTAAATGGATCCATGATTGTACACATACTGCCATTCTCATCAAATGCTTTTAGCCAGCTGAGCTCAAGTAGCCTCTTTGTTTTAGGCCGTGCCTGACTGAATTCACCTGATCCCCTCAGACCCTGGAAATAAGTAGCCCTAGCACAGGAATCCACCTTAGGATCCCAAGGAATATAGACATGAGACAAGGACCCATGGTTAAATACTTAGCAAATCCTGGAGTGAAGAAATGGAATGAGTGGCAACATTTCATTTGGATGTGTCATCTTTGCTGACTTAATGACCAGGGATAAAAGCAAAGAAAGGAGGATTTTCTAATGTGTAGTACAGGCAGTCCCCAACTTAAAACATTCTTGAGTTTCACTTACCTTTATAAATTGACACCCTGTTTCAATTTTATGACAGTTTTGACTTCACAATGCTTGATCTGATGCCATGCAGTGCCAGCAAACAAGTTCACTGCATTGCCCATCTCCCTGGAGAACATCTGTCCAAACTTCCTTGGACGCTTTCTTTAAGAAAGCAGACAAGACTCCAGAAAAACCCACAGCCAGGAGTCCTGAGAAGACTCCAACCAAGAGCCCTTCAAAAAGTGAATCAAAGTCACCTCAAGAGGTCCTTCCAAATCAATACGATTGTTATTTGCAATATAAACACATTAATGTAGCTATATTACTCATCTATAATTGATTGAGTACAATATTCTGGGGTATTTTTGGTGAAAATAGTGTATTGGACCTCGGTTCAGGAACCAATCCCCTATTGATAATATTGTTTCTTAGGAGAAAATTGGTTCCGAGTTACAACTTTTTGTCTAAGATGCAGTTTTCAGGAACTAATTGTGTCATAAGTCCAAGGACTGGCTGTATAATAAGTTTGCAATATGTTCATTGGATGAGAAATTAGGAAATATAATTCCATTCAGAAGACAATACTACACATACACAGCCGCTGGAGTGTTTCCTAGCCAACTTGGTCCTTCCAACCTGAACCTTCTAAAATTCTGCTGATTTGGTGCTTCCTTATGAGGGAAAGACTTTCGTATCTTCAACATTGTATTTTTGTTTGGTTTGCTTTTTCCTGAATCAGGAACTTCAAGGTTTCCTTATAATTGCAAGAGCACAGCTATTGCAGCAGCTTGTCTGAGATTTTACGTAACTTCTTGCCAGACGGCATATGATGTAAGATGTATGATTTGATTTCTGCAAATATTTTTCCATATGGAGGCTGACAAAATGTTTTCCCAAAATACTTTACATTTTTTTTCTGGCAAAACAAGAATTGAAAAAAAATCGTGGGATTGTCCCAAAAGAAATATTAATAGATTTTGGTTCTTATTTAACTGGGGGTGAGGGGGGTGTTGGTAATTTAGGTCAACTTCTAAATAAAGCATCATTTCAAAACTAAAAGTCAGAAGGCTTCTCTTAGAAAATGAACAAACAAAACATTTTTACTTTTAGTTTTTTTCCCCTTGCTTAGTTAGCTTCAAGAACTGTATATTTTAGCACATTTAGTATTTTATTTAAAAGCATTACTCAGCTCTATTTATGAACCCATGATTGGTAACATGTGCATGATCTGATCAGTAAATCCATGCATTTATTTTGTCTTCTCTTTTTGAGGATGATTTAGCTAAACTGGTGGTTCCAATTTTCAAGCACAAGAAGAACTCCAACTTTTAAAATATTTATAATTTAAAATTATAATCTAATCGTAGATAAAAACTAGTCAATATTAAAAACACTGCATTGGTTTATCTAGATCAATTTTTAAATTATTGCAAACATGGGTACAAGCCCCTCAATCTGATTCAACCTCACTTGAAGCATGATTTAAACACAGGAATTGCACTAGAGTAATGAAAATTAATGAATTGTCAGTTTATATTGAAGTTGGTCCTAAAGTGCTTGGGCTAGGGATAGAAATTCAAAAAGCTTGAGCCTGAATTGATTCAATTTTTGCAAGTTAGGCAAAAAGTTAGGCAAAATCGGTTCAACCTGGCTAGGCTGAACCGATTTGTAACCAGATAGACATCCTCTCTGGATTGAAGAAATTCAGGCACGTGCCTGCAGTGGCTTAGGCTAGAGCTGGGGGGGTGCTAAAGCAACCCTCCCTTCCCTTGCACAATGCTGAGCTGAGGTGGGGCATGGGCAGGCCCCAGCAGGACATCTGATTAGCAAGGTCTGACTGCACTATCCCAGGCTTTTTCCCATTGGCTGCTCAAAGGGCTGGAGTGTTGCCAGATCCCAGCCCCCAGGTAGCACTCTGAGGAAAGGTGGGTGCGGGCAGAGCATGCATCTGCCTTTCAATCTCCCTCCCTGTTTCTTTATACTATTTGCAGCAAACTGACATGCAAGCAAGCCAGCAGGGGGCTGATTGCAGTGTTTATTACCCCATTAGCAAAACAAAGCTTCTTCCATTAGTTCAAACTAATGAAGGTCCAGCCCTACTGTGGAACAGAGAGCCCTGCCCAGCCAGGAGAGAATGCTGGGATGCTAGGGAAGTCTGGTCTATCTTAAACCAGCCGGGGGTCTGGGGAAGATGCTGCATAGACCAGTTTGAGCCAAATCAGTTAAGTTTGATACTACATTTAACCAAGTTTATCTCAGACCAGTTTCAGCCATTTTCAAAGTGATTTATGTGCACTGAACATCAGTTCTCTTACAGGTTTAAACTAGTTTCTGATTGTTTAAACTGGTTTATGTGTAATGTCTGTTCCTTGCCTTGAAGTGTCTCCTGATCAGAGTTTACATCTGTTTAAATACATTGATTTGAAAAAAAAATTTTTTGTAGAGTTAAGCTGTAAATTAGGTCATCCTAATTCAGAAGTGTACTGACTAAGCCATTAAAAGAAAAGTATGAACTGATAATGTTGTAGTTGATAGAACATCTACCCCACCATAACTGGATTAAATTCAAAACCATTCGATTGCTAGAGTAAAATATTTCTAATGTGGACTAGTGCTCTTTCTAATGTGGTCCTAGCCAGGGGGCTACACTTTTCCTGTCCTTACCCTGGCATCTGGCTATTTTTAGCCCTCCCAGCCCCTCTCCACCCCCAGACAGATAACTGTCCAGCCACAGACCAGCTAGCTCCCCCAAGCCCATCAAATCCCATATCCCACAAGCTAATCCCAGTGCCAGTGTTACTAGCATTTGCCAGTGCCAGGAGCCAAGTAAGCAAGTCAGGGTGCAGGGAGGGGCAGGCAGGATGGCAGGGTTTGTTTGCTGGGGGGTTGTTCATCTACATGAGTTGGGGGGCTAAAAATAGCCCCTGGCTGTGGGGAGGGGGGAGGAAGCCTCCCCCTCCCCCACAGGCTTTGCAAGCCTCCCAGACCCCACCAGCCCCACCTCTCCCATGGACCCCCGTCAACCCCCTGATCTCCCCTACAAACCCTACGTGGCCCCCTAATCTCCTCCAGAGCCTGCTTGCCCCTCTTTCCCCCCAAGCCCTCTTGTTAGCCCTCCCTTTCCTAGCTTATCTTAAATCACCTGGCCTTAGATCAATCTAACCTCCCCCTAACCTCCCTGAATATTTGCACACATCTTGTATTGTGCAATTAATCAGTTGATTGATAATTACTTTGCAGTCATGGCCAGTCTTACTTTGCATGCATGGCTGGTCTAAATTTATTGTGTGATTAAGCAGTTAAGTGTGTAATATATGTAATGTTAAGCAGTGTAACTAAAGGGAGGGGTGGGGGATGAACAGGACAGCTGCCCTGGATGCCACCTTTCTGGAGAGGCACAAAAATGGCCATAACCACAGTGGCTTGTGCTGTTGTGCGTGGCACCGTGGCAGATAGCACTGCTCTGGGCATCATGTGCCTGCCCAAGGCATTGAATTATAAGGCTACACATCTGCTAGATTGGATATTTTCCAGATATAAGAGAGACCTAAATTAAAAATCCCTGATCAGATGTCTAAATCCTAAGGGGAACAGGAGTTCAGATGCATTTTGATGCTGTTGCTATTGATTAGCTAGCTGTAGGTGCCTCCCTGATATGTAATTAGGCAATCTGGATAGGCTGTGGGACACATGTAGGATGCTAAGGCACCTAATGCTGCCCATAAGGATTGGCCTGATGAGACAAGGTGCCTACATGTGAGGAGTTACAGCATCTAAGCAGAAGTGCACCAAAACATGATTAAGACCATGCCACTGATTACCTTTCAAAAAGTAAGATACCTTTCACAGCCCTTCAGCCTGGTAACAAACTTGCCAGTTATTGGTTGCATCTGAACATTTACACCATTCATATAACTACAGCCCCTATTGCTCACTTAATTATGAATTCCCCATTGAATTTCATTCATTCTTTTTAACCAGTATAAGAAATCCCTGTGTTTTAGAAGGTAGAAACAGAGAAATATGTCATACAGAATAGAACTGACTACTGTATTTGTGGAAAGCAATAAAGTAATAAGCCTTATTTATAGATTTATTATCTCACTAGACTCTTTCTTTCAAAGCATGTCATGATGCATGTACCTGACATATTTTTATTAAGGGAGGCCCCCATTTATATGATATTTATGTGCTTCAAAATGGTTAATATAGTCATCTTTACAGTGTGAGATAGAGAAATATTCTCATTTTTAGATTTATATGCTGAGGGAGTATTTTAAGGAGAATTTACTTGCCTGGCCTGTTATGCCTTCCCCTCAGCTTTTTTTTTTTTTAAATCATAGAACTGCAATTCAGATGCATTCTTTGGACCAGCCATTCCAATGGTTATAAACATAATAACATAGAGATCAAGCCATGTGGTGCTTGATTTTAGGGTGTATTTGTTACGTTTCTTATTGGTAACTTTTATTTAACATTTTTTGTTTTAACTTAATTTCAGTGTAGATTTTATTTGTTCCTATTATGGGCTGTCTTTACCCAGGGATGGCTTCTGGGGAATTTAGAATGACCACTGTGCTTCTCCGTTCTTGCTGAGCACAATAACTAGAGTTACCATGTTAGCTCATATGCCAGCTGACTATGGCAACGTGGTATCCTGCTTCTGTAACATCTCTGCAGCTGGGAATCCCAAACTTTCATTAGTTGTTCCTAAGCTCTCTTTGTCTCTCCTGCCTGTACCGTGGGATTGGTTTTACGTGCTCTCAGGCACAGCAGTGTGGCTATAGAGAATGCAAATGGTTTATTGCCATATCTCTTCAGTATCTTTTCAGTCCTGTGATAGAATAGACCCCACCCAGAAACTCAGGATAGAGCTTGCAAGAGAGCAGGTTCCAGGAGAAACCTAATTTATTTCAAAAGCACTGTCAGGACAGCTAATCACTTCGAAGACCAGACAGTTTCTTCATGCCCCATAAGCTATTTAAATCTTACAGAATCATGTTATATATATGTATATATAGAAGGCAGAGTATATATGTACCCTTCGGCTAGGGACAGATATTACAAGTAAGCTGGTTTAAGTGATCAGAAACTAGTTTAAACCAGTAGCAAACATTAGCTGTGTGCACATAAGCCGGTTTCAAAATGGCTGAAACCAGTTTGAGTGTTCAACGTCACCTTCGTTGAATGTAGTATCAGATGTACCTGATTGAGCCCAAACTGGTTTATGCACCAGACCCCTTCCTGATTTAAGTTAAACCAGAGTCCTCCAGCATCCTGGCATGCTCTCTGGGCTGGGTCCTTTCCTCCAGTGGAGCAGGGCTCCTTGTGCCCTGCTGCTCCCTAGCCAGAGCAGGGACAGGCAAAGGAGGGGGCCTGGCCAAACCCCAGCCCTGGAAGGGAGCAAGGAAGAGGTTCATTTCCCCCCACCTCCTGTGTCTGGCAAAGGGGGTTTATCCCACCACTTGCCCCACACAAGGAATGAGCAGTGGTCAGGGTGGGCAGACCCCTACTGTGGTTCCTTAGGGACTGAGGGAGGAGGAGGGAATAACCTCGCTCCCTGCCTAAGGAGCCATGCTGACTGGCCTCTGACCACACCCCTGCCACTGTGGCAGTGAGGGGGGAGCACCTGGAAGATCTCAGCTGGGGCCCATGGGACAGGGAAGGGAGAATTCAAGGGTGCTGCTGGGGCTGGCCATGCTGACCTCCAGCACAGCTTCCCTGCTGCTGAGGCCACACTCTAGAGCCCCCACCTCTTGAACTGAGCAGCTGCAAGCATGTGCCTGCATTTTCTCAATCCAGAGGGAATGTCTGCTCAGTTGCAAACTTGTTCAGTGTAGGCAGGTTAGACTAACCTGCAAAGATTGAATCGATTCAGGCTCCAGCTTTTTGAATGTCTGTTCCTAGCCTTATAGACTAAATCAGATACATGTAGAGAGAGCACAAGCTTTTGAGCTTGAAGCTCACTTCACGAGATGTTGTAATATAATATTATAGCATCTGATGACATGAGCTCTTGCTCACAAAAGCTTATGCCTTTCTGTGTCAGCCTGTAAGGTGCATCTCTATGCTGCCTTCTGCCTGACTTCAGCTTAACACTCCCTCTACACTATATCCATGATCCTCAACCATGGTGCCGTAGCAGGGCAAAAGTGGTTCCAGGATAAACCTAGAGATTTCGAAGAGGAATCCATGGTGTCAAAAACATTTTGATTTTTGACACCTGCATGCCAAGAGGTTACATACTTCCTCTGCTCAAAGGAAACTCTTATCAAGCATCTTGGGCACACCATAGCTTGAATCCCCATAGATCCCCTACCTTATATGATGACTGCCCTATTGATTGACAGGTATTATGTGCTCTGTCTTACTCCAAGGTTGGCACTGACTTCTGAATTAACCCAGAATTCACCCAGGAGAGCAACGGCACAAGGTCATCTTCATCCTTATCGCCAGAGCAGTATCCCATGAATAATGCATCCTTATAGAATGTAGCATAGCACAGAATGCGGCCATTGGATTCCACATCAATCTGCATCCATGGAGTGCAAAGATTGACAGAGAACAGGTAGCAAAATCATTGAATGCTAGAGCTGTGGAGGCTCTCTAAGGTGCAAAAGTGCTCACACAGCATGCCAGATGTTTCAAAGATGAATCTGGTCTGTAGCCTGTTTGCTCTGCGGTTTGCAAAAACCATAAGGAAATGCTACTGCCTCAAGTCCCATGGAAGTAGGAAAAAAATGGATGGCTCGAGTTGTCATGGACACATATATTCCATGCTTTTATAATCAGAGAAAACTTGTGGTCATTCACTATAAAGGAACCAATAACTGTTTCCTCGTAGGCTGCAGTTAGAGCGAGTGGGTCAAGCATATGGACCAACAAGTGTTTAGTAGTGAATGAAACATGAGAGAACAAATAACAGCTCATGGCTGGAGAAATAAATGAATCAAATGATTTCAAGGAAAGCTGCTTCTTATTTGCTGTAGTGGGCACTATTCGTTTTAGAAGTTCTGGTTCTTTTTAGGCACCTTTCAGATATAACAGAAGACAATAGTAAGAGAGATATGGACAAGCAAAGCCAGGTAGAACATTTTACCACTCTCAGTAAATGGTAGACCACTCCACCATTATAAAATCTAATAATTTCTCCTAATGCAATCTGAAAATGAACTGCTCTCTCATTCATCAGTATGAGACAGAACAAGGGTGGTGCATCGGGGAGAGACAGAGAACATCTGGCACATGAGAGAATCTAGCTCTGTAACTGTAACTGGATGTTTTAAATGGGCCAAATTTCTGTTGTGCTTGAGGCTGAGAGGTAAAGTCCTGTGTTCATTTGCAATATGCACAAATAAAGCTATTTTCCATACAGTATCAAAATCCCAGTTAAGGCATCTCCCATTTTATGTTTCACTCTATGCTGCTTGCTCCTCACTTTTGTTTTACCCTATGCTGCTCACCCCCCATTAAAAGCCAAATCTGAAGTGAGCTGAGCACAAATCTGTGGCCATGAAAGAAATGGTTTTCTTAAGCAAAAACATGTGAAAGTTATCATTCCCTAACTCAGAGAGGATGGGAAATCTACCCCCCTCCTCCAGTTTCATGCTAATTTTTTGTTATACCTATGTTGGTTTGTAATATGCTAATGTAAAATGTAAAAAGCAATATTCACTCTGGTCAACTGATCACATTGTTATGTATTGATGCAAATTGATATGATGATCACCACAGCAACCAGGACAAGAAATTACCTCTGTCAGACAATTATGATACTCTTCAGAGAAGGGGCCCATCTTCCTTGAATGTTTGGAGAGATCCTGGCCTCCATGTTTTGTCCCATGTTTAAATAGTGCCTAGTGCATTAGCCTCCTTTTCTGTAGTTGGCTTCTAGGCATTATCAGCATACAAATAATAAAAGCATTTCATTGTGAACGCTACTGCACACAACCAGTTTCTTAAAATGTAATTCGAAAGGGTAAGGTTCTTAATGTTAAAATGCACAAAGCACCATGTGCTAGGGATACATTACATATATTATCTCTTTAATAATGCAATACTAATAATTTGAGAATAATTTTAATATTTCTTTTTGGATCACCAGAAACTCTAGAATCTTTTATATGAACAACCAAAGTACACCTGTTTGGGGGCACGGTTCCCAGAAGAGGCTCCACTTTTAGCTGATATCAAGCCGTTTTACTGTGACCTTGTGACTGCTTGTGATAGTGAGTGCTGAAGACTAGCCGCAAGCTGTGTAAAACCGTGCCTTCTATAGATTTTAAATGTACCTGCTGGCAGTTACATGTACTGTATAATACTGTGTCAGAAGAATGGAAAGAGAGTGTAATGCATCTGTTTTGTTAGATTATAAATAGAGTATTGCTATAGATACCGTAGGGGTCTGGAGGAGTGCATCACCCAGGGTTAGTACTGCAAACCAGTTTTTCTGAAGAAGTCCCCAGAAGGCAGATCCAAAAATGAGGTCAGCCAGGACAGAAATATGAGGAAGGGGGTGGAATCAAACCGATGTAATTGAAAAAAGAACTAAAATGACCAAGGCCTGTCCTGGGAAAAGCAGTCTCCAAATGTTACTGGGATGGAACATAAGATGCATAGCCCTGTCGGTGTCCAGGGGAAGGAGCTGACCCCTGAACTTTTTGGATAGGATAACTGAGAGTAACATACAGTCTAAGAACTGTTTAACAGTGTTATTGATATACACATACACTAGGAGAGCATAATATTCTGCCTTTTCACAATATTTGGGCTTAACCGGAAGTCCATTAAAGTCAGTAGGTCTCTTTCCATTGACTTCAGTGGCCTTTGGAGTAGGTCTTTTCTAAGCAAGCAATGAACAAAAACACTTACGTGTTTCTTCCTCATCGCTGTGGCCAGAGTTTTTAGAATATCTCAGCATTTACAAATGGGGCTGGGCTTTCAAAGGTGCTTAGTTTCTATTTAGCCAACATAGTAAGTAGCCAGAGTTTCAGTAGCATTCAGCTCGTATTAGGAGGGTGATGTGGCTGAAGTATGCTTTACCTAAATGGGCCTAAGTGCTGGGATCACTCAACAATGATGTATCCAAGGGAACTGCTAGGTGCTAAGTACTGTTGAAGGTCTGGCCCTGTCTTCTGAAATTTTTGCTTTATGGAGAAATAGCAATGTCTCCATAGTTACTGTGGAGATGAGTTTTCCATTGTGTGCCTGATCTGATATTTATAGAACCCCAAGTCTGCTAAAAGTGAAGTTAAAAGGTTCACAAAAACTACTGTTACATATGTCTACGTTTTGTATTATTTTTTTTAACTGCGGATACATGAAAAACAGAAAAAAATGTGAGTGTTTAAATGTTTCATACTCCTTTCTGTTAGCTCTAATTTTTGCACCAAATAGTGAAATGGGGTTTCTGTTCTGTTATCCTAAAACATAACTTATTCCACTGCCTGCTTTGGATTGTTTGGTAAATAATTGTGTTAATTCATTTTCATTTTTTAATCTACGAGGTTTCCATGAATGCTCGCTGCACAAGGCTTCAGTGACACATGTGACTTCTGTTTGTTACAGGAAGAAAGACTGAGAAAGTTTGGTTTCTTGTAACCTGTAAAACTTACAAATTGGCCAGGGCCACACAGTGCTGCTTGGACCAGATCTTCTAGGGAATTTTGTGATGTAGCATTTTTTCACAGGATAGAAAATTGGCTTTCCACCCATCTCTAGGGAACATCTGCTGAGTTTTGCAGATCTTATTAGTTCCTCAGGCTCTCCAGTTTCACTGGTCCCAGATCAAAGTATGTATCATCAGATAAACATAACTGTCGCAGAGCATGGAGGTGCCCTGCTCCTGAAGAGGGGAAACTGCTAGGGAGGGAGCCCTAGCAGTGACTAAGGAGTCCAGCTGTGGGTTGCCAGGGCAACCAAAGAAGGTCAGCTGACCAGAGGGGGCAGGACCTGGCTCCCTTATAAACCCTAGGGGCTGGGGCCAGAGGCAGTTCCCTACCAGCAGCCAGAGAGGCAGGAGCTCCCTAAGTCAGGACACAGGAAGAAGCCTGACTGTGGGTACAGCTTATGGCAGCTCTAAGATGCTTGAGCAATGTTGTTACAGCCAGGCAGCTTATGTTTTAAGTTATATCCAGGAAGCTCGAGTTTGTGTTGCTGTTTAGGGGTTGGAGGAGGCCTCATAGGAAACCCACAGTAATGTGGGGACCCCAGCACCAGCAAGGACACAGCGTACAGGGTACATGGACCCCAGCCCAAGTGTGGGCACGGTGAGCCCCAGATAGGGGGGCAGTATTCTTAAGGAGCCCAGTGTGGGCACGGAGAGCCCCAGGATCACCGAGAAGGCCCCAGAGAGGGGGCAATATTGTAGATAAGGCCCCGGAGAAGAGGGCACAGAGTGAGATAGGGCTGGGGAGAGCCCTAGCCCTGAAGACAGCGCATCCAAGGAAGGAAGGCCCAGAGAGAACAGGAAGGGGCCAAAATAGTGATAGACCTGAGTTACATCGGCGAGGTGTGGACTGCGGTGTAGGGGAGAAAACGGAGCCGCAGATAGCACCTCCTAGCAGCGGGGCAGTACAAGGGCAGCCTCCCGCTAATTAACACTAATTAATCAATTATCAACAAGGCATGGCAGGCGAGTAGGCGGGTGGTTGCCCCAGGAACAGGTGTGTGGGCCACATTAAGGTCGACCCAGAGCGCATACCTGTCACAATAACCCAAGAGAAGTGCCTCAACCAAAATATCCATGGAATATGTAGGCCCAGAGAGAGCAAGCAATTGGAGCTGAAACTCCAGCACTGATCACAAGCTTCTTTATGGAGGAATGGGGATGCTACCCTATGGTTGGAACTGCAGCCAGGCTGTTTCTAAATGTCAAAAAGTTATGTTTTCCATGTAATACTCAGCCCAAGTGGCTCATCTTTGAGTACTTAGGACATGGGTTCTTCAGTTACACCTTCCTGTTACTTCCTATGCCTGGTTCTCTACTACTGTATATATGATATTAAACAGAATTACTGAATTACCGTTTCAGAATTACTGGTGGGGCTTCTCTGTTTCTCTTCAGTGCCATTTGGTCCTATTTTTAAAGAGCATCTTGGGGATATGCTTCAGGACTGCTTCAGAAGATCCCTTGAGGAAGCTTTACGTATGAACTATAGAGTATAGGACAGCAAGACAGCTCCCTCTTGTAAATCTATCATCGGAAATAACTAATTCCATTACATTAGCTGCCGTGGGTTAGACATTGACTGGGGATGAAAGTGCATTCATTTTATTTGGATATCATTTTCTTATTTTTCAGATTGGGGCAGTGTCACAGGTACTAGCACTGGTCTGAGGGTTTGGTTTTTTTTGAGAGCAAGCTTGTATATAGATAAATGTTTTCTAATTGAATTATTTGTAAAAGTATCTCTTTCCCTGCCTGTGGTTTCAGACAGCTCCTATCACTCTTTTCCCCTTCCCCCCTCCACAATCTTTCCTTTCCCCCTACTCTCTCTCTGTCAGTGATTTTCAACCCTGGTTTGCTTTGGGATCCTTTCATGGGTACCATAGGTGACAGACAATGTTGATGCTGTTAGGTTTGCAAGAATGATTCACAAGATAAACCCAGAAGTGCATCCAGACAAGCCGCAGACCCATCTATATCATTGCAAACTTCACACACAGGCATTTACTGCACTGCTAATTTGCAGCACAGTGGTTTTTCTTGACACTGGGAGATTCTGGTGTCAAGAAGACCCACACCAGAAAAAAGCAGGGCAGCACACATGGTGGCAGTGTCTGTCACCCAAAACCTGGCTGGCCAGGGCCACACTCTGGCTGCCAGATAGGCTTTGCACACCTGGATCACCACTTCTAGAGCCCCGGGAGGCCCCCAGGATCCCAGGTAAAGTTGCTGGGGCCAGCACCTGGACTAGCCCCAGCCTCTCCTACCCCACCTGGGGCAACTTGCCATGTGCCAGATCACATATGCAGGGGTATTCCCTGGGGACTATTAGCAATGGCCCAAATATGTGCCACTGCTAGTTGTCCCTGGGGAACACATGTTCCCACTTGTGGGGATGTGCCCAGAGATTTCAAATAGGAATTTAGTGTTAAAACCATGCTGCCATGTTGTGGTCTTTTTGAGCTCTTTACAACCAAATAATTGTTCTCTTGTTTTTCTATAGTCAAAGAATATGTGAAAACAAAAAGCTGATATTTTCCAAGGGGGGCCTTGAGTCTATCAAGAAATGCCTCAAGCCTATTGTAGGATGTCTTGAGTCTAAAAAGTTTGAGAAGCACTGCTCTATGTGCCCTGAGTTTTCCAACTCCCTTCCTTTCTCTTGTAACTTTTTCCTTCTCATGTTAGTTTTTAAAGGAAATCCTGGGATGAAAAAAAGCAGGGTGGCACATGTGGAGGCACTGTACGCCACCCCAAACCAGAGCCTGGCTGGCTGGAGCCATGATCCAGCTGCTGGCCAAGCTCCCAGCTGCAGGAGTGACATGGCTGCAGCTTCCCCAGGACCTAAGGTAAGGGTGCTAGGGCCAGCACAGTTGCCAGCCTCAGCCTCCTCTCCCCATCCGTGGTAACCTGCTGTGTGCCAGAATGCACATGGCATGGGTATTCCCCAGGGATAAGGTGTGCCACTCCTAGTTGCCCCTGGAGAACCATATGTCTGTGCTCATCTGGACGTGGCCAGAGAGGGTAATTTTAACACTGGTATTTCAGGTGTTTACATACTTCCTTTGCTTTGCAAACATCCCAAGCATACTGCAGCTTGAATCCCCACATGTCTCTATCTTGTGTGATGGTTGTCCTACTGACTGAAGGATGGACTAAATGACAGCCAGAGGCACATGGTTATTTGTAGCCATTACGTTGTCGTAGCAACGCGCTATAGCAAGGGAATGCATCGCTATGGTGACATAGCTGCAGTACCACGGTTTTTGCTTATCAATGCTATGTCGCCATAGCACTTCGTTATGATGACGTAGTGTCTCATGTAGATGCACCCAGTGTAAACAAGGCCCTATTCCTTTTGTTCCTTTAGTGAGAGAGGAGTATTTTGTTTCCAAGAGATTCAGCTTCACGCCTTGCCAGCATCTCATTGTGGGAGTCTCATAACCAATATGACTTGTCATCTGGCTGAAAAAATATGCTTTCTTTGTGTGTACATTTGCCTCCCTGCCCATTAACGACATGGAAAGCATGGTACAGCTACAGCGGTAGAGGTCTGGGTTTCTCTTGCAGTACTGCCATTGACCTAAGGTGTCACATCGGCAAATTATTTCATCCCCATGTGTTTTCCTTTTCCCTCAGTCTAGATTGTTAACAATTTGGGGCAGGATCTCTCTCTTAAAGTCTTTTAGTGTATCCCTAAAGTGGTTTCTGAAGGGGAATCTATGCACTACTGGAACAGAGAAATACTTCCTCCCACCCCAAAACAAATAACCTACAGATTATAGCAATACATTTGCTATTGCCTGAAGAGGAGTGGCCAGGAAAAAGAGCCACTAAGCTACAGCTGACATTTAAATGGATAACTATGTTTTGTAATGCAATATGCAGGTTCATTTGTGTTCACCTCACTTTCCTATGTGATTCTGCAAAAGGTGGTACCTCAGCTCATGTGCCCTTAATAACTCTGTAGCATGAGTCTTTTATTCCCTGCTCTATTTAAAATCACTTTATGGGCAACCAGTTCAACCATTGGAGCGGGGGTTAGGTAGCCAATCAAGTGCTTTCCTGGAAGAGCTTTTCTTCTCTGGGATAAAAACTCATGGGACAGGAATAAATTGCATGGCTCAGTCTGTCTGCAGTAATTCAAGAACTTGTCTATACTTGGAGACCTACTAGAACACCAGTTTGACAGCAATTATGATGCATGTAGATACTCTGATTCCAGTTTAAGAGTGTCATCTTCTGGAATAAATATGTCCATAAGGGAGCTATCCCAGGAAAAGGTTTTCTGGTGGAGACAAGACCCTGCACTCTTTCTCTACTTATAGGTCATCTCCATGAAGAGGGTCTCACAGGCTGCCAGGAATTTGGGGCAGGATCTGGAATAGCAGCAGCTTGAAGGCAAGAACTCTTCCTTAGAGATGCCTCTGCCAGGGGCTTGGGGGTTTCAAGGTGCCTACCTCTGCCTCTTCCAAAGTTGCTTTGCTGCTTTTGTTGGGAAGAAGCTTTACTTCCCAAATGAAAGTCTTAAAAGGGAACTAGTGAATTTAGACAGAACAGGACTTTCCACTCATGATCCCAAAAGGCATCTGTGTGCATTAGTGAAATTCTACAGTGACTTGTTGAGTGATATAATAAAGGTCTTTAGCTTGCATGATTGTGACACATTTAGTCATTGTATTTCCTCATTTTCAGCAAACTGTTTTCATTATGTTTCAAATTTCATTATGAAATATTACTTCTCTTTTCACCGTCTGAAGAATTAACAGCACAACCAATTAAATGCAACAGGCAAGTCAGCTGATGTCCATGGGTCTCCCACTGTCTGTCTCCCTCTATGAACTGCTACATCACTTTCAAGTCTTTTCTTTCCCACAGTAGGCAGTTTTGTTAGTATCAAAGACTTGATCTAAACCAAACACTCTTACAATAAACCAGACAGCCTCGTTTTTGATATCATTAGCCTTTAACCTCAGAGGGACTTCTTCAGACAGGAGTTGCAACTTGTTACCAGATGTTAAAAAGTTTGTCATGAAAACCCCAGTGACAACTTGGGACCAAACAGTATAAGTTTTCTATTATGTTTAAACTAACACAAATTCTCTTTACTATAACAGTTTGATGTGGTAGGAGGGAAGAGAATGGAAAATGTTTCAAAAGGTCATGTCTCAACTGACTCTAAATATCCCCAAGCCCATATTCTTCATAATTCAGCCAATGGATTTCTCTACAAATTGAGCATGTGTGGTGCTAAGAGAGAACATTTGTGGTTTGCCTTTTAGAAAAGCAGAAGCGAACAATAAACTAGCCAATTATAAAGTATTCTAGCTGCGTAGCTTAATTCAAATATGGTTTAAGCAATAACTTCTCAATCTTTTCCATCCTAGATAAAAACATGTGCTGATCTTTTGTCTCTGTGAGCTAGCGCTATTTTTTTTGGAGATATTTGACAAAAGCAAATACAATTTTCTGTGAAATCTTTGTGTGGCTTGATACAGTCAAAGAGTACGCTCAAGAGGAAGGCAGAGAAAACACTTCAAGGATGTCCTCAAGGCCAACTTGAAAAAAAATGCAACATTGACATCAATTCGTGGGAGAGTCTTGCTCAGGACCACCCCAAATGAAGGAAGCGTCTGCTACAAAGATCTCAGTATTTTGAAACCTTATGGTGACAACAGGACATGGAAAAATGGGAGTCGCAGAAACAGCATGTCACGGACCAAATCAAGAATCCAGAGCCACCCACCCCACACAGAAACGCACACCCAAATTGCAGCAAGAGTCTGTCAATCCTAGATAGGACCCATCAGCCATCTTCAAGCCCACAGATAAGACAGTCATGGAACACAATCGTCCTCAGCTATGAGGGATTGCCAAACAGACTCTTGCTGCAATTTGGGCGTGCGTTTCTGTGTGAGGTGGGTGGCTCTGGATTCTTGATTTGGTCCGTGACATGCTGTTTCTGCCACTTCTGAAATGATGCTGGGGGGTATATGTTATAGCCGTATTGCTCCAAGAAATAGAGATGAACAAAGCTCTTGGCTCAGAGGTGATATCTTTAATTAGACCGACTAAATTATGGCAAAAAAAAAAAAAATTTTCTTCGCAAGCTTTCAGATACGCCCACCCTTCTTCAAGCTGAGGAGAATCCAAAGATTGTAAAAGTTCTAGGTAGAAAAGAAACGTCATTTTGCACAGAGGAGGTAGAGGGTGGAAGTTTATTCCCCTGGGTACTGGAGAGTCCATTTGCGAGAGGGCTGTTCTGTGATGTGCGGATTAGGCACGCTGCTTCCCTGGAGAAGACTGATGTCAGACAGAGAGGTGAACATTTCTTCTTTCTTGGTTAGCAATGAAGTTTACATTTCCAAAAGGCTAAATATGATATCTCCCATGTTTTGGGGATATGGTGCTGTGAATTTATATCTGAGTCCTAATAAATGGGAGAGACAGAAGAAGGGGAAGCTCAGGGTGGGAGATGAACCACTGAGCTCAATTTTTTCTCACTCTTCTAGTCATCCCACAGGTCAATAATCTGCAACTGGTTCATTGCAGTAGCAGCATATGATCATTATCACCAGCATGTGCTAGCTTATCTCTGCTCACTGGCAAGTTGCGAGAGATAAGAGATAAGCCTGTATTTGTTCTTTGCCACCTTCATCTACACACAAGCTCCTAGGTTATGTGTCTCTGCTTTCCCATCTCCATGCTTCTGACTGGCCCTTTTTGACCATATACACCAGGCCATAATCTAGCCATCTGAAAAATATTGTACCTTTAAAAGACAATTATTTCTTTGTTTCTTTTAGGACAAAGCCAGACCTCTCAGATTTATGGTGTTCAAATGAGAAATTCCACCCCTCGTTAAACAGATACATGCTGTAAAAGATAATTAACCACTTCTCATGGTTTACTCAACCAGCAAATCTTGGGTCAGATATTGTTCGCCACCCACATTAATTGCCCAGAACAGACTGCCTGGTTTTGGACCAAATATTGTCTCACCAGCAGTTAATATCCCTGCCATAGCATGAAGAGAAACAGAAACCTGAGAAGAAGAGAAAATTAGAGCGGTGGGAAGAAAAACAGTTTCTTAACTGTGCAATGGACCCTGTCTGTCTAATGAATCTCCTTTGAAAACCACCCTTAGTAATAAATTATAATGTAATATATTGCAGATGGATCAACAGTGGTACACATACAGCTCTATGGATCTGCCACAGGTGTTTGATTTGTGTTGGACTGCAGGTCAAGGAGTAGCCATGTTGGGCCCAATCCTGTTAAGTAGGGCTCACCAATGATGATTTTATTTTGTAACAGCTTTCAAGGTTATGATTGAAATATGGTTTTGTCTTACATAAGGAAGGAAAACAAAACCTTTTGAGTTTTGACATGGTTGTTTTCTTTCGATTAAAAATATAAGGTTTTCAATTCAGGACTTTCTCCCTTGGTAGAGATAAGCAGAGAGCTCTGGACCTTTCAACTTTACTGAAATCAGTAAGTGCTTGAAAAATATTCTGGCTTTGGCACAACACCACAGAGTCATACAAAATTAGGGTAGGAAGGGACCTCAGGAAGTCATCTAATCCAATCCTCTGCTCAAAGTAGGACCATCTCCAGCTAGATTATCCCAGCTAAGACTTTGCCTAGCTGGGTCTTAAAAACCTACGTAGCCTCTCTGGATAACCTGTTCCAGTGTTTTACTACTCTCCTAGTGAGAGAGTTTTTCCTAATATTTAACCTAAAATTCTCTTGCTGCAGCTGGAGATATCTGGCACCACTGAGAACAGTCCAGCTCCATCCTCTTTTGAACACCTCTTCTGGTAGTTGCAGGCTACTATTACATCCCCTCTCAGTCCTCTCTTCTCCAAACTAAATAAGACCAGTTCCCTCAGACTCTCTTAATCATAGATTCATAGATGTTAAGGTCAGAAGGGACTTCACTATGTCATTGAGTCTGACCCCCTGTCCTGGGCAGGAAAGGGTGCTGGGGTCAGACGACCCCAGCCAGGTGCTTGTCCAGTCTCCTCTTGAAGACCCCTCTTGAAGGTAGGGGAGAGCACCACCTCCCTTGGAAACCCATTCCAGATTCTGGCAACACTTACTGTGAAGAAGTTCTTTCTAATGTCTTTTGAGAAGTCATGTGTCGCAGCCCTCTAACCACTTTCCCTCAATCTGCTAGCAACGCTTCTACCGATGCAGCCCAGTATGCCATTAGCCTTCTTGGCAACAAGGGCACACTGTTCAGCTTATTCAGCTCATATTCAGCTTCTTGTCCACTGTAATCCCCAGGTCCTTTTCTGCAGGGTTTTTCAATGCTTTCAGTGTTTCAATGTCCTTCTCAGTGTTTCACTGAAATTTTACGTAGTCAAAAATATTCCAACCAGAGATGTTGCACAGTATCAGCCAGCCTCCATGAGAAACCCTATTAAAAATTCCCATTTTATCAAGAAAGATTGCTCTATACTTTTTGAAGCAAGCTCTCAGATTATGAAGTGCTTTTTTAAAGGAAGCTGGATGGGCATGGGCACCAGTTGTTAGGGTAGCTCAGGTTCCCTGTCACTGCTATATTAACACAGGTAAGTGTGGCAGAATTCAGTAGAGAATCTTTTCCTAATTATTGAATTCTACAAACTGGTTAAAAAGTTATAGAAAAACATCACTATTAAAGTTGCTGGAGGAACTGCCATGAGGCCCTTGTCATGTTCTGCAGACTCCAGTTTGTTACAGTCTATTAAATTCTACAGGACTTCTCAATTAAAGAACTAAGATGAGTCAAGTGTTGGGCTCTATTTCTGCTTCTTCCACAGACTTCCTGGGTGACTTTGGCCATATCATTCATCCTGTCTGTTTCTCTGTTCCCAGACACTATGACTATGCAGATGTGTTTGTGACACTCTCAGAGAATATGGTAAGAGGAATCTCACAGAGACACCTATTTCACGGGAAAAACTTAAGTATCTGTGTTGCAGTCAAAATCACCATTAGTGCTATGAAGCATGAGATCTATTACGTTGAAGAACTGCTATAGACACAGAGAACAGTCTGTCAAGCATATTGTCTCTGACTTAAATATGTGCAGGATCAGATCTTTATTTCGTACATACCTTATGTCTGCAGGGTTATAGCGGATGCTGCCAATAGGTACATGCTGGAATTGTAATGGATCCCACTCTCTGGCCAAGAAAGTCATGTATTTTGCTTTAATGAACTGTATCTTGCAATGCTTTTTCAGTGAGCAGGAAAGTGTTTTGTGTTGCTGACTCCTGATCAAATGTTGTATTTTTAAATTGAATTCCTACAAGTTATGGTCCATTAACAAGTGTGTGTGTTCTGCATTATACCATCTCATGACTTTTAACTGCAAGAGCTATAAGAAAGGGGCTCTGTTATTAATAAGTAATATTAAATGTCAGCCAAATGAAAATGAAGACCAGGAAGAACAGTTACTACATATTGAGGTTCTCTTTTCAATTTCTTTTCCTCACTGTATTCAGAAGGAATATCCTATTTTTCTGCATTTAAAAATATTTCTGTACCCCTATGTGTTTTAAATATTTCAGCCCGATTCAGTTGATTCAATAGTTTTCCAGGGAAACTGTGAATTGGACTTCCTCCCATCCAATCATTCTCTATATTACAAGTGTTCCTGGATTCAGAAGCTTCTCCGTTGTGGTTCCCCTCTTGACCCAATGCATCCCCATACCTTGCCATGGGCACCCTCATTTGCATCACATTTTGCCCTGAACAACTAGTTGTTCTGCATAAGGTAGGGTAGATTCACACCTTATAGAGCCCAAATAAATCAGAGGTGTGTGGCATAAGCTTTTGTGAGCCCAGGTTCATGTGTCCTCCACGAAGCACCACTGAGAAACATATTGTTGTGCTGGAGGTATTTTGCTTCCTTTGGATGTTAGCGCTTGATTTAGAAACAAGGCCTACATTAAATACATGTTTCACCAGAATTGAAACCTAGGTTCATCATTTTTATTTTATTTATTTGAAAGGTAAGAGCAGCCCCCATATTAGTGGAACTATTCAAAAGAAACCAAAAGCAAGACAGGCCAAGGCCACCACCAGAGAGTTTCGTCAGTACTGGTCAGAACGCACAGTAACCCTCCTCACTCTTTCTCACATAGTTCTAGGGAAAGATCCTTTGGGATTCAACAATGAATCCACAAGTAAGATAAACTGATGTGCACGGTGCCAGGCCAGTTTCCATCACTAACACATCTGCAAGTACGTGAGTAAATAAGTTGTGGTGGAAAGTCAAACTAGTATTTTAAGTGGAATATGCACCCCCCTAAAAAAAGCTAGGTTGTGCAAGGAGAAGTAATTTATTCAAGCAACAGAGTAACTTGCTGGGGTGATCTGACTTCAGTTGACTTCCTGTCTATGGCAGGGGGCTGGACCCAATCATCTCATGAGGTCCCGTCCAGCCCTAACATCTATGAGATCTATGAAATCTATGAAACATTATGAAAGCACCTACAGTGCCGACAGTATATTCGAGAGATGAGCTTTTGAATAAATGAAGTAAATTAGATCCTCCTTTCTGTGATCCTACATTCCTGCAGTTGTACATGCACACGCACTCAAAGGGAATGAACTACTAGCAGGACAACATGAAGACAAAATGGAATCATATTGGCTATTGTAGAGGCAGCAGGGTTCTCACAGAGACAGTGCATAGGTTTTTGCTCCATAGATTGAAAGACAACAGCACTGGCAATCAAACAACTATAAAATGCTGCACACCACGAGCAAACCAGCAAAAATAAAATCAAATAAAATAAAAAAGTCCGGGCGCTGAATGTGAGTAACTTTCAGGCAAATAAACAGCTTGGCACTTTCATTGCTGTGAGATGCCAGTAGTTGCACTGCTCCTCAGCAGAAAGCAAAACAAAAAAGAAAACCCTAAAGCCTTCTTTTACTTTTTAAAGCCAGAACAAAAACTAAATTATGCATGGAAACTAAAAAAACAATGTAAGCAAATCCCCCCAACCCCCCAATTAGTAGCAGCAGCCTGCTTGCTGCCCCTGGTTTTAAAGGGTAACAATTTGGCACCACTGAAGTCAGTGGCAAAATTCCTATTGACTTCAACAGAGCAAGATTTCATCCAAAAAGCTGACGGCTTATGAAGAGATGGCAACAGGCAAATTTATGTTCCTATATTCCAAATTCTGACTAAGTACAATGTCATGAGTAAATCTTGTTCACTTTATGGAGAGTTGCTGAAACTGAACTCTAGACATTAGCACCCGCTTTCACTAAACTTTGGGTTGTAGGAGATCCTTTTCAAAAACCCGTGAATGTTTTTTTCTCTTTAAAATGAACTGTGCCAAACATCTGGCTCCAGAACACCAAACTTTGGACAGAAATCCAAGTCTTGTGGCTTGAGCCCACCTCTGACACCTTTTGCACTATAGCGACTGTTCCCCTTTTGAGTTGGGTCCTTTTTATAAAAGGAAAGGTTTTCCAAATCCAGCAGAACAAGGAGCTCAAACCTCCAACAGAGTGCCCGGCTTTGAACAAAGTTCAGCCTTTATAAACCAACAGTGCATTGTACAAAACTCGTCTTAGTCTAGAAGCTGTCTGGGCTGTTTTGTGTCAACTTCATTTCCATGAATATTTGACTACTGCTATTCACCTTCATATTCTGAGTTCAAACTCTGTTTACTGGCACAGTCTACATGAGGCAATTTTTCTACTGATTGCCAGTGCCTGTTTGACTTCAGGGGAGAACGGTGAATGCACCTGAATCTCAGAGAATTTGAGTTTCTCGGTGATGTCCCACCATATACTTCGGAGAGATTTTTGGAACGTGGTCCCAAGGTTACTGATCCATTCAATCAAAATGTATCATTGCACATTCAAGGAAATAGATAATAACAATAATAATAATAATAATAATGACAATTGTGGTAACAGTGTATGTACTGAAACCCAAGATGAGGCTTTTCCTGCATTTATCATGGTGGGGAGCCCCTTGTCTTGGATTTGATTACAAGGTGGCAGGGGAGGGAAGAGGTTGCTGTGGCTCCTTCTCTGGCTCTAGCCCCAACCTGGGCTCACAGCCAGAGCTGTGGGTGCTGTCCACCCCTCTGCCACCTCTGCCCTCCTGCTTTCCCCCTGCCATCTCCACCACCCCACCTCTGCTCCCCAACTCCAGCTGATTACTCTCTGCCTCCAGCATGGCTCCAGCCCTGCTCCAGCCTGAGGTACAGAGCATTTGCTTGCTCCAGGTACCTCCCCCCAGTAACAGCTGTTGAAGTGGCAGCAGCTCCAGCTAAACCCCAAAGCCTGGGCTGCAGCTGCCACTGCTGCCACCTCGGCCACTGCTAGCTGGTCAGGCTGAAGTTGGAGTATGTGCTCTATGCACTGGGCTGGAGCAAGACCAGAGCTGTGCCAAAGCCAGAGACTAAGCAGTGGGGTGAGGATTGTATGGGGGAGATGGGATGGGGGGCAGATGGGAGGAAGAGGTGGCAGGGGGGGCAGGGGGTCATATGTGGGGGGAAGGCACCAGGGAGAAACCGGGTGCCAGGGTGTGCAGGCAGCATGGAAGGGCAAATGGTGAGGGTGGCAGAGGCAAAGTGTGGGGGTGGGGAAAGGTCAGGGGTCAAGCTGATTTACCTGCCCCTATTGCCTGCTCTCCCTACTGTCTGCACCCACAATCTCTCAACCACATGATCCTTACCACCTCCTACCACTCCCTCTACATCTGTCCCTGCCCTTACCTCCCTACTACCTGTCCTACTGCCTCTTCCTCTGCCTCTGTCTCCCTACCCTTCCACCACCTGCCCCTTACCACTTTCCGAGCACTTGCCCCTCTAGCATTGCAATCACCTGTAACCATTCACCTCCCCCACTGCCTGATCCTCACCACCTGCCCCACTGCCTCCCTCTGCCCCCTGCTACCTGCCCCCCACTACCTGACCCTATACCACTTCTCCAGTGCCTGACCCCTACTGCCTGCCTGTCCCTCTGCCACTCTTTCCCCGTTGCAGCAATGGAGGAGGACATATTTAAGATGAATTAAATCCAATAATTAGATTATATATATTGCAAATTATAATACATTTCCATGTATAAAATTACTGGGGGGGTCATCTTAGATTTAGAGCTGTCCTGGATTCGGGCAAATATAATAAACTTCCTACTCTGTTGCAATCTGGCAAATCTCTTTAACGATCCATATCCTTGCTCACTCCTTTCTCCCATGTTATTTACGGATTGAATCCCATATTTCTAGGTGATTTTATGCATTTACTCATGGCTGCTTTTTACCTCTGAAGCTACACGAAGTGTTCCCTCCCCAGGCTAATGTCAACCATGCCATAGACTCGAAAAGCAAATACAACAAACAAGAGGATACTTAATGGATTTTAAAAGGTCTTGTTTTATATATTTCTATATGTATCTATTATTTTAGAAGCCTTGGCATACCCTTTTTGAGCTTTTCAACTGATCTGGAGAATGGGGAATCCAAGTATATTTCTAATACACCCACTTCCCCCAGCCTGTATGCTGTTATAATATTATGTGCTCTGGCTCCCTGCGAAAACCTTTGCTCTCTACTTTTTTATACAATGTGCTGAAATTTCTTACATTTTTTATTAAATTATGAAAAAGTCAACTGTCACAGTATCACTGCATATACATTATTTGTCAGATACATAACAGATATGTTGTGTTATTCCCACACACTGGGGACTGCCAGGTGTTTTTGTTTATTTAATTTTTTGCCCTCAGGAATGGTGATGAGATAGGCTTTAAAAAACCCTTGGAAATGTGATCTTTAACATTAAAAAAAACCCTGGGCCACACTCATTCTGCCTGCCAACAATGTATATTTGAAGTATTAATGCATGACACCTAAAAGAAACATAATATTAATACAGAGCTTGCCATTAAAACACCCTTACAAGCCAGTCCAGCTGTCTTGCACTGAAAAAAGCCAGGAAGCCCAGATGTGGAACTAGTCAAATTGTCCATTGTAAGCTAGCTACCTAGAAAATTTAGCTCCTTTTTTCAGTTAATCATCTGAGAACCAATCCTTATTTTTACTAGCATACTTGCAATCCATGTTTTCTGAGTAGTTTGTGCAGACAATTGGTTTGATTATGATCTAATTAGGCCAATGAATGTCATGTGGGTGACAAGCTGCTTCATCTCAGATCTTTTATGGTGCCATGCTATCTGAGCATGGTATAAGAAACATATTACTGTTTGTTGAAACTTTTAGTAGGGAAATTCACATGTGCAGCTAATAGGTCTTGTCTGCACAAGAAAATCACAACACTTCAGTGAGGATATAAATTGACAGCGCAGTGTCTGATCTTCAGTAATCCCCTGTGTGGACACTGAGTGATCATCACCACGTGTGAGCGACGTGCCCCACTTTGAAAGCTCTATGACTGTCACCATGAGGATTTAGCATGGTTTACCATGTGCATGGCAAAGTTACACCCTTTCTTAATGAGCACTAACTTCCCCATATAGACAAGGGAAGCTAAACACCTTGCACTAAGACAATAACATTTAGAGTTCACTTAAAGTCACAAAGTAGTACTAACCTGGCATATCAATGGCTCCTGGGCTATGTGGTGAGGCTCTGAAACGAATAAAATTTGCCTGTAATAGAGCTGTCCAGCTTCTAAGCAGCTGGAGGTTATAAGCTGTGCAGGTTGCAACAACATGAGCCATGTGCCTAGGTGGACACACGCTCTCTGCACTGCACTGCATGTATGGACCACCTTAAACACTGTGCTGCACTGCACCATGTGCAAATGCCCTCACATCCAAATGCCCTCACATCCAACTGCACTGCAAAATGAACTGCACACCAGCATCCCCCCTGCACAGCCCCATCCGCGGCTCTGTGGGCTGTGGGTCAAACCGCTCCACCTTGCCTGAGGAGCAGGTAGGAAATGGAAAGAAGGGGAAGGGGAGGCAGGGGACCTGGAGCTGCAGCAGTAGCTGGAGCAATGGGGGAGCAGCAGATTCACAGGGGTGGAGTGGGGCTCAAGTTAACCCCTCATGGGCCACAAGTTTAATAGACCTGTAATGAACAACGAATCTGAGCAGGATTCACTTTTATTTCAAATAAATCCTTGTCCTTTGACTAGTTGTGCACAATTAACAAGCATTCCTGTGAACAAGGCAGAAGGACCTCTTTGTGTTTATTGACCAAAATACAACATTACAACATAGCAGCAACCCTAATATTACTAAAGGCCAGCCCTGCTAACGGTTTACACAATGGATCATTGCCAAGCCCGCCCTGCTCACCTACTCCTACACACATCTTCCAAACCTGGACACTCTGGTTTTATCTGCAGTTGCTCCTAAAACTTTGGCCTTCAATGTGCGAGACAGCAGCTTCTAGAGACAACCCGAAAGTGGCCTCACAGACAGGCATCTTTCCAGGTTTGGAGTGTGCATGGCATGTGAGAGCAGGTGGTTGGCCCATGCTCTGGGCTGTCACAACCAAGACACGCTGCTGCTGCAGTGCAGACATACCTTAAATGCTCCAAATTCTGGGTGCTTACTTGAGGTAAATGTTGTGTCCAACACCCATGCAGGGTATGTTACTGTTCCAAATCTGGGGTCATTTCAGCAAGAGGGCCCTGAGTTATGGCCACTTTTGCCCCTCGCAAAAACAGTTCCCCTTAAGTCTGGTAGCTTCTACCAACCCTTTCTGTACAGACTTTGAAATTAAGCCATAATTATATGCAACTGATCTTGATTTCACAACATTTACCACAGTTCATGCATGATATCCTCTGCCCCTTTGGGAAAGCAACATTAAAAAGACTATTCAGAAAGCTGGGCTGTTTTGATAGCAGCAAGCCAAACTCATGAAATGAGACAATTACATTATGTATCTAGGGACAGTGCAGCCAAAAGGCTTTGTATGTCGGCAGTTCTCACAGAAGGTAGATGGGTCGTGAAGACATGCAGCACTAGCTCAAGGTGACATATGCTTAGGCAGTATCTGTTCAATTCCAGACATTGCGGAGGTAGGGCAGACAACATCTTACTATAGTGCGTCTCTGTCAAAGGTTTTGGTTTTTGCAGGGTGGACCAGGAGGCAGGCAGGAGAAAGGAAACCGTATTTAGTAAGAAAAATCAGGGGGCACCCAAAGTATCTTCCAAAAGAAAAGCAATAACATGCAAACAATTGTTGGAAGAGGAGTACAAAAATGTTTATCAGAAGAGGAGGAAGATTAAGGGGTGAAGAGCTGGAGGAACAGGGGGAGAGAAGTTTTGGGGATGTGATGGAGGATATAAATAGGATTAGGGGGTAAGGAGGGGAGGGGGTTCAGAGGGCTATGTCAGAAGAAGATGGGGATTATAAATGGAGGGAGAGAAGAGGAAGGTTGAACACTAGTAGAGATGGTGACATGAAGATAACTGGTAGGGTAAGTGTGGGATAAGAGGGATCTGGCACCTGTCAGCCCTACTTTCTTCTATCTGTTGTAAGTACCAGGACCTTGAGGACTACAGATGTCTGAGCCCCTCTCTCTGTCCCTGTCTCCCTCAGAAATGCAGGCAGAGTTTCATGTTCCCTGTTTTTCAGAAGTTTGAGCATTGCTGAATTTGATGCTCTGGAAGATCAGGGGTTGCCACCGTGCACCCTGACCTTTGAATTAACAAAATTTGCCTTTGAATTGTGCATGGGTCATTTTTTTTCTCCAATCAGCCAGCACTGCTTGGATGCAAGCCTGAAGCTCATGTTTAACCTGGCTGTTCATGGGCAGTTTGCAAAGTAGCACATAAGCAGGAAGTGCTTTTCTTCATGTAATTTGGGCTACAATCAGTGCAGTGCAAAATTTCATAAGATTTACTTTCCATAGGTTAATAGTCTTTCTGTTTGTTTGTCTCAGATCATGGAGGTTTTCTTTCCTTTTGATATTACTTGGCTCTGAAGTTGAAACAAACCCTGAATTCAGCCACATTTCCCTGAGCAATGGACATTTTAAGTGCATGATCACATCAGTAAGGCAACATTAACCAAGATGGTGTCTAGTAGCTTGATACCCATTCTGCACAGAGAAGATCTCTCCCAGTCTGTGTTCAATATCAAAGAAGCAGTTTGGTTATGGTTAAATCTCTGAATATTTCATAAGTTCTGTGGATACACACATGGCTTCTATTTCAAGGGCATTCAGTCCCATGCATTTCACTAACATTAATGGGTTGGTCCAAAGCCTGACAGAGTCTTTCTATTAACCTCCATGGGCTTTGTGTCAGGCAACATATAAGCAGTTGTAACTTTCCAAAGTTAATTATCTTGGCCATTGTACATACTTTGGCTCCAAGTACCAGAAATACCATATTACCTAAATATCTTCTCTATTTCCACACCAAAGCCATTTTGTAGTTTCACAAATACAATGTAGTGTCCAACATAGACTTTTTTTTACTAAGTTTTATAATATTTTACAGGACCAAATGCAGAATCTGTACTTTTTGCCACTAATTCAGCATATTTTACTAATGTACAGTAATAGAATACAGCCAGGTTCCCACTCTTCCAAAATTTCTACTGTTTCGAGTTAGATGAATATAAGATTCCAATGCTGCAAAAGGTGGTATTTTATGGAAGCAGGTTGAAAAGCACCATGAATGTTAAAGGAGGTGCATGCATTTGGTACATGCAGAACAATAACCAATGTTGAGTCCATTCATTCCTGACCTTACCAACATGTGTAAAAACTTGGTTCCTACCTCAGATTTACAGTCCATTTGTGACAGTCACATATGTTGCACAGATATAAAGCAAACAAAAATTGTCACAGGGACATCTGGTTGGGGATTATTATTGGAAGACCTCATAGAAATGGGTTTAAAGAGGTTTCATAGAAGAAAGTTGCATAGCGGTCTAGAAATATGAGAAATGAAAGCAGTAAGAAAATGAAATGAAGGAAGCGTTAAGAAGAAAGGACTGGGAGAAACAAGGCAGCATCAGGAAATAATAACAGAAACAGGTCAGAGACCAATGGCACATAGAAATCTGGTCTTGAGGTGCCAAAGACAATAATGCTAGCGAAGGTTTTCAAGGAAATGGCACTGGGGAGGAAAGGAATATTCAGGAGGGAAGAACATTGTTTTGTATGTGGAAATTTGTATTGACTGTCTTGTAAGGTGGCTAGAAAAGTGATTGCTAAAGTTTATGCTGGAGATGATCAATATCGTGTTTCAGATGAACCCAAGATACATTTATAGTAATAGAGCTGGAGAGGGAAAGATGGTTGTTAATAGAGAAGAGGATATAAGATACAGGAGCTTTGTAACATGGAAAGCATATTAAGAAGGAGACAAAGATGACACCAACCCACTTTGTGACCACTGTGAACCCGAGAGGCATGAAGGATAATGGGATTATCTGTTTGAACATAACTAGTATGAGCTGGAAGCAGTAGGAATCCAAGAGAAAAAACAGTAGATGTTGAAGGAAAAAGATAATTTTGATGATCAGTGGCACAAAAGTAGTTGACTGGAGCAGTAACAGGTGATGGAGTCTTGGTTGGTAGAGAGGCAAGATATAACCCAGGAGGCATATCTACACATTTATTAATGCCCATTTGCTACTGTGCATTAAATTTAGTACCTCTAATATGAGGCTGCCCTAATGTGTAGTAGCAAAAGTGCACACTTCTTTAGTGATGCTTAATGTTCAGTAGCCTATTTTTATTGCACATTAGCATGTTAGCACAGCTTTTGACATGATGCTGTAATGGGTAGTAAAATAGGCTACTGCGTATTAAAGTGCATGGGTAGACGTGCCCAGGGAGCACCAGGGCAGCACTTTAGATCACAAACTTTTTCAGGAAGTCTTTATACAGCATTGTCTGTGTTGTGGCCCCCACCTAGGTCTCTAAAGTGCCAGGATAATATAACAAAACCTCATGGTCTTATGAATGGTCTTCTTTTTCCCTTTCTATGTGAGTTCTACCTGATTCCCATTCAGAGGGTGGAGTTTGGAGCACTCCAAGCACCTTATGTTACATAAGCATACATGAAAAGAAGAGCCAGGAACATGCCAGTATAGCTGCCTATAATATTTAGAGCACACTGCTTGAGTGTGCTGGCATCAGCCTGATAGGTCAGTACTGATGCTGTCATTCACATGAACTTATTTCTCCAAGGCTAAGTACAGACAGTCAAAAAACTCGAGGCTGACTTGATTTAGTCTTTTCAGGTTAGT
>JAGPOW010000261.1:19107475-19127852 GCA_030014935.1 Caiman crocodilus
GCAAAAAAAGAGCAGCCTATATTTGTTATCATGAGGAAATTTTGCTGATGCACAGAGCAAACATAAATTGAAGGAAGCAAGGAAGCCTCATCTGTGGATGGAAGCAAGGAAGCCTGTCCTATCTGTGGAAAACAAATACTGGCACAGACAAGAACAAACACTGCACTATACTCCTGGCAGATCTCAAGCAGCTATTGTCTCCTACTCTGTAACAGCTCATGTGCGACTGACAGCAGTGCTGTGATTGTCATGTTCCAGCTGTATTGTAGTTGTAAAGGTCACAGTGACCATTGAGCAGACAGACCTCTACACGAAATGTTAACTAGACCATTTCTTTTTCAAGATGCTATTACTGTATTAATGGATCCCAAGATATTAAGTGTGACTCTTCCTCACCCACTCAATCCCTGTTACCTAAGGAATGGGCTCCCAAAACGGGATCGCTCCAAATGAAATACTCTGCTTTTATCCACATCTGCTGTTTCCACTAAAAATTCTCTTGGGAATTGCCCAAGCTGAGGCAACGAGGTCCTGTCTTTCAGCAGTGGAGTCAAGATGAAGTAAAGACCCATTTGGAGGTGTTCATAACCCTGCCTAAAATGCATAAGTCTTGTCTACACTAGTGGCTTAGCACCTGTATGAATACCTGTTATGCTAAGGCACATGTCCTATAGACCAGGGCACTGCTCCTCCCGCTCTTTCTCTTCTCACTGCATTTCCTTCCTACGTGCCCCTTCTTTTGTAACCTTTGTTTCACAATTCTTGCATTTGCATTTCACGAGAATCAGCAGGAGGACCTTCCTCTCTGACCTATGCTCCACTGTGGAGACACTCAGAATAAGCATCCATTTTATATTTGCCTTTGCTCTAAACATTCTGGATCAAATTATAACTTTTAACTTTTTCCCTTTAAACTTTTAAACCCATGTTTATGTTTGAAACAATCTGGTTCTTCTCTCAGTTACACTTTTTCTATAATCACACTTGTGAGTCTGTTATTTCTGAGGTGATAGTATTGAAGTGACGTAGGAAAAGTACTTTGTGAATGTACTTCGAAAGTGATGTTGTAAGATAGGTTGCTTCTTCCTCGGGTGCCAGAAACGTATTGGAATCCCTCCCAACTGTGCAGTTAGGTATCACCAGTAAAAATCATTGCATTTGAATATTTCTATGTACCTAATTTTTAATACAAAATGTGAAGGGGTGCTGAATTTGTGGAGGAGCTAAGGCATTGTAGGACTCTCACAACAGTCCTTGAAATGAGGCACATTTAAGACGTTTGACTCACACTTCCAAGTCTTAATACTTTTATGGTGCCTCCTCACTATGGGAGAAGCGCATCGCAGTCTAATGTACTAGCTTCACAATACCATTGCAAGCTAGGGTACTCTATCCTGAGGCTCAAGCACCAGATTTTTAAAGTTAGCAAAGGCACCCAAAGATACACAGAGAGGCATCTAGTCATATTCCCCAAACTGTCCTTATTTCTAACTAAGCACTGATGTGTTGTAAATTGACTAGAATGAATGGGGGACTTCTACTTTTCACATTAAAAGTTACTTTGATTTCACAGAATTTATTTCACTTGAGACCACCTAGACAGTGGGATTTGCCTGTTGGCTGGTTATTAATCTCTGATATAAACAGTTGAACAACAGCATATCAGCAAGGTCTGCCAAACTACATACTTCTGTGGATCTTTCAAATATTGTCAGTGCTTTTTATTCCAAAAACATGTTTGACCCATTCTTAATTTTACTAAATTTCTATGTTTCAAATAGCTGGATAAATGCCACTAGGAGCTCGAAGGCCAGAGACTAAGCATACACCCAGCATCTGTAATATTTAGCTTCCTCACACTAGCCCAGTGCTGGCCTACAGTGGTCATATCAGGGATGAGAGGTTAAATTCACCATCAATATTCAGGCTTTTTGGTCTCTTCCAAGAGGGATTAAGAAGGTGCCAACAAGGATGGTGTTAGTAATGATGATGGATACTGGAACAAATTTAGACTGCTGCTCAAATCTAATTGAACTTCAGTGGTAGTCAAATACTTAGCTCCTCTTAGCTCCTGCAGAAGTACCAAGTACCATGAACAGCAGGCTACTGAACAGTCGGCAGAGGGTAGCAATAAATCTGTATCCTGGAAGTGAAATGCTCTGTGTCTGTTAGCAGATCCCTGAACTAGCCACTGACTTTTGTTCTCCCTTTACCTATTTCTTTCATATTAAAAAGTGTTGGTCTTCACAGATCTCTTTGGAATGAGCGAATGGGAAGAAAAGGACAGAGGTAAGCCTCATGGCCACTGCTGACTTGTACTAAGGCAGTTGCATTGGTACTAATGAGCCAATGCAATGCAACACATTATGTGAGCATATCAGTGCTAGCCATGCTGTTTCTTCCACATAAGAAACAGCATGGCTAGCACTGTGGGTCTTGTACCACATCCAGACCCATCACTCCTTCGTGAGCATTGTCCTCCCCCCACAAATGAACTCTTCTGTCTTTCCCACAATCTCCAGGACAGCTCCAAGGAGCAGGTGTGTTATGTCTGTGACATCTAGCATGTTTGTAACTGTGCACATTGTTAGTTTTTCCAGTGGATGCTGTGGGTGTCTCTGTCCCTTGTGAGGAGCTAGGGCTAGTCTGTGCTACACCCTTACACTGGTATGTCAAATTTCACAATGCAGAGCCATCAACTTCATTCTTCCTAGGCCACTGTCAGGTCTCCTGAGCCTGGGGACTCTTAAAATTAAGTATTACTACAGAGGCAATGAGGAGCTTGAGTTTTTGGTGCACAGCCATGTGCCTCTTCAGTATTTTTTGTTTGTGACTGTGTGAAGGTCAGTCTGTGACTATTATATGCCTTATGTTATGCTGAAGGTAATATTGTAGCAATGTTTTCCCACCAGGAAAAGGGCAACCAGACTAATATTTGTAAGATAATGTCTGGAATTGTTGACAGATCACATTTCCTTTGGGTGGGGGGTGGAAAGAGGGTAGAAGTCAAACTGATCTGTTAGAATTTAAAAACCTTTAGCTTCATGTTCCTAAGCCATTGCTGATCAAAATGACTCTCATCCCTGCCTCATAATGATGTTACTGCCAGAGTGACAATGTCACCCGTGGAATGCACCAAAAAGCACATTTTACAAAGAACTGTTCCAAGGCAAGGCTCTACAGTCCTCCTTTGCAAAATAATTGTTTGCAATATAAAGGCAACAAGAGAACAAGCGTTAACATGTTAGCAACAGACCTGGTTGCAGTAGTGTAAGTGGGGCACGGTAAATAGAATGGTGGTCCGTCCGTCCGTCCATCCATCCCCAGGGAGCCCTGTCCAGATCTGACACAGCCCTGCACCCGGTATAATGTATCTGTCAGGGAAGCCAAACAGGGCAACAGAATTAGCTTCTAGGGAGCCCGTTCACAGGACTGCTGCTGGAACTGATGCTGCTACAGTAGTGGCAACAGCAGCCCAGGCAGGTAAACATCCCTTTCCTTCACCCATGCCAACCCCAACCCTGTGGTTTATAGTGGTTGGTCACTCAATGAGTTCACTAGATCTTTGAGATGGAGAGAGAAAGAAAGAGAAAGAGAGAGAGAAAGAGAAAAAGAGAAGTCTATCTGCATGCCAAAATCAAAGCCCCAGCAGCCAGGGCTGTGCTCTGAATGCGCACAGATGTTCATTAGATCAGGCTGGCCATTTTTGCTTGACCTAACCTCCCCGAACATCTGTACAGATCAGCACTTAGATTGACTTAACCCTAATCTGCACATACCCTAAAGGTTACCTTTCTGTCTACTGAACCTTGAAGGCACTGAGGCACATTGTGGGATGAAAATCACAATTGAAGATACAATTTTTCCCTAGCACGTGCTCAAGGAAAAGATGAGTCAGGCCATTTAAATGTGTCCCTCCAAATATTAGATGGTGAATTGAGTTTGACTAAGGAACATAACCCCCCAAATTCTCTGCTTTCTGAAAAAAATGCCTGACTTACTAAAAACAAAGGAAACAAAAGCTGGACAGCTGCAAAATGAGAATTTTCTTTTTCTGGCTGAACACTGAAAAAGCTTTGGTTAAAAACCAGAAGATTAGGAAATGCTACTGTGGCGCCTTCACGCACCCACTTTGTCAGTCACCACCTACCCAGTCCTTGCTTGACAGAGATCCCTCACAAGCTGACTCTCCCCACTTCTGCTAGTGGAGTGAATTGGGCTGATTTTTATAGGCCCCAGATTCGTCTTGTTCCCAAAGGCCCCGCTGAGGTTAGTGGCTAACGAATGCCAGCTGGACCACACCCTCCTTGTAATATTCTGAACTAGTCCTCTACTTACAGCTGCTGTTCAGAGACATTAGAGGGTGGGGTGGGGAGAGGGGAGGTGTTTAGTTGCTTTTTATTTTGGCCTCACCCTGCGATTTTTCACTCTGGAACAGTTCACCAGACCCCAGGATTAATAATACGTAATAGTCTTCAGTGTCATTCTCAGGCACCTAACCTATGAAATACACAAAATGATAATAGCTGTGCTGGACTCTGGCTAGGTAGTTCAGATGCTTGAGCCCAGGAAGAGTCCTGTTCATTTCAGCAGCACTCAGTATAGATGCAGCACCCTGAAATAATGCACTTTCAGACAGATCAGAGCCTAAAATGTTAAGGACAGTTTGCTGCAATGGAGTCATCAACTATATACGGGTGGTTACCTGTACCTCTGTCTCCCAGGGTAAAGGGACTTTGTCAGGAGACTTCCACAATGTAGCCCTTGGGTCTGATTCACCATTAAACTGGAGTATAACTCCAATATAAAGGTGTAAAACTCAGTGGAGTTACTCTGGTATAATGCACTGGTAAGTTCAGAAGCGTGTCTACATTAGACAAGATCCCACTTCTGCTTTCTCCACTGTAGCACTTGTGGCATTACTAGTATAGACCAGGATGACCAAAGATATGGCCTGTAGGCTGGTTCCAGCCTGCAAAGCATTTTATCTGGCTCATAGGGCTCCAGGAGAGACTGGGAATTCAGGGATGGGCCAAGTAGGGGTGAGACCCACCACCAAATTCCAGGGTATGGAGCCCTGGTGAGGACATATTTCAGTGGTTGCAGAGTCAATAACAGCAGTGTTAGTACAAATGGCTCCCTGTGCCAATGCAGCAACCTGGGTACCTGTAGCAGTTAACTTTGCTACTACTTGCTCTGTCAACAGAGGTGAGTTCTCATCGGGCTGTGGAGGGTCAAGCAATTTTGCACACCTTATATAGAAAGTCCGCAGGAGTGGCTGTGGTTTTAAGCATCCTGTTATTAAAATATGCCTATGTTAGGTTCAGATGACAAAGAAATTAAAATACCAGCTATGAGTTTCATTATTCACCAATAACAACAATGGGAAATTTTAGGGGGGAAAATGTAATGTAGACTCTACCATAGTGCCTGTCACAGTAGAGGAAAAACAAGATGGGACCTAGTGGGTGTGTCTACATGAGACACTTAATGCACAGTAGACAGATTGTGCATTACAGTGTCATGGCAAAAACTCTGTTATTCAGCTACAGTAGTATTAGTGTACTGCACATTAACTATAACAAAAAAGCATGTGATCATGCTAATGTGCAGTAGAGCAGCTTACTGCACATTTATTTAGTACTTCCTTTTACAAGTACTAAATTTAATGTGCAGTAGGGACTTAGCATTGATGAACATGTACATGCTCCCAGTAGGAATAAATATGAGAGTAATTCTTTACTGAAGCTACTGAACATAGACAGGACATTTCATTTCCCTCTGGCTTTTTTATTACAGAGTGACTAACATCCTGCATTGCCTAATGTCAAGCACCTAAGGTCTCCTGATCTGGACTGAGCTGGACAGCTGACATCACTACAACACTCCTCTAGAATCTTCATTTGTAAGGGAGTTTCTTCCAAACTCTTATCTTTTTTCTTTTTTTTTTTAATAAATCCAAAATTAAAAAAAAATAGAGCAAAACATAAAAAAACAACTATAATTTCTTAGGATAAAAGCACTTTGCACCTTGCCTGCCCAGAAGAAACAGAAGATTCAAATGTGAGTTAACAGAACCTTCCCTGGAGCCACACTTTTGGCTTTCTGCTGGTAAAGAAGGGATATAGAGAAGCAGCCAAAACGTATCCTTTCTGATCTGTATGGGGAAATGGAGGACTGCCAAATAGAAAAGGATAATCTTGATTAAGAAAAAATAAAAGGATGATATAAGCTAAGAAAAAAAGCGTAGGGTGAAGTTACACATTACACTTAGACCATGCCAAATCCAAGGAACGTAAGTGGTGGTAAAGTTAAAACATGCTATGAGCAGTTGCACATTAAGGTTTAATATCATTTCTTGCTTGCACAGCTCTGGTTTGACACTAGAGCTCTGGTGATCAGGGGATGCCTGGGCATTATCCCTGCTCTGGGGGAGGGGAGGTGAATGGGAGCAGTTTACATTGGTATGCTGGAGGACCACAAATTGCTAGTTTTATCTCTGTGGAGAAGACTAGTTACCCTAACACAAGCTAGATAATACAGCCCAGATTTAACCCTCACCCTCACCTGAAGGGGTATAACTTTGAAACGTTCTCTGGACACTTAGTGTGAGTTAACAAACTTTAATGTGTGGACACTCACATTTTAAGTGTCCTTTGTATAGTTTAATTGTGATGTGTAACTTCATCCTTGCAGTGGGTTCGTAGAAACCAGCAACATAGGGAGTCTAACTCCTGCAGAGGGGAGTTGGGAGGCAGTGAATATTGGTGGGAGGAAATTGGGACAACGGAAGGCAAAGTCTGGGCCAGCCTTAGGCAACCAGAGATCCCATTTTACTCCAGGGAAATAGGAAAGGGTTGACAGTAAATTGAAAGGGAAAGGATGAAAGAGGTAAAAATAAGTATGGGAGGTGGGGTGGGAGGAAATGGCAAGTTACACAAAAACAGGAAGAGCATAAGTTATTAAGGAGACAGCCTTGCAAGGCCAGGCCTATTTTTAGGACCTGGGAAGGAGGGCCAGGAAAGAAAACCCCTGCTTTCCCAGCTTATCCTGAGCTCTGGACTGCCTTGTTGCTGGCCTGATGTTTCACATTCAGTTAGGGTTACCATACGTTTTCCCAGACATGTCCCTTTTTTTGGCCCCCTGTCCTCCATCGAGGTGGGTTTTTAAAATACAAGCAAATGTCCAGATTTTTGCTCTGCCTCTGCTTTTCCTCAGCACATGTGGCTTGGCTTCTTGGGGCTGGGAGCAGCAAGGGAAGGTGATTGGCTGTCAGGGGATCACATGCTCTGCGCGTGGGCCCTGGCAGCTGCTCACAGGTAAGAGAGACAGAGAGATACAGAGAGAAAGTGTGCATGCACATGCACCAGCTGCAGGGGCAGCAGGGCTGGGGGAGCAGGGGCTTCGGGTTGAGAGTGAGGGGCGCTGGCAGAGCTGGGGGGCAGGTTACAGGAGGTCAGGAGTGCGAGGTAGCAGCAAGGCTGGGAGGGCTGCGGCTTAGAAGTGAAGAGGGGCAGAGGCAGGGCACAGGCATATCTCTGCCCCTCCCTACCCTCCTGGGTCCTCTTTTTTGGAAATATGGCAACCCTACATTCAGTTAGCTCACAGTATTGCCTGGAAAATCTGCGTAGTTAGTCACCTGGGTCTAAATGTCATGTCCCCACAGGGTTGTGGCCTCAAGTTTTAGGAGGTGCCTATTGTGTTCCTCAGGCCAATTCAGACTTCTGCTGCCAACAGTATCAAGTGCTTGCCTGCAGATAGTAAGTGCTCACACTGCTGCTCTGAGGAGTGGCAAAATATAGCCCATCCAGAGGAATCCTGCCCTGCATTGGGAAAATTCCTGGAACAGCAGCCATGCTCTGTTCACCCTTGCTGTGCCAGCCAGGAGTAGACTCCTCTCTCCCAGTCTCATAAAGTATGTTCCACAGACTTTAAAAAATCAATTAAATATGTTCATTGCCTTTTCTTCTCTCATTTCACAGTTTGGCTTTGCACAAATCCCAGTTGAGTGGCTTCCCAGAACATTGCACCAATAGTGAAAGCACAGCGCTGCAGAACGTCGGTCCTTTTCTAGTTATAATCATCAGCCTTACACATGTTGCAAGTTTTCTCAGAGAAAAGCCCAATATATATATTTCCTGTACAGCTGTTTTTTAAGCCAGAACAGTTCTCCATATGTACCAACAGATGTGTCTTTGAAGCACTAGTCTTGGAAATTACAATTTCATCTTTAAGGGAGCAAATACCCTTTTGACAACTTTAGATTAAGAAAAAGGCTTTAAACTGGACTGAGTCTATCTGTACATGATATTCAGTATCATCAGCTCAGCAAGCAGTTAACTGATTCACTCCTGCCTTGGTGCTTGGGCTGCATGTTTGTGGGTTTGTTATTTGATCTTGCTGTTAATCAGCTGATAACATGCTGACAGTGAGCTGTAACTGGCTGTGGTTGCATTTCTCCCATGTTTGCTAGAGATAAAGTCCAAACAATTTGTGCTGAGCTTCACTGATAACTTTTCAAAACAATTAGGGAAACCAAAATCAGTTCCCCAACACAAGGTGCAAGACTTCTCATTTAAGATTCTGGAAAGTATCTTTGTGTTACTTCTATTCAAATCAAGATACTGGTCAAATGGTTGTTTTCTGTATTAAGAAATTGGCTATGAATCTGGAACTGCAATTGCTAAAGTTTTACCTGTACAAACCCCTAACACACTAAACTAGTGCCAAGTGGTTTATGATGCTTAATTTATCTACCTATGCCAAGTCCCCTCACTGATGTAATTAATGTAACATTTTAGAAGTTATTAGTACTAGAACTACTCCTAAGTTGGATGACTGCATCGACTTTAAGCCAGTTTACTGGATTCAAGCCAGTCAAGGATTTGGTCTTCTCTGAGAAATGTGTGCTTAGATTCTGATTGGTGGGCTTCTCTTCCTATGGTTACAAATGCCATGGGTCTCTGGGAAATAGCTAGGTATTTTCCAGTGCTGCACACAGCAGGAAACTACAATAATCCATGTATAGTAGTCCATGTATACATTACATGTACACACCATTAATTAATCAGGAGGTTAAGTCCAGATTGCCACTTTTTTAGGTGTTAGACTTCCCAGGCCACCCTAATCATTTAAAAATTCTCCTGAAGTGCCTCACATTCCCCCTGAAACTTATCACTGTCATTTCAGTGGAAGGGGTTGTGCAACTTGCTTTGTAGTTTTTGGCACCCAACCATTATGCGTCACATCTTTTGTGATCACATTAAGCTTAAGTAAAATTAATATCCTCTCTTTAGTCTGTAGTTAATTGGCTAGGTGCCTAGAGTGACTAAGGAAACTGACTACAGATTTTAAGACACAAAGCTGGAATTAATTCTGCTAGGGAAATTGTGTGTGTTGAAAAAATTGTTCAAGAATTTCTAATGAAACCAATAGAAATGTCATTATCCTAATTTCAAGAATTGTTTATTTGCTTGCAATACAACAGGTGATGACAGTGGTAGGAGGGAAGCAAAGCTGCCCTGCAAATAAATGGCTTGATCCAAACTCCGCAAATGTCAGTGGGAGTAATTCTGGAAGCATCTGCATGTGTGCTTTACTGCAGAATTGACTAATTAGCTGTGAAGTAAAGCGTCATTGTCTACACATGTGCTGGTAACTGTGCTGTAAAATAGTACTATCAGGGACCTGAGGGGCCTCTAAACCAGCAGCTGCAGTTGAGGTTTAGTCCACCCCTCTGCCCGGGGGGCGGAAGTATCTTTACCTGTCTTCTAGCCTGAAATTCCAGCCATGGGGCTTCGCGCGGTGGTCCACAGTTTGCCAGGCTGCGGCCGTGGCCGCTTCCAGTACGCAGTTTGCTGGGCTGTGGCATAGAAAGTTTGGAAACCCCTATTCCAGCATGTCATAATCCAGCCCTGACTCTGGTGCCCCAGCCAGCCCTGGCACTGCCCAACACCACCACCCAGAACCCATGGCTGACCCCCAGAGTCCATTGCCAGTCCAGGGCTGCTCCAGCCCAGTTCAAACTCCTGCTGTCTTCAGTACACATGCAGATGCTCCACCCAGAAGCAACTGAAGCAGCTCTGGAGTTTACTGAGTCATCTTAATTGCACATGTAGATGCACCCCCCATTGACTTAATAGAGCTGGATCAAGCAAGGATTCAGTAAATTGTTAGCAGTAATAAAGACAAATTCCACCTTTATCACCCCAGTGTAAAAGCAAAATAATTCTGTTGAGAAAATCTGGGTCTGATCCTTCATTTTTTTATACTGTTAGAAGTGACAGGCAGTTCTGTTGCAGATAATGGAGTTATACCCAGGTAACACTGTCAGAAATGAGAAGAGAATCAAATATTGATATAGCATGGAAAAAAAGAAGGATTTGTCTGGCTTTATTGATAGTATCTTAGTACAGATTTTATTAACTAAATCAACAAAGATTTTTCTGAAACTAGAAAAACAGTTCTGAGCTTCTAACTGGCCTTCTTTTCAAAATTGGTGCCCACCCAGCATCTCCATTTGAGGTCAACTGAAGTTGAGCAAATCAGAAATAGTATTTATGGCTGCTTGCAGATGTGCCAAAAAGCTGCAAAATGGTGCTTTACTTTCAACCTAGGGCACTCCCGTGTCAAGCGCAGTGCATGTCCAGAAGAGGCAGCATGTTAGTTGTATCTGGCCTTCCTAACATCTGTAGAGATTGGGAGCTTTAGTGGGGCTTTTTGGCACTTTTGTCTATTAACTGATTTAATCAACTTTAGCTATAAATGCCAAAAAGCCCTGCTGAAGGACCCAATCTATATGCACTGCAGAGCCAGGTTGAAGTAACAGCCTGCTGCTTCCAGAGCAGTAGAGCGCATTGCTTTTCCCCCGTGTCCAGCAGCACCCTACATGGTTAAATATGGATTTAGAAGCCTAACTTTTAAGCAACAATTTCTGAAACTCTTGGCCATTGCATTTACTTTTATTTAGTCTTATTTAATAGGGTTAACACCAACCCTATTGCTATGGGAGCTGAGGCAAATTTTGGTGTGGCCATAGTCCCCCAAAAGTCGTTAGTGCTGCTGCCACTCATCCCACAAGGTCTGCACCAGCTCTGCCTGCCCCACTCTCACCCACAGCACAGTCCCCCACACCGGGACAGGCTTGCATTCCCTGGGACTCCATGACAGGAGCTCCCAGCCATGCCACCCTTTCTGCTCCAGTGGCAGGAGCAGGGGCATGGCCAGACACCAGCTGGCATGGCTCCCTGAGGCAATGGGGGCAGGGAGAGAATTTTTTCCCCACTCCTTCCCCTCTCTCCCTGGGTAACCCCAACCAGGGTCTACCTGGCCGGAGGCAAGCAGTAGAGGTGGCAGTCAGGGCTGGCAGACCCCAGCTGCAGTCACCCAGTGGGAATGAAGAGGGAGGGCAAATAAACCGCCTTCCTGCCCCCTTTGTTTCAGCCATGCCCCTGCACCTGCCCCTGCCGCTGGAACAGTGAAGGGGGGACTGTGACGGGCTGCTTCACCCCAGGCAGGCAGACCCCAGTCCCCTGGGAGGAGAGCAAGAGAACAGGCCTTATGAAGAAATGCTGTGAGCTATGAGTCTCTTTGGCCTGGGAAAGTGCAGGCTCAGGGGTGACCTGGTGGCAGCCTATGCGTACATAAAGGGTGTGCATCAGGATCCGAGGGAATGCCTATTCACCAGACGCCCCAAGGGATGACAAATTCCAACGCTCACAAATGCGTGCAAGACCATTTTAGGCTGGATCCTTTGACCCCAGCTGACTTTGTGCCCCTTTGGGCAGGATGCTGGCCCCAATGATCTTACAAGGTCCCTTCCAGCACTAATGTCTGTGAAAGCTATGAACATATAACAATAGGTAACAATATTCTGTAATGTAAATCTATCATACATCTACAGGAAATATTTTGAATTCATAATCAGAAGATCTACATTAAAATATCCCATCCCCAGCCTTTTCCATATCCGAGGGGTTTTTGGACTATTATTTGTTGAACTAACAAGCAATGTGCTTTGTATTGTACAAACATAGAGGACAACCCTGATTGACTTGCTGCAGAGTTTTGAAAGTGCCTAAAAGATTTTAGGGACAAAAGGTCCCACCAACACTTTATTAAAGGAAGGAATAAAATCAGGAGAGGACAGCTGTTAAGATGAAAAGGATGTAGGGGGCAATCCAATGACAGGATACATGGCTACCAAATAATATTTGGAAGGCACAATGGCACAAAGAAAAAATCAGGACACAGACACAAGACTTATTTGTGTTCTGAGTGAATGACAGTGAAGGTAGAGATCAAGGGTGTCAAACAGGAAAGAAATAGATGGAACTGGAACACGAGAAATGAAAATGATTGAGAAGCAGAATTGCACGTAAAGGGTAGAACAGGAAGCTTGAACTTGATACGATAGACAGGAGGAAGCCAGGGTTCAGAAGGAAATAGTATGGTCAGAGCAGCTGTAAAGGGAGATGATCTCTACAGTGCAAATATGTTGAGACTATGAGGTGGTCCTAACATTACTTTTGAAACTGTCTTGGTCTCCCAAGCAGTTTGTTTTTCCCAGGGGTTTACCTTCCCTTGTCTCCTTTTAAGTCCACAGTATGGAGTAAAAACAAACAGCAATTATGTTCAGGTAACATTAAGTGTCTGACCTGAATCCACAAACACAAGGAATCTTTTGAGCCAAACCTGGGAAACTCCATCCTTAAGTCAATTGTCTAAGAAGGGCTGCAAATGTGGTGCATGAGATCATTGCACAGATTGAGACCCCAGTAGTTGCATAAAGAAAACATGGTTCACTGAGGATGAAGTTTGAACTTTAACTCTGGAGAGCCTGGCTTTTGTTGGCTTAAAAGAAAACTGAACCTCTTGTGCTTATTGCATTGTCCTAAACAGATAGATAATGGCATATCTTTTCCTAGCGCAACAAACAAACTGCAATACCCCAGCTTTGAGGACTAAATGGTCTACCCTTCAGGTGTTCGCAGTTCAACCAAAAGGTCAAGTCTTTAAAGGTGAGTTTAAGTTGATCTATTTACTGTAATTTGCATTAGATACAATGCAGAGAAAACTTTTTCTTTGTGTTACAGGAAGCAGACAGATCACATCAAAGAGTGCTGAAACGTGTTCTGTAAGTTCACAGAGTGAGAAACCTCTTTGGTCTAGATATCTGGATGGAAATCTCATGAGAACAGGCTCTCCCATAACATCTCTAGTCATTCCTGATCCCTGCTGGCTCAGAAACATCACAGGGATGGCATTTCTTAAATTATTTTTGTAGCCCTGCTTTTGGTCAAAATCAGGAAGCACATAAACCTTACAAACAAACAGAAGCCTAACAGGCAGAGGGAGCCTCAAAAGGAGGTTTAGATCAGATTTAGTTCATGTTTTGGGTAAAAGCTTTGATTTGATTCCACATTATCTTAGTAACAATTCTTCATACTCTCATCAGAGGATCAGGTACACCTTTAAATCTGGTGGAGACGTAAATAATTTTACCAACATATTTATGTCATCAAGTGCTTTTATTTTTAACTGACATAGTTAAGCCAGTAGAAACCTTATTATAGAAGTAGTTATACCTGTTGAAAATATTTTGTATATCTTATTTTGCTTTGCCAAACCAGAATAGTGTATGTTTATACTGGGGCAGGGAGGTTGTAAGTGTTCTAGCATGTTTTAAGTGGAGAAGTTTTACATGTAAAAGCCTTTTTTTTGTTGTTTTGTTAATCTCTCACAGTTGCTCCCAGCATTGTTCAGACAGAGGCAAGTCTTGTTTCTGGCAGAAATCCTGTCAGCAGGCAGCAGTCATTACCACCCAGCAGCACAACACAGACACATCCACATCCTCCACTGTGGCAGCTGCTCTACCATAATGTGTTGGGCACTCTGGAAAGGCCCCAGCAAGTGAAGGGACCGCTACAGCCCCTACAAGGCATGTGACCGTCTACACATGCCTTCTTCTGGCTGTTGGATGGGGAGGAAGGCCTTACTCTGCTCAACAGAGTCATGTGATTCTACTGGCAGAAAGGAGGGATCTGCCACTCCAAGGGAGCCTTGGGTATAAATATTTGGTAGTGTAGACCAGGCCAGACCAAGAGTGGGAAGAGGCAGAGAGGCAATCTATCAGGCCTCCTCGGTGATGAACCTTTCTCTTTTCCATTCTCAAGAGTGTCAGAGACAGAGTGCCTAGACTTGTTGGCTGCTTACAGGTGTAAAAAGAAAAAAAGGTGCTTTACTTTAAGAGCACCCATCAACTGCTGAAACTTCCTTAGCCTGACAAAGGATCTTTGAACCCAAAAGCTTGTTTAGATATTGTTCTCCAGCTATTTAGTTGATCTAATAAAAGATATCAGATCCACCCAAAGAACCTTGTCTTCCTTTAAACTCGGCACACCCAGTGCTCAAGCCCAGCACATGCTCAGAAGAGACAGCACGTTAGTTGGACCTGGCTCCCCAATGTCTGTATGTATCAAGCGCTTCAGCGGGGTTTTTATGGCACTTTTATCTAATAGTTGATTGAATCAGCTATTAGATAAAAGTGCCAAAAAGCTCTGCTGAAGCAACCAGTTTATATAGATGCTGCGGAGCCAGGCTGAACTAACGTGCTGGTTCTAGTAAAGCATGTTTTTTTTCTATGTCTGTCAGTGCCCTTTGTGAATCCCCCTCCATCCAGGCAAGCCATAGTTATGTGGGGAGGGACAGTTGTGTATCCGTGTGCATATCCATGGGCTTGCTAATGATTCTTTGATTTCATCCTTTTTTTTTCACCAGGCAAACTTTAAAATAACTTGAAACTTTTTACGTTGATAAAATTTCTATCATATTCATATTTGTATTCATTCATATTTGTATTCTTATTTCCTCTCCTAAGCCTTGAAAAAAACACATTCAGGTGACAGAGTACATTTGCAAAGCAATGCTTTCTGTTCTGTTGCTTTTAAGAGTCCAGACTACATTGCATTGTAAATAATTGGCACGTCCTTATTTTATCAGGAAAATATAAAATCACTTACTTATTCCTAGATATCCAGAAAGTGGTTTATACAGCAGCAGCAGGAAGATAACTGCTCATGCCCGTAAGAGTGACAGTCTGCCCTGAGTATCAGTTCTCGGCATGCTTTAAATTAGGGTATATTACTATATGCAACTCAAGATTGCGTTTGCCAGTAAAGGGTCAGTTTGAGACAAGCAGAAATGTTTGCCATTACTCAACTGTTCTATTAGTTTAGGTCTAAAGCATACACGAAAAAACACTACCAGTAAGGGAGGCATCATTGAGGACATATATTCAAGTGTATTTACAAAAATCTGGGACTTTTGCTCAGTACCTCTAAAGTAAAAAGTAAATATAGCATTACAAGGCGGTGGCAGGGTAGAGGTGCACCTCATAGTTCACCTGAATAGCACTAAAAGGAGAATGGCTGTTGTCAAAAAGCCAGGGCAGGGAACTAGTAGTTGTGGCTCTCAGACTGCTATCAACTTCATGGCAAGTGCAGAACATCTCCAATTCCCAGTGGCTTCATTTGGGATTGATGGTGATCAGCATTTTGCAGGATGAGGCTTTTGAACAGGTCACATAACCTCTCAGGGTCTCAGCTTTCCTACCTTAGTTCAGTGAGAATAACCTGGGAAATGTATGTATCTGATCAGTGGTCACAAAACACATAACAAAACTGGTCTTTATACCCTATATATTGCACTTTAATCTGCAAGTAAACTGTTTGAATCCAGCCGACTTACAGAGTTAAGGGACTACCCCAGCATGAATGACGTTAGCAGAATCTGACTCAAAAGTATCTTTATTGGGACCACTCAAGACACAGCTCTTTAATGCAGAGAATGCCTGCAGATATATTATTAACACTCAGTTCTGTTTACAATTATTATACTTTGTGCATGGCTGGTTCCCCAATAGTGGGTGGGGGAGCTTTGTTGTTTTTGGATCTGCTGTGTTTGAGCCTGTTTCACATCTCATCTCAGCCATCTGACACCTACATGATCTATAATTCTTTACCCTCATTTCGGGAAAGGAGCATGCAGCAAAAGCTTAGTAGCCGCTAATTACTGGCAAATACCGCACAAATGTTGGAATGAAAACCTAACTGAAACAGAGCAGATCAAAAGACATTTTTAAATTGTAGTTTAATTGCTTTTTTATTTAAAAAAAATGTTTTCAGATTTGCAGTTAGAGCAATCTATACAGTTTCAATTTTGTAACTAACTTTCCAAAACAAATGCTAGAGCCCCACCCACGTGTCCCTGACCCAGGAAACTGTATGAGTTGAGAGATCTCATAAACAATTTATTAATAATGAATCATCAAAATTTAGGAAGTGCCTTCATCAAAAGAGCTAAAGATGCTAAGCATTAATAACAGTAGTTGATTAAGGCTTGGCTTTTCAGAGATCAGAGCAAGTCCTGAGAAAAGCCAATAGACCTGTGGTTAAGGTCTTTACTGTGGATGTAAGAGGTCTGGATTTAAATCCCTAGTCTGTCTGATTTAGAGCAGGGGTTGAACCAGGATTATATACCTCTCTTTCTGAACAAAATTTCATCCTGGACTTGAGAACTCTTGACAAAACATTTGCCAAACTTATGTCTACAAAAAGCTTTGGTTTCAATAAACTGGCACTTTCTAGCAACAGTATTTGTCCAAATATTCTCATCCAGCTTGAACAATAACACACCCATGAGCTAGCTATAGGAAATACTAAAACAATTTTTCAAGTATTTGTTCTAGAAACTCATCTTGCAGATACTTACCATATGAGTAACTTTACGTGCATAGTTCTGTTGTCTTCAATGGGACACATTCATACAAATACAATTACTCACATGTCTGTGTTTGAAGGATCAGGACCCTCATTGCATTGCATGTTATTTTTCTAAATGTACAGACTAACAGAAAAAGAAATCCAGGAAGGGTCTCTCTTTGTGTCCCTATTCCATCAGGGGCATTGATTAAATGAGAAAAGTTTGGAAAGATGGATACAGGAAATTGGGAGCTTGGACTCCTGTGTTCTGTTCCTCTTTGCTACTGGCTCAGCATGGGATCTTAGGGGAGTTAATCTTTAAACTCTCAAAACATTATTAATTAGTTTTAATTAACTAAACTCTTGAAGCAGTGTTCCAAGGCTTTTAAGTAGTTATTGTTGTTAAGGCATTGTAAGATGTTCAGCTGGAAGGTAACATGCAAGTGCAGAATATTATTAAAAATGTGTCTCATTCAAACTGCATAGGATCATGCTCACTGAGCCTATAAATCATTCTCTGATAGTTAATCTACAAGGATCCATTTGCTGATTTAGGCGAGACTTCCCCTCTTTAACCAAAGCATTCAGAAGCAAAAGAGGTGTACGTTATGCTTTTCCATTCCACAATGTATATGATCCGACCCCAGATCAAACTAACAAGCTAAAACCTCTTACTGCTGCTTGCAGTCATAGAAAAATAGGGATGGAAGGAACCTCCTGAAATCGTAGACTGTAGAGTCGGAAGAGACCACAATGGATCATCATGTCTGATGTTTTGGAAAGTTAGATCATCTAGTGGCCCAACCTACTGTTCAAGGCAGGATCATCCCCAGTCTAAACCATCCCCCAAAATATTTGTCTAAAGTGCAGTGATGGAGATACAGACTATCACCTCAACTTCCTAGCCACAGTTACCCATCATACAGCTGTCACATTTGGCATCATCCCAATTATATCATCATTGATAGCTTGACCGTGAAAAATAGAAAAGCAGACAGACTTCTGCATGGCACATTACAATATGCATTGCAAAGATAAATATTTTTCTCTGGTCTTCTCAGCAGAACTGAACAAACAGTGCTAAACAGTCAGAAATCTGGCATGTTCCTGACTTATAACTTGGGTGAAGAAAGCTTACTGGAAACTTTGGAATGTGAGTCAAATGATGTCAGTAGAAGCAAGGAAAATCAAGGCGTATTGAAAGATCAATCCTAGGAAAGATGTAACTCTAATCTTTTGACTTCATAAATTACTCTGTTCATGTATATTGCACACCAATAAGTCTATTGTTGGAAAATATGCATATTTGCCTTAGGGTTGCTAGATTGTTCTTCAGTTTGTTTCCTCACATTATTTAGGCCAACAATTTAACAGACTCCTTTTCCTACTTATTGAGGCTCTTCTGAATAAGAAGAAAAAGGAGCTGCCTTCTGATGAATATGCCCATCTCCCGCTGGCTTCAGAAAGAGGTTCTATGTGTATTTGCAGGCAAAATTTGGCACCTTTTGTAAAACACTTTGAGAGCAACAGCTGAGAAAAACTGTAAAGGAGGTGCTTTTTTATTATTATTTTTGAAAAAGTGTATTAGAAGTGTGAAGGAGTATTGAATTTTAAAATCTAAATAGCAATGCTGATTTTCTGGCAATGTTTTATTATTTCAGTGTCAAAGCTGGTCAAAAATTGTAAATATAATATGTGGATAGTATAATACTGCTCCAGTTTAATGGGTCCTTACTCACATTTGGGAGTTTCTTGGTGCTACTGCCATGGAAATAATAAACAGTAATGTCAGCTAGGGAAAGGGGAGCCTACTGCAAATTATATATTTTTAAAACCTTAGCAATACTTGACCACCCTTGAACATTTTTGTTAAATGCTTGCTTGAGAAATAAGACGAGACAAGGTCTGTGTATGAAAAGTGCTCATAAATAGTAAGGATTATAGATACTATCTGAATGTCAGTAGGAGTTGAGCTTTCTTAAGGCCAGAAGGGACCATTAGATCATTTAGTCTGATTTCCTATATAAACAGGTCATAGAATTTCACCCATTTAGTATTTTATTGTATTTGCATTTCAGTAAAGTATATCTTCCAGAAAGACATCCGGTCTTGATTTGAAGACTTCAGGAGATGGAGAATCCATTGCTACTTTGTCCTGATGATTAATAACACTCGCTATTAAAAAACATGTTTTATTTTTTATTTGAATTTGCCTGGATTTAACTTCCAGCCATTGGTTTTTATCAATGGAGATAAAAACTTTTCTGCCTCATTCAAGATATATCTAAAACCTAGTATTTTTTCCTCTTGAAATTTTTTATGTCCCATAACCAAATCATCACTTGGTTTTCTTTAGGACAAACCAACTAGATCAAACCTTTAAGATCTCACTGTAAAGCAGCTATATTTTTCAGCCCTCAAATTATGTTCTGACTCTTTTGTGCACTTTCTCCAATTCTTCATCTCTTAAAATACAGACACCAGAACTGGATGCAATAGTGTTTATCTCATCAATTCTACATGTTAAGATAAAATCACCTCCTCACTATTCACCATGCCCATCTTCTTACCTACAAGGACTTTATCAGCCCTTATTGCAGGGGTGGGCAATATTTTTGGGTGGAGGGCCACTTACTGAGTTTTGGCAAGCCATTGAGGGCCACATGACAGGCAGCCAGGGGCAGATAAATATTAATTTTCTAAATGGTTTAGGGGCCCTACAGGCCGGAAAGAATGGCTTGTTGGGCCATATCTGGTTCATGGGCTGCATTTTGCCCACCCTGCCTTATTGCTAGAATATTACTAGGTACTAGGAGACCATGTTCAGTTGCTTGTGTCTATAACTCCTGAATCCAATTCATTGTCACTGATTTTCAAGATGCATCTCCACTATTCTATAGATTTAAACTTCATTTCTCATTCCTATATATTACAACCTTGTATTAAAAGCCTCTTTTGGCAGAGGCTTTGCTTACTGAATTAAACAGCTTATTCTGTAAGCTTCTCTTGTTCATCTAATTAATTATTACTTAATCAATCTGGTTTCAGCCAAAAATTATATCATCAATGATTTTATTTTCACTTTCCCAGGCTTGAAAGTAAATACAAGTGTCTGGCTTAGAATTCATCTCTGCAAGAAAAACCATTCAGTGACGCCTGCCCATTGGCAAATAAATTGGAAACCAGAGTCAGTCAATCTTAATCCTTTTAACTTGTCTTGACTGATATTGTAAAGTCTCTGCAGTAGTGTTTTGCAAGAGTCTTACTATGGTATCTCTATGCTGTTATCGTTATTCATAAAACTTGTAATAGTGCCAAAAAAGAAATTGAGTTTGTATGACATAACCTATTTTCCATAAAATTATATTGATTGGCATTAATGATAACCTACATTCTTTAACTTTTTTAGTGACCAAATCCCTGTATCAGGTTTCCCATTATTTTGTCTGAGACCAAGGCCAGGCTAACTTGCCTACAGTTACCCAGGTCATCCGGCTTACTTTGAAATTTTCCTAATGTCTAAATGTAAGCTATTCAGTGAAAAAATAATCAAGAAAAGTTGTGGGTTCACCTTAGCTGGAGATAGTCAAGACTAGATCTGACTGCCAACCATCCTG
>JAGPOW010000261.1:19142630-19199069 GCA_030014935.1 Caiman crocodilus
TTCATCACGGGGGCACAGAAGGGAATTAGTGAGGTTTTATTCACCAAGGCGCCCCCAGGGGTTACAAGAAATAATGGCCACAAGCTAGCAGAGAGCAGAGTTAGACTAGCCATTAGGAGGAACTTCTTCACAGTTTGAGTGGCCAAGGTCTGGAACGGGCTCCCAAGAGAGGTGGTGCTCTCCTCTACCCTGGGGGTCTTCAAGAAGAGGCTAGATAAGCATCTAGCTGGGGTCATCTGAACCCAGCACTCTTTCCTGCCTATGCAGGGGGTTGAACTCGATGATCTATTGAGGTCCCTTCCGACCCTAACATCTACGAATCTATGAATCTATAAAACTAAATAACATATACACATATTTACATAGCGAACACTAACCAATAACCAAGGTCAAACCCTAAATAGCATGATTTACAACATCATAATATAACATTTCAATTACAAAATATAAGGCGCAAACATGAAATATCTTAATAACATATACCCCTTAATAAAGTCCCTGACCAATGGCAAGAGATAGTCCTCCTTCCAATGGGGTCCCCTGGGGTGTGTCTAGGAAGCACCAGGGGCCCCTCTCCTTAGGGCCTTGACTACGTGGGGGGCTGCTCACCCAGCCCCTTCTCTGAGGTTGCCTGCCCCAAATTTCTTTCCCCTGTTGGACCCAAGGGCTCAATGACTCATGTTCCCTCAGGGCACAGCTTGATGGGGTCTCCTCTGCTGAAGCACCTCTCCAGGCCTCTCCCGTGTTGCTGGGATCCTCCCCACTCTGTGCTTCACTCTGGGCACCAAGGGCTCAGCTCCTCTCAGCTGCTGGCTCCTGGGTTCTGGGCTTCATGCTGTAACACTACTATTTCCCCATGCTCTGGCTAAGCACTGAGGGCTCTCTTAGCACAGGCTGGGCCCTTCAGGCTCCAGCCAGCTGTCCTCACACTGGGTGGTTAACCCAAGCAGCCTCTGCTGTTTCCTGGCTCCCAAGGCTTGGGCCCATGTGCCACCTTGTGCACCACGGGACCTGGCCACTTGCTGGGAGATGAGGCCTGAGCTGCCTCACTGCAGCCCCAAGGCCTTTCCCCCGTGCGCTGCTCCATGTACTGTGTGGCCCACTGGCCCTGCTGGGGTTGCAGGCTCAAGCCACTGCTTGCGGCTCCCCAAGGCTAGGCTCTAGATAAAAAGCGACAAAGCCCTGCCCCTTTCCTGATGGGCTTTATTTCTCCTGCTGCCTCCTGATTGGTGGATGGGCTCCACCAATGAAACCAGCAAGATCTCAAGCCTGGGACTCAACCCAAGCTCTGAAAGGTGAGCCTGCTACATTCAGATGGAATTCCATCAATTCTAGGGGCTTTGTTGTTTTTGATCTTTTCGGTAGCGTAGTAGCTTTTCAGTAGTTTTCTTCCAGTGCAGGATGCATATCTAGCTCCTCCTTAACAGGCAGTTGCTTGACTCAGTTGATGGCAGACTCATGCACTATGCATTCAGCACTAAAGGGAGTTTGAAAGCTCTCAGACCACCAGTCCAAGACAGAGTCTTTGTCAATGTGTCGGGTCCGTCCAGCTGTCCAGAGCTCCTCAGTGAGTTTTGGGTCTAGAAGCTGGGGCCATAGGCAGATTTTAGTGCTTCATAACAGCTTCTGGTGTCTCCATTATCAGCATATAGTTGCATTCCTTCTGCAAGATTAGTCCACTATTCATTTTGGAGGTCACGCAGTTTCCAATGAAGGGTGTTACATGCCTAGCCGTAAGCCACCTTTCTCTCTTGGTAGTAAGCTGTACTGGAAGGGCTTGATGAGTGGTCCTTTTTTTTGTGAGCAGGGCATTGGTACCTCCAAATCTAGGGGGGCACCAGATTGCCAACCGGAGGGATGGGGGGTTCCCCCAGCAGCCATTTGCTAAGCTCAGAATTACCAGTGGCAAAACTGGAAGTGCGCTTCCACATGCACTTCTGGTTTCACAACTAATTGATTTTTCATGTGCACTCCCTATGCATTGCCAATGAAGCAGGGCTTGGATGTCTGTGTCATTTTCATCAAACCAGTCTTGGTTTCTCTTAGAACTGAACCCAACGATGTCCTTGGTGGTCTCCAAGACTACTGTCTTGTTGTGTTCCCAGAGTCCATTGGGTGAGGTGTCTGCAGTATGGGCTTGGCTTGCAAGCTTTGACTGAAGTGTTGTTTGAAATTTTTGTTGGCAAGATTGATTTTGCAGTTTGAAAACATCAAATTCCTTTCGGGACTGCCTCTGTGCTTGGGCTGAGGCTTGAAGTGGAAAGACAACTTTGAGCAAATGAGTTGGTGGTCAGTATAGCAATCAGAAGTCGGCATGACTCTAGTGTGTAGGACATTCTCAAGATCATGCTGGTGCACCAAGATGTGATCTATCAGGTGCCAATGAGTGGAGTGAGGATGCATCCAAGTGGCCTTGTAATGGTTTTTCTGCCGGAACTGGGTGGTGGTTATGGTCGTCTGCGTTTCTGCACAGAATTCCAGAAGCAAGCATCCACTGTCATTATAGTTTCCCAATCCATGTTTTCCAAGCACACCTTTTCATGCTATGTAGTCACCGCCAGGCCTTGTGTTAAAACCGCCCATAATAATGATCCTATCATCGGATGGTATTTTCTGGATGAGATTGTGGAGGTTAGTATAGAACTTAAGTTTCTCAGCTGTGTCTGCCAGAAGGCTTGGAGCATACACACTGATAATGGTGGCATGCTGCTGGTCATACAGAGGAAGGCATAGGGACATGATGTGATCAGAAAGCCTGACTGGTAAGCTTTGTAGCCTGGAAGCAATGGAGTTCCCTATCATGAAGCCAATACCTGTGAAGTGCTTCTCCATTTGCAGTTTACCTGACCAGTAGATGGTGTAACGAGTAGATGGTGTAACCAGCACTGTGTTCTATTAGGCTGCCTTGTTCCGAGAGGCACCCCTAACTCAGGGCTGCTGTCATTGTCTCGCCTAGCTAGCTCAAGGGTAACCAAGGCTGAGCATTGTTGAGGACAGCTGCTATCTTCAGGGTCCAGCACTGTACAGATATTCCAGGAAGCAAGACACAAAGGTTTTCTTTTCTTCCTGCCTTTTGAAGTGGGAGTTAAAGTTTTTGTTTTCCTTTTCATTGTAATTTGGCCACTTTGAAGATGCCCACTGACCATGGCAAGCTAGCTGGGTGGTAGGGAGATGAGCATTTATTTAGGCCACCTTTTCTAGGCCCTTCTATTTAGGATTGAGCAGTACTATCCTTCAAAAAGGCTGCTCAGCTGCTCAGGGTGCTGCCGAGTGATGATGTTGTCTCGGTACAACCCGTACTCCTGAGCCACCTGCATGTAGGACTGGGCCTGTGGCTTCCAGTATCATCTTATACCTGCTGTTTTTGCCCCACTCCCAGCATTGTAGGACTTGAGGGACTTGTTTCCTTCCTGCCTGCGCATGAAGTTTCACAGTGGAGCGGAGTTTGTGCTGACTGGCCCCACTCTTTAAGCCAGAAACTCCTGTGCCATGGCCTGGCAAATTAGGATGGTGGCAGAGAGATCTCCAGGCTGTAGGTTTAGTTTAGGAGTATCCTTCTCCTAGGTGGATTGCTGAACCAGGGCTAAAGACTTCCACCTACCCTAGTTATTTGAGTTGGATTGCCATTTGTTTGGAACCTCACTTTTGAACTTGCTGCCATGGGAGACCCTACCAGAAAAAATTCCAGATGGCATCGCTGTCAGGATCATCGGGACACACAAGCCTCTCCACTACCACAAGGTTGCGATCCAGGGAGAATAATGAAGAGAGAAGAGACTTGAATCTTCAGTTCTGGTGACTGCACTAAATAGTTACTAATCACTCTGGACTGCTGCTGTCCCTGTGAATAGGAACACCATTTTAGGTACCCAAGTCAGTTTGGTGCTTTGCTTTCAAAGCACATTCACAGCCCAGAACCCTAGTCAGGCAGACAGACACCTCTCCGAACAAGCAAACCAGGCTGGCAGCAAAAACCAAATGCCTTCCTCTGCATTTCATTCTTAACTTAAGCATCTTAATTCAACTGTTTTTATAGATGTCACCCTATATACACCTATGTTTCTCCATGTATTATATAAGGAGCCTGGTATGTAACTTGGGAGTGAGGATCATACTAGGCTCTAGGGTGCTTAGGGGTTCTGTGCTGCAATACTTATACCGCCAAGGCTCTTGGCCTGATGTCTTGTGGTATGGATGACTTAGCACACTGGCGTATGAAAAAATGGTTTCTAACCAGCCAGAATGGATTTTCTGGAATCTCTCCCCCCGAGGACTAAAAGAGAAAATAATCAAACTAGCTTGAAGATAATGCTTGATAACTTGTGATTGTTTGCAAGGCGAGGCAGTGCTTTCAGTGATCCTACCTTAAGATCTATGTTTTTATGATGCTATATAAAATTAACGTACGTGATCACAAAGGGACCTTGTGATAGCACCAGTTGTCTACTGACAAGCTTAAAAAATATTTATGTTTTGAGGGTGGGGTGAGCTAGTTTGCATGACAGCATAGCTATGATCATGTTCTTGAATCATGCTAAAAGCTGTGTTTTGGAAAAAAGGGATTTTGAAAAGCCTCAGTAGTGATGGTGGAAGTTCCTGTCCCAAATCTCTGATGTTGACTAGGAGTCAGCGTGAAGGAGATCAAACCAAACTAAACCCGGAGCTAATGGGGAGCATATTCTTGTAGAAGTAATAATGTTTTCATAGACTTATATCTGGGTTTGGTCACTTTACATGGCAGTGTTCATGGTAACGTCCAAGGTTTGGATGCAATATGCAGAACAATTACACAATTCAGCCTAAATTCTCTAATTAAACATTTATATGGAGGAAAATGAAGAAATAACTAAAGTAGTTTCTCTGAGAAAAATAGGGGGAGAGGTATTTGCCACCTCCCAAGTGGATTTTTTAATCAAGGGGGCAAGAGAGGGGGGAATGCTGTGATTAGATTAAGACACCAAAGTGACACCAACTCTGTTGTGCTTTGAACTTTGAAAGGCTCCCAGGCTGAAGTGCTGTTCAAAGGATAATTCCCTTGCATGAATAATATGGGGGAGGGTTCAATTACCACCACATCCTCTCATCCCTCATCTTCTCTAGCCAGATACACAGCTCAAGTTTCAACAGTTTCTTTTCTCACTGACAGTGGGCAGGGGGGAATGCTACAGAGCTGGGAAAAAGAAACCAGAAGTCAATTAACTGAACCAGAGAGGAAGAAAGAAATGTTTGTCATTACCTGTATAATCCAGTGTGAAAAAGAAAACCCCATGCACTATCTCCTCATTCCTGAGTGCATGGAAACTACCTTGTGTTAGGAAAAAGGACAACATATGCTAAGCCTCATTCTCTCACTCAGTGTCACTCGTGTTAGCTATAATGAGAAGTCATATGAATAGTGGTCAGTGCTGTTTTAACCGTGTTTCAATCTCTGGCTCAGAGGAGCTCTTAACAGCACAGGCCCACAATCGTTTTTGTACACTAGCTCTTCCAAGTGTCAGAACTGGTAGAGTCACATTCCTGCTAGACCAACCTGGGAAGAATCCTAATATATTCTATGGAGACAAGGACTGAATTAATGCTGCCTCTGGGTCTGTATCACTTTGATTGCTCCATTTTTGCCTTTGTTGATTTATAAGATGTTACTGCTACCAGTAGGCTGTACTCATTGGAAAGAGATTTTGTTCTTTGCTTTTGGGGGCTTTGGGGGTTTGGTTTGGGTTTTTTGCCTGATTTAGAATCCATCCGAACACTGGGGGGTGAGGGTCAGAATTCAGACATTATCTACTTGGCATCTTGCAACTCTGAAAATAATCATGGGGAAGAAATAGGCAACATAACAAATGGGGGGCGAATATCAGAAGTAGAGCAGGAGGAAAAACAAATGTAAAGAGCGTGTACCAAGGAGAGTAGAGAGGGGGAAACAAAGTCATATTGAACAAATACTGCGAGTCTTTTTTATCGAGAGCGGCCCCTAGTCTGCAGTAGATTTAACAGACAGAGGGAGTGAAATGAGGGCTTTTACTATTCTCTAAGCACATGGTTCAGGTTTTTGTCTAGCTAGAATAGGATGCTGTTGATTTATTTGTTTTAATTAGACTGACCTTTGGAAAATGCTTGGGTTTAAATGAGTATATAGAAAAGTTCACAAATTCTAACTTGAGTTATTAATGAACCTCAAATAACCTAGGATAGGCCAAGCCTCCCACTCTGTTAGTTTTACAGATCCCTTTAATATCTCCATGGACACAACAGCTTCTCTTGCCAAGCAGCGCAGAATGCTGTGCACAACGTAGATAAGCACAAGGGGAGTTGATAATGGATCTTCAAACCTAAGACAAGCTCTGAGCTAATGGTTACTGTAGCTTATGCCAACTGCCTAGCGGCTCCCATAAGCCAGCTAAAGATCCATTTGCCAGCTGAGGATCACTGAAATATAGTGATCCTTTACCTGTATCAGAATATCTCCCACCCCTTCTGCCACGAGATGCAGGAAGGATGTTATAGGAACAGACTATGGCAGCTTTATGGCAACTGCAGCTGTTTAACCCTCTGTATGAGTAGCACAGCACCAATCACTCAAAAGCAATAGTCTCTGGCATGGCAACACAAAAGCCAGATAGATAAGTGGTAGACAGCATACTTACTACTGGAGTGTGTTCGCTAAGGAGACTGTATAGCAGTCTTTATTCTGATGAAGGGGGCTGTAAGGTTCTTAGCAGACAGAAACCTAGATTGAAAAGTCTCATCTGAAAGTCATTTACACAGTAAACTGCAAGAAACTCACTTTTCCTTTTTGTTATTGGTTTTTGTTATTCTTTTTTTCTGAAGTAAGCTCAAGATCCCTCCATTAGACAACATTAATTTTAGTAGGCAAATAAGCTGCCTTCCTGCTGTGGCTGATTCAGATGGGCCACACAACAACCAAGCTGCTTCAGGAAAGAAGACTGATGCACTCTTGGAAAAGACGTTGGTACCCCCTATTAAATGTGTGTGTTCAAAAATAAGAAGAGGACCTACAAAGAAGAAGCTTTAACAGGCCAGTAGTATTATTAATCAGCTGTAAATCACTACTAAAGTAAGCCATCAAGTCTAGCATAAGTACAAATACGTATTTCATTGATGAAGGCACAAATTTGCTTCAGTGATTTTTTTTTCCTATTTTGTTTTTCATTAAAAAAATGTTTTGTTTAATAAAATGCATTTATTGATTTACCCCCTCCATTCTGCCAGGTTATTAGTTTTGATCTCCCCAATTTATAATGGCACAAATTGACATTTCAGAGCGGTGAGGACCAACCTTTTTGGTAGGCGTGCCACAAATTTGCCTCTCACCCTCCCTGAGTGCCAGTCTTATCCTCTTTCCCTGCTCAGTCTGCTGCTTTGCTTTCTGCTCCATGCTTTCTGACTGATCTGCCATGCTACTTTCTGCTCCCTGCCCTATCTGCCACTCTGCTGCCTGTTCTCTTCCTGGTCTGCCACACGCCACACACAGAGGCTGCCCATACCACTTCTGTCACATGTGCTGCAAGCTGGTCACCCCTGTTTCAGAGAATTTGAAAAAGAATAATTATGTAAACAAATGTTACACTGGCTTCCTTTAACCTTTTCCAGACACAATTCCTTTGTACATATACATCTACCACAGGGCCTGGTTCTCCTTTGCCTTGTGCTTCACGTAGTCATTTCAACCAGGGCAGGACAAGTGGTAGACCAGTGCCATTGTGATTGACAATTTGAACCAGTGAAAATGAGGACATATGGTAAAGGTGGTGAAGAATCAAGCCATTCATCTTGGAGATGCTATGTGCCTCAGATAAATTTGGAGCTGGGAGTATCTACTGGCACTGCCAGGATGCCTACAGAAATACATAACCAGGCACAAATGCTCCCAGATGCCAGGCGCAAATCATCTCAACACCATTTGGATTAAACTTCATTTGAGCTGCTGTGGCTTGGCAATGATAAGGCAGTAGGGAAGGCAGATGTGTGGAGTGTGCACTAATTGATTGTCTTACCTCAAAAGCCAGGATCCATCAGAGCCCTGGCAGGAATCAAAGCAGCCCATGAGTGACGCACAGCTATACCATTGCTGTGGCAAAATCCCACACACTTCCCCTGTACCCACTGGGCCTAGCTACTGCAGAGAGGCATGACTTATATAACTTTGCACCAGCTTTTCTGAAGGTCCAAATATTTAGATATACAGTAGCAGGGTGGCAATGCTTACTTGAAATACTGTTAAGGGCCATTGCTTTGGCTGGCCTCTGCGAAGTCAATGAAATATGTGTTCCTTTATCTCACCCAGGAATAAAAGATCGTGGGGTTGGGTTGGGTAATCTGGAGTGAGAGAGACTCAAGGAGAAGCCTCAATTGAGGAGAACATTTAATTTTGCTCTGTTATCTTCATTTCTGGGTAAATAATAATAGCTTGCTAATAATCATGAGCATTCAAACCAAAATTGCCTCTGGTTGCCTGTGTGGGAAAGTACAATGGGAAAGGTACTTGTTCATAAATGCTCCCAGCACTGAAGAAAGGGTGTGCTGATTAGCTTCCAGCCCTCTGAAGCTTAAGGAGGCAAAACTCCCAGGGGAACAGTGCTGCGGTTTCTGAGGAAGTAGTAAAAATGTTGGGGCAAGGAAGGGGGACTTTCATTACAGTGGTTCTCAGAACCTGCTGTAACTAAAGCGTCCACAGCGTCTTGTGCATTCAGTGCCCCACACGTCAAAATGGTGGCGGGGGCGCTTTTCGTTAAAGCTTGTCATGTGAGTTTTATTTAAATTGCCCCCACTACCATTTTTAAGTAGGGAAATGATGAATACATGTGACGCCGAGGTTGCTGGAGCATGCTAATCAGCATGTTCCAGGACACTCAATGAGCTAAGTCTGCTCCAATGTGCTGTCATTAGAATGAGCTGGAGCAGGCGCCGGGCACGGGTGTTGGTGCCCTGGGAGAAGATGCCCTCTGTTCTGCTCAGATTGTAGCTTGAAGAAAAGCAATCGGGGTAATGGCCCTGAAATGCACTTTCCTGACAAACAGGCCTAGCACTCTTGGAAATGGACAGTGGTTTCTCCAGGGGTTCAGAGTTCTATAGAGACCTATAATTTTAATTAATTTCTTTTACTATGAGAAAGAGAATGACTGGACATAAAGCCCTACCTGGACATGGGTCCCTTGCTCTTGATCTTCAGAGGCCTGTAACTTAATTCCATAATGCAGTTAGAACACGGCTTAGTCCTCCCTATAAAGGCAAGATCGAACTGTATTATGCATGGGCAGAACTCTATGGCAGCGTAACATTATTCTTCACCATAGTAGATTGGCAGAAATCCAGCAAGAATGGTTCTGCTCAGTGTAGCTAGAGCTTGAAATGCTACAGTATCAATTTTCAGATTGATACTGATTTAGCAGTTTCCTTTTCACATTGCACTGGCATTAGGACAAAAAAAAATGACCCTCTTCTATCTTCCAGCACTGCCCACTCAGCCGTGCATCTGCAAATCAGGGTTGGTACCTTTGGCTTTGTGCGTCATCATTGCAGCCAGAGAGCTTAGTGAATTTCTGACAAGTGACTGACATATGATTGTATTCATCATGAGCAGAGATAGTGCTAATCTATGGAGAATTTGTGCAATGTCTGCAGGGAGTTTCCTGACCAGTGTATCTTTTCTATCAAGAAGATAAGGAGTGTTCCTGGTTTCTGATAGTTTTCCTACCAATACTGTTTTTATGAAAGATAATCACACCCAGAACTCTTGTGTAATGGTTTTTAACTAAAATGCTGAAGTACCCTGTCTCCTTTGATTTCCTTATTTTCAGGCCCATGTCTTTCCCTTAGGACAATATTTATCTGTTACTGTTACCTATTACTGCTTGTAGTGTTTATAACAAACATTAAAACATACTGACTCAAAAATATCCCATCTTTTATAAAACTTCTCTGTTCAAAAATGTTCAAGAGAAACAATATAAAAAATGCTCAGATGAAAGACGGCATAGGGTAAAGTTGATGTGTGTTATCTGGAGCTTCCTAAACTTAGACTCCAGCAGATGTTTTGAGTGAGCAAGTCCTAAAGCAGGTGTTCTTCAACTATGAATGGCCTCCTATCCTCAGCAAACCAAGCTCTAAGTAACAAGCATTGAGATCCCTGCCTTTATGGAGCTCAGATATCATTATTAGCATTATTTTGTTTTCTATTAAAAATGCGAACATCCCCATTTATCTCATAAAGCCAGAAGGCTGCTATCTACTTTTGTGTCATTTTGCTGATAACACAGCCAATACAGACCTTTGATATATTCACTTCCTTTAAAAAGTGTTGGAAAGCTATAACTTTCAAGTATGCACAGGTTTTGAAGATAGATGGTTTCCTTCAAATCCTATAAAGCGTCTTTTATAAACACTTTGCATGTAAATGCCCAGAGCATCATCAGCATCTTAACTGACTCTGTCTACAATGAAACTGGTAATTGGTTTGGTAGATAAGGGAAATGCAGTGGATATGAATATTGCTGGACTTGGTAAAGTTTTGGTGAGCAAAGTAAAGTTTTAGTAATATGTAATCCCATGTGCCATTCTTTTATGTAGACTGGATAGAAACAAAAAAGAACATCAACAAAGACAAATATAAGGTGCTATATAATAGGTAAGCACAGATAGAGACTGAAGAGAAGAGTGACTTGGCAGTAGTATTGGCAAGAAAGATCTGGGAGTTATGGTGGATCACAAACTCAGCATATGGCAGCAATGTGAAGTTGCAACGTGGATTGCATAAACAGCAACATTTAATGAAGGACACATGAGGTGATAGTATGGCTCTACTTAGCACTGGCTAAACCTCAGCTGGAGTACATGGGCATCTATATATGTGCTCAAGGGAGGGGGAGGAGGAGAACGGTGCTTTAATTAAAGCACCTCTGAGAGTAACTCTAATTAAAACACCCACAGTATCACATGTATTCAGCATCCCATGCTTCAAAATGGCCACGGGGTCACTCTAATTAAAGCTCATTCAATGAGCTTTGGTTAAAGTGCCCTACCACCACTTTGAAATACACGTGATGTGGAGGCCGTTGGAGTGTGCTAATTAGCATTCTCCAGCAGACTCGCAACAGACTTGTTTAATTGAGTCTGCTCCAACACGTGTTAATTAGCACGCATCAGAGCCCAGTTCAATCACATGTATAAGTGCCCCTTGGGTCTAGTTTGGGAAGTTACATTTCAAGGACGTGGAGAAACTGGAGAGGAACCAGAAGGGAGTAACAAAGAAGATGCAGGGCTTGGGATAGTATACAAATGAAAAAAAAAAGGAGCTAGGTATATTTAGTTTAGAGAGAAGGTGTTATAATGGTAGCAGTTTTCAAATACTTGAGAAGCTGCCATAAGGACAATGGAGAAAAACAGTTCTCTCTTGCCACTGAGACAATGGGTTTAAACTACATCCAAGCAAACTTAAATTAAATCTGAAAGAGAACTTCCCACATAAAGGAAAGTTATGGCGAAGGAACAAGCTGGTTAGGGCAAATATGGGATTTCCTTCACGAGAAGTTTTCGTGAGTGAGTTGGCATCTGCCTGGGTTGATTTAGGAACAGCAAGTTCTACCTCTATGTAGGTTGGACTAAATGACCTTTTGCAGTCCCTTCCAACACTGTGCTTCTATGAAAACAATCTCAGCTATTCTGGGTCAGTCTGTGCTCAGTCTTAACTTTTTTTGTGAACCTCAAGCTCCCAGAGATGTTTACTTTATATCTGCACGTGGCTTTCCTGTTAGCATTTCAACAGACTTTATGGGCCTGATTCTTCCCACTTTTACAGTAGTTGATTCCCTGCAACTCTACTGTCTTCAACAGAATTTGCTACACATTGAAATATATGTGAAACATAACTGTGATGGCATAACGTAACAAGTTCTCAGGGTTACATAGACTGTAAGGACAGAAAGACATTTATAAACTCATTTTCCTTCCTGCATATCAATGTATGCCGGACTTTAGTGCTAGAAGCTGATTGTATGTGTAGATGCACCTACAGTGAAACAATTTTTTTCCAGCCCTCAGATCACTTTTGCAGATAAAAATATGCTTCTAAAATACAGAAGGCAAAACAGGTCCATTATTTTAGTTTCAGATTCATTAACACAGAAATAAAACCACCCCTCCACATGTACTCGGTAATTCCTCGCTTTTTGCTTTCAAATATTAATTTACAGCAGCACTTGGACCCAAGCTGCCAAGCCACAAATGACTCTTCAGTGTATCCACTGGGGCCTTCGTGGAAAATGGTATCAAAACTTCTTTTTTTGTTTTCTGTAAACATTGGGGATGTCTTTCTTGCACTCATAAATAATACCACAAGTGTGCTAGTTGGACTTCATAAGTGTTACTTCATGGACCAGAGGTTTTTCTTTTGAGCAAAAGTGTGATTCCACAGTTCACCCTGGGGTGGATAAGTTGTTCTGGCTTGTTGGTTAGCACTGGCTGCTCCTATGCTGCAGTGAGGAATGAGTGTGAGTTGTGAACGGGTCCATTTTGGCACAGTGTTTGAAGCTGATAGTCACATGATTTTTTCAGAGTCACTGCTTTCTGGGATACCCCATTCTGCATCCTTCGGTTCTCTGTGTCTTCCTTGCCTTTGAATCAGACCAATTTACCAAATAATCCAGATTGCTCGATAGGGTTGCCTTGACTTCACTACACATCGCATTCTCATAATATTTGTGTCACCTGTGAACGTTATCAGCAGGGTTGTAGACTGTAGATTCACCCAAAGAACCTTGTCTGCCAAACTTATCATCGGGTATTTTTATATTTACTTCCTGATATTGTATAGTACCAGGCCTAAAAACAATTCCTGTGAAAAAACCCTGGAAAGGATCTCATTCAGGGATGTTTCCTCATTGACAGCTACATTTTGAGATCAACCAGGCTATTCTTAATCCACTTTACACATGCTTTATTGATAGTATGTGGTGCTATAGTTTTAATTAAAATAGCATGTGGTAGGAAGTGCAACACCTAAAAATCTAAGTATCTAGACAGCTACTTTTTCAGAACACCCCTTTATCTCATTAGAAAATTTAATCAATTTTGGTTGACAAGGCCTATTCTCCAGGACACTGGGCTGATTGACATTAATTAAACACCCATAACTTAATTCTTTATTGATACATTAAGTATCCTCTAATTAGCTCAGTTGTCTTATTGGGTCTGGTTGAATATCAGCAAAACATTAGCACTAGCTGTTGAAACATTAGCTCTAGCTGTGGAAAGCAATCAGCCCAATGTTGTTTGTTAAAACAAAGCTTGAATTTGATTTAAATACTGCTGCCCTGGTAATAGAAACAAGACACAAAGAATTTTCCCTCTCTCCTGAAGCCATTGTAAGTTTAGGACACTTGAAGAACACAGGATGGGTCCAGTCCATCATAGGTAGTTATGAGCCAGCTGGGTTACAACTTAAACACTTCTTGCCTTCATGTAGAGAAAAAAACTGATGATAGGAAATCCATGTTTTAGGACATGCTCACATTGTTTCATCAGCCTTGGTTATAATATATTTAAGATGTGTGGTCTTGGCAGAACCTAGCTGTGGCTCTCTAGCTGGCCATGGTACAGATGCTGAACATACTCAAAGAAGCTTGTCTACATTAGACTTTTGTGGGAGGTGGAGTCATACTGAGGATTTGATCAGACTTGTGTTGTTCTCCTTAGTCAGGTCTATACTAGAAAGTTTTTTTGGTAGAAGGGTTCCAGCAAAACTCCTGATGTGGACACAACTTGGCTGACAGAGAAGGGTTTTTATCAGCTTAGGCAAGGTCTGCATTGACTGCTCTCTGCCAGCAAACAGCAGCTACCACCCCCAAGTTGCCAATGTGTTTGCGTTGTTGCAGCTCTTCGTGGCTCCACTGAAGAAGTTAGAGGCATGAAGTGACTACTCAAGCTGGCTGCTGGATCAAAGCACAAGCCTTGCTTCATTCCACAGAAGTGGTTTAGCTCTCCTGGCAAAAATAGGGTTCAGGCCCCTGCAGAGGAGCTCCTGGGGGTGGACCCACTCCAACTTCTGCAGGACTGGCGTTTTGTCAGTGAAAGTACAAGTTAGACTAAGCTCGATATTGCTTGGAGAGGGAGTGTGACTGTAGCAACAGAAAAAAACCTCTTCTATGAGGTTATGACGCCTATGCTGCGTCTACATTAAGGGGCTCAGCTGAGGTACTAGAACAGCAGAGGTTCTGTAGTGAAAGCAAGCTCACTGATATCGAGACCTGCTCTGGGCAAAGTTAGATGTTTCAGTGGCCAGGGTCCTGTCTACATTAACAACCCTAGACTTGCTCTCAACAACAGGCAGCTTCCTCAAAAAAAAGTTTTTTGTAAAAATATGTCTATACGCACACACCTTCTAGTCACTGATCATTGCTTTTTTAACCGACTATAGGTACCTGTGCACCCGTTACAATATATGCACCCACGGATCGGTGCTCCCACGCACCCGTCCACAAGGCATTGTCTTCCTCAAACCCCTTGTCTTTTAGTCCTGTCCCCAAAAACGGGGTTTAAAACTCAGTTCATTCGCTGTCCCTTTTGCTGGAGGACGCACTGCTACTGTCCTCATCACTGTCTTCCAATCCGATTGTCTCAAGGTTTTCTTCATTGCCCGTTTCCGAGGGGGGAAACCTGGAAGATCCTGTGCTGAGTGTACCCCTGCCAGGTATATTTGGCTGCGTCCTCACTGTCCTCTGCTACCAATTTCTGGTAGTAGGCACTTTTCTCAGAATGCCTCAGTAAAGAGCATGGTCATATCAGGATGGCCAGATGTTCAAATGCATTCAGGTAGCTAAATAAAGCCCTTTCCCCCTACCTGCCTGTCTCATACCTATTGTCTCCCATTCCCTCTGATCCTCATTGCCATGCATTTGCATTTTCACAGACCTGCATTTTGCTTTTTGGCTTCCGTTCCACCTAGGAGAGCACACAAAACACAAGCAGACTCCCCCTGTGCCTGAAGAAGGGTGTTTGTGCCCAAAAGCATGCAAAGAATATTTTTTCCAACCATTTAGTTGATCTAATAAAAGATACCGCATTTATCCAATGAACCTTGTCTGCTTATGTCCTTAGAGCAACACAATTACAACCAACAGCCCTAAATAAAGTGCCCGTCTCTTCAGAAGTGCTCAGCCTCAGTACCATGGCAAGGAAGTTTGGTGCCAGGAGCAAAGCCTGTAGTGCCAGCCCATGCACAGATCTGGGGAACACATGTCCCACCATGCTTGCTTGGGAGTGCATGCAGTGGCAGGAGCCGTCTGCCCCCCATCCTCATATCCCTCGAAATGAGCCACTCGCAGCTCCATCCCACACTCTGCCTGCCCCGGCTGGGCAGCACCCGTTGGCACCATGTCTCTTCATTGCCCGGGGCGGTCGCCCTGCTCGCCCCCTCCCCCCACCTTGCTACAGCAGTGCTCAGCATGCAGTAGCTCCTCTTTTTCTCACTGGCAACTGAGAAGAAAATCTGACCTCTTCCCTTAGGAACTTAGATGTATACAGAGCTCTCTCAAAAGTCTGGCCACTTCAAGGTCTGTTTAGATACTTAGACATAAACGTTGCCTCAGCCTTCATTACCATCAAATGTAAAGCAGGTTCCTGGCATGATTAGAACATAGTTGGGGATTTTTTCCTATGCAAGGAAGCAAGAACGACTGGGTGATCACTGATACCTTAGTGAGGAGTCATAACCACTTTTCACAACCCTGTTTAAACATAGCTTGTAGGCTTCAATGTCTGGGAAAGTAACTGATGCATTAAAACTAAAGAAAGGTCGTTAAAAAAATGCTAAAATGTCCCCGCTCCCTACAGCTGGTAAAGGCAGAGCAGTGCCTCTTAGACTGCAGGAATACATAGGTATAAATAGACTGTGTACAGCCAGGTTACCACACGAATGTATTTTAGAGAATTTTGAAAGCCTGGGGATCCGTCAGAGCAAAACCTGAGTCTGATCTTTTATTATTTCCTAAACAGTGCCATCTGGTGGCCTCTTTGAAAAACCTGCAGGAACGCTCCCCAAAAATGCAGTGCTCTTCAAATTTGGGGGTGATTTATAGTGAGGTAGCAAGCAGGTATACAGATAACGATCTTGTGTAGCCTGGGGAATAATAGCTCCAGATCAGTGCAGCTTTGGAAGCAGATGGCAGGTATACTGCTAAGCCATATCTGCTTACCTGCAAGCGTTCAAGGTGTAAGGGCAGAGTGAGGGTATGGGCTGAGGTTCCGTGTGCAAAACTGCACTTTTGAAGTAACAGTCTCAGGGATGTATTTGGTAGCTGTGTTGGTTTGAGATAAAAAAAAAGAAGTGCAAAACTCTAGAACTCTTGGTTTGGAGAGGATACCGTTTTATTAGACCAACTAAGAAATTGCAAAAAAAAAAATACTGTTTTTAAATTCTCAAAAAAAAAATTTTTTTTTTGATGATTTCTTAGTTGGTCTAATAAAAGGGATCTCTGAAGCAAGAGCTCTAGAGTTTTGCATCTCATACAGTATGTCTGGGATTGTAGCTGCAGCCACGCCATGCAGTCATTGTAGTGGGAACCTTCCCAGTTTACTCTGCACCTTACAGAAAGTGAATCTTGGAAAGATCATGACTGGAGAGAAAAGAAGTTAATTCCTGGCAAGGAGGGGTGTCAGTGCTTAACTCCACTGGACATTGGAGGCATTCCCTTGTACAATCTGACCCTGTGTAGAAAGCAGCTGTGGGAGGAGGAGGAGGAGGAGGAGGGGGGACCCCCCCCAAAAAAACCCCCAACTTAAAACCGTTTCCCCAACTGCAGTGAAAGGGATTTTTAAAAGCGAAGCTTTCCTCTCCTAACTGCTAGACATGAAAAAGGAAATCAGGTGATAGCAACATGTGTGTATTGCATTTCTCTGCAAATGTTTGCAATTAAGCTAATTGAATTCACTCCGCGGAACGGGTCCTACCGCCAAGTTAGTTTGAATGGGCAGTGGTTTTTTTTTTTTGTGCTTCTCCCTTCCTTGCAAGAGTTCCCTCCCTCTTCCCTGTCCCCATCCTCCGCCCTATTAAAACAAGTCGACCCGATAACGTGGAGTAAAGCAGCAGCAGAAAAGAAAAAGTCAGGACGTCTGGGAAATGTTACCGCTTTGCTTTCGCTGCTGCTGCTGCTCGGGAAGCCCAGGCATCACCAAAGAGCCGTTAGACTGATGCATCTCTACAGACATCTCGCAACTTTCAGAGCCTGCAACTTCTTCAGGCTCCTGGCGAGCTGGGTTTGAAACAGGATCTTCAGCTCGAGCGCGAGAAACCAGCCTCTAATTTATTATTTCCAAGAGCTTTTAAAAATTTTTTTTAAAGAAACTTGGGGCTGGAAACTTAAGGAGAAAAAATAATAATACATTTGGGGGATAATAAAATAAAATTAAAAAAAAAGCGGGGAGAAAAAAAAAAAGTGAGCGGAGCTCAGGCATTTTCAATTTTTTCCCCTCTTTTCCCTTGTTCCTCCAAACTCCCCTTGGAAAAAAAACAACCCCCTCCCCCCCAAAAAACACAACCAAGTGCCATTTGATCTATTACCTCAATCTTGGAAACTATTCAGCGGGAGCTACAACCTACCAGACCACACAGCGGGCTGAAGACCCTTGATGACCAAAGGAGAGAAGGACAAACAAGGTAGGTGATTGATGGATGGTGGCGGGGACGGTGGATGCAGACTGGCGGGGGGTGGGCAACACAAGGGGCTTGGGGACTTTTTTTCCCTCCCTGACTTTGAAGGGACAGAAAGGGGCGAGGTGTTTCTCGACCCGTGTCTAGGAATCCCCGGGGATCCGAGTGGAGATCCGTTTCGATGGGTGTCTGCAGATCTCTCTTGGGACCTGCTCCTATGCATCCCTGGGGATCCACAGGAAACGGATCCGGAAAGAGATCCCCGGGGACCGAGTCCGAGGCCGGTTCCTTTCCACCCCCGCCTCGCGGGCTGTGGCTGAGCCCCAGCTCCAATGGCTGAGCCCCGCCTCACTCCTGTGGCTGAGGCCGGGGGTTCCTATGGACCCCGCGGGCGGATCCCGCAGGTTGCACCGTCCCTGCCCCGGGTCCAGGTGCGCCGAGCTCGACTCGGCTCCACTGCAGCACCGCACCCGCGGCCCGGGAACCTGGGAGAGGGGGCGGAGGCGACGGCCACCGGGGCTTTGGGAGGCGCGGGCGGGGGGCGACTGAGCTACGAGCTGAACCGGGAGGGAAGCGCCCAGGGGCTGGCGGCCTCCCCCAAGGGCGGCGGGAGGGAGGCGCCCCGCTTGCAGCCGCCCCGCGGAGTCGCCGCTCAGCCCCAGCCCCGTCACTTGCGCCGGGATCGCTGCCGCGGGGGAGGGACAGACGTGGCGCAGACCCAGCGCGGGAGTAGAGGCGAGGCTGCCGGGCGAGCCCCATCCCCGCGGGGCAGAGCCCTCCCCTCCCCGCCCAGCGCCGGGCATCGCGCGACGGCTGCAGGCTGGGGAGGCGGTTTGCAAACTGACACCCACGTGGCAGAGCAGGGAATACCTGTGAGGTCACAGCCGCTCGGGCCGTCCCCATTGTGACGCAGCGGCGAGCCCCTCCCTGATTGGCTCGGCTCGGCGGGAAGGGGGTTCCCCGCGAGCGGAGGTTCAGCCGGAGCCCAGTCGGTTAGGGGCGCCGAGGCGCCACCGAGCAAGCGCTCGCCCCGGCTGCCAGGCGAGCCGGGTCCGGCCCTTGCGGGCACTGGTCGCTTGCAGGGGGCAGAGGGAGCCCCTGGCACCGCCCAGCCCTGAGGATGCGCCACCCACGTCTTGGAGGAGCCGGCAAGGTGCAGCTCTTGCCCGTGCCCTGCTCTGTAGGCCGGCAGGAGGGCTGAGCACCTGGACGCGTGGACTACCTCCTGCCAAACAGTAGTAGGGGCGGCTCTGTGGGGCAAGGGTTGGCTTTCCCCAGAGCCCAGGGCAGCCAGCAGGCCAGGCTTGGTGCTGAGTGTAAGCGCAGCCGGTGGTGGCCTGCACCCACTAGACCAGTGGTTCTCATCCTTTTCCAGATCATGGCACCCCATCTCTGCCTTCTTGACTGGTGGCTGAGTGCCACTATGGGTGCTGCCTCCGCTTACCTTGGTGCTGCTCAGCCAGGAGCTGCTGCCTTCATGTGAAACTGCCCCTTAGGCCTCCTGCACAGCCAGCCCAGGACAGTCCTGTGTGTTGAGACTTTAGTCAGCCTAAAGCAAGCAGGAGCTGTCCTGTGCAGTCCAGCACTCCCTGTGCTCCACCTGCACACATTTCCAGGAGCAGAATGGGGATGCTGGACCATGAAGCATTGCATAACAGGGGTCTACTTTAGGCTTACAAGAGTGCTGCTGTAGCTACAACACCCCTGAGAAGGCTTCACTGGCACCCCAGGGTGCTGCAGAACCCTGGTTGAGAACCACTGCACTAGATGGACATGATCCTCCAAGAGCGAAGGGCTGAACTAAATGATGTCCTGAGGCTCCTTCTGGCCTCTCTTGCCTAGGATTGGACAAATAGCGTTGTTGACATGAGTATAATTCATGCAAGTCCTAGGAAAAAACACTTGAACCATCATCTGCCTTTTACTCTTTCTATTATAGGCATTTAAAAATTATTAGAATAAGATTGAATTTTTCCCTGAACAGTTATATGTATACTACTAATAAAGGACCACAGGGGGGTTGCCATTGACTTTAGTAGAGCTATGATTTTTATCACAGTTCTGTAACTCTTCTCTCATCTTGCACACAATTCCTGGGAAATGCCTTTGCTGGAATCAAAGGACCCAACTGCACTGACTTCACTAGCGTTCCAACGTTTAATGCTAGCCTTATGCCCAGCTTTAAACACAGCCTTATATATATTTTGGCATGGATGCAAAACATTTGTCTTTTGTTCCAGATCTATGTATACAGGGCCATTTTTTTCTTTCACCAAAGATAATGGGACCCTTCAAGGAAGTGGAACGGATACGGCCCATGATTTATATTTATAAATATATTACAAGGTAATAAGCAAGGTTGTAAACACCAAGCCAACCTTTTTTTTGAGGTGGGTAACGTGGCATTACTATAATTGGTTTAATTCCAAACACTTGCCTAGATTAAATTCCAAGTAAATTGGAAGTGATTTATAACCTGGATTTTAACCCTATTCCAAAATATCTGTGTGCAAGAATGATTTATTTTTTACCCAGTAGTTTGAAAGACAAGATCCAATTAACAATACAGAGCCCAGTTATTATTGCACAGTCCTTAGTCATGCTCCTAGCAGTTTACATTTGTGTAGTTCATAGTTAGCAGTCAGGAAAGGGTCTTGGTTTGATGTTCAAAAAAACAGAGGCAAGCAGAGTCTGGCATTATTCATGATGATATACTATTCCACTCTTTATTTTTAACCTAAACCCAGGCTTAATTTTAATCTCCTGTGGGCCCTTTTAGAGAAGATCAATGGCATGTAAAATCTGGAAGTGATAAATAACTATAAACAACAGATATGGTAACTCTGTTGCAGTAAAGATGTACAGATGTAACATAACTTTTCAGTTTCTCCTCTGCAGGCTGTTAACTGGAATAGAGAAGCTGGACAGCTATTTCATGGTTACAATTAATGGTGATCCAGAATTATTTGTACTTCAAAGAAGCAGCATTTATTTTGCTGTCAAATCTAAATCTGATTTAATTGGATGCAAATCCATGCTGATGAAAATGAAGCTTAATTTATGTATGGACATACAGTGTGCATTTGTATATATGCATATACTGTTCAGAACCCACCCTGCTTATCTCATATGAGTTGTTTCACTGATGTCAACACAGTTGCTCAGATGAGTAAAGAAATTTAACATTTGCTTATAGAACCCATTCCTTTATAGGCATGTGAATCTGTGACATCAATGGGAAGTTCATTTTTATGCATATATAAAACACAGTGAGAGAGGCACATGAGATATTTTACATTGGGCTCAATCCTGAAAACTTCACTCATTTTGTTGCTATCAAGCAATATTAGCTGAAACAAGGATTTTCTGATGAGAGGAATATATGTAAAATGCTGTTTACCTTTATTGCTATGAATAATCACATTCAGATCAATGGAACTACCCATACAGAATCAAAGAAAAGTAGAGCTGGAAGGGATCTTCGGGGGGGTCATGTAGTCAAGCTTTAGCTCAAGGCAGGATCACCCCTGTTTTAAGCCATCCTAGACAGTGTTCGTGTAGCACTACAGGGGATTTTATTCCCCCTGACATCCCATAGTAATCCATTCCCTCCACACCTCTAAGGTCATAGAATTGCTGCTGCCCCAGGGGATCAGTGCTCTTCTGTGGGACCCTGCTTCTTCCACTGCATGTCTACATAGCCTAGCTTATTCTTAAAAGCTTCCAAGAATAAAGATTCCTTAACTTCTCTAGGTAGCCAGTGCCAAAGCTTAGGCACCGTTTTAGTGAGAAAGTTATTAATACCCAACCTAAATTTCCCTTGCTTCCATCTAAGACAGCTATCCCAGGTGGCCATGGCAAATAGTTTGTCACCATTCACTTTATAATCATTTTTCAAGTATATGAAGACTGTTATCAAATCCTTCTTTAGTCTTCTCTTCTCCAGATTCATAATCCTAGTTCTTCTGACTTCATTTTATAAATTACCCTAGACCTGTAAGCCTAGATGTGTAATCATTTTTATTGTTGTCTGATGGAATTTTCCATCTATCTTGATGTCCAGTGCACAAAACTGACACCGTTCTGCTTTTGGTATATTAAGCAGGGCTCATAATATAATAGCAGAAGAATTGCTTCCCTTGACTTGCCAGTAATGCTCCTATTCATTCAGCCTCATATGCTATTCTGTTTTTCCCCCACAACAAGCATACTTGTTGCCTTGTATTCAGTTGATGGTCCACTATAACCTTCAGGTCCTTTTCTGCAGTACTAAAGACTAGTGAGTTATTTTTCAGTCTCTATTGTCCATGTGATTGTTCTGTCCTAAGTACAGGACTTTGTATTCGGCCTTCCTGAATCTCTTCTGATTAATTTTGGACCATTCCTCAAGTTTATCAAGGCCTGAAACCATTCTGAATTCTAAACCTACCCTCTAGGGTGTCTGCATCTCCACCTAGATTCACTTCATCTGCAAATTTACTAAGTGATATATTAAGCCATAATTAACACAGCCCTGGGAATCCACACTTGATGCTTCCTCCGAACTGATGATTCCTTAAGAGGCTAACTCATTCAGAAAGGCATAAGCAACAGCGTCCTTCATCAGATGCTACAAATGGACTTCCAGAGAACAGGGCCTCATTTCAGCATTTTGCTTGACTCTGCCTTACCTTTGCCTAATTTCAGACTAACACAGCTGATTACTTCTCTCTCATTCTCTGGAAAATCTCAAATTGTATTATTCCCATTTTACAGATGAGGAAATGAGTACAGAGAGCTGAAGTGACTTGTAGCAGTGCTGGGAAAAAAATGAAGGTGTCTTGAGTCCTAGTCCAGTCCTCTGTGAAACAGGTTGCACTGATAAAAGCTTCTGTGGCAATACAGTGCTCTGTATTTCAGGAACTGTATGTTTCTGTACAATACATTTTAAAGTATAAAATACAACTGTAAATACTCTTTTTTTTTTTAGGGTTAAGCCAAATATAACCCTGCTTTACAAAAATGCTTCAATCCATGTCATTTCAAGACAATTTTGTACGATGTTTTCAGCAGAAAAAAGCAATGGCATAATATTGCCTCTAGCATTCAGAATGGCAAATGATGCCATACCATATTTGACACTAACCATTGAGAAACCTATTTCAAAAGCTAGTTACAATTATTTCCTGATTAAATCAAGTGCATTTTACCACATTCTCTTTGTACATGACAAATATATGGCAGATAATCTAATTACTGTTCTTAGTTTTTTAAACTGACAAAGATGGCAGATTTAAAAATATGAGAACAGTACATAGACTATCAGTCTACAAAAAATATCTAGCACTGTTCTAAAAACCAGCCATTTCTTGGCCTACCTGGGAAATTGAAAAAAGTTCTATGGATGATTTGCCAGAAAAGATCGCAATGAAAATGAAGTAGCTAGTATAACATCAGAGGTGCATGTAAATTTTCCTGCGAAGTATTGCAGTGGGAGAGATGGCTGCTGGGGCCTGCAGGCCACATGTTAAGTGCTTGTGAGCAACCACTTAGCCTTGTTTAGACAAATGCTAAAACAGTTAAGCACATGCATAAGCATTTTGCTGAAGCAGGAGTTTTACTTAATGTGACTCAGATTTACAAATGCTCAGTGCTCCCCAACTGGTGGACATTCAGTTCAAACTTCAAGTTGGTGAGCTGCTCCAGGGATAGATTTTCAAAAGTCCTACAGTGACACTCAGGGCCAGATTTTAAAAAATAATCATCTCCCAAAATTTTGAAGTCCTTTGGAAATCTGGCCACTTATTTGGTACTTAGGTCTTTGGCTAAGGTCTTTGGAGTCCTAGGGCTAAAGATAGACATTGCACACAAATTGGTTTAAGGGATCAAAAACTGGTTTAAACCTGTAACAGAACAGTTGTTCAGTTCACATAAACCAGTTTCAGAATGGCTAAAACTGGTTTGAGATATACCTGGTTGAATGTAATATCAGACTTAACTGATTTGACTCTAACCAGTTTATGCAATGTCTGTCCCAGACCCCTTGCTGGTTTAAGATAAACCAGACACCCCCAGCTTCCCGGCATGCTCTCTGGGCTAGGCAGGGCTCTCTGCTCCATGGCAGGACTGGCGCCTCCCCTCTGCTCCCTGGCTGCACCTTCCCCCCCGCCCCCACCTTGTCCTCGCAGAGAGGTGTCTGTGTATTAGCTAGCAGACCACAAGCTGGCTGCCATTGGTGCTGAATCAACAGTCAGAATCAACAATTGGCTGGTAATGTCCCTCTGTTGTTTGTTTTAATTGGGTGATAAAAACTATCATTAATTCCCTGGTGGGCTAATCACAGAGTCCTGTCAGGGTCTGGTCACACCACACTCGGCTCTGTACTATACAAGGGAAGGGAGGGCTGCTCCAGCACCCCTGGCTTCTAGCCTGAGCCATTGCAAGCATGTACCTGCGTGTCTGGGATATCTGTCCAGTTACAAAACTGATTTAGCCTAGCCAGGTTAGACTAACCCACAAAGATTGAAACCATTCAGGCTCAGGCTTTCTGAATGTCTGTCCCTAGGAGGCCAAGAAAGTTGCTAATTACACTGGCAATCAGCATATTAAAACTGTTACTCTGTTCTTTGAAAAATATTAACTTTGCACTATGGCACCATTTTATTTGGGTTTGCTTTTTCAAACCAAAATCAGACTATTTGAAACTTAACAAGTGATTTACAAAATCCCCCATACTGTTGCCTTATATTTCTGACCTCTCTGTTTCTTCCTGTCTTGCTTTCACTCTTTCTAGAGAAAAGTAGCTGTGATTCCTTTTGACAAGATGTTTGAGTGTTACACATTAGGGACTTGCTCTTAAATAGATGATGTTGTGAGCTAGATGCCATGTGTTGCAAACAAGTCTTTCTTTAATTGGACCCTGTTAGTCACTAGTTCCAAATCCCACAATAGCAGATGGAAAGGACCACCTGAAAGCTTTCACGCACACATGCGCAGTTGCATAAATGTTTGAGCTGTATAAACGGATATATTGTAATGAATGCTGAAATGTTCATACACAAAGATATGTGGGAGTATTTTATTCCCTGATAGTATTTATTCTTCTCTTTATCTATTTATTAGGTGGTTAAAAAATTTTACTCCTGTTCATTTTTGGCCTGATTTTTTTCAAAGGTGTCGAGCATCTGCAGCTCAGATTGGTCTCTGAGATGCATATCACCTCTACACAGATGGAAACTAGCAACCTTATGATTGGTTTGTTCCACTCTTAATCCTTATATTTTATTCCATAGCTCCAAATCAGTGGGCTTATTTTCTGAGTCCTGGATCCAAGAAAATACCTCTAATCACAAAAGAATTTTTAAGGATATGCTGCACTTCAGGCACATGCCCAGCTATAACTGAAATCAAACTTAAAGCATATCACCTAAGTGTCTTCCAGAACAGGGATAGACTGAAACATGCCCAGATGTATTTTCTTGATTCAGAGTATAAGATGTTACTCAAACTGCATAAGAACAGGCACAGTGTAGTCCTTGATTGTGAAGTTTTTATCATGGCTTAATTATATTGAGGTCGCTAACTACATTTTGACCACAAGCTTTTATAAGGTTTCACCTGTAAGATTTCACATCTTACACTATTTTTAATTGGCAGGGCAAGTTATGTTTTCTATAATCCCAGTGATGGCAAGAGAAGTTAGTTTCCATGAATGCATGCCATGATGCTAACATGGACGCTGGGTCTGATGGTCCCGGAAGTCTTAATACGAGGCACAGGCTAGTACCAGTGAAGCCCCTATCCCTGGCCATTAATTTATTTGCAAGCTAGATGAGGTCCATAAAATTATCTAATTTCCTTATACCTTTGTTACAATCTACCTACTAGTACAAGACTGGAAAACCTTTGTGAACTGGAGTGTTGAAATAAAGCAGCAACATTTATATATAGCACTTCAATTCAGTCTATTACACTTTGATTTAATTTCTACTAGACAGGCTGATTATAACTAACCACATGAAAAATTATATCTCCAGGATCATTGCAAATAAATCAACCAATTGTATAACAATATCAAGCCTCCTGTGCATATTTGACTTAATTCTGCACTCATTGAAGTCAATACTAAAGCTTCTATTAACTTTAAGATGATACAGAATTTAGGTATAAGCAGCATCTTTTAGGTGCTTGGTCCCTGAGGAAGAATTCCAAACCATGCCTAAACTCCAGTACAGTGTAGGGGAAAGTTAGCCCCCTCAGAATGAGGGACACAAATCAGTTATGATACATGTACAGAGACTTCTGAAGTCAGCTTAAGTGTGCTGGCAGAGCTAAGAAATAAAGAAATGCTGGGCACATCAACATAAGACGCTTTACTGAGCATTAGACTAATCCAATGTGTGGCAAAGCATCAGTGTTTATACGTATGGGATTTGCTGCACAGTAAATTGAGCTAATGTGCTGTTTGGTAGCACCTAGAAATATGGGTACTAGATTAACGGCACATTAGCTACTGCGTAGCAGGACATGTGTAGATGCTGACTGGGAGCAATTTGCTCCTGATCAGCACAGGCAGCAGCCCTGATGCGGGGGAGCCGTGCTGGCTGCAGGGGAAGCTGTCTCTCTACCACATGGGGGATCAGGACCTGTCCTGATCCCTACATGGCCAGGAGAGCTGTTCCAGCTGCTGGGACTGCTGTATCCTGGCCATGTGGGGATTGGCCACGTGGCTGAGATGCAGCAGTCCTAGCTGCTAGGGCAGCTCTCCCCTGACCTGTGGAGATCAGGACCAGTGCCTGTGCCCCTGCTAACCTTAAGCTGGCCCTTGGGGGAGCCTGGATCTTCCCCTGGCTGCTGCAGATGGGCAGAGCAGGGTGAGAGCAGCCCTGGAGTGAGCTGCTTCTGTTGGGAACAAAGTTGCTCCTGATGGATGCATGTTCACGTACATCTCGGGGCACAGTTTAATGCACCTGAAGTCTCTGCAAAGAAAAAATTAGGTACATTGATTGCACATGTAGATGTACCTGCTGAGTCTTAAACCCTACTTCAGGTACCTCTCCCAGCATTGCCAAGACAAAGTCCCTATTGTCTTGGGACCCAGAGATATGACTCCTCTCCCAAAAGTAGGTGTCACATGCCTGGTCTCAGTGAACTGAGTAGGGCTCTTTTTTTTTTTCCTTTACAAACATGACTGATAGAAAATTTGTCTGGTTTAAATATCTCCTTCTTTGCCTGAGTGTGTGCAAAACTACAGCTTCCAACTCTGGAAACAGTTTGCTAACCACCAGGCTGCAGCCTATTCTAAGGCATTCTCTACCCCTTCAGTTGAGGAAGCACCCCTTTTCAAAATCCCAACACATAAAGGCTCTACTACTTCCTGGCTGAGGCCTCTGCTAAGCAGCTTTTGATTTAATAAGTGACTCCCCCATTAGCACTTTTAAAAGAAAGGGGTCTGTTGCTCCAATTTGAATGGAGCTCTGTCCTGTCGCTGTGTAGTAAGTCTGCTCAGAGGTAGAATACATAGGTAGATTAACACCTTGTTTCTGCATCTCAGATGAAGTGCTCACCTCTGTTAGACTGAGGGGTTTCTGCACATCTACAAAGGCCAAAATTGAAGGCATCAAGGGGGCTGTCCAGTTACAAACTGAGGTACTTGCAGTGTTTAGGCAACTCCCAAATCAGTCAGCAACTGAATGGTCATGTTCAGGATCATAACTTTGGACTTAGGTGCCTAAATTCCATCCAAGTCTCATTTTAGGCTTATTATTATTTTGGATATAACCCATAGTCCTGTTACATGGCCAAGAGGATTTTCTTCAGAGGGCCTGACTGAAGACTCACTGAAGTTAAAGACTTTTACTGACTTCAAAGAGCTTTGGATAAGACCCATAACTGGCGTTTTTATAGCCATGAATTTATTCTCTCTCAAGTCTGGGACAAAACACCAGGGCTAGGTACAGACATGCAAAAAGCCTGAGCCTGAATTGATTTAATCCTTGCAGGTTAGTCTAACTGGACTAGGCTGAACTGGTTTGTAATGGGACAGACATTCTCTCTGGACTGAGGAAATCCAGGCACATGCCTGCAGTGGCTTAGGCTAGAAGCTGGGGGGTGCTAGAGCAGCCCTCCCTTCCCTTCTGCAGGGAGCTGAGCTGAGGTGAGGCCTGGCCAGGCCCCAGCAGGACTCTCATTAGGGAGGTATGCCTGCATAGTCCCAGGCTTTTCCCTTCTGCCTGCTCAACAGGCAGGGGTGTTGCCAGCCCCCAGCCCTGGGCAAACACTCTGAGGCAAATTGAGGTGCACAGTGTAAGCATCTGTTGATGATACAGAGCTTTTCAATCTCCCTCCCTGCTTCATTATTCTGCCTGCAGAGGGGTGGGCACGTGTCTGATAACAGTCTTTATCACTCAATTAGCAAAACAACAGCCTTTCTCCATGTTAGTTCAAACTTCTTAAACAGCTTACCGGCTGACCTGTTGCTTAGCTCATAAAAGCCCTAAGCAATCAGCCACTGTTCTGTCTTCCTATCCTAGTGAAATTGGAGAGAGACACATACGCAGAGACCTCTCAGCATTAGCTAGCATACCACATGCTAACTACGGTCTGTGCTGTGGCAGAGAGGAGGAAGGGATCTCTGCTTAAGCAGCAAGTGGCAAGGGGCGAGTGAAGGGGGGCACAGGGAAGTCAGGTAGACCCCACTGTGCCTACAAGTCTCTGCCGAGCTCCAGCCAAGGAGCAGAGAGGAGGGGCCTGGCCTGCTGTGGAGCAGAGAGCCCCGCCCAGCCCAGCCCAGAGAGCATGCAGGGATGCTGGGGGACTCTGATTTAACTGAAACCAGCAAGGGGTCTGGGACAGACATCGCATAAACTGGTTTGAGTCAAATCAGTTAAGTCTGATACTACATTCAACCAGATTTATTTCAAACTGGTTCCAGCCATTTTCAACTGGTTTATGTGAACTGAACATCTGTTGTTACAGGTTTACACCAGTTTCTGACCACTTAAACTGGTTTATGTGTAATGTCTGTCTCTAGCCCAGTAGGCTTCAGTGGGGACAGGATTAGACTCTGTATACCAAACACACAGGTTTGTCCTGCGTGCGCGCGCGCGCACGCACACACACTTCAGTGGGAGCAGGAACAGGACTAAAACATCTTATTTGCTCCAAACATCCTCTGAAGTCGACAGGAATTAGGCCTAAATGTGCAATTAACTTCAGTACATACCTTTCAGAGTTTTTAGGCTCTGATTCAACCATAGAGCTGCTCAGCACTGATCAGACTTTCTGTTTGTCTGGTACTTATTGCTGCTGGGCTTACAAGACAAAAACTGAAAATCACGGTCAGCTTGTGGTGGTGTTATCCAGGTAATCGGGCAAGACGCTCTTAATGGCCTCTGTTGGCCTCAGACTCAACATATGTGAAGTGTTGTTGTTTGACTCAGCAATTCTTTTTTGGCCCCGGATTGGTAATACTGCGAATTTCCTTTAACTTCTTTGGCATCATTTTTAAAGCAGGGTGGAGTCTTTTTGGCTTGCTTGTCATTGCTTGGGCACATTCAAGCTGTTAAAGATGAGATCTACTGGGCAAAACGTCAACAGCTCACATGCTGAAGCCTGAGAATGTTGAGTAACTTTTTCCACACTCTGTTTTAGAGTCAGCCAATTAACGGGCCAAGTGTAAAAACCTAGAGACGTTATATGTACAAAAGGAGAAATTGATTTAAATTCACAGAAAGACCTGTTCTTCACCCGGGTCATCGCTTTCGTGATGTGTTTGTTTATTTTCAAATAACTTAGTACAACGTATTTAGGTCACAAATACTGTTTCTCTTTAAAAAACATAGCACAGCATATTTAACATTTAATATTTAACATGGAGCGACATTTCAAATGACTTCCAACTAAATTATTTTTATTGTAGAATTTCTTTGTAAATAGGGTTCATGGTGTTTCCTGTTGGCACCAGTATACGCAGCTTTCTTTGACTGCCAACTCGGGAGCAAGCCACATATAACCGTTTGTGTGAAAAGCATTCTTCCCTTAAAGAGTCGCGGGGAGCCTCAAAAAAGGGCCAAGTGAAAAATAATCCACCAATAATTTTTTCAGGTGGTATTCAGTGATTTTGGAAGGTCTACAGTAGATAGGACCGGCCATTCTCGAGTTACAAGTGAACAGACAGACAGACAGACACACACTTCGTTTTATAAGAATGACAGTTGAACAGCTGAACTGAATTCACTGCATCCAAAATGGAGTGGTACCAGTTCATGATCTGAGAAGTGAAGTAATCCCAGTCACTGGAAGCCCCCCAGAAGGGTCAAGTGAAAAATCGCCCAGCTATAATTTCCCTTGGGTGGCACTCAGTGATTTTGCAAGGTTTGGAAAAGAGAGGACCAGCCATTCTTGAGGTATAGGCAAATGTATCATAGTGACAGTTGAACTGGATTCAGAACGGACGGGTACCAGTTTGTTACCGAGAAGTGAAGGAATCCCAGTCAGTGGAAGCCCCAAAAAGGGTCCGGTGAAAAATAACCCACGTATAATTTTCTTTGGGTGGTATTCAGTGATTTTGGAAGGTTTGGAGTAGATCGGACCAGCCATTCTCAAGTTAAGTGAATGTACAGACATACAGTTAATTTTATAGAGAGAGATAAGGCCAGGACTCTAGGTCCAAATATCCTTTTGTTTATGCTTTTTCCCTATGGATTGCTTTAGATTTAAAAGTATGATTTTTGTCAGGTCCAGTAACCCATTTATGCACAGAATCATAGAAATTAGTGCTAGAGGGGACCTCAGACGGTCGCCTATTCCAACCCCGGTGTTCAAGGCAGGATCCTCCATGATTATCTTGATCTTATAGTAATTTTTTTTTTTTTTTGGAAGAATTTATGCTATAAGAACAGGAATGTTCCTTTTCTCCTCCCCCTTTTGTGTGGAAATGTTTGATAGGGAGAAAAGTATAACGTTTATATGTAACGGCTGCAAATCTAAGTCCAAACCTTACTCACTGTCCCCATACAAGCAGGCTATTGATTTTGGTGGTATAACTTGTATGAGTAATGTGAGCAGAATTTGGCCCCTACTCACTAATAGCAATTTTCTGGCTCGGGCCAGAAGACAGAAGTAATAGACCCAAAACAAACAAACACTGTAAAAAGGCATCATTAATGGAACATTCAGCCAGGTTGAAGACTGCATTGTACCTATTGATTTCAGTACATAAGGAGCCTCCTTACACTAGGGATGAATAAACATGTGGACAACATATTCCGAGTTTGCAGAGAATCTGGATGAAATCAGTGTTTATTTTATTGTATAACGCAAATCAACATCAGGCTTTCACTGCATTTCTCCTAGACTCCTACAATGCAAGGCTTTTGCTTTGTCATGTCTGCAACAGTGCCAGAGTAGGCACTGTCAATTTACAGGTAGTCGCAGGTCGGCTAATGCCTGCCTACAGCACCTGCCAGATTTTGATTTTAGATATTGAACGAACTCCTGGAGATTTACTTAAAGTCTCCGAATATCAAGTTTCAGATATTTCCCCTCCTATTTTACAGCACATCAACCTTAAGCTAAAAGTATCATCTTTTCAATTTAAAACTGTGTTACTCTGTTACAATTTTAAATTGAAAGATTTCCCACCCCCACCCCCTCCAAAGGTCATAGCTTTCTAGGAAGAAATATAGGTAACCAGAACTGCGTTGCAATAGTTTAATAGAAATTTTTCTGAGCATTTTAAAAGGATGGTCTGGAGGGATGAGGTAAGAGGGTGTTGTTCCAAATTCAGCTGTAGCCAACAGATGGTGTAACAAATACAGCATACACACAGACTGATAACAGGAAGGAAAATATGAATAATGGAAAGGGAAAGTATACAAATATTATGTAAGGCTTTCAAAGGAAGGACCTAATTCAGCTAAACACTTAAACACAATCTTCAATCCCATTAAATTCAAAGCATGTGCTTGGAATTTAGGAATGAATGTGTTGAGATGATTTATGGAACCAGGGCTCAACGACACCTTGTACGTTTTATGGCTCTAATGGGCAAAATTATTCAATTTATATAAAACACTGGCTACAATTTTGCTATCATTATGGGAAAGCTGCACTGTGAAATGGTTGATTTGAGTGTGAATGAAAAAACTCCAGTAATATATTGTACTATTACTCTGTCCATCTGCCTGTCTTTATTTCACACATCATTCATCACCATAATACTGAATCACCTCCGTAATTGCCAGCTTTTCCATAGACCAGAACTCAGCTTAGGGAGTTCCAGAGACAACGCATCGAAGAACATTAAATGTTGTCAGAGTCTATTGGAAGGTCTACGGCATGCTGAATACCGGGCGGTGCAATCTGTCTCTAGTGAAATCCAGTGGGAATTCAGTGGGTCAAAATTTAACCCAGCTGATGGTGTATTTATAAAATGCTTAGGATAATACTGGAAAGATTTAAAAAAACACACATCAATCTTTCCATTAAACATAAAGTATAAATGTAAAAATATCTATAAAATGGCCTTTCAATATTATCCAAACATAACTAAACAGCAGAAGCAATGATGTCATATCATTCTTAGAATATCATCCAGCAGCCCTAGACTTTCACGTAGATCTACTTCTGTCTGAGGATCTTAGAGGGCTATAGAAAGTTTAACAGACTTATAAGACCCCTGTCAAATCGGGGAATATGTGAATCCCTTCCTGCAAAAGGGGATTAGTGCAATATAAAGAAGATGTGACCTAGCTGTGATGATGATGATGTCAGGCTGTGGCAGAAAGGGCCAGAAAAAACCCTCTCGGTACAGTGTCTTAGCCACAAGACCAGCCAGATTATATCCTGTAGGAGGAAATTACAATCATGTTAACTACTTTTCTGATTCTGTTGCAGATGTATTGTGAGAGGTTTATATGTATCCTGAGAATACTTGGAACCACACTCTTTGGGGTCTCCCTCCTGCTTGGAATCACAGCTGCTTACATCGTTGGCTACCAGTTTATCCAAACAGACAATTACTATTTCTCTTTTGGACTTTATGGTGCTATTCTAGCAGCCCATCTCATCATCCAAAGCCTGTTTGCCTTTTTAGAACACAGGAAAATGAAAAGATCACTAGAGACTCCAATCAAGTTGAACAAAACAGTTGCCCTTTGTATTGCTGCCTATCAAGAGGATCCTGACTATTTAAGAAAATGTTTACTTTCAGTAAAAAGGTTGACCTACCCTGGAATTAAAGTTATCATGGTCATTGACGGGAATTCAGAAGATGATATTTACATGATGGATATTTTTAGTGAAATCATGGGCAGGGATAATTCTGCCACCTACATATGGAGTAATAACTTTCATGAAAGAGGCCCAGGTGAGACTGAGGAATCACATAAAGAGAGCATGCAACATGTAACTCAGCTGGTCCTTGCCAACAAAAGTGTTTGCATCATGCAGAAATGGGGTGGAAAAAGAGAAGTCATGTACACAGCATTCAAAGCACTCGGGAGAAGTGTGGATTACGTACAGGTAGGTATGAAAGCACAAGAGCAATGCCAATTCAAACATGCCTTGAAATAAAGTGGCTTTTATATATGCTTTAGCCCATCCTAGTCCCAGTGAAAACAGTGCTTCTTTCAGCCTTATTTGGAAACAGTATGACCGTTGAAAGCATATTTTGAAACATTTTTAAATGGCTACACTATCTGTGAATATGCTAAATCCATGTGCTGCTGTTAGTAGAGAAGTCTGAGGGATTTTCTGAAGCTTACAGCCCTATTCCTTTATCAAAATGGTTCCATTTCTAAAAAGCCCTACTTTCACAGATGCCTGCTTTGCCAGTGTAAGTCAAGATCAGAGGTAATTTTCCATTCTCTGATAAGCTCAGAGGCCCTATGTGCAAACATGTAATAATCTATAAGGTGGTTCTAGAGGAAAACCTCAAAGGACAGGCAGACTCAGTAGGGAAAAAAACAGACATTTTTACATCTTCTAAGCTTTTTAGGACCATTCGGTAGACAGTTCAGAATGAAGTTCTTAAAAGAGGAATTATTCAGCTAGGAGGAGCATTCACTTCGTTGGCTACAGCTGCATTACCTCACTCACGAATTTGGCCCTTAAAGCCTTTATGACTCTGTTCACTTAAGAATGAATTAAGCTGGGCCCACTCTCCCTATTCCAAAGTGGCAGATTTCTTTCCAGCTGTCCTGGATCCTGTAAAAGTCTTTTCTCTGTTTTGGCCCTGATTTGCAGCCCCTACATATGGAAGTACTCCTTTCTCCTGGAAATAGGCCTACTGTCTTCAATCAGAATATGCTACTTACGTAAGTAATGTTAATAGGATCAGGCCATTTGTATGGACACTGAAGATCACCAGTGATTTAAACTCAATTTGCAGTTTCTGAGAAGCTGGGAGGATTATCAGGGTTTTAGAGGTCCTCTCTCTTTATCCTTGTGGACTTCAAAGTCAGCTGCTTTGGGCTTTATCTTTAAGGATCCTCTTTTGATGGTCAGTCTGCTTCCTGCCAGAGCTTCTCTCCTGGGCTGTCAGAGGTTCCGTGTTCTAATCACTCAGTCTTTCTTGGCACATTTACACATGCAGTTAATGTGAATGAATATACTTCTGCTCAATTTGAGCTGGAGTAAACTAATCTTGATGTCACCATCTACGTGTGCATTTAAGTGCAGTAACCTACTGTGTTGCTGGATACCACTTGTATCTGACAAGAGTATTCGGCAGCATAGTAAATTAGTCTACTATACCATAGTGGCCATGCATGTGTAGACAGCGAAGCTTTACTGCACAGCAAATTAGTTTTCTACTCAGTAAATTGTCCCATGTAGATGTGCCCTTTGACTACTGCAGAATCATATGCCGATAGAAGCGTGCAAGATTTGAACATCTCGTATCTAAGGCTATGCAAAAAGGTCACCATTGTGGCTGAATAAATACAGAAGGGTCTTCAAAGGCAGGAGAATGAATCACCATTACTGGAGAGTGCAGGAAATAAGTCTTTTATCAGGATATGATTGGTTATTTCATTAATAGGGCAGAGATTTTTTTTTTAAAATCTCTCTTGCCTGTCCTGCTAGAAAACTCAGATTGGTGTCTTCCCAAAACCTACGGATTCAGTTCTCTACTGTCCTGCACCTTGTATCAGATAATGAGTGTGCAAGGTGAGTGTAAAAATACTGTTACTGTCATCCAAGAGCGACTTGCACTCATTTTACATGTCCATAGCTACAGAAACAGCAAGGCAACAAGAAGTCAGACCCATCCCATCTCCTCTTTTCCTCAATCCTTTGTATCTGATCAGGAGAGCTGTTTTAAAAGTGCTTCTGCTAAGGGAATGGTAGCCAAAAAACAGCAGCGCTTTCATTCCACAGAGATACTTCCAGCCTTGACAGCTTTGTGAGGTCTGGTGTGTAAGTTAATTAGTTAAGTGTAACTAACTGTAACTAAGAGGGGCACTTGACCATCTCATAGCTTCTTCACAAAAGGCCTGGTGAATGCCCCAGAAATTCAGTGGTGGCAGTGATCCCTCACAGTTGAAGATGATGACTCCCACAGGTCAAGCTGGAGTTGTAGGTGAGTCCATTGATGGCTAAGGTGGCCTGTCCTACAGCTGCAGGCTCTCAGGCAAACACAGCTGGCAGTCATTAAAGGGAGGATCAGACCTCAGATTTCTCAATCTTGTTTCCTTTCCTTCCATTTCTATCATTTTTCTGCCTCCAGAATGAGATGGTTTTCCTCAAAGTAGGATGTACATTCTCTCACAAGGTGCTGCCATGTAGTCCTGTCCCAGGCTAGTTTTTCCCAATTCGTGGTGTCAGTGCCATGATTCTTAAAGTTTGCCTTCATGGTGTCTTTGAAGCATTTCCTTCGGCCCTCACAGCTAAGTACAGACAGTCAAAAGCCCAATGCTGAATTGATTCAGTCTTTGCAGGTTAATCTAAGATGCACAGATTAAACTTTGAAACAACTGGACACAGATTTACCTTTGATTCAGGAAATGCAGCCACATTCTTGCCAGTAGCCAGGGGGCACTAGACCATAGCTCTCTGACACTTCCTCTTCTTCCTGACTCCCAGGTCTCTGAGATTTGCAGTCTAGCATCACAACAGCAGGGCTCTGAAGGGTTGCTCATCACTTCCTCTTCCTGTTCTGTTACAGGGTTAAACCAGTTTCTGATCTCTTCAACTGGTTTATGTGTAACTTCTGTCCCTAGCCCATGTTTCCTTTGCCCCAGAAACTATGGCTACTGTAAATTGGACACCAAAGTCTATTAAAGACCAATGCAGTCAGCTAAGGCAGGCCTTGCATTAGACAGAGGAGATCTCTGGACAAAGGTTATAGTATGGACCCCTCCCTTCTCTACCCACACACTGTATTAACTTTGCCTGATGGGGCCTCCATGACCTGTGAGCCCAGGGAATTCTCTTGGTGGCTCACCCTTAAAAATGTAACCTCTGAACTAAGGTCACATATACACTATAAATGCAGTTGTGTCTCAGTGGACCAGGGTCGATATGGGTGTACCCACAATACAGTCAAAGCAAGGTCTATTTTGCAATTGCAGGCCAGGACGTTTCCAAAATGGCTAGTGATTCCAAGTGACTTTTTTTTTTTTTTTTACAAGTGCCCAACGGGTGATACTTTAGAATGAAACAGATTTTCAGAAAGTGTTGAGATTAATCCTCCGAAGATCAGACCCTCCCCACTTTAAGATCACAGCAGGCACCCCAAAAATGAGCAATACACAATCACTAGTAATTTTCGAGATAGTGGCCCCTAAAACGTAGCTATATCCCTTTTGTATTACCAAACAGAATCAATAAGTTGGTCATGCGTGTGGACAAATCTACTGTAACTTCATCCCTCACACAGCTGAATTTGTATTTAAAGAATCTGGGTGTCACTTTTGTAATATTCTGTGAGGCTGTGGAAGGACTTTGAATTCACTCATATCCTTACATGAAAATACAACCTGCTGATTACCAGGATATATTAGACCAGTCCATTTCTTGCTTCTATTTATTACATGAATATGGTCAGGAGATACAAGGGAGGCACTGATCCAGGCTGGTAGACAAGGAAGGGAATTCTAGTACTAACCTTGAGTCCTATAAGGTGTTAAATGCTTGAAATAAATGGGATCCAGGGGTGCTTAGCACCTTCTAGGCAATATTTATTTTGGTTGGGAAGCTCCCTGTAACACTCTTTCTCTCCTCCCCTCCCTTCTATCCCCTTTATGTAATAAACATCATTCACCTGCAAAGGACTTGCCTTGACAGCAGTTAAGCCTTGTCCCAAACTATGCAGCTAATTTAGTGAGGGTAGCTTCCTTGCTTGAATCCTGTCCAAAAGCCTTATTTTTAGCTCCCCACCTAACAGCTCTACTCTGTACTCACTTGTTCCCTCATAGCTTTATCCTACAACTGATTGTGGATGCTTCAAATGAGTAGTTAGGGTGGTAAGAAGGGTAACAGTTGTGTTCATGGACCCAAAGACTAGGATGCCTATTCAGAAGTATCACTGGAATTTAATGGATGCTCTGCTCATCCCTAGTTGTTTAGATGTTACACTGCTGAGGCTCCATCTAGTCAAAGGACAGTTGCCACTACAGTGCAATTCCACTTACCTAAAGGCTGCAGATGACAGATTAACAGGACAGTAGGGTGGGAGAATTCAACACCAAGTAAATGAGAGAGATGCCAGATTATTTTAGGCAGGTTGCATGCAGTCCAGGGCCTCAGTCTCAGAATACAACTCAACTGCACTTGCAATCAACCAGCCTGTCTGCATGCTCCTCCTACTCTCAAAGGATATTACCTGTCCTAACGCACACAGTGTTTAGTTAATTGGTTTTATATGGCATTGGAGGAAAATCTCACGTGGTTTGAATGCCTAGGTATGTCATCTCTTTCTGCACCACTACCTGAGTGTGCTACGCTGCATGCCCCACTGCCTCTGGCCTCACTTCCATTCTTTATACTAACATTCATGAAAATGAAAGGTATATATCAAATCTCTGCACTGCTACTAACATACCATGTCACTAAAGTTTAAAACTGATTTGTTCTGGAATCAAAATACGTGTCTTTTATGAATTGCTAAACCCTTCTGTAAGCAAAAATAAAGGTTTCTTCTGCTTTTTTTTAGAAGCATCCATAGGTTAACTCCTCACTCATTCTTCCTCATGAATGTGGCAGACATCACATCCAGTTAGTTTACCTATGTCAGCAGGACACCCCCAAAAGTTGTGGCCTTCTGTCTAAGATTCTTAGTGCTCATCTAAGTGAACACATCTCTTGTTCATATAAGCAAATCTGCTGTGCCAATAAAATAAATACAGCTGATATAGAAAATAGAAGGTTCTTTGTGAAGAGACCACGGATGAAAGTTCTGTTTCATTCAGTGCTACGCCCAGTTGCCTGCTACAAATGGCCTTTTAAATGAAGTAACAAAACAAATTCCAAACAGACATTTAATTGCATTCAGCTTTCTACGTACACCAAGTTGCTAAAATCATTCTTTTCTTAAATATTTTCCAATCTCATTTGTTCCCTTTGTTGCATTACTTATAGGTTTGTGACTCAGACACAATGCTTGATCCAGCATCCTCAGTGGAAATGGTGAAAGTTTTAGAGGAAGACCCAATGGTTGGAGGAGTTGGCGGTGACGTGCAGGTGAATACGGTGATCTTCAGGTTAATTAAGGGGCACTAGCAGTAAATATCATTGCAACAAATGTTTTCTTGCATTTGAATGACTGTAGCACTGAGCATTCTTTGGCAATGTTCATGAATCCTGCTGCTTTATGTAAACCTTTTATGACAGCCGCTACTATAGGATCTGGGCAGCTCTGTGCTGTAGTTAAGTCTCATAACATCCATACAAGATAGGGTAAGGGTATTATTCCCATTTATAGGTGAGGGAGCCTAGATTCAGATGCTATTTTGGTGTTAGGCATTTAAATAAGGGCTGTGAACCTGAGTTAATGTAAGAAGTCTGTGAAGAGAGGAAGAAGGAATTGAACCAATGTTCTCTGAGTCCTAAACTAAGTCTCAGACTGCTGACCCATCCTGTTAAAGACCGTTAAACCCAAAAGATCCTTTAAAATCCAATATTCTGCCTAGTCCTTATACACTATTTATTTATTTTGGCAATTCTGTCAGATGGAAAAATCACTGAAGGGAATTTCACTTTAGTTGGTGTAGATATGTCTATTTTATGTCCCAAGAGCCATCAGGGAGGGGGCACTCCCGAGCACAGCCCATGCACCCACCCTCTCCCACTCTCAGGAGTCAATCATAGGAAAGCAGCTGTGAAGCTGTCCCAAAGACACCACCAGGGTCATTTTTAATATCTCTGTAGTGCTTGAAAGTAGCTTTGTAAAGTAGCTTCATTGCTGCATTTCTGGGTTTGGACTCATGGAGACAGGAGTGGGTAGGCAGGGCATTCCTAAGAACACCCCTTCCAGCGAGTGCCGGGGACATGGATATTCCCTCTTTCTTTTTAAGGGGTGCATTTGCTTTGTAATTGCAGAGAGGTGTTTCTCTCATTCAGAACAATGACGTCTGTTGCAAAAATCATAAAGATAAATGCATCTCTTGTATTGGTGTAAGTTTTATCCCTTCCACTTCAGTAGACTTTTACCATGGAGTAAAAAATGAAACAGCCGGCTAGGCTGGCCAGTGGCCAAACAGCTAACAACTGCCTCCCTATGTGAGCTGCTTTCCAGTTTCCCTGCTCTTGCAGTCTGAATGGCACAAGCCAGGCACTGCGTTTGCTCTACATATATGAACAGAGGAGGTGGAAGACAGTATGAAATCAGACAGGGAGGTGAATGATCAAAGGTTCTGTAGACAGGAAAGTTTCTGCAAAATCATAGAACTATAAAGCTGGAGAAATCTCAAAGGTCAACTGGTTCAAACCCCAGCAGGAAGGTTTTATTGTACCAAGGCATGTGTCAGGGGTGGTCTGTCCAGGATCCTCTTAAAAACCTCTAGTGATGACTTCTGCAAGCAAGGAAGGATTCCTTAGTAGTCTCCTTAGGCAGCCTGTTTCAATATCGAGATGCTTGGAATATTTCATTTTTCTTTCCTGATGTCTAATAACCCAAATCTTCCTACCTACCCTCAGTGGCTAAAGAAAGATTCACTATCCAATTTAAGCCAATCTTACAATGATTAGAAAATGTTATCATGTCACTCCTTAAAATCTTTGTTCTCCAAACTAAACATTCCCTGCTCCTTCAACTTCGCCTCACATGATTTGCTTTCCAGAACCCCAGTCATCATCATTGCCTTCTTTGAATCATCCCCAATTCTTCCTCAGGCTCTCCAATATGGCTTTCCTGAAAGAAAATAGGGTAACGAGGACTCTGCTGAGAAGTGCTCCTCTCTCTTATGCTCTGCCAAGGGATCTCCTGCAAAATATGTTTGCGGTGGGATGAGCACTCCCAAATTCTGATGATAGAAGTTCCCACCCCTGCTACTTTCTAGCAGTAAATAAAAATGAAAGGAAGATGCTTGCACTTTGGGGATCTGAGCCTGCCAAAGTGACTGGATACAATGCAGCAGAGAATGGGCATATCTGTACAAGATGTTTACTGTACAGTAGACTATTAAGCTGCACATTACACATCTCCAGCATCTACATGTGAACCCCTATTAGGCAGAAGTAAATTAATTTACTTCACAGCAGGACAGTATTTGCAAATACAGTCCTGCTGTGGAATAAACAACTCTGCACCAATGCACATGTAGATGCTGCCCCAGCTGGCAAGGGCACAAGGGTGCTGACACCTAGCCCCATGATGAATCATTCTCATGGCCCAGGCAGTCTATCCGCAGCTCTTTGAACCAGGGGAAGCAGTCCCTGCACTGGCAGGATGACCCCCCGACCTCCTGCCAACTGAGGCTGCTCCAACCCAGCTCAACGTGCTCCCAGGTGCATGTTCAAGCAGCAGTAAACTCTAGAGTTTGTTATGTTGCATTAGTTGCACGTGTAGACATGCCCAGTGGGTGCATCTACATGAGATACTTTACTGCACAATAGAGCTAATTACTGTGTAGTAAGCATCCACGTCTACATGTGCAGATGCTTACCATGCAGTAATTGGCTCTAATCATGAGTAAATTTGCTACCTGCAAATGCAAATAGCAAATTTACTCAAGATTACTTACTGTGCAGTAGTGCAAGTGTAGACACCTGACCGGGAGCAAATATGTTCCTGGTCAGCTGGGCAGCAGCGGATGGGAGATTGCTCTCTGCCCCCAGAAGCTGTCTGCTGCCAGGGCAGGCTCCACCACTGAAGCCTGAGCGGGGGCAATGTCCCTCTGCTCTGGCAGCAAGGAGCTCCCAGCCCCTGCTCCATGGTTGCTGGGAGATCCCAACTCCTGAAGCTGGCACGGGGAAAGAAAGATCTCCCAGTCCAGGGGTTGGGCTGGGAGAGAAGGACTTGCAGAGTGGGGGCTGGGAGTTCCCTGCTGCCAGGGCAGGGGGCCTTGTCCTCACCTGACATCTGGTGATGGAGCCCACCCTGGCAGCAGACAGCTCCTGGGGGCAGGGAACAATGTCCCAGCCCCACCAGGAGCCTCCTTGCCTCTGGGTTAGCACCCAGCAGGAGCCTAGAGCTCCCCCTGGTTGCTGCAGGGACCCATTGCAGGGCTACAGGGAATGGAGGAAGTCTGCTGCTGGGAGCAGCAAGTCTGCTCCTGCATCTCTGCATGGATAGACACATGCCTGGAAGATTTTACTCTTGAGTAGTTTACTCAGGAGTAAACTGCTCGAGATTATTTGCACGTATAGACACACCCAGTGAGAACTAAGGATCAGGTAGTGTCTGTTCCACTTTGTGACGTTGGTGAGTTTGGGTTCTTTGGCACCTCCTTCAGAACACCCCTAACCCCTCATCTCACCTGCCATGACTGATGAAATCTATGCACTTGTAGGAAGGGTGTTCAGTGCTGGTCTTAAATACTGTTGGGGTATGTCTGAGGGGTATTCACGACCTTAGGGCCTGGTGGTCCACAAGGCTCCGCCACCCCTACACCTTGTCCACTCGCCAACCGGTCCTATGTCGGTACCTCAGCTGGGAAAGATCTTGCTCTTGATGGTGTTCGGATTAACCTGGGACAGGTGCCGTTGGTATCCCACGAGTCCTGGTATCCCTGCGATTCCTCTCTCTTGTCTTCTTTTAAAAAAAAATATTCTGCTGCCCCTAATGGGCTCTCTGGGATAGAGCCCCAGTCTGGCTGGCTGGTAGCAGCTAATCCAGTCAGGGATCCAGAGCCTACTCGTGGTTTTCCCAACCACATGGCTGGGACCTTTCCGCCCGTGAGCAACACGGATCTCTCCGGAGCCGCAGCACCGGCTAGCTGCAGCTTTCTCCTCTGCTCCCCATTGCGTTCTTCACACTGCTCCTCTATGCCACGCTCCTCTCCTCCACAATCTTCGCCGCCGCTCCTGCTGCAAGGCTTGCCGGGGTTTTTCAAGTTTCCCGGGGCAGCCATGCCGGCAGCCGCGATTGGTTCCCCTCGCCAGCTCGTTAGTGTCAGCCGCTTAAATGAGCGGCAGAGACGCGGCTCGTGCGGCCGTACTGGCATCTGCTGTGGCTGCTGCTGTTTCTCTTCTCCCTGCTCTATCCTTTCCGGGAAGTTTTTCCTCCTTCCACTGACCTCCGGGGTCTCTCCCGTGTCCCTAGCGACGGTACGCTGCCGTCACACACTTCCTTTGTGCTGTTAAGGTATCATAGAGGAAGAAGAGTCTTACTCATAACTTTCCTCAGGGGACAACCCTGGCACAGGGAGAATCTGCGGATGTGCAGAGTTCATAGATTCAGAGATGCTAGGGTTGGAAGGGACCTTGATAGATCATTGAGTCTGACCCCCTGCATAGGCAGGAAAGAGTGCTGGGTCTAGATGACCCCAGCTAGATGCTTATCTAACCTCCTCTTGAAGACCCCCAACCACCTCTTAAACCTCCCATTGTTGCTTCAACCCATTCCTGAACCAGGAAAGAGAATCCAAAAACTATATCTAACACCTTGACAGACCCTCTGCTCTGCTACAGTTAGCAAAAACTGAATGTAGCAGCTGTCCGATCCCAGGAGTCTACTGGATTCTTTAAGTAGGAATAGGGAGAGAGAAAGACTTGATTAATGGGTCTGGAAGAAGATGATCAGTAAAAAATAAATAAATTATGAAGTGAGGGAAAGAACTGTTGTTTGAGGCGGGGGAGGGAACAAGTATTGATAGCACAAAAGCCACTGTAGTATTGAGCTTCCCAGCAGGGCTCTTCTGAAGGGTCATGACGTTGGTAGCATATCTTAACAAGCAGATAGCCAGTGGGGAAGCCTGGCACATGGAACAGCTCATTCAGCTTGGAAGGAACTGTCTGTCCAGACCTGCCTGGCTTACTGATAAAACTCAAGGCTTTTTTATTAGCTGTAAGAAAGGAAATCTCTCCTCAGAATTTGCTGTTCTATAGTTTGGCTACAACATACTATTTATGAATATATGTGTGTGTGTGTGTATTTTAATTCAAAGGAGTTAATTTTAATTTTTTTATATACTTGCAGATTTTGAATAAATATGATTCCTGGATCAGCTTCCTCAGCAGCGTGAGATATTGGATGGCATTTAATATAGAAAGAGCCTGCCAGTCCTATTTTGGCTGTGTACAATGTATCAGTGGACCTTTGGGAATGTACAGGAACTCCTTGCTCCACGAATTTGTGGAAGATTGGTACAATCAAGAATTTATGGGCTCCCAATGCAGCTTTGGAGATGACAGACATCTAACTAACCGGGTGCTGAGTCTGGGCTATGCAACAAAGTACACAGCTAGATCCAAGTGCCTTACTGAGACACCTATAGAATATCTAAGGTGGTTGAATCAGCAGACCCGTTGGAGTAAATCATACTTCAGAGAGTGGCTGTATAATGCAATGTGGTTCCACAAGCATCATTTGTGGATGACTTACGAGGCTGTAATCACTGGATTCTTTCCTTTCTTCCTCATTGCCACAGTCATTCAGCTTTTCTACCGGGGAAAAATCTGGAACATTCTCCTTTTCTTGTTAATAGTTCAGTTTGTGGGCCTAGTAAAGTCTTCTTTTGCCAGCTGCCTAAGGGGGAACATTGTCATGGTGTTCATGTCACTCTACTCAGTGTTGTACATGTCAAGTTTACTTCCAGCGAAGATGTTTGCAATAGCCACAATAAATAAAGCAGGGTGGGGCACATCAGGAAGAAAAACCATTGTAGTCAACTTCATAGGACTCATTCCGGTGTCTGTTTGGTTTACAATCCTCCTAGGTGGCGTGATTTTCACTATATACAAGGAATCAAAAAAGCCATTTTCTGAGTCAACACAGAGAGTCCTCATCATTGGCACAATAGCCTATGCATGTTACTGGGTTTTTCTTTTGACTTTGTATTTGGTTCTGATCAACAAATGCGGCAGGCGGAAGAAAGAACAACACTTTGACATGGTGCTTGATGTATGATGTTGCTGTGGAACGTCACTCAGAAATTTTTTAAGTAACCCAAATGACATTATAGTATTTGTGGCATCGAATTAATGTTGCCAAGGGAAATGGATCACTGCTGCTGGGACTGGAACATTTATGTTCCTATGGTTCATTTTCATCCTGCCAAAGCAAAAAAAAAAAAGTAATTTTTTTAAAGAAAAACAAAACCACAGATTCAACCTGTTTGCAAGAAAATGAGATGACTTCTTTGTTTATGCACTTTTTCTATTGTGCATATGCCTGACAGTGTTATGTTCTATATATACCTCACTGTTCATGCTTATGTGGGACAAAGGAAAGGAGTTTGGTGACTTAAGCAAAGGATCTTATAACCCCTTGCAACCTAATTTATGAACTACTTTTTGTAATAGTTTTATTTTATAGGAAGGGTCTTTTGTGTTAGGCTGCCAAATGTAATGCCAAAGGTAAATTTTAAGAGGCTATTGAATGAGCTGTATTTTTATATTATTGTGTGTGTATTTTTAAGCCAACTTTTTTTTTTTTAAATTGCATATTTTATATTTTCTGTGTCTGCCAAAAACAATGCCTCGCCAGCATTTTGTTTTCTATCTTCTTTATGTAGGTTTTGGAAGAATTCGTACTTCTTTTCCTAAGAACTGCCCACAATGTGAAAATTTATGTTGATCTGATATTATTCACATGAGAAAGAATAAAATGTCTCTCTACCTTTTTTACAATGAATGGTTACTTCTGTGAAAAATATTTAAAATGTGCTTTTTGAACTTTTGACTTAATTTTATTAGAAAAGACCAACATCATTGACAGTTTTTTAATACAAACATATTTGTGTGCACAAAAAGGCCAAAGGGGTAGATAAGTGCAATTTTTTTTGGAGAATATTGTAAGAACAGTACAGTCCTGGCATTCAGTATACAATAAGCCTGGTCCCTCGTGCCATTTAAGTCAATGGCATGCATTTTTGATGGCGACAGGATTTGGACCAAAAACTTCTGATCCTGGGAATGCAGAGTAGTCAAAACTCCTATTGACTTTAATGAATGTTGTCAATGGCCTGCAACTCTTAGAATCAGGAAGATAGTATACATGTGGCAGAGATGCAAAACAACATTTCACTGACAGAAAGAAAGGGTCAACATTTTCAAAATCTGGGTGCCTAAAATAGAGCTTCCAATTGATGTTCCTCTAATCTGACCTCCTGTATAACAAATGCCATAAAATGTCACCCCTTACCTCTATACTGAATCCCATACTGCGGGTTTGACTAGAATATCTATCTTCCAGAAAAGTATCCAGTCTTGAATTGTGTCAAGTAATGGGAATCTACCACTTCCTTGGTATCTGCTGCCTAAATGTTAAATTTTAGACCCTGGTTTTGCAAAGTGATGTTCAGGACCAAATTTTGCTGTCCTTAACCAGCCAAAGGAATGTGGCATTCAGCCTTAATACACTTTTATAAAGGTAAATGATAGAACATCAGCTCCATACAAATATATGCCCTTTTGGATTCTGGTATAAAAAGCACTGTGGTAAAGCAGAAATCAGCATGTGATATTTTAACAACCTAGAAGCATTTTCAGCTTCCTTTGAATCTAGACATGAATATTTTTCTGCTGTAGAATGAACTGCACACACCTACCTTACTTGTCTGATTATCTTGAGGTACATGATTGCTTGAAAGTCATACTAATACTATGGTAATGATTGGAGAGTTGATACTCATTGGTTATAAAATAGAACAGTATTAAAAAATAAATAAGAGAAACATTAAAAAGAAACTTGACTTTGCCTTTTACTATTTATGTTATAAGTTAAAGCTTGGGTAACATTCAAATGTCAAATAAATCTTTTCATTCTATAAAAGATTGAATTAATTGCCTGTATTTATTCTAGCAATTTATTCAATGTACTTTCAGTATAGGTTGTATAGTATAATTTTTACTTTCGTAAATAAAATATTTTTGATAAGATTATGACTAATTCATGTGGTTTTTGATCGTCACTTCTATGGAGTAACCCTAGTAGTCCCCAGCATTACAGCCACATACTGTACATTGAAATTTTGCAATCTGAAATTTAGCAGTCCCTGCAAATCTGATTAACTTTCTACCTACCTGCTGCTGCCCTTCCTTCATACCTGCCCCCACCCACTGCCACTCCTTGTCTGCCCACTGCCACTCTCCCTCCACCAGCTTTCCCCACTGCTGCCCTTCCCTTGCCCACTGCCACCACTTCCCTCTCTGCAGGGCCAGGGTCAGGGCTGTCCCGTGGGCAAGGCTGGAAGTGCAGTGTGCTCTGTGCCCCAGGGAGTGAGCAGGGTTCAGCCCCATGTGAGCACACCAGGGGCAGCCCAGGGCCAGGCTGGATACAGTGAATTGGTAGGCACCTGCTTGCAGCCCAGATAAAATTGCTCGGTGGGCTTGATTCATCCTGTCAGCCATATTTTGCCTGCCCCCGAGCTTAGGGAACCACAGTGGTAATATTGTTGAAGAAGCCCTCCTGCTTTGTATTGCTAATGTGCTTTGCTCTGGTCCTAAATCAGGCTTCTTTCAGAAGCAAAAGCAGGATTACATAGCACAATTTTCTAACAGAGGAAAAAAAGGGGGGGGGAGGAGATGCTTAATGCCAAAAATGTCTCAGTGCACGAGCCCTTGTGAGTCAGTATATTGTAATTTCTGCCTTTTATCCCTAGCAAGAAACAAAAGAAGGGTGGAGGACAAGGATTTGGGCCAAGCAGTTGAGATTCTGTATTGTTGAGATTGGGGTGAAAATAGGCAGCTTTGTTGATAGCAAAATTTAATTTTCTCTCACAATAATTTTTTTAAAACCCCACTGAGGAAGAATTTCCAGTTGTGACTCTTGATCCTATGCAAATGAGTCCTTGCACGTAGCATCCTAGTTACTTTGATGCACAGATGCAGGAGAGACCATAAGGAACTTATTATTGCAGGACTGTGGCTGATGTCTGCTTCCCCAAACTCTGTATATTTTATATTCATCCAAAATACAGGACTCAGTTCTCCTTGCCTTTCCATCTGAAATTTAGGACCCAGGTCTCCTTGCCATTGTGAGTCATACCCATACTTATGGGTTTGGTTTCCCTACCAACTTGTTTGAGAGCCAAATCCTTAAAAAAGCATTTGATTTAATTACTACCATCTACCAAATTCAACAGGAGTTGCTACAGTTTTTTTGTTGCCACTGTCATTGGATGACTGATCCTGCAAGATGTTAAGCACCTCTACAAACTTCGTTGAAGCTAGGACATTTTAATACAGAGTTAGAGTATGCACACAGGATGTGGAGTGGGGGGAGATGGCAGCAGCCAGATGTGGTGTGGGATGGTGGTGGCCATAGCATTCGAGTTCACCCTGCTCCTACCCTCCACGTCTGGCTGACTGGGCAGCATCTATGCAGCCTGCAGAGGGGAACAGCTGCCTTCACCTCCCCCTCCCCCCACCCAGCCCTGTTCCTATGGGGGGGGGAATGGCATGGGGTGGTAGGTGGCAGTGCTCCATCCCCACCCACCCGTGCATACCCCCTAGCCCTTTCCCATGTACCCCCACTTGACAACCCCTAATATAGGGCATTGATAACATAGTGCTTTTTTTTTTCCTAGCCAACTGTTTACCTCTAGCTCACATAGGGAGGGATTGAAAACTCCTACTATATGATGGCTATTCAAATACCTTAATTTATAGATTCAGTACAGATCCAGGACTAAACACCACTATCCATATTACTGGACACAGTGTTCCTTCCTGAGATCCCTTCCAAGCCTATAATTTAATTACATCCTTTATTCATGTTATTAGCAAACAGGGACCCACTATGAAAGGAGAATGGACTGCCCCTTACAGTGACCCTTGTACTCAGTGTGCCTGCTACATCAGGATCCAAGTGTAATATGGTGGGAAATGGAGGGAATCTTGCACAGCTGCTTTTTACGCTGTGCCTGTTGGGTGGGTTTCATTTTCTGCAGCTGCCAGTTCAGCACCTTTCTCATTGTTTTTTGCTTATCGGATCAATCCTTATGTTATTAATTAAAGGAGTGAACAGCACTAACCCAGCTACAAATGCTGGAAAACAAGGTTCACATTTCTCCAGTAGCTTTGAAATCTTTTTTATCATGTAGGCTTCATAGTACCTACAGCCACAAAAACTAAGCAAGCACAATAGATTAGAGCGAAGTTAAAGTTAGTGGGGAATGGTGGCTGATGTTTTCCAGGCATTTTTTCTCTCTGTAATTGCTGTGGAAATAGTGTCACCAAAACGCACATTCCCAAGCAGTACCCTGCTCCAGCATGTTAGAAAGAGCTGTAGAAAGTGCTAGCCTATAAGAATGTATTATGCATCAGCAATTCATCACCCGGCATCTTTCCTTTGTTGTATCTAGTTTCCTGATCAATCCTATGTCAAGACAGAACATAAATCATTATTACCCCTGCATTTTTTTTACTGCTTATGACTTTTATTTGATTTGGATGTCAGTGTGCCATCAGGCAAGACCTGAGAAACTAGGAAGATCCAATCTTCAGGGGACGGAGCACCTGTATCCTTTTTCTTCCCATGCATTTTTTGGAACTTAATTTATTACATCCAAATCAGCACAGCCAGCGAGGTGTAAAACTAAGGTCTTAGTCACTTGTTCTAATTCAAGATCATGTTTCATAAGACTAGGCAAGATGCCCTACATATATCCTAGTGTTTGTAATTAACCTTTTGCTTAATTGACTTGCCCCTGTCATCCTGATGGAACAGGATTCTTCATATATTCTTGTAAATTGTTAAGCCTCATGTATTATTATTGGGCAATAATATCAGACATGCATCACCCCAAATGAGGCCACATTTCAGTGGGGACAAAGCAATCCCTGTATCTGTATAGTTTGCGAAACACCCCTAAATGGAAATATTTCACTGTTGATATGATATCCTCTTGACTAGGCAGAGTGCCTAAAGTACTCACAGGTGATATGTTGTCATCACTGGGGCTAATAAATAGATCCTCAGAATATTTGCCAGAGGCTTTGCAAAAAAATGGTGTCCCCCACGAGCTGCTCTGGGGTCCCAGTGGGTTCAGTGGGCAATTGCTGCAGTTCCAGCAATATGTTCTCCAAACCATCTGCCAACCTATGGCTCACAGTCTGAGCTCAGCATTAGGGTTGCATGAAAGAAATTCCTCCATGCTAGGAGCATCAATGAACTCCTCCTCCAATACCTCATTGCACAGCCTGACACAGGAGTATTTACAGTCATTTTATCATCTCTGCTACACGTGTGTGGCAGAGCACCTTTGGTGCCTGCCCCTTTAAGGGCCAGAGCAAGCAGCAGGGCAACTGCTAGGTGTAAGAAGCAGTCATGTGACCTCAAGAGGGCCCTGGGATTGGAGAAGGGGGCTTAGTAGCCTCAATTTTCGATCCAGGAGCTCAGGGCTGGAGCAGCAGGCTGCTGCTGGAAACCAGAAAGATCCCACCCAGCCGAGCAGCTGCTCAGGAACACCTTGGAGGTAAGGGCATGGCAGGCGGCACTGGTCCTGGGTATGACCAAAAACTGCACCCTGCTGGTGGCCTGCTGGGACTCCCTGTGGTGGGGTAGTTCCCCAAAAATGCCAGGCTGGCTGCCTCCCCGGTGAAAAGAGGGTATGGGTGCCTTATGACCTCAGCCACCACAACTTAGTGGGAAGTAGAGCAGACAGTGGGGCCAGGCATACCTAGTGAGAGGCACCTGAGTCCGAGGGCTGCAAGACCCCAAGGCCCCAGAATGGGGGAGGAGGGTTGGCCTCAGTGAGGGGGTGGTAGGTGCAAAGTAGGGTTGCAAGGGGTGACCTGAAGGGCTGCACAAGAGTTGATCAGTGAAGGAGCCCCAGTGAGGGTAGTAAATCACTGCCCCAGTGAGAGGGCAGTGGAGTAGCCCAGCAAAGGGGCAGAGGAGAGTTTGGCCAAAGGCAGAGCTGAGCCTCAGTGAGAGGGCATGAGGATACCTGGGCAAGCAGAGCCAAAGGCAGAGGATGGCCAGTACGGGGCCAGGGAAGTCATAGTGGGTAGTTCAGAGCATGGTGTAGCAGCACAGTGTGACAATGAGCTCCAGGGGGGAGTAAGAGTCCCAAGTGAGACCCTGGAGCACAAGTCATGGTGTGAGGCCCTGTGCAATATGGATGCCATCTGCAAGGGATGAGACATGGTAGAGGGGAGGTTGGAGCCTTGTGTAAATACCTTGGCATTGGAGCATTTAATGGGTAGCCTCCCACTTATTACACCAGGTTTATCCCAACAAGTCATGGCAGGAAAGACAGGAAAGACTTCCCTAGACAAAGGGACAGTCAGTATGGTGACCAGCCAGGAGTTGGCTCCTTTGTCACAAAGCGTGTTTATGCTTTGTGCCCCTTGTGTGCTTCGGACACTGACAACTAGTCCAACATATCCCAGTAAGGCAAAACTTTGTGAAATGTATTGGTAGTTATGCTTCTTGTTGGAGCTTTAATTAAAGTTATGCCTACATACATTCTCCTTTTACATCTTTATGGGGAAATAGCTATGTTTTACAAGCCAGATGGAAGATCAACCAGAAGCCATGGTGAAACTGGAGCTTTTACTACATGTGACTAAGAAAGTACTTGGTACCAGATGGCTTTATCACACATGCAAGCGCCTCAGTGCCAGGTGCTTTGAAAAGCGCCTGACCCTGCAACGCTTGCAGTTGTATAAGTGGCAAAATGCACATCAGCGTGAAGAAAATGACAGCAGTATGCTTTTTACCCAAAACACCTCCAAGGTACTTTAGTTCAAAAGTGCGCTACTGCCATTTTCTTTGTGCTGATGCACATTTTGCTGTTCATACAACTGTAAGCAGCACAGCACGCATCACCTTCTGTGCAAGCAGGCTTGATTAATCAAGTCTACTCCAAAGTGATGGATCTCCAGCACATCAGAAGACTAAAAGGTACATGTATAAATGCCCATTGTGACTCAGTAGGAAGAGAGAGAAAGGTGATGGATGAAGAACTGCTAGATTACATCTAGTGGCTTCTCATGAACATGCCCTGAAGTGCATAAGCGTGCTTTGGCTACATGGCAGGAGCGAAGGGAGCCCAGATGCACATGGGGACCACCTTGCACTCAGACTCTGAATTTCAGGAGAGCTCCCAGGTACAGGCATGAAAGCTACCAGGGAGCAAAATCAAGGTTGTATTGTAAAAACTGGCTGGTGGTTCTACGCTTGAGGGCTTTCAGCATGTGCCATAACTATGGGTATAGACATGTCCTTAAATGTTGGCAGAAAACCAGGCCTGGAAACTATCCAGTATTTCAGCATTCTAAAATAACTGCATAGGGACTTCCTCCAGGCTCAGTACTCTTTTATTTAGATGTGAGATTAGAGGAATCTGAAAGCATCTGTCAGTTAGCTGAGATTTAATACCTATTAAATCTCTCAGACTTTAACGTAAAAGATGACTGGGCCTGAACAGCCTGCCAAGACTGGCGCTGAAATAGAAAAGCTGCCTACAACCCCACTTTGCTGAGATCTCAGGACTGGGCACTGCAGTCTACAAAGTGGGAAAGGAGAGGATGGAGGACAACTCTACAAAATGTAAGAGTACGTGGGGTAAGGTATCAGTATTTAAGTCCATTTACATTACAGAATATTATTTGTCATCAGATGGCTGTAATATGGCTTGAAGTTTCCTGTTTGCATGAGATAAACCAATTACTCAATTACAGCATTGAGGCATTACTACATCTTAGCATATTAGCATGTAGACAGACTCCTACATCAAAAGGTTCAATCTGGCACTTTCATTGCTCTCCACCAAACTTCTGAGGAATGTACTTAAAGCCCTGTATACATGGAAAAATGTATTCAGAGTAAGCTAAGGGGTAACTACTCAGGGTAGTTCAATTATATAGAACTACCATATAACTATTTCTAGTTGGTTATAAATACCAGTACAACCCCCTATTCTGTTAGGAGTTATAGCCATCTCTATTCTGTTAGGAGTGCTATTTTTGGTTATGTTATCTGGGAAGAGGCTTAAGGCATTTTAATTCAGGACTAAGAGCATCCATGGGTTGTAAAGGTATATTGAGGTTTGTATTATTTTATCAGTATAAATGGTATATCTTTTTCCATATAGACAGGCCCTGTGTGTCATTTTCAACCTCCACAGAAAAACTGCCCACATACTGCAAAGCACAGTCTTCAGGCACTTACACACATGCCGCGAGTTTGCTCTGATGCACTGGAAATCCAGCGTGTCAGAGCAGACTCTCAAGCATGTAGAACCAGAACCAATATAGATCTCTGAAGAAGCACACTATAAATATCTTCCCAAATAAATTAATGTATTTATAAAAGCTTTTCTTTGTGCCCTTTTTGAACTTGCTAGTTTTAATTTTACACCAATCAACTTTATTATTTGTTGAGGATATCTCATTCATTCTTTTACTGACAATTTACTCCAGTGCTGCAATTTTTCCTTCATTTATATTCTGTGAAACATTTGCCATAGATGCTGTGCTTGTAATTATGAGCAATTCCGACAATTATTTAATTATCTTGAGTTTCCCCAAAATACTTTGGAAAAAATGCATTCCAAAATAACATAGGACTAATCCTATGATAGACTCACAAGACTGTTTCTATTAAAGAGTCTCTGTTACTCTTGTGTATGGACTTGGATTAGGCTTCAGAACACAGAATTATAGAAAAAGTAAGGCTAGAAGGTCAGGAGGTCATCTAGTCCAACCCCTATTCAAGGCAGGAACTTTCTATAACCATACTAGATAGGGATTAGTCTAAGCCAGGGGTTTTCAACCTCTTTTAATAATTGTACTCCCGGTGCTCCCCTTTTCAGTAAGTGTACCCCATGGTGGGGGTGAGTGGTGGAGTGGCAACAGCGCAGCACCTGTGTGGCCCTGCTCTCGTCCCACTCTGGCCCTGCTCCTGTGGGGCAGAAGCACAAGGTGGTGGTACTGTGTCCCCGCCTACCCCCTGGGAACTTTCAAAGTACTACCAGGGGTACACGTACCCACAGTTGACAACTTGTCTAACCTATTCTTAAAAATGTCATGAACAACCTTCTTGCACAAGACCCAAAATACCCCTGGTGGATGTCAAAAAAGGCGTTACAAGGGATAGATCATTGTAGATGCACCTTCATATCCTTTCCGTCTAAAGCAGTCACTCCTGCCACTGTTGGAGACTAATGCACCATTAGTCTGACTCAGTGTGGTGTGATGTTCTTATGGCCTTACACCTCAACTTGGAATGAGGACACTAGCAATGCCTTGCTGCTTCAAGGATAGGAAGTCATAGTTAAAATGCTCAAGATATCTAAGATCCTCCATTTTGTAGAGTGGGATTTTTGTACTTTAGAGGGCAGAACACAGCCTCTTTCTCTGGGTTGATTTATCTCTGTAGACATTGGCTGTGTTTGCACAACATGTTGACTGTGCAGTAGCATTGTGTGGCAACAACTGTGACTACTGAGCAGTAGCATCATGAAAAAGACTTTCCTCAGCACTAGTGTGTAGTAACTCAGGTTACTGCACAGTCATTTAGTACTTGTTTATGTAAGTACTACATTACTGCACACTAACAACTGTGCATTCAGTGTCTTGTGTAAACAGTCTCCAAGTAGGAGGCTACATGGAGGCCTATTGTTGTCCTTGCTCTGTTGCTCTCCTCCACTATTGTTCAGTTTTGTCCCCTTCATCTTTGGGTTGGTTGGCACTTGACAAGCACTCACGGAGCTGTTCATCTTACTGGGACTACAACTTCATGATCTCTGTATTCAAGAATGAAATGAGAAGATCCTTTCTCTCTCTTTGTTCTCCCACACCCTGACTCCTAGTTAGCCCTCTGTCTTTATTGTGAGACTATGACTATTTGAACCTTTTATTTGAGCTCTTCTTCAGAAGAATTTTCATTACTGCTCCCAGGCACTTGAACTATTAGACTATGAGGAAAGGGGTCAAACACAAATAAAAGGCAGTTACCAAAACACACTTTGTTTGTGGTAGTTCAGAAGAACCTTTTCTCCTTGATCCAGCTGCATCATTCAGCAACTAGAAATCTGGATTGTTTTGTTATTAAACCTTATTTACAGGTTGGGAGGAGGCGTTGTTTATCTGGAAACTAGAACAAATTATTCTCTTAATATCATGTTCTGGTTATGGAGGGCCAACAAGTCACTAAATGCATTCAAGATGCACATGTAATAGGTCAGCTGGGACACTAAGATAATAAGATAATTGCCTAAGTAAGGAATAAAGGCCCTTTACTTTATGTTCTTTAGGGAAAAAAATGTTCAATAAGAGTGTATTTAATGTGATTACTCTTGGTGGTAAATGCTGAATCTGTAGTCTCTCTCTCTCTTATCTATATGCAGTGTCTAGTAACCAGCAGACCATATGATGACTCATTCATTCTTTCATTCATTCATTCATTCTTCTCATGCCAATGTTGGCACACACTGCGAAAAACTAGTATTTTCCATTTCTACTCCTGTCATGTGCTACTGTAGAAGATTAGAAATATGTGAGAAATGTTGTCAAGCTATGTAGAATTCCTAGAGGGGCTCAGCTCCAACGCCGTACAATTTATGCAGTAATTTCTCTCTTGCCGGTCCTTGTTCTTATAGTTTAGGTACAGCTATTGCTTTCATAACACAAGCAGAGTCAGGAAGGTTACAGTTACCATTTGATGCCGCTACTGTATGGTACCAGATTCACAGAAACCTTCACAACTTGCAAAGCTGAGCTGAACTCCAGAGTCCAACATTTTGGAAACGTTGTGCATATCTTTTAGCATAAATGCGTATCTCATTATTCTGAAAAGACTATCTGGTACTTAAATATCAATGTAGCCATTTCTAATGTAATTTAGTACCTATAAAGTATGAGATGATCAAAGCTCCCTAGGCTAGATCTGGCCTATGGAGCCATGTCATCTGCCCTGTAGGGCCAGAATTTTGGTGGTGGGGTGAATGGTAGCAGCATTAATTGCCGCAGCTGCTGTGGTCCCATGAGTTTTGACAGCCTAATCTACAGAGAAACTACAATAAGAGGCAGTACAACTGTCCCCATAAATGTGCTAAAGAGACCACCTCTAGCAGGGACAGAGTTATTCTGCTTTCCTGTGAGAGGCAAGGATTTATTTATTCTAAGTTATACAAGAGTTATTCTCCTCTCTCGTGCTCATTCAGGGCTGTTTCACTCTGTTAAGACTTCAGGAAAGATACAAGTTTTGTGAGATGGACTGAGCCCATCAAACCATTTTGCTTGTGACACCAAAGTCCCCATAATCTTCTACCTGAATATACAAAGCTTGCAAGCTGGGTATCGCAGTGTGTTCTTTCATGCTTTGTACATAGTGGTCACACTAGATCACTGACTTGCCACTTCTTGAGGTTGCCATATTGTTTTATAGAGCCTTAGGTTTAAGTAAAAAAATAGTAAATAAACCTCCAACTAGACAGGATGGAAGTGTACCCAGTATAGCTGTTTGCCTGAATTTGCTTGAAACAATAGCCTTGGGAGGTGTGAATTGCCCTGTTCATTTCAATGGGTTGTTAGACTAGATGCTCAGTGATAATAAATTCTACATCCTGTTTACAATAGTTTCCAATAGCCAAATCAAAAGCCTGGACAGCCTAAGGTTGCTTCTCCTTTATGTTGTCTGCCTATAGCACTACTAGGCACTACACAAGTTTTAAGCATGTTATAGCTCAGAGAGGTAGGTTAAAGTATGTGGAACAAAACACTGGAACACCGCAATAAAATTCATAAGCCTGTGATTATTTATATCCATAGTGTTTTTGGATAAACCAAATAAGTTTTACAGTGAGACATGGTTGCTGATTTTGCAAGTTTGACTGAGGAAGTAATAGGACACCAGTTACATACTAAAGGCTGTACTCACAGCTAGATTTTTTTAATGCATAGACAGAATATAGAGCAATACATGATCAGACCAGTAAAATCCTGCCAGAAATGTGCAGATGTTCCATAATTACAGTCTTTTTGTCTTTGACTTGATTTTACCTCATTAGTACAGAGGGATGGGCTAAATGATTGAGGTCCGGTCCTTTCCTTTCCTTTCCTTTGCGCTCCGTCCGCGCCATGGGTCATCTCCTGTGTGACATCCACGCTGCCCTCCCGCCGGCGGCGGCGGTCGCCTTGGACGAACATCTCCGTGTGCACCAGATCCTGCAGGCCACGGATGCTGCGAGCGGGGCTTTCCCTCCGCTGCCGGTCACCCCGGCTGTGGCCATGGAGTCGGC
>JAGPOW010000261.1:19206606-19221868 GCA_030014935.1 Caiman crocodilus
TGGGGTTTTTTTGTTTTGTTTTGTTTTTTTTATCTAGTTTGCCACATTTATTCACTAAGTAACTGAGAATATAAGGGAACCAGATGTATGACGTTTAAGGTAAAACGTAGCATATAGACAACTGCAGATAGTCAGTATTGATGGAGTTCAGAGTTTCTTCAGAAAGAAACCAGGTATAACTGTACCACCATTCTGCAGCATGTCAGGGTCAAGAGACTTGCATATTTAGTTAGGTCATTGTTCACAACCTCCTCAGTGCTGCAGCAGGGGTGGGGTCTTCATGGCTACGTGTCAAAATCTATTCCAGTTATTGTTTTGGCTTCCTTCTGGGTTTCTGTGCTGCTCTGTTTCCTTTGGTCCAGCAAGTCATCCAGATGGATTTTAGTGATAAGTTATAAGAGCTCCAATTTAACTACATATGGAAAACATGAATATTCATTTGTCTTATTTTTTGAAGGGTGAACCTGAGATGTCTAAGCATGCGTTCCACAGGTCAACATTGGTTTGGTGCTCGAAACCTTGAGAGTTAAAATTTGTGGGGGTGTTTTTTTCAGGAAAAAGCTGCTTATCTCCTGCTTGATTCTGCTTCACATTTCTGCTTTATCAATTCCCAGCAGGCAGATTAACGATGGTGACTCTTATTCCTTTCTTTCCCAGTCAAGTCTCTACAATATTTACAGATTTTAGACATTAAGACTCTTAAAAGGAGTGTCCATGCAGGACCAGTCACATGTAGGTCCTAAGGTTAGGCAGTTCATCTCTAGACAGCAGGAGTGTCAAACACATTTGGCTCTGCAGGCCAGATGAGAGTCATGGGGCTGATCCAGAGGCCGTATTGAGTTTACAAACCCCTTTACTCCCCTGCACTGTGCTGAATTCAGCACACACAGAGCCTGTTCCAGGATGCGTGCCACACAGGGGCATGCATCCTGAAGGTGCAGGTCCCAGACTGGGTGAACAGGCATTGCATACAGTGTGTATCCTGGACCAGATGGGGAGGGTGGGAGGAGTGCTGCGTGTCCAGGACAGGCTGAGGCAGGTGCTGCATGTAGCATGGATCCTGGACTGGCTGGAGAGGCACCACATGTGGCAGAGGGGGTCCAGCATGTTGTGGGTCAGCTCAGACCAAGACACAGCACAAGGGGCTAGATGATGGGGCTCTGTGGGCCATATCTTTGACATTCCTGCTATACAGCAAAGCCCTTAAGCATGTGAAACTTTAGGCACATGCTTAAGTTCCATTAAAACTAGTGTCATGACAGGTAAACCCAGAGAAAGCCTACTATAGTGGTAACAGCTTGTAATGACAAAGCTATAGTTGGTAGAGGTTCAGAAGAAATATGGCATGCACCTAAAATAGCCCCCAAATTACCAACATTCAAGATTCTGAATCTGGGTTGAGTATCAGGCATTAGCCTTTCTCAAATAGATGCTGGGTTATTCATTACTCTGCATAAGCCAGCTCTGATGTGATGAACATATCAACATGAATGTCATTAATTCATGTCTCTTGATAAATTCACCTAACAATATCTTTTAAATATTGGGGCAATCATAAGGTTTACATCTCACCTGAAAGATCCTGCTTCAGACAACATAATCCCTAAATGCTGTGCTTCCACATAAACTTAGAAAAGATACACAGGGACAAGTCTGGTACTCTTCACTTATCCTCCTTCCTCCCCACATCACTCTCTTAAACTTTGTGATTTATATGCAACACATATGCAGTTCTCAGGTGCCTAACAGTCTACTAATACATCTTTTGTCAGCCCAGAATCCAGTTGTGCTTGCATTCATTTACTGCATTAAGGTAAATGCACCTTTCCTATAATGGAATTAAATCCTAAGAGGAAAGTGAACCTCTTCACTATGAAATCAAGTCAACACTGAATTATGAGATCTGCATAATACACTAGATATTACTGAGCTAGCAGGATTCAGAGTACTGGAGAACCTTGGATTGTCTTTTGCTGATGAATCAGACAGGAAGTGCTGTCCAGTCACAATCTCTTTGAGACTTGTGCTGCCGCTGCTGCTGTTTCTCTCTCTCTATTGTTCTGGGAGTTTGTCTGTGGAAACAAAAGTTTGCCATTGGTGCTACTACTCAATCCAAGGATAATTCGTGGAAATTTTACAGGCACCACTATAGCCAAGAGAAGATCCATCAATTTGTTTTTCAGAGTAAAGGTTTGTAATGATGAGGACCTGGTAACTTTTGCTTGTGATTTTTATTAGCGATCTCAGTCACTGTGAGTCTAATTAGGCTATAATTGCACTGTCTGTTTCAGTAGGCATATAAAAATAAGCATCTTTAAGTTTTCCCCTAATGCTATTATACTGGTCTTGAGAGGATATTAATGCCTGTCTGTCCTCTTCCCGCTCTCTATCCTTTAATTTTCCATCCTCAATCTAAAACTGACTAATCAGAGTACTTCAGATTACCACTAGGAGGGCAGTGGCTCATACAGCTTGTAATTATAGAGGTTGCCTGCATTGCACTAATTGTAGGGTTTTAGATTGGTGGGTTTATCAGGAACATAGTCCACACATGCAACATTTTCCCTCAAGATGGTTTAGGTTATATTAATTAATCAAGCATCCGGGATAGGAAGCATTAATCATTTGTCTCTACATAAAACTGGTATTATTCCAAAATCTCTCTTTGCACTGTCAGTGTTAGTAAATTGCAGAAAGAAATGGAAAGTATAACCTGGATAAGAAATGGATAATATGTCTTCTCCAGTTATGTACTGTCCTCAAAGCATTCAGATGCATTTTACAAAAGAGATTGATTTAACAGCTGTGCTGCTAGGCCTGTACACTGTTGGGCTAGGGACAGACATTCAAAAAAGCCTGAGCCTGAATTAATTCAATCTATGTAGGTTAGTCTGTCTAGGCTGAATCAGATTGTAACTGCACAGACATCCCCTCTGGACTGAAAAACAATGGAGGCACATGCCTGCAGTGACTCAGATCTAGAATCCAAGGGGCACTAGAGCAGTCCTCCCTTCCCTTCCACAACGCTGAGCTGAGGAGAGTGCAGGATGCCCTGATTAGGGAGGGGTCCCTCTCGCCACTAGTCAGCAAGGGAGCCAGCAGGGATTTACACAGCATTTAGTTACACAGCAGAGAGTTACACAGCATTTATCAGCCCATCAGTAGAACAAAAGGCTCTGTCATTAGTTCCAGCTCTTCTTAAACAACTTCTTCCCAGGAAGAAATGGAGGGACACTTCAAGCTACCTGTTGATTAGCTCCAAAGAACCCTAAGCTGACACTGTCCTGTGTGTCTTTGTCCCGTCTCCCACAGCATATAGCCAGCCTGTGGTGTGCTAGTGAATGCTGAGAGGTGTCTGTGCAAGGCAGAGGTGAGGGGGGAATCCCTGCTTGAGCAGGGAGTGGTGAGGGGAGGGGGGGAAGCAGAAGGAAGCCAGACAGATGCCCTGTATCTGCAGTCTCTGCTGGAGCTGCAGCTAGGGAGCAGAAGGTCAGGGCCAGCCCTGCTGGGCTGGAGCAGAAAGCAGAGCCCCACCCAGAGATGCAAATCATCTGGGATGCTGGGTGACTCTGATTTAATGTAAACTAGGAAGGGGGCTGGGATAGACATTTCATAAACCAGTTTGACCCAAATCAGTTCAGCCTGATACTACATTCAACCAGATTTATCTCAAACCGGTTCCAGCCATTTTCAACCTGTTTATGTGTACTGAACATCTGTTCTGTTACAGGTTTACACCAGTTTCTGATTACTTAAACCGGCTTACGTGTAATATCTGTCCCTAGCTCTGAAGATGCAAGTCATATATACAAACTATGATGACTTAACTGGGATGGGATTTCTTGGGGTAATAAGTCTTCTGACCCTTACCACCAGAAAACCTAGTAGGTATGAAAACCAGGGATTCAGTAGCCTCAAAATATCGGTTCATAAATGCTCATAGATCTTGGTCTAAACCCATCCCACTGTAACACCCATGAAATCAAAACATTTACATCAGGAATTAATTTGGACATCGACAACATCAATAACACTAATGTAATGTAGTAGCATAAAGGAATCAGTAATGCCATGATATACTAGGTAGACGTTACATACTCATTTCAGCTATTCAAAATAAATGCAGCATGTTGACAGTTTAAGTTAACTATTCTGTGAAAGCTGGAGATATTTGAGTATCACCTTCAGGAAATTGATTGAAATGGCAATTGCCCATGCCATTTGTCATATAGAAGAAACAGGGTTATATACTTCACTTATCTACATCAGTGATATAACTTTGAGTTATCCTGGACTTCCAGTAACATTTCTCTAAATTTCCACTGGCATATATGATACAAGGTTGAATGAGAATGGCAAAAACCCTACTATACATTTAATCAATGTTTTTCTTGATATTCCTGAATTTCAGTTCATTCTCAAGCCCCATATTCTGTGATTACCCTCCATTATATCTTGGGGTTTTTTTTATTACATTGAAGAATCAAATTATTTGATATTTTTAATGAAAATATCATGTCAATGCAATCAACAGTGTCAATGCCTGGTACTATATGAATCTAAAAGAAGAAATAATCTCTGTCCCAAGAAGTATATGTTTTAAACTAAGCAGAGATGATAAAACTTGGCTAGCATGATGGTAGTATTAAGATCTGCACAAAAAGTAAATTGTGTCGAAAGGTGCTTTGAAGCCCTTGTTTTTCAGTACGTGGAATTATTTAGTTTCTACAACTATCTGAGCTTGAACAGTAAAGGGAGGAGCTGGAGATAGAGCTAAAATTGGGTCTTTTGTGATAAAGCACAAACAGCTATGAGAATAGCTACCTAATAATTAAAATGGGACAAGTACTTTAATGAGACAAAGTGCCAACATCAAAAGATTAGGTTATACTCCCAAACTGAAGAGTCCTTCTGTTTGTACTCTTGCTGAGTTCAACCTTTAAAGGTCACTGCTCTCTAGCCCTTAGGGATAAAACCCAGTTCAAGTGACTTCTCTGATGGAGAGTCTGTCCCCTTCCCTCTACCAAAGAGTTGGGGGATTTATTAGAATGATAGAAAAACAGGGCTGGAAGGGATCTCAGGAGGCCAGCTAGTCCAGTTTTCTGCTCAGAATAGGATCATCCCTGTCTAAACCGTCCTAGATAAAGGCTTTTCTAGCCTGCATTTTAAAATTTCCAGTAATCAAAATTCCTCAACTTTGCTGGGTCATTTGTTCCCAGGATTAACCATGCCAGACACATCCACATGAGATGCATTAATACGCAGTAGATTGTTTCACTGCACATTGGCACATTATAGAAAAATCATGCTAATGCACAGTAGAATTATTCTACTGCACATTAAGCATCACAAAAAAAAACATTCACTTTTGCTACTGCACATTAGTAAGGGCTACTGTGCCTTTATCTAATACCTCATATTAGAGGTACTGAACTTAATGTGCAGAAGCAAAGGCACATTAGTGAATGTGGAAACACATCAATTGATTAGAAGAAAAATTCTTGCTAGTATCTAATGTTAAGTCTCCTTGTTTGCAATTTAAGACCATTACTTCTGGTCCTGTCCCCTATGGACATGGAGAACAATTGGCTTTTATCTTCTTTGTAGCAACCTTTGTTGTATTTGAAGACATCAAATCCCTCCTTGATCTTTTCTTCTACAACCTAAATAATCCTAGTTCTCCCAATCTTTCCTTATATGTCAAGTTTCCTAGAGTTCTATTGATTTTTGTTGCTATCCTCTGTATTCTTTTTTAGTTGTCTGCCTCTCTTGAAGTAACCAGACAGATTATTCCAGATAAGACCTCACCAGTGCTTGTTTCTTTAGCACTGTTCAGTACAGTCAACCATTTCTCATCTCCCTATATTCAATAATCAGGTCTTCTTGATTCTGTTGGCTGATATGATGAGTCTAAGTAAAGTCAGTTTCCTTTTGTTTTCAAAAGATGGAGATTCCTTTACTCAAGCTCTAAATTGGCACAGAAGTAATGACATGTCAGACCTTGTCCAGATGCTAGGGAGTGGACATATATTTTTGGTATCCCTTCAGATAACTACTCCATTGAAAAAAGTGGAAGACTGAAAAAAAATATAGCCAAAATATTACAATTAATTATACAAAAAATTTGACCTGTTCAGTCACTGGAATTGGTGGGGGTTTTAGCCCCCTAAGTATCTATAAAAATCATTATTTTTGGTTGCTCCCATATGAAAAAGATAATGAGTTTTGAGGGTAAAACTTAAATCACCTCTAAAATTTTGTATCAAGTGAGTTTTTTCCAGTGCAATATACAGATGGAGACATGGGCGACTGGTGCCACCTTAGTCAGGGGGATCACGTGCCCCCCCTGCGACCAGTCTTGCTGACCAGAGAGAGGGTCCCCCCTTGCAGCTGATCTCACTGCCTGGGAGGACCCCCATGGCTGATCCTGTGATGCTCCCAGAAGTGGCTGCAGTGATTGGCCGGCAGTAGCAAGGGGGGCACCATCACTCTTGCCTACCCCCCCCGCCCATGGCCTAGGCGGCAAGCATGGCCAGTTAGGGGGTGAATCAGTGATCTCAGGGGGTGCACGAGCATCCCTGTGCACTCCCTACATGTCGCCACTGGATGGAGAAGAAATTGAGAGTTACCATCAGTTTGAAAATAACAGATTTAACCTGTTTTTTTTGTAAATTGCTTTGGAAACAAGTCTCAGATTTGCTGAGAACACTTTCCTCCCTCTTCCTGCTTTATAGCATTCTCTTTCTCTGCATCTTCTGGCAGAAATCAGATTGTTAATTCCCAGTGACAAGAATTAGCCAGACAATGGTTTTCCTTGAACTGCTCAAACATCTGGTTCCATTAATTAGCCAACAATATGTTTACACTGAACCAGAGGGCCAACACAGAAAATTCCCAAGACATAACCTATGTCATTTATCTGATATTACAACACTTTCTACAAAAGTCAGCCAGTTTGGTTTTATTCACAGGAAGCTTTAAGTAATGGGCTAGAGGCTCTGAGGACATATATAATTGTATTTTCGAGTTTGTTCTCTCATATAGCTGGCCTTTCTTGATAACAGAAAACATGCTCAAAATTGACTTAGGGTTCAGATCCACAAGATCATGGAGGTACTTCAGTCCCTCTTCAGGTATCCAAGTCTGAGTATTAACTGATAAACTCCTGATTAATCTTATCGGTGTTTGAAAAAACACAGATGCCAATAAAGCTCCTTCGGTACCTAGAGTGTTGCTGTTGTTCATGCCCAGAATTGCATCCAGCTTGACAAAGCTGAGTAGCTCAGCATCTACCCTTATGTTTAAACCTGTTATGGATCTACAAACTAGGCATCCCTGAATTCTTCAGGGACCTGAGTGCAACTTGTTAGGCATACTGAAACATCCTTCATTTACTGGGCTAAGGACAGAAATTACACATAAACCAATTGTAGTAATTAGAAACCGGTTTAAGCCTGTAACAGAACAGAGATGCTGTGCACATAAATCAGTTTCAAAATGGCTGAAACTGGTTTAAGATAAACCTGGTTGAATGTAGTATCAGACTTAACTGATTTGGTTCAAACTGGTTAATGAAACTTCTGTCCCAGACCATTTCCTCATTCAAGTTAAATCACAGTCCCCAAGCATCCCAATATGCTTTTCAGCCCTAGGCTAGACTGTGCCATCTGCTCTAGAGAGCAGGTCTAACCCATTGCCTCTACTCTCTAACTGGAGCAGTGATGGCTGGCTGACAAAGGGGTTGAGGGGAGCAAAGCCAGATGGGGACGCAGCCCAGTCTAGCAGTGAGTGGCAACTGCCCTGTCCCCGCCAGGCAAATTCCATCTGGGGTCTGAGGCCAGGGAGGGTGGTTAAAGTCCCCTTTCCCCACTCAGAATTACTGCTGGCTGCAACTGTGAACTATGAATCCCAAAGGCACCTGGAAGCAACATGAGGTCTTCATTGAAGAGGTCAACTGATGGTTATGGAGCTGGTGCCACCAGGGCAGACCTCGGGTTCCTGGATAATGACCCATACTTTCATGCAGGGGGCTTGCTTGGGTGGGATGTGCTACACCTCTCCCCTAAAGGCAAGCATGTCTTCTCTTCCAGGTTGGCTGATCTTGTGCAGCATATTTTAAACTAGATTTGCCAGGGGATGAGGCCATAGGAGGACTTGAGGACACCTCCCAACCAAGACAGGTGATGTGCACAAGGAGTACCCAGGTAAGGGTAAGGGTCTGGATAGTCCTGGGAATCGGGGGGGTGGCACAAGTGTCTGTGCAAAACAGTTAACAGATGCCTCGGCACAGCTGTGTTGAGCACATTGCGAGCACGGATGCAGGGATTTCCCCCTGTAGCACGGGAAAAGTTTCAGTGCAGTCAGAGCCTGCCCAAACCTTGCAGCTGCACTAGCGAGTGCATGCTTGCGATTGGCTCACGTTAATTTATGCATACGTGTTGGTCGGCAACTGGCTCGCCGACCAAATAAAGGGCTTGGGCGATGCCTGCCCAAACCGGAGGAGAGCTCAGACATGCATGAGGAGAGATCGCGCGTGCATTTCCAAGCCATGAAGGAGACCTGATCAACTGACAATGACTCCCTGCCAGATTCATCTGATGCCCCATACCCTGCGTGAGTGTGAGCTTCTGTGTGCCTGAGTTCCTGTTTAAGTTTGTAACTTCAAGGAACGTGCCTACAGCCTAAAGGACTGTAAGTAAAGTTTTTTTTTCACTTCCAACAACCTGCGTGTCTAGCGCCTCAACTCCACTCCATCAGAGACCCCATTCCACCAGCATTTCTCAGCCACCACAACAAGCACCAATTCAAGGCCTTAAATGCCTCTACACCAATGCTCATAATATGGGGAATAAGCAGGCAGAACTCACCTTCTGGATAGCTATTTCAAACTTGGACATAGTAGGGCTCACCTGGTGGGATTCATCCCATGACTGAGTGGTTAACATTAGGACTATAGTCTATACAGGTGGGATATAGTGGGGAGGAAAAGTGGGAGTGTGGCGCTCCACGTCAAAGAGGAACCAGCAGGATGGGGTCAGTGGAGGGGCAGGCTGAAGTGCTTTGGGTCAGAATACAGGGGGGTCATGGGGAAAGGGACTTAATGGTGGGGGTCTACTACAGACCTCCCAACCAAGGGGAAGAGCTGGACTGTGAATTCTTGGGTCAGCTTGCGGAGGCACTTAAGGCAAGGGATGTAGTTGCCATGGGTAATCTAAATTACCCAGATAACTACTGGGAGGAGCAGTCAGCCAGGTCAGAATTCTCATGAAGGTTCCTTGTCAAGATACAGGACCTCCACTTAACCCATACGGTGCACAGTCCTACCAGGGGAAATGCCCTGCTGGATCTGGTCCTGGCCACAGGCAATGACCTGGTGAGGGGACTCCAGGTTCTTAACCACCTGGGTGACAGTGATCATCGCCTGCTGGAATTCACCATTTAGCATAGGGTGTCAAGGGCCTGCAGCAAGGCAGTAGCCCTTGACTTCAAGAGGGCCAACTTCAATAGTTGAGATTGGTAGGAGAGGCACTGGGGTCCTAGACAGCAGGGGATCTGAGTGCTCAAGATGAGTGGTCATTCCTTAAGGAGACAATACTCAATCTCAATGAAAATCAAAGGGGGAAAGAGTGCTCAAAAGCCCCCCTGGCTCACCAACGGCATTCAGGAATGCCAGATTGTCAAAAAAAGAGGTCTACACCCAGTTGAAGGGAGGGGCTATCACCAAAGAGGAGTATACCTCCATCACTTGGGTCTGTAGGGGGGCTGTTAGGAAAGCTAAGGTAGATATGGAACTAGGGCTAGCATCAAAGATCAAGGACAACAAAATGTCCTTTTTTTAAAATACATAGGGAGTATGAAAAAGGCACCGGGTAATGTGAGACCCCTGTAGAATACACTAGGCAATGTGGTGGTTGCATCGGAGGAAAAAGCAGACCTTTTCAATAATTTCTTTGCCTCCGTTTTTTTTGTGCAGGGACCGGGACTCCTCCACCGAGATTTGGGATGGATTCAGGAGAGACTCCGCCAGGCCTAGGGTCAGGGAGGATTGAATTAGAGAACTTCTGGAGGGGCTGGACATGTTCAAATCAGCAGGTCCAGATGCTCTCCAACCCAGGGTGTTGAGGGAATTGGCAGGGATTATCAAGGGGCCCCTGGCATGGCTTTACAAGCACTTGTGGGGCTCTGGCCAGGTGCCAGATGACTGGAGAGGGCCAATGTGGGACCCATCTTCAAAAAAGGGAGGAGGGAGGACCTGGGCAACTATAGGCCCGTTAGTCTTACTTCAATCCTGGGGAAGCTCTTTGAGAAGGTCATCCAGGAGCACATCTGTGAAGGGCCAGCAGCAGGGATGATGCTCAGGGACAACCAGCATGGTTTCATTAGGGGCAGGTCCTGTCAGACCAAGCTCATTGCCTTCTATGATCAGTTCACAAAATCATTGGACGCAGGTGTTGCAATGGATGTAGACTTTTTGGACTTCAGGAAGGCCTTTGACACTGTCTCCCACCCCATCCTCATTAAAAAGCTAGGTGACTGTGACATTGATACCTACACAGTCAGATGGATAGCAAATTGGTTTAGGGGCTGCACTCAGAGAGTGGTGGTGGATGGGTTATATTCAACCTGGAGGGATGTGAGCATTGGAGTCCCCCAGGGCTCGGTCTTTGGGCCCACACTGTTCAATTTCTTTATTAGCGACTTGGATGAGGAGGTGAAAAGCACCCTGTTTAAATTCATGGACAACACCGAGATTTGTGAGATGGCCATGCTAGAAGGGAGGGACAGGATACAGTTGGATCTGGGCAGGTTGCAGGGGTGGGAGAATGAGAATAGGATGGGATTCAATACTGACAAGTGCAGGGTTCTGCACTTGGTCAGTAAGAACCAGCAGCATACCTATAGGCTGGGGAATTTTCTTCTCAAAAGCACAGTGGCAGAAAGAGATCTTGGAGTCATTTTCAGTTCCAAGATGAACACGGGCTACCAATGTGAGGACACAGTCAGTAGGGCTAACCGCACCTTGTCATGCATCCACAGGTGCATCACAAGCAGGGCCAAGGCGGTGATCCTCCCCCTCTATGAAACACTGGTCAAGCCGCAGTTGGAGTACTGTGTCCAGTTCTGGGTGCCGCACTTCAGGAGGGATGTGGATAACATCAAGAGGGTCCAAAGGAGGGTCACACATGTTCCAGGGGCAGACCCTACAAGGAGAAGCTATGGGAACTTAACCTGTTCAGCCTTCACAAGAGAAGGCTGAGAGGGAGCCTGGTGGCCATCTATAAACTTACTAGGGGGCACCAGCAGGAAATGGGAGAGACCTTGTTCCCCTGAGCGCCTCCCAGAGTAACAAGGAATAACGGCCATAAGTTGTTAGAGGGTAGGTTCAGACTAGACATGAGAAGGGAGGAATCCCTACTTCACAGTCAGGGTGGCTAGGATTTGAAACCAACTTCCAAGGGAAGTACTGCTAGCACCTACCTTAGGGGCCTTTAAGAGGAGGCTTGACAATTACCTAGCTGGGATCATTTGAGCCCAGTTTTCTCTCCTGCCCAGGGCAGTGGGTTGGACTAGAAGGTCTGCAAGATCTCTTCTGACCCTACATCTATGAATCTATGATTCTATAAGCAGGAAGAAGTAATGAGCAACCCTGCATAGTCCTGTTGCTGTAAATCCCAGCGGCCTTGGGGGAAGCAGGAAGAGAAAGTGAACAGAGCCAGAGAGCCATGCTCTAGTGCCCCCTGGCTCCTGGCCTAAGTTACTGCAGGCATGTGTCTGCATTTCCTGAATCAAACGTAAATGTCTGTTCAGCTCTGTTTCAATGTAATCTTTGCAGCTTAGACTAACCTGCAAAGACTAAATCAATTCAGTCTTGGGCTTTTTGACTCTCTGTACTGTACTTAGCCCAGGACTGTAAGAGTGCACATTGGCATTTACTGTGGAGTATATTCATACCCTTTTTTCATCTTACCCATCATGTGCCTGTACTTTCAGGCTGAGGACAGTTTAAAACCTGGGGCTCTGACTTCTCTAACTTCTAGGTTAACATATAAAAGGTGGGCAATGGCAGCAACACCGCTTCCTCCAGCATTGTTTTAGAAAAAAACAGTAAGCCAGTTGCCCAAAGGGATGAATTAAGTTCCTAAGAACAAATGGATTCCTAAGTGGGTTTTAGGGCATGAATCTCAATCTAACATGGACACCTAACTCAAGGCTGCACAGATGTGCCTAAATCTAGGAGAAGTGAGGTTTTAGGTACACCTATCTCTTGAATATTTCCTATTGAATAGATAGACAAACTCTTTGAGAGAGGTGATACCTTTTATTAGACCAAGTAAATAGTTGCAAAAAAATTGTTAAGTGAACACTTTCAGACACACATGCCCCTTGTCAGGCAAGTAAATAAATAAAAATGCAGAGATAAATTAAAGATGGTCAGAAAACTCAGGTGTGAACAAAGCCAGTCTTGGAAAGTTGTTCTGCAGCAATGCAAATTTAGAAGAGAACAGCTTTCCAAGACTGGCTTTGTTCACACCAGACAGTTTTCTGACCACTTTTAATTTCTCTCCATGTTTGTTTGTTTTTTGCCTGATGAAGGATGTGTCCAAAAGCTTACAAATAACAACTTTTTTGCAACTATTATTTGTTCTAATAAAAGATATTTATTACCTCTTCCAAAGATTCTGTCTGCCTCTGTGCTTAGACTGACATGGCTACAGCCTAAGTTTCCTTTGAATAGGTTACACTCTTTCCTATTCAGTGTGCTCTCTTTCATGAATACCATTCCTAAGATTCTAGTAGGCATTCAAGCTATGGTGCAATTAACACATTAATTGTTCAATAAATTGTAACACGCACAAATATGTTTACATGCAAGCGAATTATCACGCAATAAAATGGCAAACCAGCCACAAAGATGTTCTACATTTAATAAGTCTGGGATCCAGGATAAAATTAATCAGATCCTATCATGTGATTATAGCAACATCCTCCAAGGGCCCAAGGTACATAACTGCCCAGACACTGTATAGGGAGATTAAGCACACAACTTTGGATCATTAATTTGTCTGCAAGACCCAAAAGTATCAAAATTAGGCATCACTATGTTGAGTCTTGCCTTACCTTGTGGATCTGGCTTTTAACCATTTAAAATTTAGGCTTGAATTCTGTCTTTGAATGTATGTATAAACCTTCAATAATTTTAATGTGTGCTACACAAGTGTATAAGAAGGCACAAATTGGCTTTAACTTATAAATATTAATAGCTATAAATAAATACCTGCATGTCTATATCACCTTCTATCCAAGAGGTCAAATAACTTAACAAATGGTCTTGAATTAAACCATGTGAGGTAAGTAGTCAATCCAGATAGGCAAAGATCCTTTTTAAGCATCTTACTCTACAAGTAATCAATACAAGTGACCTAGGGTGAAAGAGTCAGGACCTAATGACAGGCCCAGAGCCACACAGTAAGATTGCAACATGGCTGGGAATTGAACCCAGACCATTTAACACTGAATCCTACGATTTAGCAAAGTCTCCCAGGCAAAATTCCTGTTGCTATCTCCAAACTGTGACAGAAGTCCATACAAAATCTCAAAAATCCTTTAAAAATATACTTAAGTACAAGATCAGTGCCTACAATCTTTGATGTAGGAACATTTTTCATTAACGTCTATGGGAGCTTATGGGAGAGATATTTGAGGGCAATAACAATTTGAGAAGCACAAGTCCAATTCAAAGCCATTGGAAACTCATTCCTCTCTTCCTCTGGACATTTCTTTTCACTTACTGGATACCTGCTCTCACCCTTGCCTCCACAGTTTAGCTACCTAAACCTTTAGTACTATCTGAAGGACTTTGCAGCTTTAAAAACCTAAATCATAAACATTTTCTTTTTCTACTTCTGCAGTAATCTTGCAAAGTAGAAACAGGATAAGAAGCTCTTTTCTCACATAAAGATAACCTCCCTCCTCCCACTCCCATTGGGAAATGAAGTTATATCAGCCAGTCATACATGGATATGGAGTGATTCCAAAATGTTCAGCTTTCATCTGAAGTATAGACTGCATAGTTTTTTTTCAGAAATGGAAGTTCATAAATCATACTTACTTCCAATTTTTAATAAATAGCTAATTAAACCTTTTGTCTGTTTAAAGCATACCTACTCCTACTTCAGATAGAACGAAAGGACATTTTGAAAAATGAATACTTAAAAGAGAAAATCTAGATTTTTACCTACTGGCTATTATTTGTATATAGAAATTATAGATAGTGTGAAAAAGCACAAATTAGTAAGCAAGTAAGTAACTGTAGATTCAGTTACAGAATAATTGTTTCTTCTGAACTGTGATTGTTTAAATAAAAAAAATGATAAAACTTAAATCACAACCTCCAGAGGAAAAAAGGAGAGAGAAAAGTAGCATATGGAGATTAGTCTGGGTGTAACTTCCCATTACTACATTGAAACAAGGCTGATTAGTCTTTATTTTTTTTAAGCACAAGTATGTTACTCAGATTTCAGGTACTGGCAAAGGAGACTAAGGAATTTTTAATAAAACATACATAAAAATAAAATAACAACCCTACAAACTAAAAGACTGCTTATAGTTTCTATTACTGTATTACAAGAACTGAATGTTAATTTAATTCATACTGAGTGCCCATAATCACCCAGTCCTAGGCACTTCAGATACAGGAGGCCACACTCCCTGCTCTAGAGGATAAAACTAAAAAGGCAAATCTAGATGCAATATGGAAAAAAGTAATACAACACCAAGTAAGGCTTTTATAGGTACAACAGTGATCATTGGTACAAAGATAAAATTAGATGGGTCCCCTGTAATTATTTGAGGATAAATGTACTAAAATTCTTCCCCATAAAATTTCTCTTTTCCCATCCACTCTGTATTCATACTGCTCTTCAGTTTTACTTCCAGTGACATTGTATCCCCCCACCAATATTCTACCCATTTTCTCCATACAAATAGGCTGTCCATTAATAAGACAAATAGGTAAGATTTATACAAGAATGATCTAGTTGGCTTTCTTTTTTTTTTTTTTTTTTTGGTATGTGTTCTAAGAGGTAGACAAATGAGTAGATAGAGTTAAAAAAGGAGAGAGAGACTTACCGCCTATTAGCTGATCCATGCTAACTCTATCCCTTGGTAAGTGGAAACTAAACTTCTGTAATTTAGCAGTTGTTTCATTCAGGAGTAAACTGCCCCAGTTACCAGAGGACATTTAAGGTACAGACAGAAATGA
>JAGPOW010000261.1:19224094-19251477 GCA_030014935.1 Caiman crocodilus
CAAAATGCACACATACAAATTTTAAAACACAATTCCTTATCTTAAAGTGAAAGAAAGAGGAAGGAAGAAAAGGTAGAAGAGGAAAAACATATCCAAGGATGGGAGAGCAACTGCAGGCAAGAGGAAAAGGGGGCTTTCTGCTACAAGAAAGCACAATTTGGGCCTGGTCCCAATGTGTGAAGTAAGAAAAAGGGAGTGAACACAAACAATTCCATGCTATTATAGAAATGGTGATAGCATTTTTAATGAGTAAGAACAAAAGGAGAGGAAGGGGTTGGGAAGCAAAGATCAGGACTTCAATTCTGGCTATGTTGAGTTGGCTTGATGACAAGACCCTATAACAAGCCAAGATCAATGATCAGGTGCAAGAAAGCACATCGGAAGCAATGAGATAGATTTATTAGCTGTTGCCATAGAGATGGTAGTGAAAGCCATGTAAGCAGACGAGCTCACCCAGAAAAAAAAAGGAGTGGGTCAGGCACATAGCCATTTGGAGTTCCCATAAAAAGAGGAGAGAGTCCAACCAGAACAGACAATAATGGACCAAAAGGACAGGTGAATCAGGAGCATAAGGACTCTTAAATAGCCAAGGGAGGACAAGATTTCAACCAGGAAGCTGTGAGAAAATATGGATTAAAATGGAGTAGAGCCCCAGGAACAGGGCCAGAACTAGGTTATTAGAGACTTTGCTGAGAGCTGTTTCAGTAGCACGAAGAAGGCAGAGGCAGATAGGAAAGGAAGAAGGTGGAGGTGGAGCAAAGAGAGGAAAAGAGATGAGGCAAAAAGGCAAGAGGCAAATGGGACCCAGTGAGGGTTTGGTGATGGATAAATAGGAATCTATTTTATTTAGCTGACTGGTCAGAAAAACCACATCACTCACAGCTATGACTTGTGGGGAGCTGTCAGGCTGGGTCATGGGTGGCCAGGTCTGGGGACACTCTAAGATCAAGTTGCTGACTAGGGTCCAGAGTGGTGAGCAGAATCCAGGTACAGGCCAGGGTGAGGGAGGGGAAGGGGGTTCTGTTGAGTGCAGAGAGTAAGAGAGTGGGTGCCAAGAGGTAGGGAGTCTCACCTGCTTCTGGGACTTTAAAAAGGCCCTAGTTGCTGCTCCCACAGCACAATTCAGACTCATCCAGACCTCTTGGGCTGTGGAGAACCAGAGCCATTGAGCTACACTCTGCAAAGGGGTGTGACCATGTCATCCCCATTCCTCCCTTCCCCCTGTCTAGCTATGTCGTTGGGTGTAGGAAGGGGAGACCTGTCTTCTGCTGCCACTATCCCCCTCAGACCCAAGGGTGGAGGCAGCCACTGTGGACCATCTGGATACACCCATGCTTCCTGGCAAAAATTAGGCTGCCCAGGGATCTTCATTTAGAATCACAGAAATTAAGGACTGGAAGGGACCTCGAAAGATCAAGTCCAACCCCACCTTGCTGAATACTGGAATACAGGAATACTGCTGAGATCAAATGATCCCAGCAAGGTGTCTGCCCAATCTTCTCTTGAAGACTTCCAAGGTTGGGGACTGCACCACCTCCTTGGGAAGTCTATTGGGGGAAGTCTTGGGAGGTCACCCTTACTGTAAAGAAAGTTTTTCCTTACATCCAACCTGAAGCCATCATTTAACTGTTTATGGCCATTGCTCCTTGACCCCTGGGGTGCTCCAGTGAACAGTTTTTCTCCCAGTTCCTGATATTTTTCCCCTACATATTTAGGTTTAAGTTGACAGACTAGTCTTAATTAAGTCAATAATAACATATGATCTAAACATGAGGTTGTAGCCTTTGTCCTTTTCCCTTTCCTCTGCATATTTCTCTCATTCACCTGTTGCTAAGAACATAAATGCTATGTGCTGTGCCTAACACAAGGTATGAATGGATGCAAGTTTGGAGCCATTTCAAAAGGGCAGCAGCTGTTCTATTCCAACCATATGTGTGGATAAGCCAGGAACAATGCAAATGTAACAGAACCTGCTTCAAGTTCAACACTTTTAGAAATAGCTCCAAATGTAATGTATGTCCATACACACAGTGGGCTACCAGCCAAAGAGTGTTTTGTCTTGGTAGGATCATAATGGTAATAACAGTAGAAAGCAGGGCAGGATGGCATGTTATAGATTACTAACCAGTTCAGTGAGGCTAGTGCCTACTTCATCTGTTACTACAGCATATGACCATGGAGGCTCAGGCCTCTGAAGAAGTCACCCCCTCTTCTGCTTAATCTCAGATTAGAGGTTGTTAATGTTGTTGTTATTAACATTGAAAGGGGTTAATGACTGTCATCAAGTACGTTTTTTAGTTAAAAAAAAGATAGTAACAGGCATTGTTTAAATCAATGGATGTGCTAAGTACTCGTTCAGAGTTGAGGATCAGTAAGCCTTTTATATAGAGGGGACAGCTAGAAATAATGAAGGTTACCACTGAAAAGCAATGGGCCACATGGCAAGGCCTAAACATAGCCAATTTAGGTATATTAAAAGGGGCTTCCCTGAGTCAGGCAGACAAGGTTCTTTAGGTAAATCTGATATCTTTTATTAGACCAACCCATATAGCTGGAAAAATTCTTCTCGCCTTTGGGTATGAAAACCTATATCCCTGAAACATGGAAGATACCGCATTTTGCTATTTGGGCTATGACAGAAAGAAGAGACAGAGCGTGCCAGCATAGAGCTCTCTCGAGTGGTCTGCCTGGGGATTTCTGAGCAAGAGAACTGCTTGTTTTTGCTTCTTTAAGGAAGTAGGTCTTTGCACGCAGTCATTGCAAACAACCTGAATTATACCAAAGAAGTATTTGACTCAGTCTACAGAAAGTGTCTTGCAAGGCCCCAAATACTGGCCAACTGGAACACAGGAGTAAAAACAGCAACAGGGCATGGTGAATTTTAATGAATTAGCTATGAAGTGATGTAAGAGTCTGCTGTAAGAGGCCTTGCAAAAGGCCTCCAGGTATAGCTCCAGGTGTATTTGCAGCTATCTAAATACACTTCACAATGATAGAGACTGGATTTAACACAACAGACTGGGACTTTAGGTCCAGCCACATGTTTCTGAGCAGCAAGAGAAATGGTTCATTCCTTGTTTTTACATCAGTCTGACTAACAGGATGCCCACCCAATGAAAAATTGTGCAATCCAAATGCAGAAGTTCCTTTTTAAGGAACAAGTGCAGCAATATATGTTATTAAAGACGCTGTGTTTTCTTTTTATAAGAAACTTGTGTTTCTGCTAACACCAAGTGGACTAAATCTATGCTGACTCTGGTTACATTTCCCACAGTGGAGCAGTGGGAAAGTTATCTTTCTTTGCTCTTGGGATAGAAGTACTATCAGATGAATCAGCCTATTACAAGAGCTTAGCAGAATTTCTGGAAGCAATGCAGGAAAATCTTCATATGATTTAATTTTTTAACTCACCAGGGGTATTATTTTACTTTGTTGGCAAACTCAGCCTCATTAATAATGAGATCTGCCAAATGCTACTACTTTATGGGACTTATGACAGTTGCATGAAGAGCTAACAGTTCTGCACCTGTTTTAGTGACTCATCCGGTCAGGTAGCAAGGTCCTCCAGGCATGGTCCTGAATGCCTTCAGCTCCCACTGAAGTCAAATGGAATTACGAGTGCACAGAACTTTCAGGATTAGCTCCAAAGTTTCTATTCTCTCCAGGAGAGCTCTGATCACTATCAGAGACAGTGCCAAGAAAGCAAAGCAAAACTAAAAACAGTCCTTGCTGAAAATGCTGAGCAGAAGCTGCAGTGTCTAGAGTTTTCACACTGATTCTGTTGAACATATACATACAATTTCCTGAGCTTCCCAGTAGAGATTATGCCAAAATGCAGTGGCTTCCTTTCCAAGGTGCTGATGTGATCAGCTTCAATCATTGTGGCATGGTATTCTTCACCCCTAAGTTTAAATGCAGGGGTTCAGCAGGCTTGGGGATTTGTTCAGCTCAAACAGTCCTTAAATACAATACAGTCATCATTCCCACGGTGTGCCTGTCACACACAGGCTCCCTTCTGTATTAGTCAGTTCTCAACTTTAACCCAAACACAGTCCAGAAAGGGTTAACTCGCAGGTCTAAGTCCTTTTGGCTAAGTACATACAGACAAAAAGCCTGAGGTTGAATCGATTCAATCTTTGTAGGTTAGTCTAAGCTGTGTAAATTGAGCTTATAAGCAAGTGAACCAACATTTATTTTTGATTCCAGAAATGCAGCTACATGCCAGAAGCTGGGCGGTGCTAGAGCACGTCTCCTTGCTCAGCTGGAGCAGACAGCTCCAAGCCTAACCTGCCCACCCTGTGAGGGGCGCTTACGGGGGAGGTGCAAAGTATCCTGGGATGCTGGAGGACTATGAATTAACTTATCTGGAGCAGAAGTTCAGTCAACCGATTTAACCTAAATCAGTTAAGTCTGATACTACATCCATCCAGGTTTACCTTAAACCATTTTTGGCCATTTTGAAAGCAGTTTATGTGCACTGAACTTCTGTTGTGTTAGAGACATGAGCAAGTTTCTGCTGACTTATATCAGTTCATGTGTAATTTCTGTCCCTAGCCCTTCAGGCCCTGAGAAGGTGCCTCCAGCTTCTTGCCGCTCCTTCCTTGCTGCAGTCTCTCCTCTCAGGCTTTCTGTGATTCAGGTCCCTGTCATGGTGCTGCTTCTCCCAGTCTCACAGCATATGGATCTCTTCCCATACCCCGAGAGTTCCTGGTCTGGTATTTCAGCCACTGGGCAGGCCACTCTCTCACCTTCTCTCTTACAGACTCCCTGGCTTCCTTTCCTTGGGAGCCTTCTGACTTCCTGTAGCCACTAATTATCTCCCTTGGTTGGCCCAGTCCTCCTGAGCAGCCTGTAATTAGCCCTACCACTTGCAGCTGGGCTGGAGCCTCTAGCCCCACAGCCAAAGGGGATGAGAACAGAGAGTGTGGGATCCGATTTAAGTTTGCAACCAATCTGGAAGTCAGGTGAATTTAAACTTGCATTCAGGTTTCAGTATGAATATTGTGCATTGTTTTGCCTACTGCTATTCAGCTGGTGTATTGTTTTTAATGGCATCAGCTGGGCCTTGTGCAGGCAACAAACCTAGAATTCATCCTCAGTCCCACAGCAAGTTCTAATGATGTGACACAGTGCTTCTATGGTTCAGTTTCAGCTTACGAATTGAAATAGCAGCATCTCTTTAGAAGGGGTTTAGAACTACTGAATCCACAAATCTTTGTGCAAGGAATCGTACACCATTCCTCCTCCTCTTGTGGTGCATGCAGGCCACAGTGATAGGTCACATTAGATATGGAGATTTCCCACTGCCTCCTACTATGATGCTTCAGCAAAACAGGGTTCCCTGCCTTTTCACACTGCCTCTGAGTGACATTTAGGCCAGGTACTGACATTATATTTTTACCAGACATTGTATTTTTATCAGTATAAACCAATCTATACTCATAACAGAAGTTCAGCATACAAAACCAGTCGTTACAGTAACAGAACAGAAATTTGCCAGACATGCACTGGTTTAAAATGGTGGAACCCAGCCTAAGATTTGCTCCCCTCCACCTGCCCCTCCCCCAACCAAAGAGCAATTGTGTGTTCTGTTCACTACCTATCTAAACTATGTCACTTACAGAAACCCACGTAACTTAGATAAATTCTGCCTTGGGCTTCTTGAATGTCTGTACCTAACCTTAATGTCATCAGCTTCAGATCAAAAGATGGAAATTCAAAATCCGAGTGCCAGATACAGCAAGAGAAAGAGCAAGCCATCAAAATGCTGGAGAGACTGGAACCTGTCCTCTTTTATATCACTTCTTAAAACTTGCCTGTGTTGCAACACCTAAAAAAATAGCTTGTAAACAGTTAGGCTAGGGAAAGACATTCAAAAAGCCTGAGTCTGAATTGATTCAATCTTTGCAGGTTAGTCTAACCTACAACACTTGAAATCTATTTGGAGGTGAACAGACATTCCCTTTTCATTACAGAAATGCAGGCACATGCCTGCAGTGGCTCAGTCTAGAAGCCAGGGGGTGCTGGAACAGCCCTCTCTTCCCTTCCATAATGCTGAGCCGAGTGAGGGGAGGGTGGTCCCTACTCCACTCCTCCACCACCTTAGCAGAGAGTTGATAACCCAGTGTTTATCAGCCCTAACTCAGTGTTTATCAGCCCATTAAGAAAAAAGCTTCTCTCATTAGTTCAAGCTTTTCTAAAACAACTTTTTCCAAGGAAGGAACAGAGGGAAGTTACCAGCTATGTTCTGATTAGCTCCAAAATGCCCTAAGCTGACACTGTGCTATCTGCTTTTGTTCTGGCTCTCACAGCACAGACCGTAGCCAGCATGTGATGTGTTAGATAATGCTGAGAGGTGTCTGTGTAAGGCGGGGGGAGAGATCCACTTTCCCCTCATTACTCCCTGATGAAGCGGGGGAGCAGGAGGAAGCAAGGCAGACCCAGCTGTATTTGCAGTCTCTGTCGGAGCTGCAACCAGGGAGCAGAGGGGAGGGGTCAGCCCAGCTCTCTGGAGCTGAGATCCCTGCCCAATCCAGAGAGAATGCTGGGATGCTGGGGAGCTCTGATTTAACTTAAGCCAGGAAGAAGTCTGGGACAGACATTACATAAATTGGTTTGACCCAAATCAGTTAAGTCTGATACTACATTCAACCAGATTCATCTCAAACCGGTTTCAGCCATTTTCAAACTGGCTAATATGCACTGAACATCTGTTCTGTTACAAGTTTAAAGCAGTTTTGGATCACTTAAACCAGTGTATGTGTAATGTCTGTCCCTAGCCTTAGGCTGCTGATATGTTTAAACTGCTGCTTTTCATACTGACTGACATTGTCTCATTCATTCTTGCACTGTCTCATCTTTATCCCTCTCATCTTTTATTTAGGGTGGGAAGTTGCTTGAGGTAGGAGCCTATCTTTTTATTCTGTCTTGTACATTGCCTAGCAAAATGAGGTCTGTGTTCATGGCTGGGACTTGTAGGCACTATAGAATGGAAAATTACAATAGGAGGAAGTTTATTTTTAACAGCACAGCCTAAACAGGTCAGCATGAAAACTCACAGCCCAGATCACCATGGAAATAAATATTAATACTGAAGTAATCTGAAGTATGAGCTTCAAATGTTCAGTCGTTGTGGCTGTTAGGAAGCAAAACTAACCATTTAACATGCCACTTATGGTGCAAATGATACCATGAATCATATTTTGAATTTCATTTGTCTTTTTTTGACTGTGGCCAATCGAACATGAGAGAATGCATCACAAATTTGAATAGGACCTGTAGCTACTAGACACAAGCAAAGGCATCTATGTGTAGCAAGGGAAAAAAAGTATATCTACAGACGTGTAAGGATTGTCTCTGACACACACACACCCCACACAGAAATGCTTTGTTCCTATTTGAGGGCAAGTTAGTTCACAGTAAGCACTATGTTCCAATAAGAAAAAAATTCATCACCACTTGAAAACTGAGGTTCTCTCTGTGTTGCTCCATAGTCTGGTGTTTGTCCTGGCTGGGCCATTCTCCAGTATACTCTGTCCACAAGCACATTCCAAACCTGGAAGTACATCAACAGAGAGGCTATAGGGCAAAGGTGTTAAAGATCCAGCCACCAGGTCAGATCCAGCCTGCAGAGCCCTATCATCTGGCCTGCAGTCCTGCCTGTGAATCTCAGATTGGTATGTGGCGTAAGCTGAATGTGCTATATGTGGCATAAGTGGGATTAGCTCTATGTGCTGCACAATGCGTGGGGCTAGATTTGGCACATGAACTGCAAGTAGCATGTGGGGCTGGGCCTGGCACCTGTGCTTCACACAGTATGTGAGGCTATAGCTGATGCACAGGTTCAGGGCTGGTGTGTACTGCAAGCAATGCTAACCCTAGACCAGCCCCATGCACTTGATCCAGGGAGTGGGACCAGTCTTCAGGACCAATCCAGTTCACACACCAGCCCTATGTCACATATCTGGCCTGTAGACAGGTTCCATACCAGTCATTTGGCCCATGGGACCTGATGACTTTGACATACCTGTTGTAGGGCATTCCTCTGTTGCCACTCTCAAGACCTCAGTCACTGGCATATTTACAAGTAGTTGCTGGAGATAAGCTTGGAGCCTCTTTAGTGGTGCATTCTGGGATATGGGGGTGTACCTATATGCGACACTAAATGCACAGTAGATTAATACGACAGTGCATTAACGTGGCAGGAAAAAACCATGCTAATGTGCAGTAGAATTAGTCTACTGTGCATTAGCATCACACAAAATTGTGTGCTGGCACTATTTAAGTTAGTACCTGCTATTACAGGTACTAACTTATTACAGGTGCTAAACTTAATGCACCATAATTACGGCACATTAATAGATGTGTAGACACACCCTGGATGATACAATCAAGTGTGGGTGTTTTGGACATGCTCGGGAACACCTTGCTGGGATGCAGAGCTACATGCAGAATAGACTGGGGCAACAGGCCTGTTTATCTCACTTTGAAAGTGTCTATGTAGCACAGCACAGGGCAGCATAAAGCTATCTCACACAGAATTAGGTTGGGTCCAGATAGTCGAGTTGTGATATGCTAGCTCCAATGTCTTATATACTTCCCTTATACCGACTTACCACTACTGCAACTTTTCTGACCTTACTCTGCTTTCATCTGCTATGGATGAAATACTATCATGGGCAAGAAGCAGAATCAGTGCTCTACTTAGGAAATCCTCCCCTTTCTCTTCCATCCTTCTCAGAAGTCAGGCTGCTCTTAATATCCCAACAGGTCTCATTTTAAATCACAAGCTTCAGCCATGTAACTTTAGGTCTCATTTCTTTTGAAGCTAGGCAGAAGCCAGGGCAGGGTGGCACATTAGTCTAACTCGGTCATGGAGGCACAAGTGTTCATAGGCATGAGCCTACTATGGGAAGAAGTCAGGTATATTTTGGTACAGCTGAACTCCTGTCTCCTTCAAGGTCCAGCTCTCCTTGTGACATGTATTAGAAGTCATCCTTTGTAAGTGCATTAATGTGCATATACTAGGGAGAAAAAGTGGGAAGCATATCCAGCGAAATACAGCTCTGTTCAAAGAAGGAGGATGATGGTGCTGCTTTGAGTAAGAAAAGCAGAGAAAACCAAACAGTGGTGCTGGGATCTGGCCAACTATGGTTGCTGATAGGGACACATTTCACGTTTATACAAGACTGGTAAAACAAAACCTCATTGAAGACTGGTCCAGCCAGCAAAGGGTATGAGCTGTACAGGATACACATGTGCATCTACAAAGTCACACAGGACTGCTTAGCTCTCGCCCATCCATTTAGTACCCATCTCACTTCAGTTCTTAGAATTTCACTCAGAACTCACCTTGCCAAGAAGGAAACAGACCAGTGCCACTGGCTCAGAACAACGTGTCCTTTAATGGTTGTACAGGCAAGAACATAAATCATCAATTTTGAAAAAGAAGTTATACATGGAGAAGATTTCCTGGCTCATACACCTAAAATAATACCATTATCAGTATAATGTGACAGCCAGAGCACATGTTTTCATTAATTTAGACATTAGTCATGGAATCACAATAACTGCTGCCAAAAATAAATAAAGACCCACTTGGGTCATCCAGTCTTTGCAACCTCTTGTCTTTTGTGCGACTGCTCCCTCTGTCTTCCTACTGAGAGCTTACTCATCTAACAAGGCTTTCACCATTACCTCCTTCCTTGGATAGGCTAAATTCCATTGCCTGTTCTTCTTAAAACTTTGCCCACCTTACCTTCATTGGCTGTGAAGAATTAAGCCCTTTATGATACAAGTTGGCCTGGCCTGGGAGAGCAAAATGTTCTTGAAAACAGATCTCTCAAATGTTTTCTACCAAGCCAATGCAGGAAATTATTTAATTAATGAGTAATTTTCAGTTTTCAGACTCTGGCATCCCTCAAAAGAGAGGGATCAGATTGGTAGCGGAAAAGAATAAGCCAATTTTTCTTTTCCTTTCCTATGCAGTCAATTATTTCAGAGGGCCACTTACTGAGTTTTAGGGAGCTGTTGAGGGCCACTTGCATAGTCTTGCTCCTTGACAGTTGTCCCGTCCCCCCCCCCCCAGTCACCATATTGGAACCAAAAATCCTACCCACACCCTCTGACCTTTTCCACCCAAAATCCCTCCCCTTGCCCTGGAAGTATTCCTTTTAGGAGGAAGGGTGCTGCAATCTCAAAACTGGAAAAAGAAATCCCAAATCATATAGAAAAAATAAAACTTCTACTAGAACTTATTTTAATTTCATTTTAAAATGTTTTGTACTGCTTTACGTGTTTACAAAGTGTATTTAGAGGTGACTGCATAATAGCTCAAAATACAATACTACTGTATGTTGTGTGTGGGCAGTAAGGGGGGTGCATATGGCGGGGTGCGGTTGAGGAGTGGGAGTGTGTGGTAGGGTATGGGTATGATATGTAGGATGAGAGAGAAGGAGAGAGATGGGGCCGGGCTGCTGGCTCCATTGCGTGTGACTCTTGAAGACTGCATGAGAGCCTCACATGATGTAGCCGGGAAGACCCTGCACCCAGGTTCAGTGCTTCTGCTGCTTCACCATGGGTCGCTGCTGGTCCCAGGGCAAATGCATGGGCTTCGCATCCACCCACAGCCACCACTTCCCTGCTTTCCCTCCCGCATGCTTGCCCTCCACTTCCGCCGTGGCACCGCTCCCCATGGCCCCTGCCACTCCCTGCTGCTGTGGCCCAGCCCCCACCACTTCCTGTGCCACTTCCCATGACCCCCACTGCTCCCCATGGCCTTCCACTTCCCTCCACCCCCCCACCTGCTGTTTCCCGTTCTGGCTCCAGCCCAGGCTGGCAAGCATCACAGGGCTACCAGCTACTGGGCAGTTCATAGAGGTTTCCCCCCACTCCCTCCATACAATCTTATCTTACTTTCCACTTGGAGGGAGGTAAAAAACAGCTCCAGGGTCAGAAGGCCAGAAGCCATAGAAGCTTCCTGTTGAGTGTTAAGGGCTAGGAGTTGGAGGGAGGTGGGGGCTGAGGGCAGGGTAGAGCCAGGTTGGCCTTGCTGCTAAGCTGCTAGGTCCTGCTACAGGCTCCCCGCTGGGTCCTACTGCCACTGGCTGCCTGTCATCTTTGACAGGAGCCAGGAGAAGATAAAAATTAATTTTCTAAAACTTTTAGGGGCCCCACAGCTCGGCTAGAATGGCCTGGAGGGCTGAATCTGCCCCACGGGCCATATTTTTCCCACCCCTGTCATAGACCTTGAATAACAATTGTCACAGAGCAAGGGTCTCAGAATTTGGTCCATATATCCTCTGAAGGTAAATATAAGAGCAGGCATTGCTTCTGATTTTTCATGTGGTTTTTCAACCTGTACTTTGCTTTGAAGAAGTGGTATCTAAGGGGCAATAGAACCCCTTGAAATTGTAAATTGCATTCATCCCATATACTAAGAAAAGGGTTTAAATTTGGTTATGAATTGAAAATATGTCCCCTAGGCTGTGCCTGGAGATATATGAATGGAGGCCCCTCATTACTACTAGAGAAAGTAGAAGGCAGTATCACCCATTTTCTTCTTTCCCTCAGGAACCTTATGACCAGCTGCCATCCACTCCTTTCTACAGCTGCTCAGCCAGCACTCTTCATTGGCTGGCAGAAGATAGTAAGGAAAGGAAAGTAGCTCTGTGTTCTCTATTGCCTACATCCTAGGGTTACATGAACCCTAAGGAAAGCAGGAGAGGGGTTTAATTTATATGGATTGTGGCCCTTTAACTATTTTTAGAATAGTGTTTGAGCCTTTCAGACTGGAAATTTTTAAACGTTATACACAAGTAGGGCTGGCCAGAGAACAAGAATTTAGTTTTGCAAAATATTCAAGATTTTGGTGTTTGTTTTCCTTCTGCATTGCCATGAAATAGAGGACTTTGGAAATTTTCATCAAAAGCATGAGAAAGACTGCTCCAGCTGTGCCAAAAACCCAGTGTTCAGTACACTCAGCTAAGACATTCACATCCCTGATAAGTGTCCTAACTTTCACCTACAGAGCCAGTCTTTGTCCAGCCCAACAGATATTCATTTATGAAAGATGGAACACCTCCAGCAGGAGACAACGATCTTGTAGCCAATGGCTACAACCCACTTGGGATGTAAAAAATGAAGGCTAATGTCTGATTTGAGCAGGGCTTTGAACCTGCAGTGCTTGCCTAAAAATATTCTGGCAGAAACCTGGAAAGAAACTCTCACAAGTTTATGAACTGCTTCAGCAATTTATAGGTATGAAGTGAGAACTTGATTCTACTATGACAGAGCCATGAACTACTGGAGACAAAGTAAGACTCATTTAAGGAGATTAATCCCTTAAATTCACAGAAACAAATATTATACTATTAAATTCAACATAATTATCTTTCGTATAAGCCCCTCTATACCCTGTTGCTCACTGTACATCTTTATTAGGGTGTTTAGGCCTAGTGACATCAGAAGGGAGGACACCTAGCAGAATCAGGCCCATTTGCTCTTTGCCATCCTGCTTTGTATTTCGATCAGCTCACAGGTTCCCAAAATCAAAGATCATTCATTAGTACAAATGGTCTAACCTAAAGGTGACTCTTCTTAACTTCTGTCCCAAGTCAAAGTATTCAATGCGAGTAGAAAGTAGCAACTTTGGGGCATCAGGCATAGTAGGACACAGCTGAGAGATTTAGGTAGACAAGCTTCACATAGGAAAGCCTTCTCAAACAAAGTGACAAATACAGAGTCATGTCAGTAAAATTTTCAGCACAAGCCAGAAGGTTTTATTGGCTTTCACACTCTAAACTAGTTAAAAATGTATGTACATTCCTGATTTACACTGTTGAGAATTAAATAATGGCAGCATAGTTTCCAGGATTAACCACATTTCTACTTTTTTCTGCATAGGAAAGGAAAAGAAAAATTAAGTATCTTTAGTTTGATGTGACCCATTTACTTCATATATTTTCAGTTTACCAACTACCACTTTTATAATGTAGGAATGAAATAAACTGTACTGCGACATTTTGCAGTCCATGCAGAACCGTGTGGGATAAAGAAATGCACTCAGTGGTGCTCTGGTAGTCACTTGAGCATTTTTTACTCTAAGTTCTTGCTTTCACCTGTTCACGTGGGTTACCCATTATGGGGGAAGTTCTAATTAGGAGCAAAATCAAGAGAGAAAAAATAAACAGGCCGCTCAGTTGCTTGTGTGCCTTTCTTAAGCATAACTTTCATTTATTGAAGATCCAGGTCTGGAGCTAAGGGAGACAAGGTTGTTTGGACAGAAATGAACTAGACACCTCAGTAAGAAGAGGACAGGGTCCTGCTGCCACTCCCACCAGATTCAACACCAACTCAGGATGGTCAAAACCATTTCCTAGTCAATGAATGCAGCCTCTCTCTTACAGGTGTTTATAGAGCCAAACCCAGCAAAGAATAGAGGTGGCTTAGACTTACCTGCCCTGATGAGCCTCAACAGCTCTTCCCTCAACACAGGTATTTGCAGTTGAACACAAGCATTTCTCTTAACTTGGCCAAATCAAATAAACCACCTCTCTTCATCCTATAGCTTACCTTATGGCAGCCGTGCAGTATGGATCCCTTCTGGGAATCAGCCTGCAGAAAATTGCCTCCTGTGCTTGACTCTAACTATTCACAGCAAAAACAGGAAGTGGGGTACAGAAAGGCTAGGCATCAGGAACAAGTGATTGTAGGACTGCTGCTACCTGATTTCCTGTGATTGTGCCTAACAGCACCCGAGCAAATTCTGCAGACACTATTAGGACAGGTAGGCTAAGTATCCCTCTTGTTTGTCTTTATATTCTGAAGGTGATCTGAGTTTCCAAACTTAGTCTGAACTGTTGCCTGGGGTTTTCAGTTAAGTCTAGGGATTGCCAGCTGAGACAAACAATGTGCATGGTCCTAAGTGTAGCCCCTAATATTGACCCTAGGTAGTAATGTAGATATTCCCTAAGCTACACACTCTTATCACCCAATACTGGTTGTGATATACTGAACTGTAAAACAAAAAAGAATCACCAACATTTGCTGAATGCACATTTTATTATTCACAATTGCAAGCTTCATGTTTTACAAATGAATGATTTATTAAGCCAGGCAGCATTGCAGGGTTTTGTTTGTTTGTTTATCAACAAGGTAACATATTAGAAAATATCATTTGGGAAGTGGATTAAATATTGATGGCAAACGATGTAAAATCTGGTAAACCAGTGGTTTTCAACCTGTGGTCTGCAGACCTTTGAGCTAGGGACAGATATTCAAAAAGCCTGAGCCTGACATTGCATAAACCAGTTTGACCCATAAACCAGTTAAGTTTGGTACTACACTCAACCAGGTTTATCTCAGACTGGTTTCAGCCATTTTCAAACTGGTTTATGTGCACTGAACATCTGTTCTGTTACAGGTTTAAGCCAGTTTCTGATCTCTTAAGAAGGTTTATGTGCAATGCCTGTCCCTAGCCTTGGGGGTCCACAGACTGTCCAAGGGGACAGCGAAAGATAACTCACTACATTCAGTCAAAAGTATGTGAATACCCACACTTACCATTCAAAGGGGTCTGCATCTTTATTCAACATTTTTTTAGGGGGTGTGCAAATAAAAAAAGTTGAAAACCACTGTTACAGACAATAGAAAAAAGCTAATGTGATGATGTTCTTTAGGAAGGTTTCTCCCATTTCTCTTCCGAACGTTAAGCAATTGGCTATGCAAAATCTAACGTCCCTATGGTAGACCAATGGCAAGGTCATTCCAGTTCTGGATTCTGCTTCAGAGAAGCTGGTTGTGATAAACTTTTCAGTAGTCTCTAAATAGGATTTTTGTCAAGCTGCCAGATATAGCAGTTCGACAGCTTTGAACTGCAGCTGTGGGTATCAGCTTAGGTTTCCAGAAACTTAATTTAAATTGCATGCTTAGAAATTTTACATGGAAGTTTTTGTTGTATTATTTACAGAATACATCTAATAAAGTTATATACCACAATGCCTTTTGCAACTGCCAGGAGGATATATTGCCACAACATTGCCTATCTGCAGGGATCCTTGTTTTCTCTGATCCCATTGTTTCAGATATAAGATATATAAGGGGCATTTCATTTTAATCATGGAAAAATGTGGAATTTGGGTTACTTTTTTGTATCTGAAAAATGGGGAGTTTTTTTTTTAATCAAAGAAAACCAGGATCCCTGCTTATCTGTACAGTATTTGCCATCTTCATACATTTTTGTTGCCATAGCAAATGGTGCAAGTTTAGTGATTTTTTTCTGGCTACTTCAAAGTACTTTTGCTCTTTTTGACTGCAAACCATCAACATATCATGGACATAGAAAATGAGGCTTAGTGAGTGATTTCATTTTACAAACAAGTACAGAAATGGTTAAAAAAGGCAATGATTCAGAAATGGGTAGTCTGAATTCATTTAATTCAGCTGAAAATAACCTCTATTTAGCTAACTCTTATTTATTTTTCATAATTCAGAAATGGAACATGCATATTTTGGAGCAATCATTAATGCTGATTAAAAAATTAGGGGGAAAGTGAAAAAGAAATACCTTGTCAACACTTTCAAACAGCTTTATTACTCTTAATGCTATAATGCAGAGGTATCAAACTAATCAGGTCCCACAGGCCAGATCAGGACCACAGACTGGCCATACATATCATATCCAATGCACCAAAAAGGTCTAGTGCAGGCTCACAAGCTGGCCCTGCATGCTGCATACAGCATGTGCACTGGCTCCAGCCCCGTGTGCTACATTCAGAGTGCGCCAAATCAGCTGTGTGTGCCATGTGCAACATGTGAGAAAGCTGCCAGGACCAGGACCTGGGCCAGGGTCAGCACATGCTACATGTAGCATGTGGGGCCAGTCCAGGACATGCTGCATGCAACATGACAGTCCAATCCAAGACCAAGAGCCACCACCATGGGCCAGATGATAGGGCTCCATAGGACATGTCTTTGACACCCCTGTTACAATGCATATAAATAGGAAAGATCATTATAAAGTATGACACCACAAAATAAGTTTTGCACATGCATTTGCAGGCACTAACTGGAACACCATTTAGTATATTCTCATAACCACAGATGTGGTTCCTTCCTTACTTAAAACTTCACTTAAAACGTTTGCCAACGGAAGAAACTGATTTAGAAGTATAGTACTTTCTGCATAGGATGTGTATAGTGCTTTCCCCCCTATACCAGAAAAAGTATAGTGCTTTCACCCTATGCCAGTCATTGGCGATGCATAGGGGGTGCATGTGGGTGCATGTGCACCCCCTGAGCGCGGCAGTGTGCCCCCTGCGAAAAGGCACCAATGACACTGCTGGTGGTGCCTGTGGCTGGTTGCCACTCGCCATCCCCCACTCGCTGCTGACACCCAGTGGTGGGGAAGGGAGCGGGGCAAAGGCAGAAGCAGGGGCTGGGGGGAGTGGGGGACAGCAGAGGCTAGGGGGTATGTGCCCCCAAGCCTCCTCTTGTCCCACCACCTGGCCCGGTCAGGCCTGCTCCCCCCAGCCTCTGCTTCTGCCTGTGCCCCACTGCCTCCCTAACCACTGGGGCCTTGATCCGCCCACTTTTCTAGTGTAGAATTTGTTTTTATGTTGTCCATGTATGGATAATGGATCTAATTCAACACCACAGTATGCAAGCTGTCCCTCTTTACTCTGTATGGCATCAATTTAATGTATATTGGTTGCCTAGATGCTGATCTATATGTATATTGTAAAGTGCCAACATTTTTATTGTGAATCAGATGGGTGATTGACCAGATGCTCTTCAGAAGGAAGGGAGGGGGAACATCAGCTGCTTGACAGTTAGTTTTGGCTACCCTACTGGCTGCTAGATGATTGGTCTGTTTTCCTATCTGTCTGTGTAGTCTCTAGCCATAAATGCAGATGAGTTACATTATGCTTTAAGATATTTTTTTTGGCAGATAATCCTAATACACATCTGTTTTACATGTAATAGTAATATTGTTCCTCAAAGAAAATGGGAAGAGCTTTGAGACCTGAGGAAGATTGCATTGCATTCAAAAGCTTGTCAAAGTCTATCCCAATCATGCAGTTGGTCTAATAAAAGATATTACCACCGAAGTCCTTTGTGCAACATAGTTTGATGAGGTAGATGCAGTTTCTGCTGAGTTGCATTTAACAAATATGGTAATTATTTTCTGTTTTAAAAAAGAAATGTTATGATAGGATGTAGTATCTGTCTGAGATTTCAGTGAGATCATTTGGATATTTTTCAATGAACAGAAAATGTCCAAATGCCAGATTTGTCCAAATATAAAAATAAATCCATAAATCCAAGCCTGACTGAAAACATCTTAAGGTCTAATCCTGCAATCCTTTGTAAGATACTAATTGTTTGTGACCTGTATTCAGTATTATTAGCCTCTGTAAGATGCATATTTCTCTCTGTCATAAATATGCTTATTTTAGCGATAACAGTAGCTTTCAATCCAGGGGGCTGCAGGTCAGGAGTGAGGGGCACCATCGGAGCTGGGGTGGGGGGTTGTGGCTTGGGAGTGATGGGCACCATGGGGGGCTGAGGACTGTGGGTTGAAAGCATGGAGCACAGGAAAGGCCAGGGGCCCATGGGTGAGAACTGAGGGGTATCAGCAGGGACAGGGGGGCTGCAGGTTGGGAGTGAGGGGCACCAGCATGGTCTGGGAGGTGAAGTACTACGGTCAGAAATGAGGGGCAGCAACAGGGCTGGAGTGGGAGGGGGATGTGTCTGGGGAGTGAGGACAGGAACAGGGCATGGCCATATTGCTGCCCACCCCCACAATCATGTTACCTGCCCCCTCCATGACAGTTGTCTTCTGTTTTGAAACTGGAAATATTAGGAATATATATTATATTTTTTGAAACTATTATATTTATATTATATTATATAATATATATTATATATCTATTATATTTATAGTATATTATATTTTTTGAAACTGGAAACTGGATATACTAGTAACTATCACAATGATTTATTGCTACATACCTTCTTCTACAAAACATGGATAGAGGAATAAACACCTATCGTTTATGCAAAAGCACAGTGCTGAGAGTACTGTTCTTTGATTTAATATTACCTAATGGGATTTCAGACTCCTACTTCTCAGATAAATACTCTAATCCCCTGGCTGTAAGGTACCCCAGGAGGGGCTTTCCCAAACTCCTTCAGCTGAAGCTATTTCATTTTGCCTAGAAAAACTGAGTATTTGTTGGAACAGAGAGCGACTGGAACGGAGAGTGAGGAAGAGCATGATTGCGATTCTACTGTCTGCTGGTTAGTTTTTTACCTAGAAGGCAGAAAACCTGTATTTCAATGTCTACCGCACTGAAAGCATAACAGATTGTACTTAGCACGCTGCTTTTGTCATTTAAGTGAGCAAAAATTAAGACCTGAGGTTGTGTACAGAAGTTGCTTTTATCGCCATTTAAATCACTTTATCTCTGTGATGAGGTGATTGGGGTGTTTGCGAGGTGCATGGGGTGTTTGAGGCGGGGTAGAGCCATTGTTTCTCAAACAGCGACACATTGTTAAGGTTGTTTGGGATTACTGGTCCTCACTCACATCCAACTCTTATTAATGGCTCCACATGACGCACCTTGGGCAACCGTTTTTGCCCATGGGCTGAACGTAGTAAGGGGAGACAGTTCTCATCATTACAAACTATCCTCTGATCATCAAAATAGCAACTGTGGCAGCAAAGAATATTTCCCATTGGCAAAGCTGGTGGATTAAAATGCCAGTAACCGCAACCACTGACTTGCAGATTGCCTCAGGAGAGGTGGCTAAGGGAGTAAACCCTGACAGAAAATCTGGAGTGGAGCCTCTAAGACGGTTAGGCGATCATTCAGTCTTCTTTCTGGCAGCTCCTACAGCTTTCCTGGCCCCACACCATATTGGTTCTACTTTTCCAGTGGATAAATCGGCAAAGTCGAAAGGGTGATTCTGATGTTTGGACAATTCTTGCACCCTGAAGAGATTACTCCAGCTTCGCCAAAACATTGAAACAAATGGGAGTCAACCATGACCAGTTATAAGCCATGGATGGATTGGCATAGATCCAGGCACCAGCGGTTGTCTCCAACGGTGAAACAGGTCATTGCACCCCACTGAAAAACTACCACCTGCCTCCAGCTGGGCAGTCCCCAGCCAATAAGGTGTTTTCCCACCAGTTTGCTGCTTCAGTGGGTGCTCAGAGCTTAGACATTCAGTTTGAAAGCAGACTGCTATCATGTACCACCAGCTACTACAAAAAATACAAGGAAAAAGCTTTCAATCCTAAAGATTGGAAGTTGGAATATACATACAATGACCTTGGGTATATCCAACAACCTCCAAGCTATTGACAATGCATGCAAAACTGCAGTCTTTGTTGCAGAACTGCTGAGACTGAATGCTAATATTGTCACTGTACAAGAGACCAGACTAAGAGGTACTAGCCACCAGCTAGTACCAGGAAGAGAAGCTAGTACCAGGAAGAGAAGAGCTATACCTTTTTCTGATGTGGGAAATAACCCAAAGAAATCAGAGAGCATAGTAGTGGCTTTACAGTCAAAAATAAGCTGCTGTTTGTCCCAAACAAAGGCTCTGAAAGATTAATGGCGCTTCAACTCACTACTGCCTCTGGTCCCGTCAATCTTTTATATGCATATGCTCCAACTCTCACCGCTTCATCCGAATCAAAGGTCCACTTCTACAATGAGCTTAGTGCCTTAATCAATAATATTTCACCTAATGAAAAAATCCTCCTGGTTGGAGACTTCAACACAAGGGTTGGCACTGAGCACACTGCCTAGCTGCACTGTTTGGACACCAATTGTGTCAGCAAAATGAATGAAAATGGACAATATTTGCTCGAGCTATGTTTATGCAATGAGCTGTGTATAACAAATTCTTTCTTGAACATGAAACCTGAACAAAAAGTATCTTGGCACCACCCACCATCTAGACACTGCATCAACAAACCCTGAATATCACCTATGCACAAGACTTCCCTGATATAATAATTATGTGATCCTATCAGAGTGCTGACTGTGTTACTGATCATTCATCAGTATGCATCAAAGTGAAATTGCACCCCAGGAAATTGTACAAGAGCAAGAAATTCTTCTTACTCTGAATAAATGCCACACAACTGAAAGCTGAGGACACATTATCTCAATTCATTAAAACTCTCTCTGGGGCTCTATCATATCTTAAGCCATGTAATACTACTGAGGAGAAACGGGTTCAGCTCAAAGGAGCCATTTATCAAGCCACCTTAGACTCTTGTGGTACCTTGCATTGCAGCTCAAATGACTGGTTCAATGAGAACTCGTCTGAAATAATCTCACTCATAGAAAAGAAATGGTCAGCTTTCCTTAAATATAAATGTGACTCTAGCCACTCCAACTTGCAGATGCTTTGAGAGATCTGGCAAAAGGTCAAATGTATAGCTAGATGGTATGCAAATGATTATCAGCTACAACTGTGCGAAAGTGTCCAAAAAGCTGCTGACTAAGGCAATACGCAAGCAATGAATAGGAGCATTGGGAAAGCTCTGGGACAAGCTCTCGGGCCTGTTCCAAGGAAGATCATCCCTTTAAAATCTCTACAGGTGAAGCCATCAATGATCACAATAAGCAGATTGATCAATGGGTTGAACATTACTCAGAACTCTACTCTTGTGAAAATGTGGTCCGTGATTTTGCTCTCGATGCACTTGAAGATTTTTCAACCCTGACAGTACTTGACCATGAACCTATTGTAGACAAAGTAGAAAAAGCCATTGATTAGCTTGCTTGTGGAAAAGTCCCAGGTGCAGGCTGAATACTAGCTGAAGTTATTAAGTTGGGAAATCTGTCCTCCTCTTCCATCTGCACAAGCTAATATGTGTGTGGTGGGTAGAAGCTCCTCAAGACATGAAGGGTGCAAGCATAGTCACCCTGAACAAAAAACAAAGTGTTATGAGCAACTGCAATAACTATCACAGTATATCCCTACTTTGTATCACTGGGAAACAGTTTGCCAAGGTTGTCTGTGAATTTCTGTGGACAGAGTCTACTCTGAGTCTGAATGTGGTTTCAAATCTGATAGATCCATGATGGATATGATATTCTCCTTGAGACAACTACAAGAAAAGTGCCATGAACATTTCTTTACGTGGCATTTGCTGATCTGTCCAAAGCTTTTGATCTTGTCAACAGAAAAGGCTTGCTCTGAATCCTGAAGAAGATTGGCTACTCTCCTAAGCTCCTCAGCATCATCAAGTCCTTCCACATTGGTTTGTGTTGAACGGTGCAGTTAGGTCAAATTCAGAAGAACTTGAAATCAAGGGTGGTATCAAATAGAGATGTGTCCTAGCTCCAACACTTTTTGGGATTTTCTTCACTGTCCTGCTCAAATATTCATTTAGTGGCTGTTCAGAAGAAATATGCCTTCGGACCACATCTTTAGAAACTCTTTAACCTTTTTCATCTCAAAGCAAAAACAAAAAAGTCCAAGAAGTTCTTGTCCAAGAAACGCTCTTTGCTGATGATGCAGCAATTGTTAGTCATTCAGAAGCAGGACTACAAAGACTCATTACTACTTTTCTCATAGTTGTGATGATTCCAGTCTGACCATTAACTTACAGAAGACAGTAGTCATGGGTCAACAAGTTGACCGCCCTCCTGAAATTACAATAAAAGATGAAATCCTGGAAGTGGCTGAAAAATTCACTTACTTACGCTAAACTGTCTCACAAAATCTTGGCTTGACAGCTGAAATTATCACTCACATTGGAAAGACAACCAATGGCACAGAGAGTTTTGAAAACAGAGCACTCACTCTGTCAACAAAGATGTCCATCTACAGCACTTTTTCTATTGTAAGGCCTCTATTATACTAGGGTTACCATATTTCCAGGTCCAAAAAAGAGGACACCTGTCACAGGGGGAGGGAGGAGGGAAGGGGAAGAAGGGGGAATATGATGGGGGTGGAGCAGTGACATGCCGGCGCTCTGCCCCTGCCCATTCTGTTGACCCTCACTGACAACCCCTCCACCCCCCCGCAGCCCTGCTGCTGCCCCTCACTCCAGACCCACTGACCCCAGCCCTGCCAATGGCCCTCACTCCCAAACAGCAGGACCCTGCCCCCACCCCTTGTTGGTACCCCTCACTCCTGATCCACAGCCCCCTGGCAAAGCCAGTGCCCTGCATACCCAGCCCACAGTCATCTGCCCTGTACCCTGTGCCCTGCAGCCCCCTGCTCCCCCTCCCAGCCCTGGCAGTGCCTCTTACTCCCGACCCACAGCCCCTGTCCCTGCAAGTCCTGCCAGTGCCCCTCACTCCCAACCTGTAGCCCCCTGCCCTGCCCTGCCCCCCAGCCCTGCCAGTGCCCCTCACTGGACCCACAGTCCCTGCCCACTTGGAAGCTCATTCCAGAAAACTACAGTTTCCATCCTCAACGTCTGCCATATCCTGGGCATAACATGGAGTGACAAAATCTCCAACTCCGCTGTTCTGCAACAGGCCAAGATACCCAGTATGTTTGTGTTTTTAAACAGACATGCCTCCATTTGTTAGGACATGTGAACAGTATGAGCAATGGCCAAATCCCCTAGGGCATACTCTTCAGTGAGCTCACCACTGTCAAATGTCAACTTGGATGGCCCAAACTCCATTTTCTTGATGTCTGAAAGAAAAACCTTTGTGAGCTGCACATTGATGGCCAATGCTGGGAATCGATTGCTTCAGACTGCTGTGTGTGGAAAGCTCCTGTGAAGCATGGCCTACATCGCTTTGACACGAAGAAGGTCAGTGATGAGCTAGAGAAGAGGTGTCAGAGGCAGGTAAGACAGAATGGCACTCAGGAGGCCAGTGCAAGCTCAACCAAGTTTGTACGTGCAACTTGCCGGAGGGTCTGCCATGCATCAGACTCCTCAGCCGCTCGAGAAGCTGTGGTGGTACCCGGTTACCTACCAAGGGCACAATTCCCATTGTCTCCCATGACCAGTGGCTGTCTGTGATGATCACTGTGACTTAACAGAAATGTGAGGCTTTACAGAACTTTAAAATTGGGTACATCGCTTTAATTTAACACCTCTTAAATAAGGTATTACATTTGAAGTACTGTATTTTACAACACTTTAGCAAACTACAGCACTTTAAATAAGTTCAGTACACTGGCCAAATTTCTGACCAGTGCAGGAGCCCCAGGAGGCTGCAGAGCGCCCTCTGCACCCTAGCTTGGAAAGCGCAGGGAGGTTCAGAGCCCCGTTTCCCCCACCAAACACTGTGGTAGTGTCATGTTTAAAATGCTGTAACTTTATAGTGTTCTAAAAAGTGGTCTAGATTACTGAGCTGTAAGCACTTTTTTACACTAAGAGCCATCTATCTGTGCAATTAATTGGTTATAGACTCTGTTCAATTACTGACATGAATGCAGGAACGATACAAAAATGCAGGCATATGTTTGATCTTAATTATGTATATACTGCTTTTAATTTCACTAAAAATTCAATCTTATGAAGATCAAGGAGACTCAACATGTCCTTTTCAACTGAGAAAAACAGATGGTAAGAAAAATTAAACAGTGGCAAGCTTCTTGAAAGGTCACGGTTTCAGGGCTTGCTGCCGCTCTGCTGCTCTGTTTCCTTTCTGATGTCTCTGAATGCAACTCCTCTTCCCCTCTCCCCACTCCCTCAGGTGTCAGGAGTTTGTGCCTTCATCTCCCCTGGGACTGAATTCAGTGATTTTTCCCACTCTTAAAATAGGCCCTGGGCTACAGTTCACTGTGTGCCCATTGGGTTCAACTGAATTTGAATACTTGTTGTGCTTCCTTCTGGGACTCTGTGTGCAGTAGCACCCGGCGACAAAGAGCCTTCTTCAAACCAACACACTGTTAATTTTAATGCCAGGAACAAAACTCTGAGAGAAGAAGGATTTTTAAAACAGTCTAGACATAGTATACTGAAAGGTTTGCCATTTCATTGATCCCGCAGAGAGACTTTTGCTCAATCAGGGTGCCATAGCACCCTGGGGTGCCTTGAGATTCCTTCAAGGGTGCTGCAGGGTGCCAAGCAATGTTAGTACTGTCAGATGTTCAAACACAATGCACAAGATAAAACCAAAGATTTCAAACAGGAATACATAGTGTTAAAAGCACTCTAACCTATTGTATCCACTCTGTGCAACAAGAGGATTGCACCATTATGTTTTTGTAGCCAAAAACACCCCCAAAACAAAAAAATTCTAGTGAAAACTAAGCTGGGATTTTCTTAGGGCTACCTTGAGTCTAAAACAGTTGAGAACCATTGTTTGATATAGTCCCTCCGAGTACCCCTTGAAGACAACCCGAGTACCCCTTGAAGACAACTTGAAGAAGTTATGCCTTCTATTTTTTTTTTAAGAAATGTTTCATGTTCCCAGCCAAATCAAGTCCAAATCCATGAGTCAGTCCAGAACCGTACATGGCCTTACAACCAGCAAAGATCCTCCACCCCCACCAGGGGCTTCAGATATTTTCAAAGTCTTTTGACAGGCGTCCTACGTGCAGGCCCAAGCTCGGAGGCTTGGGGTTCAGATGCCCTCAAGTTTTGCCTGCCTTCAGCCATACGGCTGCAGGAGCAAGCTAGGGAGGAGCCTCCCATTTCCATAAAGGGGGCTTTAAGCCCCAACTCCTCAGCCGGTCTTAAACCATGCCAGAAGAACAGTTATCTCCGGGAGCGCTTAAGGAAAACGGCCTTCATGGACCCAGATACATGGTGTTTTCCCTGCTGCCTTCTATACAGAGCGTAGGGCCTGCCTTCTGTCTGATTTCAGACTAACATGGGTCTGAAATCAGACCTCTTTAACCTTCTAGCATGGGTGAACCGAAAACTCCTCCAGCTCTGAGGTGAGTGAGATCTTCAGTGCCCCCCCACAGCTCCAGTAATTCCTCTCTGAGCTGCAATTGATTCAGCTCCTACAGGAGGACTTTAACTCTTTAAAGAAGGAGCATTGAACTCATGTAGTGTGCAACGTCGGTCCAAAACCCACAGGCAGCACCGATCACTGGTATCCGCAGGCTAGAACCAGGCCAAGTGCCATAGCTGCAAGACCCCTGCTTTAGGGGAAAGACTGGACCTACAGTTCCATACAGGCTTTCTTCAGCAAGAAAAGCAGGTTTTGATGGGCAATATCTTTTTTTAGACCAACTATATTGTTGGGAGAGGTAACAGACTTCTCTCACGTTCCCTGGACTATCATGGGTACCACACAGCCTAGTTTTTATAGTCTTTGTGTCAGAATGCTTGGGCTAGACCTTATCAAAGTCCATGCCAGCCAGAAGAAGTCTCAGGCATGCCTCTCCCTTGTGTTCCTCTGGTTTTTTTCAAGCTCCTCTCTCACCTGGGAGTTTCCTCTGAGATGCATCCTATGTAGTGATAGAGATGCTCCCTGAGATTACAGAGGTTGGTAACTGTGATATGATCCTTCAGTGAAACAAAGCCAGTTACATCCTGAGCCCCAGAAACAGCAGGAGATCTCCAAGTGAGATCCCATTTCAGTGGTGCCCCACTGCCAGTCTCATGTAAATTAGCCGATTGTATTTTGACAGCCCGTTCTCTAGCAGCCAAGACAGAAACGTGCAGAAAGCCACATTTACCTTCCAGGTTTAGTCAGAAACAAAGTTAACTCATTCTTTCCTAATGCATAACAGCATACAATCAAATCAGGGAGCCTGAGACATGCATCATTTTCATATGCATCTATTCATGAACGACACATGCCCATGGGAGCTGGGGGCCATGGTGGCACTGGCAGTGGTGGGAGCCCAGCGGTGGTAATCACAGAGCTCCCAGAGACACCACTGGCACTGTCAGCAGTGGGAGTAGGGGATGGCAAGCATGGACGAGGGGTCGGTGACCACCCACAGACGCTGCCAGCAGTGGCGCCAGCAGTCATCACTGACCATCTGCAGATGTCACCAGCGGCATTGGTGGTGAGGGGAAGGAAGTAGTCAGCAGCACCTTTTTGTAGGGCACATACTGGCATGCTGAGGGGTTGCACGTGCACCTGCGTGAACCCCCTACGCATAGCCAATGTATCTATTACAAAACAGCACAATGTTCTGTCACAACTTTTCCTGATGGTAACCTTAACAGACCTCATTTCTTCAGCTATCTTAGCATAGAACAAGTCTCCTTCCTCTTTCTCTTAAAAGAAGTAGGAGGCAGTGTAGGGTAGCACCTTAGAAATTATATCATTCAGAGGCATGAGGTTTTATAGATGACAATCTATTTTGTCAGATGTCACCTACACAATCTTATACCTTTCTGAACCAGTTAGTCTCTAAAGGTCCTTGTTACACATTAATTTTAGTTGGATCCTGGAGCTCTTAACCTCTGGATTGCCCATATAGTAACACCTGAAGCTAGTTTTAACTCAGGCAGCACAAAGTCATGCCACTCCAGGACAAGTTCTCTCTGATCCATATTACCCACCTTATTTTCCATCAATGTGTGACCACTCCCCACAGAAGAGCTGCCCAAATTGCAGTCCTCCAGCATCCCTGGATGCAGTGTCCCCTTCCCCACCCTCTTGTTTTGTGTGGACAAACTTTCCGCTCCCTAGACTCTACTTCACAGGAGGAAATTCTGACCAAGCCAACTCTCCCTTCTGCCACCCCAGGACTGCAACCCCATGCAAACACCCTGCTCAGGACGTGCCAGCTCGCAAAGTCACAGGGCACAGGCTAGAGTTACCATACATCCAGGTTTTCCCAGACATATCTTCTTTTTCAGCCCCCTGTCCTCCTGTCTGGCCAGGTTTTTAAAATGTGAGCCAGTGTCTAGGTTTTTGCTTTGTCTCTGGCTTTTTCCAAGCACTTGAAGCTTGGCTGCTTGGGGCTGAGAGCAGTGGGGAAGGTAATTAGCTATCAGGGATCATATGGTCTGCACACAGGCCCCTGCAGCTGCTTGTAGGTAAGAAAGAGACACAGAGACAGAGAGAGAGTGTGTCCACACAAGCTGTGTGGGCAGCAGGGCTGGGACAGGCAGGGGGCAGGGGACTGAGAATTGGGAGTGATGGGCACCAGCAGGGCTGGAGGGCAGGACATAGTGGGTCAGGAGTGAGAGGCACTAGCAGGCCTGAGGGGCCTGTGGCTTAGGAGTGAAGGGCAGAAGCAGGGCAGGGGCATATCATGACTGCCCCCCCAATCATATACTCCCTACCCCTCTCCTCCCCTTCCCCCCACCAGGTGCCCTCTTTTTTGATACTGGAAATACAGTAACTCTAGCACAGACCAGTCATAGATTCATCGATTCATAGATGCTAGGGTCAGAAGGGACCTCAATAGATCATCGAGTCTGACCCCCTGCATAGGCAGGAAAGAGTGCTGGGTCTAGATGACCCCAGCTA
>JAGPOW010000261.1:19255124-19275156 GCA_030014935.1 Caiman crocodilus
TGCTAATTGACGAGGAGGTGTATTCCTCCTTGATGTAGAGTGCCACTCCCCCACCTTTCCTTCCTATCCTGTCCCTCCTGTATAGCCTATAGCCCTCGAGTAGACTATGACTCCGAGTTTCCTTTCTGCTCCTGTGCTGCTTAGAAAGTCACCTCCCAGTATGTAGGTGTGTTGATGATTCGTTCTCCCTGGATGCAGCACTTTGCACTTATCTTTGTTAAACTATATCCTATTCTGTTCTGCCCACTTTCCCAACCTGTTCAAATTCACCTGAATCCACTCCCTGCCCTCCAGTGTGTTTACTTTGCCCCATAAAATGGTGCCACCTGCAAATTTGGAAAGAGTGCCCTCCAAGTACTCATCCGAATCACTGATGAAAATATTGAACAGCACTGGTGAAAGGTCCAAACCTTGGGGAACTTCACTGCTCATGTTTTTCCACATCAAAAATTACCTGTTCATGACCATGCTCTGGGTGTGTCCCATAAGCCAGTTCTCTACCCACCTGACCATGTAATCATCCACATCACTGTCACTTAATTGATTTGTAAGAATGAGATGCAACACTGTATCACAGGCCTTTTGAAAATCCAACGTGACATGTGACATCTACCTCAACTCCTGCATCTAAGCAATTTGTGACCTGGTCGTAAAAAAAAAACCCAACAAGGTTAGACAAGCAGGATCTACCTGCTATGAAGCTGGTTGCCCTTCAGCATTATTTTTCCTACTGAACTTCCACAAATGTGATCCTCAGTAATTTTTTCAAGGTTTTCCAAGGATGGAGGTGAGGCTAATAGGCCTATAGTTACCTGGATCCTCCTATCTCCCCTTCTTGAAAATAGGTACCACATTGGCCCTTTTCCAGTCCTCTGGGATCCCTCCTGAGCACCATTAGTGGTTCTGCTTTGTTCTGCGATGACACTGGCCAATTCCTTCAGCACCCTTGGATGAATATCATCAGGGTCTGCTAACTTAAACACGTCCAGCCCCTCCAAATGCCCCTTCACCAGGTCAGTGCTAACGGTTGGTGGGTTGGAGTCCCTGTTGCCCTGTCTATAGCCCCTTTGGAAGATATGTCTTTATCCATGTTCAGGAATACAGATGCAATTAACTCATTTAGGAGCTCAGCTTTGTACCTCCTATCTGTTACCAATTTCCCTAGTCTCTCCTGCAGGGATACTATGTTACCATGTGTCTTCTTTTTGCTCCCTATGTACCTAAAGAAGGACTTTTTGTTGTCTTTAATTTTTGTTGCCTGCCAGACTTTTTGTTGCCATTTCTGCTTTGGCTTTTCTAACTGATTCCCTAGTCTGTATGCCTCTGTTTCCTACCCAGGCTCTCCTGAATTTCCCTGTTCAGCTAAGAGAGTTTCTTGACTCTTTTGCCTCCCTTTATGTGCACTGGGATGGTTCCTTTTTGTGCCTGGAGGATCATTCTCTTGAGGAATGCCCACCTTTCCTGGGCTTCTATCTCACCAGTGCTCTTGCCCTTCAGTGCCTCACTTACTAATCTCCTGAGGTCTTTGAAGTTAGCCTTTCTGAAGCCTAGCACTTCTGCCCTATTAGTTGTCTGTCCCACCTTTTGCCAGATAGTGAAGTCTAACAATTGGTGGTTGCTATCCCCTAAGTTACCCCATATCTGCGGATCACCCACCAGGTCATCTCCTGTAGCAAACACTAAATCCAGTAAGGCATTTCCCCTAGTGGGACCGTATACTTTCTGCATGAGATGAAGGACCTGTATGTTGGTTAGGAACATATGTGAATGGGCAGATCCAGCTGATTGCTCCTCCCAGCAGATATCAGGATAGTTGAGGTCACCCATGATAACCATGTCTCTTGAATGCACCGCCTCTGAGAGCTGCCTTAAAAATTCCAGGTTTACGTCATCCTCCAGGTGTGGCAGTCAGTAACAGACCCCTCACTACCAAGTCCCTTTCACCCCAACCCCCTTGTATTCTGACCCACAGTACCTCAATTTGCCCCTCTTCCGAACCCATCTTGATTACTGAAGACCTGTATTGCTCCTTAACATAGAGAACAATGCCCCCTCCCTCTCCTTTTCCCAACTCTATCTCATCTGCACAGCCTATAGCCCTCAATGCCTACTGCCCAATTGTGGGTAGGGTCCCACCAGGTTTTTGTTAACCCAACCAGGTGAAAGTCTGTTTGCCAGCAGGAGTGTGAGTTCCTCCTGCTTCTTCCCTATGCTCTTAGCTGTATAGAGACACCTATGCCCCCTGAAGGGCATCCTTGGTTGGTACCCTCCTGTCCTGATGCGTAACAGGTCCCGTAGTACTTACATAGACTGTTCCAGTGTGTGGCTCATTGTTCACTGATCCTAGGTTCACTCTGTCTTCAGCATCCCCATTCCCTGATGAACCCCAGATGTACTCCTACTAACCTCAACCAAACAGCCCAACTTCCACTCACTTCTAGATACAAGAAACCTTTGCCACCACCCACATTCCCTGCCTACCTACTCCTAGCACCCTACCTTATCACTGGGAAAGACATTTCCACGGTCCTTCAATGTCACCCTCCAAGCCCATAGCCCCACTCTTATAGAGGGTGTTGTATCTGTCACTCTGTCCCCAAAAAACACACATAACACCTCCCCATCCCTCAGCAAACACAATACTAAATTATAAAATAATCCTAACAAAAAAATAAAAACCCTCCCCAATCACTGCCATATGGTGCCCTTGAGTATTGCCTTTTGTCTTGGGAAGCCTGCTAGCTTTGTAGGGTCTGCAAGCAGGCTGAATGATTCTCCCTCCTAGTGGCTGAGATGCTACCTGGGCTGGACGCCAGCCCTCCCTTATGGAGGAAGGGAGGGGACTTTTGGTCATGGTTCTTCAGCCCACATGTTTCTATGTATCTGATCTTTTAAAGTCTTTTAATTTCTTTTCAAGGCCAAAAAAAGCAGCAGGTCCTAAACCATTAGATGAACAGGACAGTCTCTGATCATACAGGTTTGGGCATGATGATTTTAGGGATATTTCTCTTTCTCTTATTTCTATGATTCAAATTATATCTACTTCTGTAATTACCCATGAACTTTTAGAGATGTCTATAGATAAGGGTCTCTGCTGGGTTGATTCAAGAGAATTTAATAATGTAATGGTAGGTTATTCTATTCCCCTAGGAAACTGGACAGGGCAATAGCTATAATCCTTTCTGTATATGCAAGAAATGTCAGAGTGGGGTTTGTCTGAAAATGTCAAACATCCCAAAGGACTTCTCCATTTCTACAACAGTGAAAATTTCCTTGATAAACATAAAGCCTTTGATTTGAATTCCAACCTGCAGAAACTGGAGTATGGGTCCCTATCCTGCCTCATTACTCAGCTGAAACTCTCAGTGGGAGTTCAGCCTGGACAAGACTTGCAGAATTAGGTCTGACACACAAAATGTTTCATCTGACTACATTTGACTCGGTTCCAAGTACTTCTCCATTCATGGCTCCTACATGTGGCTTTTATATTATGCCATAAATACTGTCACTAAATTAATCATGCCATCCTATATATAGGTCAATTGGAAAAAGATTACCATTATAGATGACATAATTTTATGCAATGAGCATGAGCCAAAAACATGCTTAGTGGGCAGCATGGCTGCCTATTTACTTAGCAAAATATTTCCCTGTTTTATAATTGGAGGCCTTCAAATAACATAGAAAGCACTGAGATTCTTGTCACAAGGAACTTTAATATCAAAGCAAATTAACAGGTCTAGGCAGGAACTATATTTACATAGATCTGAACATAAAGGGTGTGTCTACACATTGTCCTACATTACTGTAGCAATGCACTACGTTGCTATATGATGCGCTTCGGTGATGTAGGAATCATGGGAGTCTACACATGACCAGCAGATACTTTGCCATACTCTCCCCTGTTTCAGTGCCCTGCTACAGCAACGTAGCAGCTGAAACTAAATGTGCGCCGCACACACTCCTTAGTATGGGTGGATACTATGCCAGTACGGGCAGGTTCTATGTTTCCAAAAGAAAGCACTAAAGCACAGCACAGTAACAACAGATGTGCCCACATTGATCTTTATTTACAGAGAAGCCTTGAACTACAATTTCTGAATTCTGATTCAGACCTGCAATTCTTTCAGATTTCCTGCCTGTTTGGATCTGGGATTTTAATTTGATCATACCTCTATCTAATTAAACAGTGCACAAGAAACAGTCAATGGCAAAAATATCATCACTATACATCAGGATTCACAAACCCAGTTCATCTAGAATAGCCAACCCAAAGCCACAAAGAGCTAAAATAATGATTGTTTTAAATAATTTTTCAATCTCTGAGTTCATAGCTTTTCAGCCTTTTTTAATAAAAAAAAGTGTTGTACTTAGATTCTCCGAGGTACTGGATTTGTAAAGGGTAGGCTTTACTTATACTATATGAATATATATTCCTGAAAGAGAGAGAAATACAACCACATATAAAAACAAAGACATGGATTCCCCAAAAGTAGAGGTAATCCATGAGCAAGTTTAGTGATGAACTTCCCTCTGTTTTATTAGCCTACATTAGGACCCCAAGGAATGTTCAATAAAGTTCACAGTCTCGGCTTCTTTAAAGACAACTTTAACCTGGCTGGCAGAATGCTCCCATGGAGGGCTAGGGAGACCAACTTTGTATTCCCAATTACCTTTGTGTGTGATGTGGTTTGAAAATATTACATAGACACCCATACTAGCATGTGTCCCAAAGCTAAACTGCGGCTCCACAGAAGAAAATGAAGGCTGATCTGAACATTCAGAGGAGCTTTAACTTTGAGATATAACTTTGAGATCTTCTTAGACTAGGCAACTGAGAACTAAAGGCGATATTTTTGTGTTTCACTGGAGACTTATGTGACTCCCTCTACCCATTGTCAACGGTGGTTTGGGTGCAAAAAAAAATGGCTGTTGCTTTCAGAAAGAGGAAGCACATGGGATTATATTAGATTAAAAGCATCCCAGAATGACAAGCTGGATAAGACACTTGGACCCCCACTCTGATTTGGGTATGTTTTTCATGCCTTTGGGAAATGAAGTCTGCATAGTACATGTCCTTGCCAAGATTGATGAGGCAGGAAAAAGCCCATGCTTAGATGTCTGGGGCCCCTTCACCACAACTCTCTCCCCCTCCAAAAACATAACACTGAGCTAATGGAGCTGTAACTTTGTTTTGCTTTCCTGAGCAGTCTTGAGTTACCTAATATCTGGCTGGCTTCCCTCAGTGGCTTTCCAGTAAAGTCATTCTCAAACCATTTTCATTAAGAACCACGTACTAAATGATCAAAAGGTCCCCATGAAACTCCTTGATTAGCTGTATCAAAGGTCCTGATGGTGTTCTTGCTTTTCATTTTTTTCAGCCATATAATACTCTGCTTTAACCTATATGACCAAGAAAAGACAGTTTGCCCAAACCTCATTTCTTAGTCTTTATGTTGCGGCAGTGCCTGGAGTCTCTAACCAACACTGGGGCGTTCTGTTGAATGCTACGTACACCCATAAAGATAGATGATCTCTACCCCAAAGAAATTACAGAATGTATTTCTCACTTATCCAAGGCTGGCAAGTAGCATCTCCAATGAGCAGTCCTAACAGTTTTACATTTAGACACTGAAAAGCAGCTAATTAGAAGTGCCACTTCATTTAAAATCAGACTTGACAAACTAACCCAAAACAGAGCAGGAGGGAAGAACACTGGTTTCAGAAGAAGTTATGCAAATCAATACAGGCACTCACAGCTTAAAGCTGGGCTCAATCTATCCCTCCAGGTAGCAGGATGGATTGAAGTAAAGGGTAGCTCAAGCAGCACGACGTACCACAAACCACAGAATAAGCCCTGCCCCAGGAGGGAGGATATGAACTAAAGAACCTACAAGCCCTCTGCCAGCTCTGACTCCTGAGACTTTTCTCATTTAGTTTTAATTTCTCTTTGGCTTCTAATGTCTAGGTCTTATGATATGGCTAAATGACAACCCCTCCTTGAGTTCTTAAGCATACAGAGAGAATGTAAGCAATCTACCCCTCAACTGGGGTCACATACTTTTCCTTGGGCATCCAGCCAGCTCGACTGGCCAATGCAAAAAAGGAGAAAGAGGAGGTGGAGTGCAGTGTATGACTACATCCTCCATTCCCTTATTTGACCTTTTTTGTACCCATGTTATTGCTAGAAGAGCGGACTGCTTGCTTCAAGCTATCCCCATAAAGCCATAAAAGGAAGCAACAACAGTAATGTTGCTGTATTTCATTGTGTTTACTAACTGACCTTTGTAAGTGGGCCCACCAGAATTTAAGACACTATGGCTACATCAGATGACCACAAAATGTAATTTCAAGGGCAGAAGGTTTGCACATCTTGCCTTGGCAATATCAGTATTTTAGTTTGTGGCACTGCCACTGAATTGATTTCACAAAATTCAGAAAGTCACTAGTCATGTCTGAACACCCTCAACAGTTGCAAAAGTTTGTATCCTGATTCAAATAGTCTGGGTTAGCTGCATCTCTACACTAGTAATAAACATTGTGCACATCCAGGTATATTTTACGATATATTCATTATACTCAAAAATCTTATCCCTGAAATATTGAATCCTTCTACTGATTTGTCTGGTCATCGGATAAGAGTCTTACTAGATCCTTTCACAGTCAGCAGTTCTGAGACTGTGTTAACCAAAGATTACAATGTTTCTAGCTAAAAATGTTCTTCCTCTTATTTGTAAAGAAAATAATATTTTGTCTCTCAAACACACTAGTGCAATCTTACAAAACCAAGGGGAAGAAATCTATCACCATTGTTTAGGCTATTTTTACCTTTAATTTGAACAGGATCCAAAAGACAGAAGAGGGAGTAGACTTTCTTCAGGTAATTCCCGTCTGGGACTTTCTTGTTGCTGCTACATGGGAACATTATTAATAAAGTTCAGCCTAGTAACAGATTAGATAACTTCTCTGTTTTTCTGTAGGTTTTTTTTAGTTGTAAGATACAATTTTCTCATGATAATCATATGTAACCACAGATTGGTGTTTCTTTGTAAGTACTAGTTCAAGTTGCAAAAACTGCTAGTTCAGGGAGCCTGGGCTTTAACAGCATAGATGTTATAAACCATTGTTGATTTTTTCCAAATCTTACAGACCCGACAATGTTAGTCAAGTTATGGATTTAGGTTAAGAGATCTTAACTTCATGGAGAGGCACTACACTATTGGACTTCACTGGAGTGTAAGGTAGACCTAGTTGAGCAATAAAAAATGATTTGTAAATACTTTTATGGTGTAATACAGGGGTTTGCAACCTTTTCCCATCATTGTACCCCCAGGCAGCTGGATGTAGAGCAGTGTACCCTGGTTGCTGAGGGTGGGGGGACACCGAGCGTGGAGGAAGGGTGGGGTGTGGCATGAACCAGACAACAGGCGGTGTGGGTGGGGGGTGCGTCGAGTGCAGCCAGATACTGAGAGGTGGCAACTTCCCCAGCCCCACCCCCCTCCCCCCTGCGTCCAGCCAGGCACCCCCCCGGGGCAGGGGAAGCTTGCACATGGTGGCTTCCCATGCGTACCCCCTAGGGCCTGCTCAAATACAGTTGACAACCCCTGGTCTAATATTGTATTATTCATAACTATTGAATAACTGCTGTGTTTATAAGAAATATTTGGGAATATAATACATTTTCCATTTTTGGTATGAACGAGTATCTGTCTGAATGACTGTTATAGCAAATAGAGTCCATCTGTTGAATTTTCCTTTTTAGAGCTAAAATTTCTTTCACCTTCAAATGCCTAAGTGGTACCTACGTTGCCACAGAACTATATCTTAGGGCACTAACACACAGTTTAGATTCCACATAACTGCATTTACCCTGTGCTTTGCTACTGAGTAGCTGCATTATGACTGTGCACGTGCCCAGGGGGGAACAGAATCACCCAGGCATGTCCATAATGCTGTCGACATCCTAATGCTTTAGTCAAAGAAGAGCCAGGACTAGTGGGTGTGAAGGCTCCCACCTTTTAGCTCCGCAGGCTAGAGTGCTGCGGAGTGGGAGAGGCGGATTCTGAGCCCCTTCACTCAGAGGGGATTTCAACCCATATCTCCAGCTGCACAGCAATGTATTTTACTCTTCAGGTCTGAGCTAGACATAGCCCAGAGCACTTTCCTGCTTTCCTCTCGAAGCGGGCCCACTGCATGCCAGGAGGAGAAGATGTCAGAGGGAGCGCAGCTCAATGAGATGGATACTGGGTTCTGCTCTAGCCCCCTGCCCCAGTGGGACAGAAATTATTGTAGTGCTGTTTATCCAGTAAATATTAAATGCCATGCACATTGCACCAGCTTCAGAAAGGAATGAGGGGAACCCAGAACTCAGGTCTCCCACTGCCTGGACAAGTGCCCTAGCAACTAAACGATGCAAATCTCATCCTCCTTCACTTTTGGCAAGTACACATACAGGGCAATCCTATTTCATAACAGGTGGAAACAGAATCCAAACTGTGAATAACTGCCAAAAATCACCATTATGCTACTTAAGTGCGTGAAAGCAAAATAGGATTTAGCCTACAGTGTTTAAATCATCCAATCAGGGAGCAGAAATAAATCTGTGATTTAAGTGACTGAATAATGCAAATGAAATAACAGTGAACAAACAAACAACACAAAACCTGAAAATTATCTGATAAGGCATTTGGTCAACAATTATGAATAGAGTTGGCCAGGAATTTCACATCTAATTTTGCATTTGTTTCTTTCTTTGCTTTTTTCTTTTTAATGAAGAACATACTGGTTGTAAAATCGTATTTTTCTGCATGACAATATCAACAATATCAGGGGTTTCTCTTTATTTTCAGATGTGCTTTTCTTGAGTTGCTACAGTGCATTATGGGAGACCCCTGAGTGCAGGGCCTCACAAGAAATATAGTACAACCAGTGAGTTCAGAGAGAGGAATGGGAACTTTGTATACATACATTGTAATTCCCAGAAAGCACTGAAGTGACTTAGAGTGACAAAGTTCAGTCCCAGCCCTAAGCCAAATTAAAATGTTTCAGTTTTATCTGATACAGCATATTTCAACATTTCCTAGCTGATTTTTTTTTTAATCTTTAGCATCAGTGAAAAAGTCTTGGTCCAATTCATAAGTAAAATAACTGTTGAAATATTGGATTTCCTTTGGGACACAAATTTGTATTTCAGACAAGATTTATTTATGAATATGAACAATGGAAGACAAGCAGGGTTGGTCTGAGAACCAAAAAAGGAGTAGGATGGAAATGAATATAATTCATGATGAATAGTTCCAACCAGTTTAACTGTAACAGTTCCTATGACATAGGATGGTTTGCTTCTACCTATGTTGGCAAAACCTACTATGATAATATGATTCTCTAAAATTATAATGGCTTGAAATGCTGTTTTCCTTTTAGAGGGAATCCTTGGCAAAAATACATAAGTGAAAAAGGATCCTGCTATATGTAAACATAATTGGCTTTTAAGACAATTGGCTATTAGAAATACAGTGGAAATCTCCAAATGGAAGGACTTCAGAGAGCTGCATAATCAGAACATAGATCGTGTTCTACTTAGACAAATTGAAAATAACCCCCTTTTAATCAAGTTGTCTCACAAGCAATCAGATAACCCAGAAAACAGACCTCCACAGCAGGATCTATTTATCTGCCAAGACAAAAAGAATCCAGGACAGAATAAGCCTGACAATAACCAATCAATATGGATAAATCTATTATTATACCAATGAATTCTGTCAGTAGAAAGACTAAAATTGAATGGAATAAAATTGGAATAAGACACTAGCTTTTAACTCTAAAGCTCTTGTGGCTTGAGACAATTTTGGCCTGTATTCCAACCACCTCTGGTTTGGGTTGCGATGCCAAAACATAGCTGAAAATATTCTGTGCAAACAATAGTAAACCTCAGGCCAGATTTTAAAGGTATTTTGACACCTAAAATGCAAATAGGCACCTAGATCAGTTGGGGATAGGTGACTATTTTGGGTATATTTGAAATATCAGTGCATCTTTAGACATATCGATACCTTTGACACTTTGAAAAGACCACCCAAGTTAATGAGAGTCTTTCCACTGACTGCAGTGGGCTTTGGACTGGGTTTTTTACGTGCTAAAAAAATTTATTAATTTCAACTGTGTGACATTGGTTTACAGTTAGAGTAAGTAACAAAGCAGTAAATCAGGCCTCCTGTATTTCCCTTCTCACTAGTTAAGATCAGAAGTATGTTTTCAGGTCTCCTTTTACCCTAGTGTAATTCAAAAGAAACATGAGAGGAGAATCATACCCACTGAACCTCAGATGAAAGGCATTTGTAACTCCTACAGCTTCCAATTTTAAAAGAAAATATTTAAATTATGATGCAATGTAATGTGAGTTAAAGAAGGTTACATAACTATTTTTTTTAGAGGGGGGGGCCAACCCTTTTTTTCTGTTGAAATTAATGACAGAGCGCCCACCGGTTTCAGGACCAGATCAGTGAAATGACATGTCAGTGTTTACTTGGGATAAGACTGCATAGTCATCAGGTAGTGTCATTGGTAGAAAAATGGGCCTAATTTGGTTATCACATGGGGTGTGAATCAGGATTAATTCCAATTAAAACAGTGGTGTTAAACTGATATCAAACTTGAGACCGGTGTGACCCTATAAATTATTTTTAAAAGGCAATGGAAAAGGATGTTGGTAAGAGGGTGTTACTGGTTAAGGCCCTGCTTATCCATAAATTTTAACTATAACTAAGCTTATAAAAGTAAACAATGTGCAATGCTTTGCAGTATCAGGGTCTAAAAATTTGTTGCTTAACACAAAGAATTTGTTGCTTCTGATTCACATCTACATTAAGTTCCAATGGTGTTAAACTGACAGAAAATTGCATCAATGCCAAGGTGAAACAAACCCAAATGTTTTCCAGCTGTCATGTTGTGTAACAATTAGGGAAAGAAGATTCAGTTCTTATGAACAGATGGGCATGTCTACATAAGATGAGGACTACATAGTAGCTGTATATTACTGCACAGTAGTGTGTCACAGCACTAACCATGCTAATGTGTTACGGCACAGTAGTATTAGATTACTGCACAGTAGCATCATTTAAAAGACATTTGCCAGCACTACTGCATGCTTATTTAGTACTTGCTTATACAAGTACTAAATATATGCACAGTACCCTCTATGCAGTAATGTCTTGTGTAGAGGCCTAGCAGGCCACACATGGGATAATATTTTCAACAACACTGAAGTGGTTTAAAAGTCTAAGTCTGTCCCAGTGATGCCGGTTTAGAAGAGGGGGATGCTGGGGTTATAGAGGAACCCCAGGCCAAAACAAAAGGGGAAGAAAGCCCCTACTTACCGTTTGCAGCAGCCAGAAGGAGCAGAGGAGCGTGTGCTGGAAAACCGCCTGCGCGGTTCATTAGCCGTGCTCATATTCAGCTGGGGCTGGGTGATGTCTGCAAGAGACACAACTCAGCAGAAATAAAGGGCAGCCCCGGTGGCACAGGAGGGGGGCAGGCAATCAGAGAGCCCACAGGGAAACCCTAGGCCAAAAACGTGCATCCTCAGCATCTGGCAGCCCGAGACTACGAGGGCAGCTGCCGTGGCAGCAGCAGCAAGAGCCACAGCGGTGGAGGTGCCAGCAGAGAAGCCAGCAGGGGAAGCAGCAAGAACAGAGGAGACAGCATGAGCGACAAGAGCAGAGGGAGCAGCGAAAGCAGTGAAGGCAGCGAGCTTTGGGGAAGCCGGAGCCACTACACTACTCGGAGAAGCTTGGAGTCGAGGGATAGCGAAGAGCGAAGGCGACGGGAACAAGACCAGCAGGAACCCCATCTGGGATAGCTGCAGTGAAAGTGACAGGAAATCCCAAACTGGGAAGGCCAGTGGAGTTAGGGTGCCAGCAGAGAGGCCCACAGCATCTCCAAGAGGAACCAGCCATGACTACAGGACCTTAGGTGACCATAACTACATCCCGGGATAGAAGCCACACCTAGGGGAAAGAGAAGAGCCCCGAGTGGGGATAAGCGCCTGGGCCCGGGGACACTCATGCACTGGGGAAGCACAGGGCCCCACAGGCTGGGGCACTCTATTTTCCTTCTGGGCTCCTTCTTGCCTGACAGTTGCACCTCTCCGGCAGTCACGGTGGTGGGTAATTCATGTGGTGTCATGGCAGGTGTTGGAATAGAGGTAAGGGTCAGTAGAAGGGGCTCATGGGGAGCCACTGTCGGCAGAAACCAAGGGCCTCTTAGCCTTCATGCCAGAGCCCAGCCCAGGACACCAGGTCTTGCGGCTGTAGGACAACGGGAGGTTCGGGAGAAGAAACCAGTAGGGGCCAGTGATAAAGCTAGGCTTGAAGACCCATGACAGAAGGTGGTATTTGGCTGGGGTGTAGGGGTGGTCGGAGCCCCATAAGTGCCCGCCAAGAGGTGTGATGACCCTGGAGGATCCCTCAAAGGGGACCCCCTCCCCTGAGGATCCGTCCCAAGTCATGTCAGGTGAGTTAAGGGGGGTCTTTTGACGTCAGCCAAGGTAGCCTCTGGGGTCCACTCACAGGCCCAGGACAAACCAGATCAACTGCCCAGGCAAAGGCTGCTCGGGAACGACTCATAGAGCAAAGGCGGACACAAAGTCCTTGCTTCAAAAGTGACAAGCACATAAGTTGCCCTGAAACTGAGTGGGACTAGGGTTCTTAAAGTTGCTCTGGAAAAATATTTGAACATGTTAGTCACACATCCTCAGAAAAGTATCCTTGGGTAGAAACAGATAGCTGATCTACTTTGGTTGGGTGACATCTGTTTCTAACCTTGCTGTCAAATTAGTTCTCTCACTCGCTCTATCCAGGGCTTGATAGTGTTAACATACATAGTAGAGAAGGATACAGAAATTCTTGTAGTGGAAGAAATAAGTGAAGTATTATGGCTTGCATTATGCACGTAGGCAGAGTTGATGATTGTAGTATTCCATCCTGGCTTGCAAATCTACTACATAAATCCCCAGCTGGCATAAATCAGCCTAGCTTCATTGCCTCTATGGAGGTAAATTGATTTGTATTAATGAGGATCTGGCCCTGAGACTGTATTCCTGTCCATGCAAGGATGGAAATGCTCTTTAGTAAAATATTTAGACACCAATCAGTTATCAGAGCTCAATGCTGTGCATTTAGGAAGAGATATATGGCAGGTTTACATAATTAGCACGGTCTGTGTTGCTTTTGTACTAGCCCAGCAAGCACAGGGAAGCTGAAGAGATGCACTCACTCCACTTAGGAAACCATGAAACCTTTGAAAATGAGACTTCAGGTGCAGAGCTTTCCTTTCAGTGGTTGTACGGCTTTGCCAAAGGAAATTCATGATGCTGATGGTTCATGTTTACAGGAGTTAGCTCACAGAAAAGCAAGATGGGAAATTCCAGCTACCACTCTGTTGGATAAGAGGATCATATCACACATGTTGGCGGAAGTCAAATACCCTTGACTGGAGCAGTGAAATAACCCACCGACTCCTCTCTCTGCCCTGTAAGAAATGGGCAACAAAGAGCTTTCCTCTTAACTATTTGGCTTCTGCAGGATGTATCATGTACATGAACTAAATGGTGGTAGATAATTACCAAGTTACTGGCAGCACAGCAGGTGCAGTGGAAGATAAATAGTGAAAGGATTAGATCAATGGGCCCCTACAGGCTGGTGTATTGAGACTGCATTTGCATTTGACTCCAGACGGATGAAAATTCTTCCTTCAGAAGGTCCCTGTAGGGATATGCAAATATGTAGGGGTTTTTCAGAGAAGAAAAAAAAAGCCCTGAAAGGTGAAGCCCAAAAAGTGTTGTGGTTGTCTGTACCTGTGGGTGCAATATACAGTTCGAAAATATTACCCCCATGCTGCAAAACCTAATAGCATGACTGGATGGAACAAGACAAGTCAGGGTTTGTCTACACTGCAGTCCCGGATATGACTGCAGCTATTATAAACATGCCCACGCTAGCTTTGAACCAGCTAGCTGGGGTGCTGGTAGCACTGTGGCCACAGCAGCATGGAACCCAGTGTGGGCTGCAAAATGTGAGAAGCTGAGTAAACACACAGCTTGGAGCATGGAGCATGGACCTCAGCATGGGATAACAGCCCATATTTACTCAGCTTCTCAGGTTTTGCAGCCCATGCTGAGTTCCACGCTGCTGCAGTTCCACTGCTACAAATACTCAAGCTAGCTGTTTTAAAGCTCGCTCAGGTTAGATGAGTTTCAGTCTGAGCAGCGACTGCAGCACAGATGTACCCTTTAAGATGTGGGGGACCAAGCCCTAGGCTACTTTGTCTACCTCTTTCTTCACACAGACTAATAGTGTGGTTTTATTTAATCTCCTCAGAGGACAGCAAAGCATTACTCCCAACTGTGTGTTACCATTCCTATTTTCTCATATATTCCTGCATCCCTTTCAGATCAGAACAGGCCACAAATTGACTTTGCTAGCATCTATTTACCCGCAGCGATCCATACATCCCTCTTTAGTGTGTCTATGGCAATGCTAACATAACCAGTTGTCAGGGAGCAAAATCTATTGCCCGGGTAGGCCCATGTGCTCTGGAACCAGAAGCATTTTATATTGCAAGCTGTTGTGGTTCCTTCAGTGTGATGCAGGGGGCAAGCTAATTAACTCTGACCAGAGCCAATTAATATAAGCATGTTTGCAGAGCACTGAGTGGCAGTGTAAATTAGCTGGTCTGGGCACCACACTGTGTGAATGCCTGCTGTTAACCTCCCAGGCTGGAAGCAGCATGGTCAGGGGGAACTTATACGTTAGACGCAGACGGTGCTAAGTCCATGGAACGGTAACTGGTGGTGACGTTAAAGCGGGGTGGGCAAAATGCAGCTCGCTAGGCCATACCATTTGGCCTAGAGGGCCCCTAAAAATTTAGAAAATTAATATTTATCTGCCCCGGCTGCCTGTCATGCAGCTCTTGATGGCTTCCCTCCACCTAAAATAATTGCCCACCCCTGCATTGGTGTGTGCTGTGAACAGTCGCATGGTAAAGGTTAATACGGCTTCTTGGCTGCATCACTCTGACTTGCCACTAGAAGGCTGGCAAGACGGGGTAGGGGGTCGGAGCCAGATCACCTGGGGTCCATCGCTGCTTGGGATGGTGGGGGGAGCGAAGAGCTGGGAGCGATGAATCCTAGGTGCCGGAGGACTGCAAATTGCTTGTTTCATCTTCACGCGTTAGAGAAGCTGGAAGTCACTCTAACATGAGCTAGGTAGCACAGCCTGGAGGTAACCCTCAACTGAAGTGGCATAACTTTGAGATGCTCAGGAGGGCACTTAGCCTGAATTAATGAGCTTTAAGCTTTAAGATGCTCACATTTTAAATGCCTCTAGTATGGTTTAGATGTCATGTATAACTTCACTCTAACCTCAACCTCAGATCCCTAAAATGCCAAGCAGAATCCTACTGCAGCCAATATTTTCAAATTTCGGACAAAAGTCTCATTTCAGAGAAGCCATGGGAACATTGGGACAAATCTCTATATTTGAGCCTATCCTAGAAAATCCAGGAAGGTTGGTTGACTTCACAAGCTTTCCCATGAAAGTTGTGCAGCTGAATAAGTGTTTGTGAACATCCTTAGGATGCCTGGAAGAAAAGTACTAGTAAATACATGATGTACATTATCAGAATATTTCTTCTTGTTCTCCACGTAGTTTACAACTTTCCTACAGAAAGTATATATTACACATCATCCATAAGTACAGCAGTAAAACCTGAAAAGACAGGCCAGATTCTAGTTCATTTGAAATGTAGCTGCATTAAGCACTCTGAGAATTTGCTACTTGTTAGAACTTGCTCCACTGTAGTCTTTATTCAACTTTTCTTGGGGCACCTTTCACACCCTTGCCTGTCACTCACCAGTATGACTGACATCATGTGGAATGATCTTCCACTTCTAAGCTCCCTGCTAAGCAGCAACTTGCATCGACATAAAGAAAGGAAGAATACGGATCCTTCAAGAGCATCAAGCTGGCCATCGGCCAGCCCGGGCACAATATGGTAGTGACTGCCAAGCCAGCTGGGTCCATGATCTTCCAGCTGGTATAAAAGTTGCCAGGCAGCAGCCATTCTAAGGCTCTGCAAGCATTTGGGCATATAATACATGCCATGTGTTTTATGATTTTTATAACAAAGGAGAAAGTCGTTTGTTCAAACAGTCTAAATTTATATTTTTAAAATTCAACAAGTGGTTCATTGTAAAGCTATCTTGGCCTCAGTTATAAAATGCAGCATTTTGTTCCTCGTGTGCTACATTGTAATGGTCTCTTCTTGTTTAATCCAAATGCTGTAGCTAATTTATCTTCTTGGAGATTACAAGCTGTACTAACCTGCACAGCCTTGCTGCTGTATTGCTGTTACACAGTGATTGTTTTAGGAATAATCAATGGTAAGCAATTTTTTTTTTTCTGAGTGACTTCCCTTGGCAAGCTAGAGAGTCCCCCATGTTTTTTCTCCTCTTTAAGCCCACTTTAAAAATCCCTACATCATATTGAACATTGCATCCCCAGCTGAGGAGGACTGGACAGGGCTTCCTTTTGAGCAACTTGGTGTCACTCTTCTAGTACATGGAAGAATTAAAATGACCCTTTCTTCATAAAGAAGACACTGTCAGCCAACCTGCACTCAGAAAAAACTGAGAATGGCACTCAAGAACTTTGTTTAGAGAATCAGAAGTTTTCACTACTACAGCTAAACAAGAATTTCCTTTTATTAATAGTCTAATTAAGGATTTTAAACATTCTTTGGTCTGTAACCAGTTGGTATAGGGAAACAGTTATGTGCTGACTATACGTTAAGAAATCCTACCTTTGTTGTAGGGCGTTAGGGAACACTGTTCATTTCATTGCTGGGCAGAAGGCACCTTATAAACTAAATCAGAGATGTATAGCATACACTTTCCTAAGCAGAGGGTTTACTTCATCAGATGCTGATACCTCTCCCTATTATATTGTTGCCTGAAATTGTAGGGCAGTGGACTAGATCCCTGGTTGGTTCCATCCAGGTGCACTGTTCCTGTACATTTTCTGTTGTCCTCACCCTCACTCTGAAGAACAATGCCCCTTGCACTTTTTTGTGTCTCAAAAGCTTAAACATTCATTTAAATTTCCATTTTCTTTTGTATCTTTTAGTTTCACATTCCATTTAGAGTTTCTTTCAGCCCAATATGAAAATTCATGTGGAAACCAGAAAAGAAAACTTTATGTAAGAAAGCTTTATGTTATGTATTGATTTGTTTGAGGAAGTCAATTGTGGCAACTAAGAATCTGTCTCACTGGCATTTTGAAAAACACTAAAAAGTTTTAACAATGGCCATTCCCGTTCTTTAACACACATAATTCTGGCTGCAGCTCATAACCTGAATAGAAAAACAGAATCATAGAAAGTTAGGGTTGGAGGGGACCTCAGGAGCTCATCTAGTCCAACCCCCTGCTCAAAGCAGGACCAGCCCCAACTAGATCGTCCCAACCAAATCTTTGTCTAGCTGGGTGTTAAAAACCTCCAAGGACGGAGCTTCCACCACCTCGCTGGGTAACCTGTTTCAGTGCTTTACTACCCTCCTGGTGAGAAAATTCTTCCTAATATCTAAATTAAACTTCCCTTGCTGCAGCTTGAACCCCTTGTTCCTTGTTCTATCATCTACCACGACTGAACAGGCCAGCTCCATCCTCTTTTGAACCGCTCTTCAGGTAGTTGAAGGCTGCTATTATGTCCCCTCCCAATTTCCTCTTCTCTAGACTAAATAGGCTCAGTTCTCTCAGTCTCTCCTCAAAATTCATGTGCCCCAGCTCCCTCACCATTTTGTTGCCCTCCACTGGACTCTTTCCAATTTTCCACATCCTTTCTGTAGAGTGAAGCCCCAAACTGAACACAGTACTCCAGATGTGGCCTCACCAGAGCTCAATAGAGGGGAAGAATTGCTTCCCTTGACCTACTGGCAACACACCTACCAATGCAGCCCAGTATGTTGTTAGACTTCTTGGCAACAAGGGCACATTGCTGGCTCATATTCAACTTATTGTCCACTGTAATCCCCAGGTCTTTTTCTGCAGAGCTGCTGCCCAATCAGTCACCCCCAGCCTGTACTGGTGCATGGGATTAGTTCCATCCTAAGTGCAGGACTTTGCACTTGTCCTTGTTGAACCTCATGAGATTTCTTCTGGCCCAATCCTCCACTTTGTCTATGTCACTCCGAGTCCTAGCCCTGCCCTCTAGCATATCTACTACTCCCCACAGCTTGGTGTCATCTGCAAACATAGACAGCGGAAGGTCAGGGCTAACAGGGCTTAGCCCATCTCAAATGTGAGGCATCAGGTAGGGCTGCAAGGTGGGCTCCAGGCAGCTGCAGCAGGCGTGGGAAGGAGTGTGCACACAGTGGTGAGAGAGGGAGTGGGGCTGGGGCTGGGGCTGCACAGCCAGGGCAGGGCACAGGACCGAGCCATGAGCGGTTTGCCTGGGGGCCATGGCTCCTGCTGCTACGTGCAACCTGGGAGGGCATGTGGGGCGCATGCCCCTGAATCTGCATGCACGGCAAGGGTGGGCTGCCACTGTAGGCTGGGGCTGGGAATGCACAGGGCTCTTCCTGGTGTGGGGCTGGGTTGGGCTGTGCATTGGACAGGCAGCAGCAGCACTGGTAGGGGGCTATAGGGGGGCTGCAGCCACCACAAAATTCACCATAGACCCCCACAACCTCTCCTCCCAGCACTGCTGCCACCCACCCTGAGCACAGCATTGCCCAAAGCCCCTTTCCTGGAAAAGCCTGGCACAGCTGCCCAGTGCCAGCCCAGAGCAGCATCCCCACTATCACCCCACTCAGATCTGGGGCACATGTCCCCCCATTCCCTCCCCGGGTGCATGCAGCAACAGGAACCACCACCCCCTCACCACACTGTGCATCTCCAGATGAACTTTTTGTGGCTCCATCCCACACCCCACCCCAACTGTGCAGGGCCTGCCCCAGCCCACTCCCTCCCACACTGCCATGGGGGTTGGAGGGCAGATCAAGGCCTCAATGGTGAGGGAAGGAGCGGGGCACAGGCAGGAGCAGGGACTGGGGTGAGTGGGCCCTGGCCGGGCCAGGTGGAGGGACAAGCAGGGACCTGGGGGCACATGCTCCCCTGATTGGTGCATGGGAAAGAGGTGGCTGCCACTGTGCGCTGCGCTTTGTTCCCTGCTGCAGCTGCCTTAGGAGTGGCCGATGCCATGTGCCTGCCACCACTGGGCTGCACCACATCCCTGCCCGCCCAGTGGCGGGATGCACATGATGTCATCACATGGCTCTTGGGGCAGTGGGGCTCAAAGCACAGTGCACAGGTGCAACTGCCTCCACCTTGTGCGCAAATCAGGGAGGCACATGCCCCCTGGGCCTCCACTTGTCCCACCACCCATCCCAGCTGGGACCCCACTCACCCTGCCCTTGCTTCAGCCTATGCCTTGCTCAAGTGCTGGGGACTTGATCTAGCCCTCCCGTGGCCTTTCCCTTCTCCACCACCCCTTCCCCCACAGACTTACCAGCACATGCTGAGCCCCTGCAAACAATTTTCTCTCTCCATGTCTGCAAACCTGCTGAGGATGCACTCTAGGTCATCTTCCAGGTCATTGATGAAGACATTGAACAAAACTGGCCCCAGGACCAACCCCTGGGGCACTCCACTTGATACCGGCTGTGAACTAGACATCAAGCCATTGATTACTAATCTCTGAGCCCAGTGCTCCAGCAAATTTTCTATCCACCTTACAGTCCATTCATCCAGTCCATACTTCTCTAGCTTGCCTGCAAGAATGTTGTGGGAAAGCATATCAAAAGCCTTGTTAAAATAAAGGTACATACGTATGAGTTCTTTGCCTCGATCTTCCTGAGGGGGGACCGGGACATCCCTCCCACTGGAGGAATGTATACCCCCTCGGAAATCGCTGCTAGGCCGAGGGTGAGGGTTGACCTGGTGGAAGGGCTTCTGGAAGGGCTGGACGTCTTTAAGTCGGC
>JAGPOW010000261.1:19280713-19302474 GCA_030014935.1 Caiman crocodilus
GGCCCAAGGACCGAGCCCTGGGGGACCCCGCTGCTCACATCTCTCCAGGTCGAGTACGACCCGTCCACCACCACTCTCTGGGAGCGCCCTGCCAGCCAGCTCCTGACCCACTTAACCGTGTAGGGGTCAATGCCACAGCTCCTTATGTCCAGCTTGAAACGGTTTTACAGAAGTTTATAACTGTTCAACCTTGTCATTCCTTGTGGTGCTCTGGTGAACAAACGTTCCCCCAGATACTGGTGGTCACCCCGATAAACTTATAGGTGGCCACCAGATCACCCCTGAGCCTGCACTTTTACAGGTTAAAGAGTCTCGTAGATCTCATAGGTGAAGTGTATAAGGTCAGTAATATCTTTGTCTCTGTATTCTGAGTTGTAATCTTGTTCCAACAGTGAAATAGTGAAATTGAAATGAAACAAAAAGTATTGAAACACCTTTCAAATGAAATGAGGGCACAGCCCCACAGAGCACAGCCCTGGTTCTGCCTACCTCCTGCCACTGGGATGTGTGAGGAGCTGATTGGAGCACAGTGCCGGCTCTGCCCGCTTCCCGCTGCTGAGCTCCATGGGGCTGGCAAAGCCAATTGGAGTGCAGTCCGGTTGCAAGATATGGGCAGAGCCAGGGCTGTGCTCCACCTTCTGCTGCTAGGCAGAGCTCCATGAAACCTGGTGCTGGGCGCGGGCTGCGCCCAGCACTGATCCCAGGCAGCAGCAGCAGCCTCCTGTCATCTGGCACAGACCCAGGGGCCCACGCCCTTGGGAAGAGTTCAGTCCCACAGCCCTCCCCGGGGTGCGGGCCCCCAGATCTGCACCTGTATGACAGGAGGCTGCTGCTGCCTGGCCCCAGCAGCAGCATCTGTCTTCCCTGGCGCTGGGTGGGGGATGCACCTAGCACCAGTCCCAGGCAGCAGTGTGGCAGCCTCCTGTCATCCGGCACAGATCCGGGGGCCTGCACCCCCAGGAGGAGTCCTTACATCCCTGCATCCCTCTCAGGGGGTGTAAGCCCCTAGATCTGTGCCCTGGATAAGAGGAGGCTCAGGCTACCTCTCCCACCTGGGACCAATGCAGGGTGCAGGCCTTGCCCAGCCCTAGACAAGATTGCCACTGCTGCAGCTTGAGCATCCTCTCATCAGGTGCAGATCTGGGGGCTCACACCCCCTGGAGGAGTCTGGCACAGCCCTGCAGCCCTCTCAGGGATGCGGACCGCCAGATCTGTGCTCAGATGACAGGAGGCTGCTGCTACTGCCTATGGCCAGTGGCAATATCTGTCTTTCCCAGCACTGGTTGTGGGCTGCACCCAGCGCTGTTCCCAAGCAGCAGCAGCAGCCTCCTGCCATCTGGCATAGATCCAGGGGCCTGCATTCCCAGGAGGACTCCAGCCCCTGCAGCCCTTCTGGGGGTGTAAGCCCCCAGATCTGCATGCCGGATGACAGGAGGCTGCTGGCAACTTTTGGTTTCAAGACTTTGAGGTTCAATTTCCAAGAAACCTCTGCACCTATTTCCTTGAAACTTGGCAGGATCCATGCCCTCAGAAGGTATCATCCCTGCAATTTGTATCTGAATCAAGCAGCAAATGAAAACTTTTTAGACATGTTCATGATTCCCCATTATATTCTATGGGTGAAATGTCGAAACAAGTCAAAACAGCAGAACAGTTTCAATGACACAAAATGGGACAGAGCTTCAAAATGAAATTAAACAATGAAATGAAACACTGTCCCTTTGAAATGGTGAAACGGACATCAAAACAAAACAGTGGTGCTTCACACAGCCCTAGTGCCCAAGGAACAAGCCTTCCTGTCTCTAAAATTTATGAATTTTTTTTAATTGCCCAGAATCAAGCAGAATCTAAAGAATTAAAACATTATTCTAGAAAATATAAGGTACACACACAGGATGTTTGTATTAGTATGGTTATCCTTTGAAGCCAGATACTGACAGATAAGATTTTCATTTACATTAAGTCTACTTTGCAATGCAGCAAAAAAGATAAAAGGGCCTTTCACCCATAAGGGATACTACTTTACAGAGCCAGTATAAATGGTTGTGCCTCTACTGCAAGTATTAACTCAAATTATATACACGGGAGGTTATTCAAATTAGCTTGAGTGAAAATGATCACACTACCAAATGACATAGCACAGAGTGACTGGATTATTGCAGAGCCTAAACAGATTAGGAGCAGACAGCACTTGTGTTAGAACTTGATGAACTGTGCTAACTTGATCTTTAGCTGATACTTCCTAGTGGAGCAGTAAATTTGAGTTTGCTTGAGTTTGGTTCTGCTTTCAAGGTGTTTTTGGTGTGCAGACAGGTCTCAAATTAAGGACAAAGGCTCCAATTATAATTCAAGTTACCCTTGCAATGAGGACAAGCTATTAATATAAATGAGAATCAGGCTCAATTTCAGTTTTAAATTACAGATTTAGAAATGCTTGAATGAGAGGAATTAATCCTGGCTTCCAAATAACTTCATTAGAGCCATTTCAAATAATTTATTTTCAATGATCCAAGATGAATTATCTTTAGCTGACATGAGATGATTAACCTTTAATTTTATGAGTAGCTAGTAAAGTTTATCAAACATTGCTGTCTGTCACAGGAGGCTTGTATCATTTTAAATGGCTGAGAATCAGACTGATCTTTTCTGGCTTATTTATTTATTTTAAATTTGTTTGCAATATGCTTTTACATTCTATTTAATTTGGGGGTTTTGTTCTTGGCACATTTTGTTCCAGATCTCATGCTGACACGGTCACTATAATCTTAAGTAAATAAATACACTTTAAACATACAAATAGCAAGAGAGTAACTGTAGTGGGAGACTTTGAATCTGCACACTCTTGTTCACTGCAGCCAATGATGCTGAGCGTCTCCATAAACACTTGGAATTATTAGGAACTGCAGCATTTCTGTAGTCTTTTAGCTTTCTTGAATTCTTTTTGGCATTTCTCAAAAATCCATGAGTATTTATGAAGACATGTGCTTGCACATACACTAAAGTCTGTGAATAGATTGCTGATTTCCCTAAAAATATTTGCTTTTTATGAAGCAGATGTCATTAGCAGTTTAACAGGAGTGCCCCAGTGAAGCTTATAATTTGAGAACAGCTTTGTAGTATACATCTTGTAGAATGTATACAGACCTTTACTCAGCTAAACAACCAGACTGCAGTAGGATATAAGAAGGTCTGAAAAACTCCAAAAAACAATATACCCCAGTGTGTTCTAGAACAGCCAGATCTGTGGTAGCTTTACAAACACATCCTTACAAAGATCTATGCAAGAGTTTGTCCAAGCACTGACAGAGCCCACATGTGTACAGGACATGGTCATCATGGGCGACTTCAATAATCCAGACATCTCTTGGGAGGAACGCTGTGCCAGATCAGATTGGTCTTGTTCCTTCCTGACCTTCGTCAAAGAGCTCTTCCTGACTCAGAAGGTGCATGGGCTAGAGGTGACATTCTGCTAGACTTGGCCCTGGCCAAGTCTTGATGACTTAAATATAGGCGGCTGTCTAGGCAACAGCAATCATGAAATCATCACATTCGTTGTCCTCTATAATGTGGTGGAAAATCCTTTCCCTAGGACTTTATGAGCGTTAATTAACCAACTACTTGTCTAGGCACACAAGTCAGAGAGCAGGGTAGAAGTATTGAACTTCAAAAATGCAAATTTCAAGAAGCTCAGGTCCCTAGTAAGGGAAATGCTGGGGGACCAGAGGCTGAAGGTGAAAGGTGTGCATGAAGCGTGGTCATTCCTTTTTAGGATGTGATCCTTGAAGCACAAAGGAAATCCATTCCCATGTGGAGAAAAGGTAGCAGAAGGGCTGGGAAGCCCTCCTGGCTAAACAGGGACATCATGGTCCTCTTAAGAAAGAAGAAAGAGGCTTATAAACAATGGAAGCTCATGGAAGGCCCCAAGGAGGACTATAAAACAACAGCCCACACTTGTAGGGAACAGATTAGAAGGGCTAAAGCAGTGACTGAACTTAAATTAGCAATGGGAATCCAGGACAACAAGAAATCCTTCTTTGGGTACATAGGGAACAGGAGCAAAACAAATGGGAGTGTGGGGCCATTGCTCAACAACTCAGGACACTGGTTACTAGTAGTGTGCAAAGTGGGCCCTATTCAATTCAGATTCAGATTCAGCTCAAATCAGGGACGGTGATTCGATTCATTGATTCAGATCATTGTCCCTGATTCTATTCGGCCAAATTCAAATCTGAAGATTTGATGCTGATTTGGAGAATCAGCGATTCAGCCATAGACACAGCTGTAAATGTTTTTTCTACATATCTAGAGGTACTGACATGGCTTGTGAATGCTGCAGTGCTGGGACACTTGGAGCAGCCCACAGGAGTGTGGGGGAGCCCTCCACTTGCTCAGCAGCGAACCCAGAGGTGGACTGGAAGTACTTCTGGTCCACTTCTAGGTCCACCAGGGAGTGCACTGGGAAGGGCCACCACATCCCCCAGCTCAGCAATCAGCCACTGACCCCAGGTGCCCCACCCCCCGCCCCAGACTCAGGAGGCACCAGTTGCCAAGCAACGGGAGGTGCAGGGTTGCGGGGGAGGCCATGTGCTTCCTGGCAGACCCAAAAATGGACTGGAAGTGCTTCTGGTCCACTTCCAGGTCTTCTGCCAAGAGCACTGGGGAGCCCCCCATGCACCTGTGGGACACTCCATCCACCCACCATTGCACTCACAAGCCACCTGCTACCTAGAGATATCTAGAAAAAACATTTAAAACTGTGTCTGTAGCCAAATCACTGGATCATTCTGAATCTCTCCAAATCGATTTGGAGGGATCTGATTCAATTTCAAGAGATTAAAGAGTCCTCTGATTCCATTTGGATTCAGAGATTCAGTCACCAAATTGGACCAAATCTCTGCTGAATCAAATCAGGGACCAAAGCTTTGTACAGCCCTAGTGGTTACCAGCACTCAGGAGAAAACTGAATTCCTGATACACTGCTTTGCCTCAGTAGTTCACTGGGCCAAGGAAAAAATCATGCCAGGTAGGGTGCAGAATGAGCAGGGTAGTAATGATTGCCTTCTTACTATTGCTGTAGAAATGGTGTGTGATCAATTAAAAAAATTAGACATATATAAGTCAGCAGGACCAGGTAAACTTTATCCAAGAGTGCTGAAGGAGCTGGCCAAAGTCATCACAGAACCCCTGGCAAAACTCTTCCGCAACTCGTGGCATTCTGGAGAGGTCCCTGATGACTGGAAGAGGGCCAATGTTGTGCCTATCCAGAAGAAAGGGAGGAGAGAGGACTTGGCTAACTATAGGCCAATTAGCCTATAACCCTACCTCTAAAGTACACCTAACTTAAATTTGGGGTGGCCATTTTTAGACTGATCTAACTGTCCTGAACTTCTGTACAGTTCCCAGCACAGCCTCACACCTAGGAAACCCTAGCTGCTGGCCCCAACACGAGGACGACACTTTTCCTATCCACCCCCCTGGGCACCAAGCTATTTTTAGTCCCACAGCCTCTTCTCCCAGCTTCAGATTGACAACACTCCCCCTCCCCCTGCAAACCAGCCCGGCCAAACCCCTCACCCTGTAAACCATCCCCAGTGCTGCTTTTGCTGGCACTTACCAGTGTTGGGAACTGAACAAGTAAGCTGGGATGGTGGGAGGGGCAAGCAGGTTGGGGGGGTTGTTTTTTGGGGGGAAATTGGTGGGCTAAAATAGCCCATTTCTGGCGGGGGGAAAGAGTGCACCCCCCACAGACCCCACAAGCCCCCTTGATCCTGCCAAACCCTCCCAGACCTCAGCAACCCCCACCCCCACCTGCCTACCTGATCCCCCCTGCAGACCCTGCTGGTGCCCCTGATACCCTCCATCCCCCCATGGATGCCACCTGCCCCCCTAACCCTTCAACCTCCCTACAAGGCCCCTCATTCTGACTTACCTGAGATGAGGTGGCCATTTTTAATTCAATCTAACCTCCTCTTGACCTCCTTCAATGTCCATAGAAAGCCTTAGTTAGTCTATAAGGTGAAAATCTATTCTGCCTTTATATAAAACATACACCAAGTTACTGATCCAGTCCAACTTCCATTGAAATCAACTGGAGTCACACCTTCAAAGGGAGCAGGACTGGATCCTAAAACAATAAACAGTATCATAAAAGCCTGTAAAACGTAACAGTCACTAAAACATCTTAAATCCTTCCGAGAAGTATTTGCACACATTCTCAGCCCACCCACTCTCTGTACTACTCCTGTGCAAAACCGAATAATTTATTAAATGTATTGTCCATGAGTTTGGGCACCAAAAATATTCTCATGGCGATCTTGAAGATGTTGAGAGTCATACCTAGGAATATAGGAATAGAGGAGTGGAAGGGGCCCCCTTGGCCATTGAGTCCTGTGCTCTGAGTGCATATGTAGTCTATTAAGGGCACGTTTACATGTGCTTCATGGGCAGGGGGCAGCGGTGCTTTAACTAGAGCAGCTCCAAGAGCCGCACTACTTAAAGTGCCACCACATCTCATGTACCAGCATCTCCGCGCTTCAAAGGGGCAGTAGAGCCACTTGAACTAAAGCTCCTTCAACAAGCTTTGTTTCAAGTGCCCCTGCAGCCATTTTGAAATGCATGGATGCTGATACATGAAACAGAGGTGGTTGCTGGAGCATGGCAATTCCCACACTCCAGCTGACTCAATTCATTGAGTCAGCTCTGATGCACTGGAATTCCAGCACATGGTAGCAGCCTTGGCACTTGTGTATAAGCACCCTTACTGAAGAAATCCCCAAAGTTCCCACTGAAGCCCTTACCCACAAAAAACAATACCTGCAATACCCTAGAGAATACTATAGATAAAAGCAGGGAGGCAAGCTCACTGCCAGTGTCCTTCCATTCTAGTGCTAGACAAATAGTTGGTTAATTAACACTCATGAAGTCCTAGGGAAAGGACTTTCCTCCACATTATAGAGGAAGACAAAATCCCTTCACTGTCCTTGCCAATCTGACCTTGGAGAAATTTGATTCCTAACCCAAAATTTGGCAATTAATACGTGCCATGTGCCACAAAACACATTTATAGAGAGCAAACACATTAATCAAAATCAATCTATATCTTAGTAGTTTATTCAGAACGCTTATTTAGCAACACACTTTGATCCCTAGTCAGCTTTAAGCATAGAAGTACTACTATTGATTTCAATTAGACTTAAGGCAAGCGGTAGAGATCCCCATTAACTTCTTTGGGAAAGGAATTATGCTCAATTTAAAAATCATAATCTTGTCTTTTGTTGGACCAAATACTAAATTGATTGTCCATTACAAATAGTTCACTCAGCATTTACCATCAGTTTTGTAATGTAAACGCATCAATTTTCTTTTAGGCTTGAGCTCTTCATTGTTCATGATTGAAGCCGCTAAAATCAATGGAAGTCTGTTAGAGTACGGATGGAACAACAGGCGAGATTAAAGGCTTCCTGCGTTAGTCTTGTATGAGATGAATTGCTTTCCTCTTTTTCCAACAGATAAAGTGGATCTTGAATGTTGATAATGTACTTTCTCAAGTGCAGGCTGAGGTAGAAAATTATTTTCTTGGAATTTAAGGCAACTGAGTAAAGGAGACCCATTGCTGTTTAAGCCTCCAGTCAAATGTACTAGTAGGGCAATGCAGAAAGACGTTAAGTGCAGAACAGCAGCTTGTCTGGTAGACAGTAAGGAATTAAATAATATTAGCCCAGAAAAGGTTTTCTATTCTCCCCAGGCTTCTAGACAATGAGTTTTTCCTGATCTGAGTTCCTGTGAGAGAATTTCTACTCACAGTAGTAATATTACAAAGAAAAGGCTATCATTGTGCAACATTGGGCCACAAGGTGAAGGGACAGATAATGGATGTTTTCTTTTTCCTCTATTGTGCCTCAATAAATAGAAACCCAGACATTGCCTCCAGACTATTGCTGGACAGTGTCAACAGGGAAACAAAGTAACCCCAATTAGACAAGTATAGTATGCCACAAATGGTCATAATTAAGAACAGTTAAGCTCCTTCACATTTCCAGTTTCCATAATTTATAAATAAAAATAGTTATTCCAGTTCAAGGACTCCACATAAAAGGATTATTAACATTTTTAAAAACACAAAGAACAGCCAGCAAAGGGATAAGCAAAACTGGTCTTGAAGGAGTCATCAGTTTTTAGTTACAGTGGTATCAAATGCTGGTAAACAGTACATTATGGATGGACAAACAGTGCTTTCTTGCTACTTTAGAGATAAAAGCAAGGGGCTCACAAGAATACATGGAGAAACGTATGCAACGGATATTCAAAATTCAAACTGTAACAGTTGATTCTTTCATTATAACATGCTGGATAGAATATTACTACCTAAGGCAGCGATATGGCTCTCATCAGTATAGCACCTGAGCACTTCACAATATTCTATGATCTTTATCCTCATAACACCACTGGGATGTGGAGAAGTGCTATTACCCTCTGTTTACAGATGTGAAACAGAGACATGATAATGGTAAGTAAATTGCCTAAGGACAAACAGAACGTTTGTGACAGAGCAAAGAAGAGAAACTATACCTCCCAAGTCCAGAATTAGAGGCCTATCTATTAAGTCATCAATCCTTGAAATACTCCTAGTTAAAGGAAAAATTTTTAAGACAACATAAAAAAACCTCATTATTAGTTGTAGCTCCTAAGACAGTAGCAAAATGGAAGCAAGAGCAAGCCTTAGGGAGAAAAGAACTGGTGAAAGAGACCATGGAAAGTATTTGCAATGGAAAAAAAAATAACGGATTGCAAAATAACTCTGAAGGCTTTCACATAGTACAATTGCCCCTCTGAGCATTTGTGGCAGAAAACCACAATCAACTTATGGTTAGTGCAAAATAGAGCTCTAACGTTCAATGTATTAATGATATGAAAGGTTGTCTCATTAAAACAGTTGAATCATGTTCTGTGATTGACATTCAAATGTCCAAATAATTCACACCGTAAGTTGTCTTGTTCTGTGCTTTTTTTCCTCTTTTATGAAATAAGCATCTGGTTCCCTGGCAAATTCTACAAATGATGATGTACAATACACCTCAATTAATAGAAAACCCTGTTGCTTGAATCAAAGTCATCTTCACTGACTGTAAGTGAGGTTTAGAGAATGGAACCATCTGGCTTCCCCAAGGCCAGGAAACACAGCAGGGCTAAGGGGACTGAGACATACAGCTTAGCTAAAAGTGTTTTAGTCTTACTTTGTTCTACTGAACTTTCTGGCCTGGGACAATTTTTTTATGGCCTGACTCTCCCCTAAGTAAAGTCAGTGACTGAATCATATTCTAATTCCTTAAACACTTAGGGACTAATAGGCTTGATTTGTAACTATTATTATGAAGGTCATTTATATAGCATTTTAAGTTTTTAAATGTTATGCTGTATTTTTTCCATATCACTGCTTAAATTTACATATAATTTTACAATCTCAAAGAGAGGGTGTGGAAAATAGTATTGCACTTGTGATAAAAAAAGTAATGGCTAGATAATGTGAGCCCTTAAGTTAGGACTTAGAATATGATCCAGCCACTGACCTCACTCCAGGCAGAATCAGAGCATAAAAAAGGTTGTCCAAGGGTAGAAAGTTCAGTAGGACATAGCATGACTAAAACATTTTAGCTAAGCGATGTGTCTCAGTCATCTTAGTTTTTAAGATTCCTGTCCTTGGGGAAGCTAGATGATTTCATTATCTAAACTTCACTTACTGTCAATGAACATGACCCTGATTCCAGTAACAGAAGGAGGGGTAAATCCCCAGCGGTATAAATTACACCTGCTTAGGTTTCATCTGTTCATGTCCATTCCAAAGTAACTGTTGAGGAAAGGTTTGGAAAAGGTACCTGCTCCCCTACCACCCAAAGGTAAAGAGCAGAAAAAGCTGCCTCCTGTGTGCACTTACCATGTGGTAATTGCTCATTTTGTTACATCTGATCCTTGTATAATTTATATTAGTATACAAAATGAATCATAGGACATGTAACCCATTCTTCGTGCATCATTCAGACACCGAAGAGAAAGAGCAAGAGTGGGGAAAAAAAGAGAGAAATGCCTTGGTCTTTAGGTAAAAAATGGAAGGGACTGATACAAGATTACTCCTCTATTTTTCCTTTTGCCCTGATCCAACAGTCCAGAGTACATTATTAGGATTATTTGTGGCTTGAGCCACTGGGGCATGAGGCAGTTAAATAATAAGGAAGACCTGAAGAGGATCCTGTGTGTTTGATTCTGACTAGTTTGTACACTTTTTGGCCAAGAATGATTTACTGATCAAGACAGCAAGTCAAATGGAGGTGGCAGGGAGAGTTACCCTTTGTTTATATGGTCAATACTACTGATGAACAAGTACTTAAGACTAGAAGAAGCAATTTAAAGAAATATGAACAAATGAGTAAATAACTGAAGTGTGTGGTAGGTGCGGAAAGCCAAGGTTAAAGAGGAAGTCAGAACAGTATGAAGGGGGACGAATGGGAATCAAAAGCAGAGGTGAAGGCACACATATGGAACCAATGGTGGGAAGTGAATACTGGGAATAAATGAAGGAGAGGACTGCAGATCATGAAAGGAGCAAGGGTCAGGATGGGAAAGGAAGAGCATTGTTAAAGGAGGGCTAGTGAAAGAGAGATGGAATTCGGGCAGTGAGACTGGAAGGGAAGCACTGTTTAGTAAAGACAAGGTCAAAAAGCTGACCCAGCTGGTGAATGGAAGAGTCACTCAAAGCTGAAGATCAAACAGAAGGTTAATGAAAGAAAGTGAACGGTATGGAATCGGACAAGTTGTTGATGTTGAAACTAGTCTCTTAGGCTAGGGACAGAAAGTTACACATAAATCGGTTTAAGTGGTCAGCAACTGGTTTAATCCTGTAACAGAACAGGAGTTCGGTATGCATAAACCCCCACTTCAGGAGGGACATGGATAAGCTTGAGAGAGTCCAGGGAAGAGCCACCTGCATGATCAAAGGGCAAGAGAGCAAGCCTTACGCGAAGAGGCTGAGGGACATCGGACTCTTCAGCCTGGAGAAGAGAAGACTCGGGGGGGCTTGGTGGCAGCCTAGAAGTACGTAAGGGGGTGCACCAGGATCTGGGAGAACACTTCTTCATCTGGGCTTCCCAAGGGATAACAAGGTCTAATGGCCACAAACTTCTAGAAGGCCAATTTAGATCAGACATAATGAAAAAGCTTTTTATGGTCCAAGTGTCCAGGGTCTGGAACAGGTTCCCCCTAGAGGTGGTGCAAGCACCTACTCTGGACTCATTCAAATAGAATTTGGATGCTTATCTTGCAGAGGTCATTTGACCCCAGTAGACTTCCTGCCTATGGCAGGGGGGCTGGACTCGATGATCTTGCAAGGTCCCTTCCAGCCCCTAATGTCTATGAATCTATGAAATTAGTTTCCAAATGGCCCAAACTGGTTTAATATAAACCTGGTTGAATGTAGTATCAAACTTAACTAATTTGGGTCAAACCAGTTTATGCACAATCTGTCCTAGACCCATTTCTGGTTTAAGTTAAACCAGAATCTTCCAGCATTAGAGCATGCTCTGCAGCCCTGGGCAGGGCTGTACTCTGCTCCAGAGAGAGGGCTAGCCCCGCTCCCCTGCTCTGTAGCCCAAGCAAGGGGGCCATGGCCAGACACGGGCTCCCTGGGTGAAAGGGACAGGACAGAGGTTTATCCCCCACTTTGTCCCAGGGGACCCCAGCCGGAGTCTGCCAGCCCCAGCCACTGCCTCCTTCACTCACCTGCAGCCAGAAAAACCTAGGCTGCGGTCCCTGGCAGGGTCAAGGGAGAAGGGATGGAGGGAAGAATTAACCCTATCACCTTAATGGGATTCTTCTGAGGCTGCATCTGGCCATACCCCCACTCCTGCCACTGGTGCAGCGGAGGGAGGGTGGGGGACCCTGATGGGGCAGCATTCCCTGTCAGCATGCCCTGGGGAGTGCAAGCAGCAAGGGGGGTTATTCCCCTCTCCCTTTCCTGTCTCACTGGGTCCCTCTGCCCCTCCCCTTGCTGCTCCAGCAGCAGGGGCAGGGGTCTGGCCAGATGCCAGCTGGCACGGTCCCATTAAGGTAAATGGGGGCAGGGAAGGGATTAATCCTTCCCTCCATCCCCTCTCTCACCAGGGACTGCAGCAGGGGTTTGCCAGCCCTGGCCACAGCCTCCGTTATTCACCTGCAGCCAGGCAGGGAGGGGATTAATTCCTCCTTCTGTCCCCTCTTTTCCTGGGGACCGTAGCTGAAGTCTGCCAGCCCCAACTGCCACCTCTGCCAATCGCTTCCTGTGTGGGTTAAGTGGAGGAATAAGCCCCCACCCTGTTCGCTTTGCCAGACACTGGAGGGAAGGGGCAAATAACCCCCCCTTCCTGCCCCCTTCGCCTAAGGGGGCCATGCCAGCTGCTTCTGGCCATGCTGCCACCCTTGCCACTGGAGAGGTGAGGGAGCAGGAACCCATATGGGGGCAGCAGCCCCTGTCAGCCATGGTTTCCTGGGGAGCACAAGCCTCTTCCCAGCGGGGGCCTGCACTGCAGGCTGGAGCAGGGTGAGCAGAGCTGCCACAGACTGTGCGGGACAAACAGTGGCACTGGTGCTTGGAGGGAGGGGTGGGCATAGCCCACAATGCCCCGCCCCCACAATGGGAAGAGGTTTTCACTCTGTGAGAAACTGTGACTGGGGATGCGGCCCCTATCAGGGTCCCTGCCCACTTGCCACTCCAGTGGCAGGAGTGGCAGCATGGCCAAAGGCTGGCTGGCATGGTCCCCTTAGGTGAGGGGGTAGGGAGGAGATTTATTTCCCACTTTCCTCCAGTGTCTGGTGAAAGAGGCAGGGAGGGACCTTATTCCGCTGCTTTCCCCATGCAAGGAGTGATGGATGGAGGCAGCAGCCCTGCTGCAGTCCCCAGGAGGAGAGGGGACAGAAGGAGGAATTAACCCCCTCCCTGCCTGGCTGTGAGCAAGCAGTAGAGGCAGTGGCTAGGACTGGCAAATGCTGGCTGTGGTCCCCTGGGGAAAGAGGGTGTGGAGGGGAGAAATAAATCCCCTTCCTACTCGCTTTGCCTCAGGTGGCCATGCCGGCCAGCCTCTGGCCATGCCCTTGCCCTTCTCACTGCAATAGTGAAGGGGGAGCACCAGACAAACTCTAGCCCAGGTTCACGCAGGACAGGGAGGGGAAATTAAACCCTTTCCCTGACCAGTTCATTTGAGACTACTGCCATGTCTTGGCCATGCTCCCCCTTCAGCACAGCTTCCCTGCAGCCAAGGGTATGCTTTAGCACTCCCCTCCTTCTGGCATGAGCCTGCATTTCCTGAGCCAAAAGGGAATGTCTATTCACTTGCAAATTTGTTCAGTCTAAGCAGGTTAGACTATCCTGCAAAGATTGAATCAATTCAGGCTCTGGCTTTTTGAATGTCTGTCCCTAGGATGGAGGTAGGGGATGAGATAATAAGAATCAACCTTAGCACTGGATTCAGCAGGAAATAAATATTTAAAGCCAGGATCATGAGAGATAATGACTAACTGGTAGAAAAAGGAGACAGATAGTGGGAAGTGGCTTCGTAACAGGTGAAGGTGAGAGTGATAAGGACATAGGTGCTGAAGCAACAGGAGGATGAGAGTAGGACACAAATACCATCACAGCAACCAACCTCTCAATGACACACCCAAAGAGGCAAAACTACAGATGTAGAATAAGAAGCTGAAGAAAATACCTGACAGCAGAAAAATGGACATTCCAGCAGCCGAGTCCTTACACCAGGGGCTGACAAACCATGGCAAAGGTGGTGATGTCTCAACTGCCTACATACCAGAGTTGGATGGTATAAGGAACTAATGAAAAAGTGGGGCTATACCATTGCTTCAGCCACCTGTGACTGTGGCACAGGGCCTCTGACTATTCAACACCTGCTGCTCAAAGGCATATGTACAACGAAAGATCCTGCAAAGCACAACAAATGAGAACAAGTACATATAACAGCATGGTTAAATGTGGTATAAAGAACAAAGCCAGATTAACCCTTTAGTGGGCCCTAGGCAAACAAACCTTTGGGCCTGGGCCCCTTGAGATTCCCATCCTCATTCCAGCACTGCCGCCCGTGGGGAGCCCAACACATTTCAAAGAGAGGGGAGTGAACGTGGGAGGTGTGTATAGTGGAGGTTAGCAGGGGGTGTGGTTGTGAGTGGGGGAGGCAATAGGGTATGTGGGGTGTATGTGTGGGAGGGGGGTTGTGGAGGTAGGGTGTGGGTGTCTGGGATGTGAGAGAGGGTGGGGATTGTGGAGGATCCCCCTCCCACACTTCCCCCATGCCACACAGCCCCTGCCAGCAGTGGCAGCAGCCCTCAGGGAACTTGTGGCCTGGGAAGCACCAACACCTTGCCACATGCAGCTTTGGCCAGTGCTGCATGGTGCTGGTGAAGAGCACAGCCCCACTGGCCACCTCTGTTACTGGACTCTGCACAGCCCACGTGCAGCTCCGTGCTCTCAGGAGAAGTGGTGTGGGCTGGAGCTGGCTGTCCTCCCTGCTCCCCACTTCCCAGGACCTGCAGGCAGGGGCAGGAAAGGCAGCTGGCTCCAGGCCTTCCCCAGTAGTGTGGAGCTGCATGCACCCATGGAGCCTGGCACGAAAGAGGTGGCTAGTGGGGCTCTGCTCCTCACTCATGCCATACAGCAATGGCTGGAACTAGGCCTGGGTCTGCACAGGCCACAAGTGCCCCAAAGACTGCTGTTGCCAGCACCCAAATTCCCCCACTCTCTCTTATATCCACATCAAACCTCTCTCCCCCTGGCCTCAGCTCCATGATCCTGCTGCCCCCCTGGGTGCAGGCTCCATACTCCTGCCCAACTGCAGGCCCCTACCCATCCTCTTTCTGTCTGGTACTTGGAGTGAGCCAGACACTGGAGAAGGCACACAAATCCCTGGGGTGGCAGCAGCCCCACTTGGAAGCTACATGCTGACCAAGTCAGGCCCTTCTGCAACCGCAGTGGAGGGCAGGGCCAGTCACACAGCTGCTGTGGGAGGAAAGACTGGGCCCCCTGCAGCTCAGGGCCCTAGGCATGTGTCTAGTTTGCCTATGCATTAATCCAGCCCTGATAGAGACACAAGAAGAAGTCTGCAAGCTTGAAATTGTGGAAAACGTAGGGGTAACAACAGATGGAGGGAGAAAACCGGAGGGCACAAGGGATAAAGAGGTTCTGAACCAGAGTAAACTATGATTTTTGAAGAAAGAGCAGGAGTTCCCAGCTGGAAATAATGAAGGGGAACATGGAAGGAGCAGTGGGAACAAGAGCAGCAGGAATAAAGCCTGAAGGGGCTGACACCCACTAACCTTTGATGAACATAGGCATGAACAGGAGAAACTCACTATTGACCTCAAAGCCTTCAGAACAATCCCTCTAAACATTGGAATCCCCTACTTTGAGCTCCTGAAACTCTCAAGTGAGTCTTTTGTCATTTGACAGTGTACTGAAACTCATATAAAAGTATTTAATGCATAATATGTAAAAAAATCCTTTCTTAAAATAACTCATTAACATGAATTAACATCATCACCAAGTCAGAAATTGCTTTTTGTGACTGTTCTTAAGCAGTCACCTAATATTCACTATTTAAGCTATGACTCCATCTGAAAACCTAGAGGGTATTCACTGAAAGCGGGTGCAAATGGGCATGAACTCAATGTTAGTTTCATAAGAAATCTAAAGGAAGAGTATAAAATATTGTTTTCTAGGTTATGCCTGGATCAGCCATAGATCGACTTTTGCATTTTAGTTAATGATCTCTCAGGATGCAATATAATAATGATTTGTCACCACACGTGAGTTACAGTTGTTCTTGGTTATGCATGTGTAAGATAGAGGGGGAAAGGGGTGAATGTAAAGGAAAAGGATGTAAAGAAACTACCATTGGAGCTAGACTGCTTTGGGGAGAAATGGCAGTGAATGGTGGGTGGCGTTTAAAGAGAGAGGAATTTGGCTTGATTTATCACAAAATGAACCAAGACCATGATTAATATGCCATGGGTCTATACCTGTCCTAATCACTTTCCTTGTACATTTTATCTCTCCCCCTTCTAGTCTGTCTTTGTCTTTTTATGCTGTACGTTCTTCAGGGCAAAATCAGTACCTGCATCTGGAAAGCACCTAACATATTTTTGGCACTACATAATTTACATCATGAATAAGGTGATTATAACTGATGAAGGATATGGATTAATCTTCCAGAGAATTTACTATGAATAAGAGTCACAAATTCCGGCATGCTTAAACTCTCTCTCTCTCTGAAGATGATGCAAAGGGTTAGTGCGTTGCAGGAAAAACCAGAGCCAAGATTTTGAAAGTGCCTTAGAATCATGACCTCAAAGATGTCTTAAGAGGGACTCCCAAAAATTGCAGCAGGCAGTATTTACTAACATTTCTTCAAAACGTTGGCCCAAGGCTTATGCTAAGTGAACAGTAATAAAAATGTAATAATAGTTAGTGTTTACACATTCTTATCAACCACAGATTTCAAAGCACTCTATGATGAATATCCCAACATGAGGAATTTGAGACAAAGATTTCCATGGTTGTCAGTAAGAAACTTTGCAAAAGAAATTCAATTTGTGCTTAAATTAAACCAGTTGTTCTCAACCAGTGTGCTGCAGCACCCTGGGGCTCCTTGAAAATCTTTCAGGAGTGCGGCAGGGTGCCACGCAATGTTAGCACTGTTAGGTGTGCAGGCAAGATCCCCAAGATAGACCCAGAGATTCCAAACAGGAATCCATAGTGCTAAAAGCATTCAGATCTGTTGTGGCCTGAGGGCTTTACAACAGAAAAATTGCTCTGTAGTAAAAGAATTAAGGGTCAAAATTAAGATCTGGCATTTTCCAAGGCTGCCTTGAGTCTAATGAGGGATGCCTTGGGTCTGAAAAGGTTGAGGGCCACTGCACTAGACAGTGGTTCAGCCTTCTCCAAGTGTTTTTGCAAACAGGTATTATCGCCACCATTCTCTAGTCCTAAATATGTGCGAGTCATAGCTTCAGTATTTAACGGAACAATCTACCAACAGTATGACCATGTGGACACTAATGATTGTGTGCATGGCTAATGATTGTCCAGTATGATTTCATGGACACTGTGATTTTGCCACCACAGGTATTTAGTCAGGGGAAGGGAGAAATCCTACTTCCAGCCAATATAGCTGTTCTGGCAAAACTTTTCAAGGCAGCAGCAGCTTCCTTGGGACCACCAGGTTTGGAGCCAGAATTCTCAAAAAACAAAAACCATAATCTCCCATCAGTAATTTATTGCCCAGCACAGCAAAGGAGCTAAACTAACAATTGAGTCAATAGCACTGCCTTGGGTTACCTACATAATCCATGTCTTGTTTTGTGACATGTCTCCTGCTAATCTTACTGATCCCATGATTGAGTTGACTTCATTAACCTTTTTCAGCTGCTGGAGGGAAGACAGGCTAATAATGTAGGGCATTCTATTTAATCCCCTTAGCCACTGCTCTTCACTCCACAGCCAGAACCCACTCCTTGTCAAGACTAGGGCCCGACACAGGTTATCCCATGCACAGAACCAGAACTGATGTAAACTGATTTCTGTGACCAGATCAGGCAAAAATTGTCACTTCTGTCTCCGCCAAAAGAACCACATAAAAGCCATAGCAAAGAACTGAAGCACCTCAGTGGTTCCTTACAGCTGTTTACTGAGGCTACATATATTCCTCTTTGGTTTGCATCTGCCCCATCTTTGCAAAGGACTAAGGAGCCTAACTTTACAAAGAATCCTGGTTTTGCTTATGCCTTCTTTGTGTAGTAACAGGAAATAATGTAACATAAACAGCCCATCTCAGTGTTGACAAATTACCATCATATTACTGTAAATGATGTAGAAAATGTCATTGTTACACTAAAATGAGTAGATATTTGCATAGACTATATTCAGCATTTAACTCTATTAAAAACTGTAGTTTTGAAGGTCATTTTTGTTGCCCTGAAAAAAATGTTGAAAGGTGATATTTACACATGCCCAATAAGTGTTACGAGGACATCTGTTTTCCCCTTGTAGTTCAGAGTTACTGAAAATATATGCTACTTGTCTCTCAAGCAAAACTGAAAAAAAATGTTTTGCTTTAAGCAGTAATACTTCCAGATGGTTGGAGTCTAAGCAGACTTCCTCTGCCTGCATACAACAGCCAAAGTTTTACACAATTGTAAATAAACTCTTGTTTTGTCTCTGCAGTTCTCTGTGTGATACTGCAAACTGCAAAACAATTCAAGCAATGGATTTCTCTGCAAATAATCTTATCAGCCTGCATCTATCTGGACAAATCTTTGCTATAGCTTATATCCTGAGCTTTACTAATTTTCACTATTGTCTCACTGCAGAAGTCAATCAGTCCTTCTGTCTTTGCAACTTTTCCACTTAAGTGCATTGGCAGTTCTGAAGACTGTGGCAAAGAGATTATTCATCAATAATGAGCAAAACCTTGTGGCACAAAAGCACAGCAGCCTAGATTTTCCTCTCTGGCTGGAAATTAAGAGCTCCAATAGACATGCAGGGAGGCTGTTCTGACACACTGTAATTCCAGCATGTTGGAGCATACTCGTTTAATTGAGTCTGCCGGAGCATGGAAATTAATGTGCTCCAGCCCTCTCCAGTATCATGTATTGATGCTCCCATGCTGGTACTTTAAATTAGGCTGGTTCAATGAGCTTTAGTACAAAGAGCCCCATCACCATTTTTCAGTGTGGGGATGCTGATCAGGGGCAGTGTTAGCCTCTTCCTGGTGGCAAGGCTGGTTTGGGCAGGGCTGGGAGCACTACAGATCTGCAGGTGGGAGTGGGGCAGTGTGACAGGGAACCCTAACCCTGTCACAAGGAACAGGTGCACCCTTTTAAGGCCTGAATCTTCTTGGCACGGAGGGCTGGTGAGCAAGGGGTTAACTGTTGAACTGGGACAGCCAGTCAGCTAACCGGAAGAGGCAGGACTATAAAAACCCTGGGTTGTACAGCAGTAAGGAGGTCAGCAGCCGAAGGGGAAGCAGTGCCCCTGAAAACTGCAGGAAGATGTTTGGGGAGCAGTCCATGGCAGGAAGGGGGAAGCTACAGAAAACCCTGCAAGATGGCGACTGCATCTACAACCAGGACTGTAGCTGGTGGTGTGAAGCTGAGATCCGACGAGAGTTCATTTAAGCTGACCCACTATGTTGACTGAGCATGCACAGTTATTATTATTATTTTTTTGTGATTATTGAATAACACCAGAGGTTTGGGTGAGGCTATTAGGGGTGGAGGAGGCCTCGCTTTTGGGGACCCACTCTGGAGTGGGAACCCCAGCACCACTGAGAGTGTAGCTTTTGGGGGTACAGACCCTGGCACCTGTGCGGGTACAGCTGTTGGGTGCACAGACCTTGGCGCTAGTGATAATGCAGCTTTTTGGGGGGCACAGCCCCAGTGCCTGTGAGGGCACAGCTTTTGGGGGCACAGCCCTGGTGCCAGTGAGGCGCAGAGACAGACAGAGCTGCGGAGAGCCTGAGTGCCAGTAAGAGTGCAGTTTGGGACAACACAAACCTCGGCACTCGAGGTACAATCTTAAAAAGGCCGGGGAGACCTGGTGCATCTGGAGGGTGCAAGTATATTTTTGGTCTTGTTTGGACTGGCAGGGTCACACACTGGTTTCAAATTTACAACCCCCTTGCTGTGGGGCCAGCACCTGTGCCTCTGGGCCAGGGAGTGCTGTGCTCTAGAAGGGAGCAAAAAAGGGGGCCACGAGCCTCCAGGCACTGGAAGGAGAAGCTAGAGCCTCAGAGTTGAACCCTGTTTGGTGGGTTTGGACGGGGAGGCCTAGCTAGAGAAAAAGGGGTCAGGCCATCCTAGAAGAGACCCCAACATACCCAATATAATAGGCAGTCCCATGATGACATAACAATTTCCATCAAGACGTGGCAGGAAAGATTAGGGCGGGACAGAAGAATTCCAAGAGGACCCCAAAGGCACCCCATATAAGGTGCGGATGACCAGGAAGATGGCGCTGGCGAGGGCAGCCTGGTACAGGTGGGTTTAGCTGTGCGGGGCAGGTGGGTCACGGGAGTGGCTTCCGGGAGGGGTGGTTATAGGGGTGATAAGGCAAAGCTTAGGGTAGCTATAGCTCCTCCCAAGTGCCGCGCCTGATGCTAATACACATGATGCTTTTAATTAGTGTGGTCCTCAGAGCTGTGCTAATTAAAGCACCCGCCCCTCCCCCCCACACCTCCTGGAGCATGTATACAACTGTCCTAAAGTTCTGCAAGCACAAGCTGTATATTTCTTCACCAATTCTGAAAGAGAAATCTGCTGAAATTTGTCTAGCAAATGTCATATGTCTAAAAAATAAACCTGCTGAAGTTTGGAATTAACTGAATATCCCTAAAGAATGATCGGGAACGTTTCAGAATACAAATTTCTCACTGTTCTGGATTATCTGAAAAGACTAGGGAATAAGAGAAGCAGCTAAACAACAAATAAGGATTTCTTCACAATGGGTGTATCTACATATTTATTAATGTACTGTAGTTACAGTGCATTAAGTTCAGTACTTGTATAACCAAGTACTAAATCAATGCACAGTGTCTGGCACCACTACACAACAGTGCCGGCACAAGACTTTTTAATGACTAATTGCACAGTAGCCTAATACTACGGCACATTAACATTTTAGCATGGTTTTTGCCCTGAATGCTAATGCGCAGTAGAATTAGGCTACTGTACAGTTAGTACCTCATGTATATATGCCCTTTGAGATCAAATATTTCATGTGTAAGCAGGCAAAAAGAAAGAAAAGCTCCTGTAAAGTTCCCTTCCTTATTTAAATATTTACAAAATGTTGTTCATTTAAGCCAAGAAAGCTGTACGTCTAGGTCCCATTTAATGCTATTGAGATTTAGGTGCTTAATTAATTCCTGCTGTGATGGTCAGTTGGTTCAGCTGGTCACTAAGCCTGTGCAAAGCAGCTAACATTCACTTTGGATTTGGCTGACTCGGGGGGCAGTGATTTGATTCAGTGATTCGAATTACTGTCCTGAATCAATTCAGCTGAATCTGATTCAGAGATTCAGCTGCTGCTGAATTTATGAATCTTTCAATCAGCCAGGCCCATCCCCCCCACTCTCCCAGCCTGGCAATGGCTGCCCCATCTGCCCCAGCTCCTAGCATTTTGAAAGAAAACCAAACCCTGACTCAGTAGGTGCTGCCAGGGGCGATCCCCGCTGCCCCCCCCTCAGTGTCCCATGCTACATGGAGGGCTCTCTCTCTTTCTGCCTATATATATCTTGTTTAGTTAGTATATAAAGATGCATATCTACCTTGCCTTCAAATTTTCTGTGAATAGTCATTTACTTTAAAAATGGGATCCTTATCTGAAACGTCTTGATGAATGGTTTAAGTGCACATATTTTATTTATTATTATTTATTTGTGCCTATGTGCCCACTTTCAAACCATCCACCATGAATGAATTGATATTTATGAATTGAATTATGAATTAAAAGCATGCAATTTGGTCAACTAATAAATAGAATCATAGAATCGTAGAAGTAGGATTGGAAGGGACCTTGTAGATCTTCAATTCGGACCCCCTGCCTGGGCAGGAGGAAAACTGGGCTCAAATGACCCCAACCAGGTAGGCATCAAGCCGCTTCTTAAAGACCCCCAGGGTAGGAGCCAGCACCACTTCCCTTGGAAGTTGGTTCCAGATCCTAGCCGCCCTGACTGTGA
>JAGPOW010000261.1:19302574-19325682 GCA_030014935.1 Caiman crocodilus
GCCCTCGAGAACCCCAGTGCCTCTCCCACCAATCTCCTCAACTCGTTGAAGTCGGCCCTCTTGAATAGGGCTCTCTCCCATTCAAAACCCATGAAAAACTCTTAACATGGCCTTAAAAATAATTCTGCTGTGAATTCTTACGTGAAACTGTATATGAACAGACAATCACATGCAGTGCTTTCTCCTTCCCCAAACAAAATCCCATTAGTACAAGAAGAGAATGAAAGGCATTGTGAATAGTGCTGAAGGCAATTTGTGGGTTTTATTGAAAAATACATTGACAAGGGTCCTGGGGTTTCCTGCAATATTCTACCAGTGGCAGTTTAAATCTAGCATTGATTGATCTAATCTCTCTTCACCTTAGAAGTTTGGTTATGCATCAAGTACTTCAATAATGTTTGTATTTAATCTGACGGTGTAACAAGTATGCACTTCTTGGAGCTACTCAGATTGAACGAAAAATCACTACAAATGTGTCCATGCGGGACAATCTATATTATCCCCACGACCTCACCCAGAAGTTATAAAACACAGGATAAAAGTGTTGAATCACTGCCAAGCATGAGAAGACTTTATGGAGAAACTACAAGAAGAACAGGCAGGAAACGTCTGGAAAATTAATGAGAGATTGTCAGAAAAGTAATTAAACGCAACTGGACTAGAGTCTCTGCCAACACTCACTGAAGTTAATGGAAGTTATTTCCATTGGATCAGGTGGTTTTCAAGGATGGGTGAACTGGCAGAATGAAATCATCCCTATAAATTAATCCACATTCACCTATTTATTGGATTTAGTGAATGATTCTGAACCCTCACACTCAATAGTCATGCTGCATCACATTCAGTCTATGCAGGATCAGGCCATCTGGGCTAAATTCTGCTTTCATTTACTCTGGATTTATACCAGTGTCTCTGAGAAAGAACCTGTGCCTTTTATACTGTAAAATCATTGCAGCTGGGGTAAGGGCTCTCTTTATGTCTCTATGGGCATGTGTGGATGAAAAGGGGTCCCTAACTTGAAGCAGTTGGTTTAAAACAAACACCACTTCCATTTAGGGCTGATTAAATCCCTGTGTCATGCACACAGCCCACTGACTTACCTACCTCTCTGGCAAGGAGGGGAGGGCAAGCTGCCAGCAGGCGAGCACTCCCTGTTGTGTGTGGGGTGGGGTGGCGCTTCCCTCCACAGTAGCAGCGCCCCCCAAGTGGCACCTACCTGCAGGCACCTGGCTCAGGTGGTCCCAGTGGACACTGAAGCTATGGAGGGAAGCATCAGGCCCCCGTGTAGCTCCGGCAGGTAGGCAGGCTCCAGGGAACAAAAAAAAAAGATCAGGCTTGCCACTTTTCTTGGGTGAAGCTGCTTTCCCAGGCTGCTGCCAGGCTGCCTGCAGGGCTTCCTAAAGAGCTGCACAGAGCCCGGTGCTTTGCTCCGCGGATGTAGGGGCAGCAAAGTAAAACCCCTGGAAGGCATTTCAGTTTTCTGTGCCCCAAGTCATTTAAGGTACATTACGACACCAAATTTCCTACAGCAGCTGGCATCAATGGGCAATACACCACCAAGACTTGCAAACACTGATACCAGTAAAGCACTGCAAAAGCATTAAGCCCGCTTTAAAGTGTTGTGCACACACACCTCTCATTTTGTCTACACATGGCCTATTAATATTAGGTATGAACTAAAGCAAGTAAAAATGCTTATATTTAAATTTTGGAAAATTTGGGGGGGAAAATTGAAAAAAATCATTTTAAAACTTGATTTTCCATGAAAAATTTCAGAGGAGTGGGGAGGTTGGATGGAAACCAAAACCTGAAAAAAGTTGAGTGTGAAAAGCCCTTTTATACACTGTGAAATATGGTAAGTGTATTTATTTAGCTGTCCCATTATGTAGTTAAGACCCTAATTTTGGGCACCCGGGATTGAAAATCATAGCCTTTACACACAGAGAGGTATTCAAAATAAATAAATAAGTGGCATCATCTGTATTTCAAGTAATGCACGGAAAACAGTTCAAGAGAGGTTAATTATCCTTTTGATCTATATAATGGAAATGGGAGCCTCTCCTTTGAAGCCAAAGCCCAGCACGATTAAAAATTCATCACCGGTTGCACATGTCATGTCACAGTATGTCAGTGATTTCTGCACGTACTTCCCCTCAGAGTCTTATGAAGCTGATGGTTGGAGCTGGTGTTAATGGGCGGAGCAGGAGCTAGTATCTATGGCATATAAATCAGCCCCTCAGGATTTAGAGAGATTCCACCCCCTTACTTCACAATGTTTTTATTGCTTACTGAAGGCCAAATCCTTGTCTCATTAAAGTCGATGGGAGCTTTGCCATTTGTTTAGTCGAATTAGGATTTTACACTAGCACAGTAAACAATTGTGACATCCTAAGTCAAGCCCTGCTCTACTAGAGCCAATGGCAAATTCCCATGGATTTAAAAGGGGCCAAATTTGGCCTTCTGAAAGCACAGGGTTATAGCTTTAGCTGTACCCAGACCTTATAAATACAAAGCATTTATTCCAAGCACTTACACAGGATGCCACTAATCTGCTAGGCTTGCTACCTAGCTAAGATAGAAGTTTGTTTGCTGCTTGTACTAACTATGGCTCCTGAAAGACATGAAAAGACTAAAACAAAAGAAAAAACCAGCGCTTTACCACAAGAGTGAAATTTCAATGCTGGAAAAGCAAAAGGCAAATTCTCCAGGGTTGAATCATCATATCCGGGAATGCAACCCTGTCCAATTTACATGAATTGTGTTCATAAATGTGAATTATGCACTGTGCAAGTGAGATACTCATCCAGTCTGTGCTTGTAGAAATGGATAAACGGAGCAGAGAAGGAATCATCGTGGGAAGCAGCAACCCAGCTGAGAAAAATGGTGCATTTATTCCAAATGTTTCCGAGTAGTTTCATTTTCCATAACAGCCCCTAAACACGGGATTATTGTCTGAGGGCAACTCTGCCAGCCAGCATACAGCATGAGAAATGGGTTCATTTTCTAGATCTTGCTCTTGTAGAATATATTCCTGAATTTCATTCCTACACTCACAACAAAGCCACAGTTACCAGACTCTGTGAACAAATCCTAAATAAAAGGATTTCACTTATGGAAAATGGCTGGGATGGGAACCACACCAAAAGCGGCTGGGTTACATTGCTGCTGAGTAATGGGAGAAGCAGAAGACATGCCCTGCCACTTCCCTTTTCTGCACATCTCTGATTGTAGATCCCAAATTGTTTTGTTAAAACCCACAAGCCCCTTGAGAATAGCTCCCTGGTTTTCCTCTTTGTTCAGTGCTGCCCAGACTACATGTGGGCCATCAATATAGGCTGCCAATGCATGTGCTAGTTTGTGTTTTAATTAAAACGCATCAGAGCAGACTCAATTAATCAAGTCTGCTTCATGTGCTAATTAAAACATTCAAGTGTTGCCTGATTATCACATCTGTTAAGTCTCCATTTTGAAATGGCCATGGGTGCACTTTAGCCAAACCTTGTCAAATAAGGCTTAGCTAAAGTGTTCTGAGGCCATTTAAAAATGTGCGGGGGGCTTAATAGATGTGATGATGAGGTGTTTCTATTAGAGCAACTCTATGGGAACCACTCAAATTAAAAAGCCACCCACCTTTCACCCCTGCGAATGTGCAAAGGCAGCCATAGGTACCAATACATATCAGAACAGTGGCTCATGGGGGATCAATGACCACAGCGCCACATGGTAAGGGTGAAGTCACTACACAAAATACAATGCCACATTCAGTTGGGCTCTCTATCCAGACATCTAACTACAGAAGCAGAATTTGCCCCAGTCTGAAGCTAGCCGTGACTTTTTGTTCCCATGACTCCCTACATCACAATTACCAGTTCAGTTCCACTAGTCACAGCAATTTTAGGATCAACAATGTGGACTAGGTGACAGTAAGCACCAGGGGTGTTTATACAGATGCTCTGGTTGGTGGGGAGGGAAGGAGAGGTGCTGTGCTGTAAGCCATTGAGTGAGCTTGAGTTAAAGTGCTCCTGCCTCCATTTTTAGCATGGGGACACTGATACACTTGATGCTGGAGTCTGCTGGAGCATGGTAACATGCTGCCTGCAGGAACTCCCCACTTGCCGCCACCATGCTCCCACCACCGGCAGTGCCCTCCGCTGTCTGTGGGAGCTTGCCATGCCGCACCAGCCTCCAGGGGCACATGGCATTCATGGTTACCACCATGTCATTTAACAGTGATCAGAGTTCCTGCAGACTTCAATGTGACCTGGTAAGTGCTGAGCACCCTCAGCTCATGCTGATCCCATTTTGTTCTATTAAAGTCACCACCTAAGTCTTTTCACTAGTGCCTTAACAGCCACAACTAACATCTGTCTTTAATGGGCATTAAGAGCGCACACAGCCAATTGAAAATAGCAGCAGTGGCCAGAAACCATGTCTACGTAACATTCCCACTGTTATAGCCCTCAGGATCCTGGACCAGGGGAGCAACTCGGGGAAAACTGGTTCAAAAGTCTAGGATAAAACCAGCCTTAAACTTCAATGGGAACTTCCTAGTGTCACCACAAAGACAAATTGGCCTAGTAGCTTCTACATCTGCAAACTTCCCCTGACATCACCCATGAAAAAGAAAAAATATGTTTAGTTTCCTTTCTGATGTATCCCCAACTCCTTGTATCTCCTGCTAACTTCAGCAGTTTCTTCTCTGTGTTAAAGTCTCTTTGTGCAGAACATTTGCCCTTTTCTTTATGAATAGGTCATTAGTGTTTACAAAAGCTGGAAAGGCCTCATTTGGGGGCCAAACCTGCCTACTTGAGCATTGTTGAGGTGCAAAGCTAGACAGATCCTCTTGTGGAAAAAACAGCTTACAAGGGCTTTACAAATGTCAATTAGAAAGAGGAAATTTGTCCTTAGTTTGTTGGAAGGCAGAGAGAAACAACACAAATTTGCTGTTAAATTTTTTTCAGGGGTATATGAAATAAAAATTGTGATCAGAGCAGTTTCAGAAGGAAATTAGGAGCTGATGAGGAATTTTCAAACATAATATAACTAAATCAAGGAAACAAAAAAGTTCCTTTTCACTTACACAGAAGCCCTGTTGAAGGAGAAATACTTGTGGGACATGAGGAATGAAAAATGTCAGCATGCAACTGCCCAAGCTTGCCTGACTTTTAGCTCCCACCTCATGGCAATTGCTTAGAGAGCTGTAAAAGAGCCCCTTTGTCTCTGGAGAAAGTATTGCTTTCAAAGACAAGAAAAATCCACAAGCAACCTCTCACTTTGACACACAGGTCATGACATTAAAAGAATAATGTGAAGAATCGCAAACCACCGGTTTAATTTAGGAAAGCAAATGGTTTGAGGGGAAGGAGGAGGTCCTATTTAAGTTATGTTCTGCTAACAGTGTTTACTTGTATCTAGTTCCTTACTTTAAAAAAGGACCTCTTAAAGTTATAATGACCCAAATGAGATGAGACTCCTTAGCTAAGTAAAATGCCTATGGCGTTAGGAGTTTGCAAAAGGGAGGAGCAAATCTATGTCAGTTTAAAAAAGCTTTGCTCTCCCAAGTAGGATCTGCAAAAGTTAAAACTCCTTCTATAAGGGAGATGCCAGCATCATAACTCAATGGTCCAGACATTGGAATGAGCACATTTCCTGGCGTCTGTTTAGGCAGGTTTGAGATTGTGTAGCAAGGTTGCCAATACGCGGGGAGGAAGGAATTGTGCCATTAGAGTTGGCATGCATGCGTGCTTCTGACAGGAGAAGAGATGACAGGTTTATGCATTTCATCATTCTGCCAGAATCGATGCTTCTGAGTAACAGTTTCAGCTAGAAACCCTTGCTTGGAAAGCTTCATTGTGACGAAACTATGCAACACAATATCCTCTTACCTAGCAATGGGAGAGCTGGCAAAACTGTCTCCCATCTTGGTGGGCATGTTCTTTAATAAAATGCTATAAGGCCTTCAGCTGGACTTTTCCCCATCACTAACACTGTGGACCTTACAAGTAAACACTGTTTGGCCCCTGAACATTTTGGGAACAATGCTAGGCAGAGGTGTAACAACCCGGTTCTGTGCTCTGGGTAGCAGTGGCAGCTGGGCTAGTGACATACTGGCTCTGGTTTTGCACCTAAGTTGCACCTGGGGCCCATGCCCTGTGCCCTGCCTATAGCTGTGCTACTGACGACATGATAAGAATGAAGAGTCGAAAAGTGGTCAAGCGATGCAGGGAATTCTAGGGAAGCTGGAAGGATAGAAGGATTATTGCTTAACGCAATATTACCCTATATCTAAAACAGAAGAGAACAATTAGGAGAATAGGAACACATTCTTAAAGCCCTTGAAAGTCTGGATTTCCCAGATATGCTTGTGAACTGGATCTGAAGCTAGTAATCAATGCCAAGTGCACAGGTATGTCGATACTCATAATGTATTCCCATTCGTATTACTCAGTTGGACGAGCCTAGCTGTCCACAGTGGTTTTGGAAGATTTGGCTGCTAACATGAGGAGCGAATAGAACAGCTTATGTGGACAGATGAAACGCTACCTTATAGAGTGCTCTACTACTGGGCATTTCCAAATGCAATTCTGAATGCAGCCAGCCTGCCCGATTTCGGGAGAACCTCAAGTTCTGACAAGACAAGCAGAAACAATGACATTGTCAGAAGAGTTGCCCAAGGGAATACTTGAAATACAACCTTATAAGGATATTTTTAGAACTTGAGATACCACTTGACAGTGATAAAATTCATGCTTGTGGGGTCTTTTTTAAATTGTGTTTGCTAAAAATGAAACTAAGCCCCCTCTCTCCCCTTGGCAGATGGCTAGGGAAAGGACTAAGCCATTAGGACTAAAGTCCTAATTTGAAAGCACAAGGAATAAGCAGGCTTTGTGCTGACACGCTGCAAGGTGCTTCATTCTGTAACACTTCTTCACAGCGTATAGCACTAACACCCAGGATTAGTTGCAAGCAAGAGGAACTACCTGCATGGGTATCACTTAGTGTGAACAGAGGTTGTAAAACTGTCCTTGTTTTGGTTAAAAATAGGTTAGCACAAACTATCCAAAAAATTAAGAAAAGTGAAGCAGCAAGCAGCAGACATGAAGCCTTTGCTGGCATTCATGCAAGTTAGACCTCAGTTAAACTAACTGCACAACTGTTTGAAGGGAAGTGATAAATCTCTGATTCCAAAAGGAGCATAAATGAAAAAATGGTGAGCAGGAATCTTTTAAATGTACATGTGCTAAGTTCAAGCCTAAGGAGCCCAGATTGGATACCACTATAGGTATCATGCATTCCTGAAATACAAAGAACTAGGGAGGAGGCAGGAAACCACAGATTAGTAAATGCGATTGCTGGGGTAGGCAGGATCTTCCCTACATTAATAGTAGATGAAATCACAAAACATCTGGAGAATATGAGGTGATGGGGAAAAAAGTTAGTCATCAGGACTGTACAAAAGGAAACTCTGGAATGAAAATCTGTTGGAATTTCTGAGGAAATGATAGAGAGGAGACAAAAGTGAAACGGCAGAATCTGCCACTTGGACTTCAAAAGGACTTCTTAAGTAGGTCTAAAGATAATATAAATCCGCAGTTCAGAAATGTGGGAGTCCTAAGCATGATCAAAAACAGATATCCAAAACAGCTAAGCAAATGACAAAGAATACCAGCTTTTTCAGGAGAAAAAGGCCTTTTTAGTCATCGAGATCAAGCAGATCGAACCTTAGAGAGCCAAACTAACTCCTCTGTGTCAAGTACCACATTACCAGCTAGAAAAGGTTCTCATGTGCATTAGTGCAAATGGCATGAGAGTAGATAAACCACAGTAAAATATTTTCATAGAATTTCCATTGAATAAAATAAAAGAAGAAAGTCCCGTGGTTTTCTGACTAAAAATATGGCAAACCCACTTCCCCTTTCAGAGTGCTATATTCCCAAAGGATGCTAGATGGAAGCATCAAGCAGATTCCCATTCCTTGAGTAGTATTTTTAAAAACTTTAATAGAAGAACAAAGGGAATTCCATCCGGAAAAGGCCAACTCCCATTCAGATTCATCCAAGTTATTCTTCACCTACAGCTAGATCATAGCCTGAACCTCACCGATGCAGAGAGATCTGGCTTGTTCTTCCTGGTTTGTATGGCCTTGATCAACTCACTCCATCTTTCTGTACCTTTGTTTTTCTTCATATAAATGGAGATGACTGTTTTTGCCTACTTTATAAAGTACTTTGAGATCCATAGATAGGCATTATTGTCATGTCCAGTCCTTTCACTGTCCTTATGTAGGTGACTACCATTAGAAAACCATTTTTTAACCTTTGGTTTCCATTCCCTAATGCTGCCTCATTGTCCTTGTGAACTTTACTCAGTATAATAGGAAAACCAAGGAAAAGGCAAGTTATATCTGGTGAATGTAAAACATGTAATGTAAAGGGTAAGTTTGATGACTGCAAAGCACAGTTTATTTCAGTCACCTTTGTAAAGATCCAGACAGCTGCTCCGGAAGGCCCAGATTCTGCCAAACCTATTCATATCAACTTCAGCTCAGAGACACTATACGATGATGTAACCCCCTTTGTCCAATAGCTCAATAGTTAAAACAATCACCTAGGAAGGAGCTGACATGGGCTTTAGGCTAGTGCTGTGCAAAATTTCACCAGGTGTTTTGTTTTGAAGCTGTTTCACTGTGTTTCGAGATCAAAACAGTGAAATCAAAATGAAACAAAAGGCTTCAAAATAGCTTCAAAACATTTTGAAAGTTTCTAAACTTTTCGAGTTTCGCAGCTGGGCTTACTTGGCTTCCACATTGGTCCCAGGCAGCAGCAGCAGCCTCCTGTCTTCCGGTGCATAGATCTTGGGGTTCACACCCCCAGGGCTGCACAGCTGTGCCAGACTCTTCCTGGGGGTGCGAGCCCCCAGATCTGTGCACTAGATAACAGGAGGCTGCTGCCTGGGACCGGCAGCAGCAGCAATCTTCCCTGGCACTGGATGCACATTATGCCCAGTGCTGGTCCCAGGCGACAGCCTAAGCCTCCTGTCATCCAGCACAGATCCAGTGGCTCACACCCCTGTAGCCAAGCCAGGAGGCAAGCAGGAGATGTCAGTCCCAGGTGGGACAAGCAGGCTGAGCTTCCTCTCACCGGGGTACAGATCTGGGGGCTCACACCACTGGGAGAGCTGCTGGGATCCTCCTGGGGGTGCAAGCCCCTGGAACTGGGCTGGATGAGAGGAGGCTCAAGCTGTGGCAGCAGCAATCTTTTCTAGTGCTGGGCGCAGCCCATGCCCAGTGCCCATCTTAGGTGGGACAAGCAGCCTGAGCCTCCTATCACTGGGGCAGACCCAGGGGCTCGTACCTACGGGAGGCCTGCTGGGCTGTGCTGGACTCCTGCCAGGGGTGCAATCCCCTGGATCTGCGCGCTGGATGACAGGAAGCTGCTGCTACTGCCTGAGACAGGTGGCAACAGCAATTTTCTTCAATGTTGGGCACAGCCCTTGCCCAGCACTGGTCCCAGGTGAGAAGGCAGCCTCCTCTCATCTGAGGCACAGATCCAGGGGACTGTACCCCTAGGAGGAGTCCAGCACAGCCGCACAGCCCTCCTGGGGGTGCGAGCCCTCAGATCTGTGTGCCAGATGACAGGAGGCTGCCACTGCCAGCAAATTTTGCTTTCAACACTTTGAGGTGCAGTTTCCAAGAAACCTCTGCACTTATTTCCTTAAAACTTGGCAGGATTCATGCCCTCAGAATGGGACTATCATCCATGCAATTTGCATCCAAATTGGGCAGCAAATGAAAACACTTTACGCATTTTCATGATTCTCCATTATAGCTTATGGGCGAAACATTGAAACTCGTTAAAATAGCAAAACAGTTTTAATGAAACGAAATGGGACGGTGGTTCTAAACCAAATTAATGAAACACCATCCCTTTGAAAAGGATGTTGAAACGAAACAATGGTGTTTTGCACAACCCTACTTTAGGCCCCCTTCAGCCAGAGGAGAGTCCAACCCATATCTCCCACTTCGAGGAGAGTGCCCTAACCCCTAGGCTATAGTGCAGGCTATTTGGGGCACCCCTCCACCCCTTCTGTTGAAGCTTGGCCACTGTACAGACAATGACGCTTTCGTTCTTGGCTATAGAGTCTTGCCTAATTAGCCTGCTCACTTGCCAAAGAATGCCTTATTGAAGCAGTGGCACAGTTTCTAAGTTGTGGAGTAGTATTTGCAGAGCAGCACAGCATGTTCAACATGGCATCCCCAGCCATGGTAAATGAGCAGTGTAGGTATTCCCTGATGCACTAAATTGGAATGTGCTAGAACTGTATCTATTTCCTGGCTCTGTTAAAGGCTTTGCTCTGTGACCTAGAACCATAATATTTTTCCTTCCTGTAGTCCTAGTTCCACATCTATAAAATGGGAATACTACTACTAATGCATTTCTCCCACTTTGTCTGTCTTGCCTACTTACACTAAGGCTTTGAGGGCAGGACCCATTCTGTATCTGGAGTATACACTGCACCTCAGACACTTGGGTTCTAATTCTGGGGGGTCTCTAGCCACTAACGATATGCTAATAAAAAGATATGTATGCTCTAATGGGATGACTTGGATTTGAAAATAATTCTATCCCTCCTTGCCCCTTGTGTGATTAACTCCCCAACATTTACTGGGGGTATTAGGTAATCGCAGGATAAGTCAATAATGAAAAAAGCAAAATGTAATCATAGGGTGCATCAAGCAAGACATTTTAAATCAGATGCTTAATTCCATCCTATAAGGCACACAGGAGACGTCATCTGGAATACTGTGTACAGTTCTGGCCATCCAAGTTCAAGAAAGAAGAATATGAACAGAAACAGATGAGGAGAAGGCTACGAGAATGATCAGAGAATGAAGGGACTATCTTATGAGAGGTCACTAAAATAACTAGGTCTATTTAGTTTAGCAAAAAAAAAAAAAAAGGTGAAGAGTGAATATGACTACCTTCTTGATATGCTTATAGACAGCAAGCACCAAGGGAGGAGAGTTGTTTAAGCTAAAAAACAATATTGGCACAAGAACAAAGGAATATAAAGTTGCTTTGAATAAGTCTTCCAATAAAAGCAATGGAGGCAAGAAACCTAAATAGTTTCAAGGACTTTTAAGCTACCTCACATTTAGTGTATATAGTGTTTACACAAGGTGTTTGACTAACCTACCATGCACTAACTTCCCCATTTAGGCAAGCCTTTCATTTAGTTATTGACCAAAATAGTGACGATTTTTACCAATGCTAATTCTAATAAAGTATGCATATTTAAATAATTATTGAAGATGTCATGGGCCTAAGATACGTGCTTTATTCTCTTGTTCTTATAAGTTCAAAATTAATAAATACAGTTAGTATAAAAGAACGAGAGTACTGGATTTTTCTAGCTAGGTAAAAAAAGTATCATGGATGAAGGAGAAGCATTATTTATTTCTACTTCTAATATGAATGTTGTTTTATTGCATTAAGGTCTACTCTTTACAACAGAAAAGATTGACAAGAAACATAAGGAACACCAGTGCTTTCTGTCCATATACCAAATGAAGTTTGCTGTCAGTAAATATTTAAGCATGAAAGTTTCAAACAGGTTTTTCTTTCACATTCTCTATAATAACTATCCAGCACTGAAATGTTCACAGAAATGAACACATTTGAGTTAAAAACTGTTTTTGAAGTTGAATGAATATGTGCCTGAATCTTTCACTAGTCTCTGGCTGCAATGGTGACTGAGATGTGGATAAGAATACTATAGTAGGAATCAGAAAATAAAGAGAACATCTTTGTTTTGTACCTGGATAGTATTCCTTCAGATTAGCTTTAACTATGACAAAATGAAAGTTCATTCCTCACACACCTGTTATATGAACACATGGGCTTGTTGTGTACCATTGTACAAATAAAACAAAAAAGTGCATGGTCTACACAAGTTATCTGTGCTTTTTAATGCACAGCATGATCATATATTTGTATGTATGCAGTGTGTTTTTTTCTGTTGACTTCAGAAGTCATTGGATTAGGCCCTTAGAAGCCAAAGTGCAGGCAGTCCAGCTGATCATTTGCATTTTATAACAAAGAACAAAAGTAATCAATTATTTTGGATGGACAGTAGAATGCTAGAGAAGAGAGAAATGGATTTGGAATAACCTCCTTTTTTAACACTTTGTCCAGTTTTGGTGATGCTGAATTTCTTTTTTGTCTCGTGCTGGGAAAAGGAATAGCTAACTTTACTCAGCCATCCAAATAAGCAATTGTACCCAACTTTGATGAGGATGCTGTCCAAAAGTAATATATTTTAGAAGTGGGATCACATACTAACAAGGATCCTGGTTCTCTGTGATAGAAAAAAAAATTCCCAATTTCTGGATTTAAAAAAATAACTCAAAATCCACATTTCCCAGGATTAAAATGAAACAACAGTAATATACATATCTATAAATTAACCCCTCTGGCAGATGGATAGTGAAAGGGTTATGCATTACGTAAGTCCTATTTTGAAGGCATAAGGCATGCATAGGCCTCATGCTGACATGCTGCAAAGTGTTTCATTCTGTAACACTTATTCAGAGGGTATAGCACTAGCACCCATGATTAGCTGTAAGCAAGAGAAACTACCTGCACAGGTATTGCTCAGTATAAACAGGGTTTGTAAAACTGAACTGTACTTTTTTTTTTGTTAAAAATAGGTTAGCTCACACTATCCAAATAATTAAGAAAAGTGAAGCAGCAAGCAGCAAACACGAAGCCTTTGCTAGCATTCATGGAAGTTAGACCTCAGTTTAAGTACAAACTTTTACAGCTATTTGAAAGGAAGCAATAATCTCTAATCTATATATTAGTGGTGTTTCATCTTAATCACAGAAAATGTGGATTTGGTGTCACTTTTTAAATCTGAAAATTGGGGATATTTTTTCATCAGAGAAAACCGGGATCCCTGCTGATGATATGCAAATACCACTGAAGACAGTAAGCTTGAGTTATTTTCAATAATACTCTAAACTTGTTAACTAGGCTACTTTAAGCTACAGTATTGTTGGCCTACATTAATAGCCAGGGGAAAAATTTTCACCCTTTGGAACCAAACCAGCTGAAGGGCTTTCCCTGTAACCCACCCTCACACAAATACACTAGAACAGAAATGTCATTAGAGCAAGGGTACATTACCGTATAAGCCTGAGAAGGGTTAAGACTCAGGATATGCAAACCATAAATCAGGTGTTTAACAACTCAAAATCAGGAACTTTGGGTAACTGCCTCTGGGAATCATCAGGGAACTGACTGTACAGTGAAATCTAAGAATAATTAATGTAATGGCAAAACATTGTGATCACAAGGGCTTTATGGTACATCATAAAAATGAGCTGCTGGACATTATGATTGTGGCTTTTTATGTTCTTTTATTATGGATGACTTAAGCCACCTAGGATTATGCAAGAGATATTGCAGTCTAACTAAGAAAGCAAAAGAGTTACAAGTCTTGTGAATTGTAACCTTGGATCTCCCCAAAATTGCGGCAGTGAGCAAAATATGCTTAGGTCAAGATGGTCAAATGTGGGTTATTATATAATATTAACCTATATCCCTGTTAGGATAATCATAAGATCCTGATTTTCAAAGATATTGGGCATGTTTACACAATCGTTATTGTGCCGTAGTTACTACATATTAGTGTTAATCAATCCACAGGAGCTGGCGCTACTGGTTCAAATGAAGTATTTTTTACCAGACATAATAGCAATACTTGCTTTGCAAGAAGCAGGACCAGAGATTGCTGAGACACCACATCATTTGGGCAGACTAACAGGATATAGCTATAACTAACTAGGTGTTACCTAATGGAATATATGGCCCACCATATATCTCCTATAAAAGAGGAGCACCTCAAGAACTCTTGAAGCTACGAACAGAAATGCTGATAAAATCTATCAGCACATACATTGTGAGCCTTTAATTTTTACAAAACTACCCATAAACCCAGATCTTCATCTCAAGTACATCAACGTAATTCTCCACGTTGCTGACTTCACTGGAGCAATACCGACTTACCAAATGAGACAGTGACCCATAGATAAGATGACCATATGCCCTGGTTTAGCCAGGAAAGACCAGGATTTCAGGCCTGTCCCAGCTGGCTGGTGTGAATTAAAAGGAGTCTCCTGGAACCACTGGGGCACAGGGCACAGTCTAGCAGGGAGGCAGAGTGGTGCAGAGCAGTACAGAGCACCAAGTAGGTGGTGGGCAGGTACTGCTGCCCACATGCCCGCCCAGCCCACCACACCACTCTACCCTTGCTTCTGCCTGCAGCAGTGCCACTGACTTGAGAGAGTGGGGGTGAAGAAAGGGGGGCAGTGTCTCAGATCTCCTGAATTTCCTTTCGGCCAGCCTACCCATAGTGCTGTCTTCTTTAACTTATCCTCACCTGGATAGCAGTTGTTTCTAATTTGTCCACTGAGCCTTTTGACATGGAGTCTCAGAACAGAATTATTTAAAACTACTTTTTTTATATTATGTATATGACATTACAAGAACTTGTACAAATGAAATTGAGTATGATGAAGTGAGGAACAGTTTAGGAGATGTTCTCCCATTAAAATCTAGGCAAGTACTAGTAGTTCTGCTGCTGTCATCTCTCAAAAGCACATGCAAGAGCAGCAAAGATCTCACTCAATAAAAAGTGATACAGAAATGTTAAGAAATACAAGTGGAGTGATTTCCCAGGCACAAGTTCATGTGGGGTGATGTTCCCCACTATGCAGAAGGAGAGAACAAGATTTACATACCATGTAAGTCCTGATTAAATTCTATTTAAGCTCCACTATATTCAGGCTAATGTGGCATGTAAGATTGGTACTTGGTGCTCTGCACAAGGATACATTACACTTATGATGTACGCATGTAGGGCTAAAGAAAACAAGAAAGAGAAACTCAAAATTATGCAGGCGGACTCTCATTACAACAACGTGCTTTTCAACAAAAACATTTCTAAGCCCTTATTGATGGCCCATAGTAAAAAGTGCTAAATAAAGCTCAGCAGTATTAAATTAATCACTACAAAGAAGTCATTACAATTAATGCCTTTTTTAGTCCTTGCATATATAATGGACCCCCAGTACACCAAATAAAAAAATCTAAACACAAACATTTTTGCAAATCCACAATACTATAGCCCACCTGGCCAAGTAGCACTGAACCCCTTTCACAGGCAATGTTACCATCGTTAATCATAATGGCAAGAATCAGAAACCTGTGTGAAACAAGTCTAAAAGGGGTGCAAAGTCACAAATGTAAACAGCTTAGAGTCAAAAGTGTTGTGGGGAATTACTATGTGTCAGCTAGCCCATATAACTGCTTATGTGCCTTCTCTTGGAACATGGCTGGCAAAAATTAAACCAGTGCAGCTTAGCCATCCATGAAACAGGATGATTACAATGCAGGTCCCCTTCCACTTGCATGAATACTCTCGATTCATTCAATGACATAATGTACTAGAAATTCATAATTTCAAAATAAATTAAAGTGCTGTTACTATGATATTTTAATTCTATGTAACCCTCCAGTTCATAAATCTCTCCATCCAAGATTTTTTTTAATACATTTTTTGGTAAAAGCTTCTCTCTGATCTCCAGCAGAAAATGGATTGCAGGTGCTGATATCATCTTAATTTCATCAGCTCTGGAATAAGATGAATGCAAAAACTGAAATTAAATTAAGGATCGAAAAAATTACGTTACTTTTACCCCTTCGTATGCACGTTCAAATGATCGGGGAGAATCCTCCCAGGTTTGTTCTCCTGATAGAAAAAACTTACCTGGTGACATCTGAACAGACATTCAAATGCTGAGCCCTTGAAGAGCAAAGAACTTGCAGTGCTGGATGCTATGCAGCCAGGTGATCCCCTGTGCACACATATCAGCATGGTCTGCAGGCTCCCTCAGTCTGCCCAGAGACAGATAGCAGCACTGCACAAGGCATCCCTGCCTGGCTGACTCAGACTGCTCAAGAACAGCCCGAAGCACAATGTGGAGCTTGTAAAAGGGGCATGGGTCTGCTTCCTGCTTGGCTGGAGCAGTAGAGTCCAATTGACACATTGTCTCCTGCGGGTGGGGAGTGGATCAGGAGCAAACCGTCCTGGGATGCTGGATGACTGTGCTGTGGCTTCTCTCAAAAAAGAATGTGTATAGACATTTTCTTTTCCAGGAAAAACTCTCTCAGGAGTGATTTACTCCTTCTTGTTCCCAGGTTATTTTTCTCCCAGGCTGGCCATTTTTGCACTGGGAGAAAAATCCTAAACATCTGTATACTTGCGGAGTGTACAGAGAAACTGAAGCTAGGTACCGACGTTACACTTAATGTGCATTAAACACACAGAAAGTGCTTTACAGCAGTAACAGAACAGACATTCATGGTACTTAAAGTATTTTAAAATGGTAGATCCTGCTCTAGGTTAACCCTTGATGGATATGATATTAGACTAAAGCACTTTAGGTTAGAGTGCTTTTTTGAATGTCTGTCCCACATCCATTGTGCTTCAATGTAAGTCACATTTCTGTTGCCATCCCAGGGGCCCATTGCTGTGCAGCTTGCTAGCCTTGGCTACTGCTCATCTCTTCTGGATGATCACCAGCCCAGCCCCACCTCCAGGCTGTCACCGAGAGGGACACGAAAGGATCTGTCTCCTTTCTGTACAGCTGGGTGGGTGAATGGAGCATCTCTGCTGTGAAGATCCACCCCACCCCTGTTCTTGAGAGCTCAGGTTTTGATGGGAGCCAGGCCAGGTCCATATATCAGAGAGGCTCCATTTTCCCTCCCTGGCCCTAGTTCCCAGTGCAGCAAAAGGCCAGTGCAGCAAAAGGCCAGACCTACAGTTTCTGGCTGCAGCTATCAAGAGCCAGGCCAGGTCCGTGCAGCAGGGGGTCTTCCTTTCCTCCCCAGCCCCAGTCCCCAGTGCAGTGAAAACTCAGTTGGGCAGCCCTGTGCTGCAGCTCATGGCTGTAGGTGTCAAGAGGTAGAGACAGGGGGAAGGGGAGTCCCCCTGCCATGCAGACTTGGTCTGTTCCCCCCCGAGGCCTCAGTCAGCAAGCTGTGGGGGGCCCTCATGATGCATGACTTCATTTTACTCCCTACCCCCAGCCACTGTTGAGAGTCCCCAGCTGGTGCGGGGGCTGGGGAAGCTCTAGCAACAACCTGGGAGACATTGGGAGTGCCTCCCACCTGCTGGCCTTGGCCAGTGCAGGCAGACATTAAATCCACCCCACGCCCCCCCGGCCGCTCCCTCCCCCACCACAGAATAACAAACAGAATGGTAGATGTCTGCTCGGCTCATTCCCACTGTAACTTACAGCACTTTAAGCAACGTGTGATAGTGAGAGCGCTTCTGCCAGGGGCTTGTAGGAATATTTGTGCTTAGCTTTAATGCCTAAGTCACCATAAAATAAGATCCATATCTTACAAACGTTAGTGAGATTTCCTAAAAACTACAAATCAAGAATCAAGGTAGCAGCTCTTTTTATTTTTTTTAAAGTTAGTTTAGCTTCCAAATCTTACATACACTATAGAACAGTAATATGAATTAATTTATGACAAATCAAAATCACATTTTTATATTAAATTTCAACCTGAAATATTACCAAAATTTCTATACAAAGTCTTGATCAGAAGTGCTTTCCTGAAAAAAAAGTCATAAAAGGACTTGTCTGATTCTGAGTCATGCCGCTAGAGATTCAAAGCTAAATTAAAAAGAAAAATAATGACATTCTATGTTTTCCAGTTGTTGTGATCCAAAGTCTTCATATTTACTAAAAAATCAGAAGAGTAACAAGTATTTGGGCACAAAATAAAAAAGCAACAAAATACTGACACGTGCATATATTAAAGCCTGACTAATAGCAATGTTACCATATTTATTTGCCTATCACATACACAGTTTTCCAAAAAAATCAGCCCTCCAAAATTGGGGGTGTCTTAAGTGAGAAACTGATTTTCTTCACTGGAGAAATAGAAGCATGGAGAGGCTGTGCTGCAAAATGACTATCCCTTCCAGCTGAGGTATCACACAAGCAGGGATAAAGTCCAGCATTAACCCTTTCAGCATGCGATGGAGTAAATTGGGATAAGAAGGCTGGGGATGTTAGAGGCTAGGGTTCAAGTCTGGGGGTTGTGAGAACAAGATTGAGACTGAGTGGCCTAGAAACCTGAGGCCAAGAGACAGGGGAAGAACACTGAAAATGAGAGTTGTGTTGTGAAGAGAGTCATCATTAAAAGCCCTAAGCATGGTGAATGCTGGTAGTCATTTAAAATAAATGTTATATAAACAGCCCACTAATTGCATGATCCTCATTTTCTGGCTGCCTGACTTGAAGCCTTTGCAGACTCTGAGAAATTTGCAAAAGTGCTGATCACTCACAGCTGCTACTAAAGGGAATACAAACTTTGAGCACATTAAGGCAGATATCAAGGAGAAGAAATACAATTAATTTCCATTTTACAGATGATGAATTATAGCACAGAGGCTAGGAAATAAGCCCATGGCTACACAGGAAGTTTGTAAGTGAGCCAGGAACTGAGCACAAGTCTCCCAAATTTTAGTTTTGCGATTAAGATATTAGACCAGTCTTCTAACCCCTTTTAATTTACTTGCCTTCTCCTTAGCCCAGGATCCCAGAATTTCTATGGGATTTCAAATACATTCATATAGCCTGCTGGACTTCCACTGAATTTAGCAAAGGTGCTTCTGCTAACATATGCCTGAATAGAGAGGTTCTTAGTCTAAAGTCAGGTAGAATACAGGGTAGCATTGCATCTTAGAGACTAACTGGTTCAAAGAGGTGTGCGATTTTGTAGGTGTCAGTCTATTTTGACAGATGTTATGTGTGTATGAAAGTGCCTTCATAACTTTACATGGCCTTGTTTTTTTGGAGACCTGTGAAATATTTTGGATTAGATATCACGTGTACTACTGTTTCCTGAATTATATTTCAATTACATCAATTGTTTTAAAACCTAATGTTTAACTTCTAACATAATTTAATGGAAAAAAATTGTAGGTCAAATCAGTCTCTGAAGAAACTCCATTTAAACTCAGTACTTAGCTCACTGTATTTGCTTAGAGTCCTGTTCCAGCTGGAAGACTGTGTTGTTCTTCAAATATTTAACAACCTTGATTTTCTACTCTAAGATATACTCCAAAATGCTTTGTTTACTGACATCTAAATTGTGATAACTTTGTTCTATGGCCTACGTACACTAACACTGATAAGGACTCTGTATTTTAAACAATACAATGTCTTGACTCTGTTTTGCCTTCTGATCCAAGGACTTCCTTTTAATTCTCTTCTCTGAGGAAAATCTTTGAGATTAGTGTGGGAGTTAGAGGATATTAAAGTTACACTATTTGGGCTCTGACATAGAATTCCTGGTGCCAAGTAGCAAACAGGATGTACATTATTACCTCACTGATAGCCTAGATTGTCTGCTATAAATATTATTGTTAGGCCTACATTAGACCTCAGAGAGGTCTGAATGTAGGTGTGAAAGAACATATGCCAAAATAGGAACTATAACAGGGAACCCAAACCTGTTACTTGGGCACAGTGGAGTGGGAGGAGAGGGGACTGTACAGGGAACTTGGGGGTTCCTGTCACTCTGAGTGCAGACAAAAATGACATTTGTTGCACAATAGGCCCCTTGAAAGCACTGTAAAGCCATGCCTAAACAAAAGAGTGTGGTTGCAATCTTCCAATTGCACAATTCATTAATCAGGATTCAAATGAAGATGTTTCTTGACTTCATTAATTTCTGTCTGCTCTGGCTCCAATAGCAGCTCAGTTGGGCTGCTGTCTCAGGATGGGAGGGGGAGAAGGCAAGGGAGGGGGGTTGCTTCTAGGGTTTTCTCAGCCTGGCTGGAGTGGGAGGCATGGGTGGATTGGAGCACCTCACCTTGGGGGTGAGGAGGAGTAAGGTTAAGGGGGTTAATGGTCTGACAAACCTTGTTTCTTTTTATGACCAGGTCACAAACTGCTTAGATGCAGAAGTCATAGATGTAATATACTTGGATTTTAAAAAAGCCTTTGATATGGTGTCTCATCCCATTCTCATAAATGAACTAAGTGACTGTGATGTAGATGATTACATGGTCAGGTGAGTGGTGAATTAGCTTATGAGACACAACGTGAGAGTGGTGGTGGATGGGTCAGCATCGACCTGGAAAGATGTGAGCAGTTGTGTCCCCCAAGACTTGATTTTTGGACCAGTGATGTTCAATATCTTCATCAGTGACTTGGATGAGGACATGGAGGGCACTGTCCAAATTTGTGGACAACACCAAATTATGTGGCTAAGTAAATACACTGGTAGGCAGGGAACAAATTCAGGCAGATATGAACAGGCTGGAAAAGTGGGCAGAACAAAATAGGATGCAGTTTAACAAAGATAAGCACAAAATACTGCATGTATGGAGAAGGAATCACACTTACAGACTGGGAGATGATTTTCTAAGCAGCACAGCAACAGAAAGAGATCTTGGATCCATAGTTGACCCCAAGATGAACATGAGTCAACAACGTGATGAAGTGATCAGTAGAGCTCTATGATGCATTAACAGGTGCATCATGAATAGGTCTAAGGAGGTGATAGTTCCCCTCTATGTGACATTGGTAAGGCTGCACCTGAAGTACTGCATCCATTTTTGGGTGCCACACTTCAAAAGGGAGAAGGATAACCTTGAGAGGGTCCAGAGGAGGGCCACTTGTATGGTTAGGGGCCTACAGGTAAAGTCCAATGAGGAGAGAATGATGGACCTGGATCTCTCCAGTCTCCTCAAAACGAGGCTGAGGTGATCTAGTGGTCACCTACAAATTCATTGGGGTGCAGGGTGGTGGGGGGAGTGTAATCAGCCATGTTGTTCACTGGTGCATCTGGTTTGTATGGGTTTTTCAGACATTGCCGTTGCTCAAGGAAAAGACAGACTGCTATTGAGTCAGATTCCAGAGGGTTCTCAGAAGTTCTTGCATGCCATGTCTTTGTTGTAATAAATTTATTTAGTTGGGAGGAAGATGTATGTTCCATCCCCCCTGGTCTCCTCCTTTGATCTTCCTGTCTGTCTTCCCATTTGGGGTTTTGCCTCCCCTCCACCCCACCTAATGTCAAACAATAATTCATAGATGCTAAGGTCAGAAGGGACCTCAGCAGATCATCAAGTCTGACCCCCTGCCTAGGCAGGAAAGAGTGCTGGGGTCAGGTGACCCCAAGCAGATGCCTATCCAGTCTTCTCTTAAAGACCCCCAAGGTAGGTGAGAGCACCATCTCCCTTGGAAACCCATTCCAACTTTTGGCCACCCTTACCATGAAGAAGTTTTTCCTGATATTTAGCCTAAATCTGCTGTCTGTCAGTTTGTGACCACTGTTCCTTGTAACCCCAAGAGGTGCCCTGGGGAGCAGAGCATCTCCAATCCCTTGTTGTACCCCGCTAATGAACTTGTAGGTGGCCACGGGATCGCCTCTCAGCCTTCTCTTGTGAAGGGTGCAGAGGTCCAGGTCCTCAGTCTCTCCTCATAAGGCTTGTCCTGTAAGCCCCTAACAATACGAGTGACCCTCCTCTGGACCCTCTCAAGTCTATCAACAGCCTTCTTGAAGTACAGCACCCAAACTGGACACAGTACTCCAACTGCAGTCTGACCAATGCCACGTACAGGGGAAGTATGAGGCATTCTGACCCTATGATGTTGAGTCCCAGTCTTCTGGGTTTGATTATGGTACCGTTACATGTGTCTTGGCCTTTTGAATCAGTATAAATGTATAAGGACGTCAGTTTGTCCTGCTCTGCTTAGACCATAGTGGGACTGTGGTCTAAGCCTCTTCCTGACCCCGGGTTACCTTGTCTCCCTGCTTCAGTTCCTCTCTCACTGGCCTGTAGTTGCCATGGTGTAGACAGCTGTCTCTCCTTCTCTCTGCAGGTTCCATGTGGGTCCAATTCAGTTGAGAGACATCAGGAGTCAATGGCTCTGCTTCAAATGAGTAATATAGCCCTTCTGGGCTTGAATTGTCTCCAAAATCCCCTTCCTGGGGCTGCCACCACTTTCCCTCAGTGGGGCTTTGCTCCGTTCTGGGCTGCTCGGTGTCTGCTGGGAAAACCAATTCTGTCTCCTACCCTCCATCTCTTGTCTGTTGGGGCTTTAATTCCCTTCCGAAGGGGTCAGCCAGCGAATTTTATGGCATGCAGTCATAAAATGTGCCCACACCAGTGTGGGAGCCAGTTTTGGCTCCTCCTGAGTCAGCTGCTTTTTGGTGTGTGTTTTTGTCTGGCACAGCATTCTCTCCACCTGTGGCTCCATGCCCAGTGCTTCTCCAGCTCAGCTTGGCTTCCCAATGGCTCCGCTCATCTTTCCTCCCAGGTGAGTTCTCTGGGGCTCCATTTCTGTCACAGGGAGGCATCAAGGAATAGGAGATATTTTGTTTACCAAGGCACCCTTGGAGTAACTAGAAACAATGGTCACAAACTGACAGAGAGCAGATTTAGGTTAGACATTAGGAAGAACCTCTTTACATACAAGATGAGGAGCTCCCCTTTGTGAGCACAGAGGTGGAAAAGGATCTTGGAGTCATTATTGACTTCAAGATGAGCCGCCAATGCCAGGCTGCAGCCAACAAAGCCAACCGCACCTTGTTGTGCATCCAAAAATGCAACTCAAGCCGGTCCAGAGAGGTGATACTCCCCCTCTACGTGACACTGGTCAGGCCACAGGTGGAGTATTGCAACCAGTTCTGGGCACCGTACTTTAAGAAGGATGTGGCCTGCCTTGGGAGGGTTCAGAGGGGGGCCACCCACTTGGTTTGAGGGCAACAGGGAGAAGAGGCTGAGGGACCTGAACCTGTTAATCCTCAGCAAGTGGAGGCTGAGGGGGGATTTTGTGACTGCCTACAAACTCATTAGGAGAGATCAGCAGCAAATAGGAAGGGCCCTATTCCCCCCAGCAGCACCTGGGGTGACACGGAACAATGGCCAGAAGCTGCTGGAGAACAGGTTCAGGTTAGAGATTAGGAGGCACTACTTCACTGTAAGCATGGCTAGGATCTGGAACCAACTTCCTA
>JAGPOW010000261.1:19331237-19369372 GCA_030014935.1 Caiman crocodilus
AGGTTTCCTGGTTTCCTTTAAAAAAGGAAATTGCTTTCTCTCATTTAAAATGTTCGAAAGCTGATGGAAGAAATTGTGTGTATTTTATACACTTAATTCAACTTTGAGAGCTGGATACAGTAACCTCAGGCACAAATATTGACATGGTAGACGTATCATAGCAGAAATGTTCTGTAGCGACAGGAATCATTTGCCTCAAAACACAGAAGCCAGTAAGTCACATCCATTGTACTGTGTGTGGATTAAAACAAAGTGTTAACCCTCACAAAAAAAGAGAAAGAGGGAATCAAAGGAAATGGGGCTGCAGCCAGAGACATGACTCATATTACTACAGAGTTGTCACTCAAAGCCAAATACTTTTACATGCTGCAGTTTGCCTTAAGAGTTCATTTCTGCAGCTGCAAGAGAAGTGGAGTTTCCAGCTTTTAAGACATAAATGTATGTTAGCCTTAAAGAGGCTGAACAGGAACAGGTCAGCAGAATGACCTTTCACCATCAAACAAATATACAGCCTAATACACAGTGCTCATCAGAGATCAACTAAATATAACAAATCTCTATTTTGTACCAGTAAAGTATAGGAAGATGCATTTAATTATACTGATTGTGGGCTAGCAGCAAGAGTGGTTTTCAAAATTCCCAAGAAAATCTACTCAAAAGGAAAAGAAAAAAAATACCCTAAGGTTTTTTTCCAAAGCTATCTCTACTCCACTGCTTTTTCTCTCCCAGTACAGTTCTTGGCCCAGACATGCTAACACAGATGTGCTGTGAGCTAAGTAGAAATGTTACATTTCTTGAAACATTAAGCATATTTGTGCACCTTTTTCAACATTTTTTATTCTGTAAATTACAGTTCCTTTTTTTTCTAAGCTTGGTGTGGTTTTTTTTTATAAAACACCTTTCGATTCAGATCGAAAATTCCCATAAAACTTGCACAGGTTACACAGAAATGGAAAAAGACTGTTTACTTTTATGCCAAGATATATATTCAAAGCAATTTTTGCTTAATTCTAGTGTAATTGTGCCTTCTTTGCTTCTCATTTTGCATAAGCTAAAGTGCAGACAATGAATCTTTACTTCCCACCAACTTCTCTAAGTCTGGACTAAATGGATTTATAGCCTTCATTCAGATGTAGTGGCTTGAGCAGCATGAGACTGCTTGTATTCCTGAACCCTAGGTTGGGACAGAACACACAGGATGTTAAGGGAAGATCTTATTTTCTCATAAAGCAGGGTTACCACATGTCCAGGTTTTCCCAAACATGTTCACTTTTTTGGCTTCCTGTCCCTGTGTCCAGGTGAGTTTTTAAAATGCAAAGGGTTTTTGCTTTGCCTCTGCTTTGCTGGGGACTAGCAGCTTGGCTGACTGAAGCTGGGAGCAGCAAACAAAGTGATTGGCTGTAGGGGGTCATGTGCTCTGCACACAGGGCCTGGCAAGCTGCTCCCAGGTAAGAGTGCATGTGTGTGTCTGTGTATATGTGTGTGAGCTCAAGCACGCATGCAGGGGGCTGCATGGGCAGCAGGGATGAGGAACAGTGGGCTGTGGGCCAGGAGTGAGGGGCACCAGCAGGGCTGCGGGTGAAGGGGCTTAGGAGTGAGGGGCAGAGGCAGGGCACAGGCATTAGGGCTGTGCAAAACAGCTATGTTTTCTTTCAGTTTCGAATTCAGTCAATGACAGTGATTCATTTTGATTCAGTCAAAACTGTTTCAGAGGTTTGGTGCTGATTCAGAGATTTGGATCAGCTGGGGAGAGGCAGGCACAGCCGGGTAGTTGCAGCTTCTCCAATGGCTCTTCTGGCTGTGCCTGCCTCTACCCCAGTGTGGAGAGCTGCGGAAGAAGCCCCAGTGGCTCCCCCACCACCTCAGCCCCAGCCTCCTAGTACTTTAAAAATAATAATAATGAAAAATAAATAAATCCCTGCATTCAGTGGCTGCAGCAGTGGTGATTGGGGCTTCTGAGGGCTTATGGCAGAGGACCCCATGTAGTGCAGGGGAGTGGGGGGCAGCAAGGCTCATCCCCCCTGCTTGGCACCTGCACAGCAGTTGCCCCATGGCACAGGTGCAGCATGGCCTGGCAGGGTGCCGCACACTGTTTGGGATCTGGAACAGCTCCAGCAGTCAGCCGGAGCCTGGCACCACTCAGCCTCAGCAGCCTAAGCTCCCAGAGAGTGTGCAGCACCCTGCCGAGCTGCACTGCACCCGCACCATGGCAAGTGCCAAACAGACAGGGTGATCACCACTGCACCCTACTGCCCTGCACTGAACAGGGGCACTCTTCCACAAGCCCCCAGCGGCCCTAATCACCACTGCTGTATCCAGTGAGTGTGAGGCTTTTTTGTTTTTAAGCTCCACACTCACTGGTTGCAGCAGCAGAGATTGGGGCCTCTGATCACTCGTGGCAGAGCCCACCATGTGCAGCACAGGGCAGTGGGGGACAGTGGGGGTCGCCTCCCCACTTGGCACCCACATGGCAGCTGTCACATCACGCAGGTGCTGTGCAGCTCAGCAGGGTACCACACACTGTCTGGGAGCTGGGACTACTGGGACTGAGTGGTGCTGGGCTCCAGCTGACAGGTGGAGCTGCCCCAGGTCCCAGACAGTATGCGGCGCCCTGCCAAGCTGTGCAGCACCAGCAGGATGAAACAGCTGCCAAACAGGTGCCAAACTGGGGGGGAGGAGGGCTATCCCCACTGCCCGCCAATGCCCCGTGCCTCATGGGGTGGCTCTGCCATGAGCCCTCAGATAACCTGCCCTGATTACTTCTGCTGCAGCTAGTGAGTGTAGGGCACTTTTTTTTGTTTCTTTTGAAGTGCCAGGAGGCTGGGGCTGGTCACAGGATGGAGCCGGGCAGAGCAGCCATGGGGGCTTGTCCCGTGGCTCCTCCAGCTGTGCCTGCCTCTGCCCCAGTGGGGGAGCCATAGAAGAAGCCCCCATGGCTGCCCTGCCTGGCCCCATCCCCTGCCCAGGCCCAGCCTCCTGGCACTTTAAAAGGAGGGCTATGGGGCTGTGACAAACTATTCCTGGGGGCTGCATCCAAAACATCCTGAAACATCCAAAACATTTCCAAAAGGTTTCAGATGGTTTTGGTTCATTTCAAAGATATTCAATTTCATTTCAGATTTGGTGTTTTGGGTGCTGAAACGAGCCAAAATTCCTCTGAAAAGAAACGGCTGCTGAAATTTCGCACAACCCTAATAAGCATGTCACTGCTTCCCCCTCCCCTACCCCCAATCATATACCCTTATCCCTATCCTCCCCCCTCTGCAGGTGTCCTTTTTTTTTATCCTGGAAATATGGTAACCCCATAAAGGCACTTCAGCCTTCAAGATTAGAACGGAGAACAACCAATCCTTGCTGAATATAATCTATCAGTGAAGGAATTTTCTATTAAGAATTGACTCATGACACCCTTTATCTTTCAATATCTGGACATGCCAACACAGAAGACTGTAGTATAGTAGAATGATATCTTTTAACCCATGGAAAGCTAGTTCAGACATCTCTACCTAAAATATTGCAGTTTGCAGCATACACATTAAGGCACCTACTACTTGCATGCAAGGGCTGCTTTAACAGAGCTTGAGCATTTTATTCCCAACTTCAGGTTTATATACTACTATCTAACGCATGTCCCTTGCTAATACCAACCGCTATTTTAGGCAGCTTTCCAACTCTGTAAGTAAATAAAAATAAAAATTAATTATTTAATTTATCTCCTTTCTTTCTCCTAATGTCCAATTCCCAGCTGCCTTTTTTATTTCTTCTTCTTTTAAATTGGACCAATCTTATCTTTCCTTTTTGGTCTGAATATTTTCTGAAGACTCCATTACAGTTGGTTGAAATAGTAACTAAAATTTAATGTTCAATTTTTCTCTTTGCTCCTCTAAATCTAATACTGTTTTGCTTATTTTTATAGATCTCCCAATGCTTCTCTTACCTGATTGTTTATATTATTTAAAAGCCTCAAAGCTATTGCTTATACTACTCTATACATTCATACCTAACCACATTGGCCTTTGTCTCTCTTTTCCCCCTGTTTACAATGTAATTTAAATTGCAGGCTCCTGCCAAATATCATTTTTAGACATCTCTTCTCCTTTCCCATGCATGTGACAGAAATCCAGTCAAAATGATACTAGTCATCACATCTTATCACAAAGACATATTTTTCCTAATGTCAAAATGTTTGCATTTGCTTCAATATTTCCCCACCCAAACACTGAAATGTAAAGATATTGTACATACTGCTATGCTACCAAAGTCTATCTTATTTATTACACACTTGGCTCATCTCCTAGAATTAGGTGCAGTACAGCCTTGCAGACTACTGTAACTTTCTTCAGAAAAACAAAGGCCCTCAAACTAGGTTTGAAGTGGCCTTGCACTGGTTTTCTGTATTGGGGCAAATCTCACCTACAAGAATACTAAGAATAACTATTTATATTTATGGTCAATCATCTAAGACAAAGGTGTCAAACATCTGAGCCACAAGACAGATCTGGCTCATAAAGCCATTATATCTGGGCTGTCAAACTACTGACGGGTCACTAGAAATTGGGGGCATGGTGTGGGGAGTGGCCTGCAGTGGCCATATGGCCATCAGTGGCAGAAGAGAGAGTAAGGACTGACCTCCTCTGGCTGCTTTGCCAATCACTACTGCTGTGGCCCCACCACCCCGGCTGCTGGCTCTGCCACGCGCCCCATGCTTTGGCTCTAGCTAACGGCATGTGGAAGGGACTAGAGTCAACATCTCAAGCCACACGCCAGGGCCAGAAATACTGCGACCACCATCATAACTTGTGTCCTGAGCTGGATCTGGCCTGCAAGAAGCCCCACAGTCAGGATTCAGCTCAAGGCACGAGGTGAGTTTGACATCCCTGATCTAAGAGAATGCCTAAGAGCTAACTGGTAGACAAGCACCAGGGCTATGTAAAGCTTCATTCTTTGATTTGATTCAGTGGAGATTCAGCCTGATTCAGTGGCCAAATCTCTGAATCTGAATTGAATCAGAGGACCCTTTAATCTCTCCGAATTTATTCAGAATTCTCCAAATTGGTTCAGAGAGATTTGGACAGATTCAGCAATTTGGACATAGAGACAGCTTTAAATGTTTTTTCTACATACCTCTAGGTAGCAGGGGCCCATGATCGCTGTTATGCTGAGGCGTATGGAGCATCCCACAGAAGCACAGGGGGCTCCCCAGCACACTCAGCAGCGGACCCAGAAGCAGACCAGAAGCACTACCAGGTCCACCAGGGAACATGCTGGGGTCCCCCCCGTGCACCTCCTGGCTCAGCAACTGGTGCCTCCTGGGTCTGGGGGGGCACCCGGGATCCCCCTCTGGCCAATTGCTGGGCCAGGGAGCACAGGGTGGGGGGGCCCTGCACACTCCGGTCCACTTCCAGGTTCACTGCTGAGCGTACTGGGGAGCCCCCTACACTGCTGTGGGACGCTCCATTTGCCCCAGCAACCACAGCGATTACGAGCCGCACTGCTACCTCAAAGTATGTAGATAAAACTTTTAAAACTGTGCCTGTGTCCAAATCACTGGTTTTCTGAATCAGCATTGAATCATCAGATTCGGCCGAATCGAATCGGGGAAAGTGATCCGAATCAATAGATCAAACCACTGTCCCTGATTCAGGCCAAATCTGAATCGGAATTGAACAGGGCCTGTTTCATGCAGCCCTAACAAGCACTTATTTTCTAAGTCTGACTTGTTGAGCAATGATAGTTCCTCTTTCTGTAGACACTGCATGTTTTCGTGTGACCAAGCTGGGTGGAGTTTGGGATCATACACCTTCATCTGGTTACCACCACTCCCCATCTCCTTCAAGGTGAGAGTATTAATTGGAACAGAGCCTAATTCCACAGTCTCAGCATGTGCAGCTTCATTTAGTTTGCAGGTTGGAACGTGCTGCAAAGAAAGCAGATGTATTCAATAGCCGGGGCACAAAATCAATATTAAACAGCTGCCTAGCAGGGTAAAATTCTTCCCCATTAAAAGACTAAACAAAACAAAATCCCAATTGTCCACACTAATCAAGACCAATTTTGTGATATGTCAGACAACAGGGCTACATAGACCCTGGAGTCGCATCTAGCCTGCATTCTTAATAGAGCTGGGCAGGGAAGGAGAAAGAGAGGCTAAAATGATCATAATAAGAGAGGAGTAAGATACTCATAACTTTTTCTAGATTTTTTTTGCAGTTTTCCTCCACTCTGAAAGTCCTACAGCAATAATTGCAAGTGACTGTGAAACTAATGACCATATTACTACAAATAAACGTAAGGGAAAGGAAACACCATGCAAGAAACCTTAACCTTCCTAATTGTGACAATTTCATTTCTGCAGTTCTATTATTTTTATAATGATGGGTTTTTTTCCTTTAAATTGTACTTCACACCTTCCCACTGAAACTAAACCTGCCATCGACTTAATACCATAAAGCAGTACTGCACAACAGTCTAGGGCGGAAAATTAAGAATACCATATATCCAACTGAAACTGCAGGAGATTTCAGCAGACACAGTACCAATGCTGCAATATGAGTCAGGAGAATGTAGTTAAAATCCCTACAAACACATATGGTTAATACTCATTTGTAGCTTTAGACAAAAAATAATGTCCTCAAACATACTAGTCAGAATTTGCCCTTTGGATCTTGTTTAGTTATTAGTCCAGACACTAGATGAATTCTTCAAAATGAGCAAGACCAGGGCTCCACTTCTGCTCAAGACTTGTGAGAGGAGCCTAAGGTAACGGCAGTCTCTGAGATCTCAGTTCTTTTGCAAGATTGGCTTTGTCTCCTGCAGACAATAGACTGTGGGACTCGTTCTCTGGCCCAGAAGACTCCCAGCACTTGGCAAAAAAGCCAGGGTCTACTAGACAGAAGTCCTCTTCAACCAAAGCAGTTCTGGCTCTTAGCAGCTGTCCCAAAACCACTCCCTGGAATTACAAATCCAAGGATTCCCTACGGTGACAGGAGGAGGTCCAGAACACCATCAAGTTATATTATCTTTTTTAGTAATATCCACAAGGCTGTATGGAGACTATGCTTATTGTTCCCAGCCTTGCCCTCTTCCACAGCCCAACCCCTTCATTTGCCAAGTACTTCTTCCACAGTATGCAGGAAGGGATGGGGAGGAAGTGGAAACACCATAGAAATCACTAAATGGAAAGAGATCTCCTTCCACCTGTGCATGGTCGACATCTGAAGTGGTTAGGACTCTTGCGTCAAACATTGTTGCTCTACTTCCCCTGGTTGCCTTTGAAAGCTATAAAAACATCTCGAAACCACCTGAACCATCCCAGAATTCCTTCATTGTCCTTAATTTCTATTAAATGATCTCTGCATCACCAAAATGTTTATATTAATACTCTCTTCAGACTCAATTGCCACTCTTCTGCTAGCTTTATTGCATCTATCCTTGTGAACTCTGAATGTCGGCATTTAAACACTCATTCACATTCCTGATTTGCTGCAATGTTTCTGGAATCCTGATAAAACCAATTTAGCTTTGAAAACATGCAATTCAGTGTCAGCAGATTCAGACTTAACTATGAATGTTGCTTTTAGGTAGAACATATTTAACTTTCCTCTGAGCCTCCCTTGCTTTTCCAACTTAGTCTTGGAAAGTAAGATGACAGATAAGATACTGCTTCTGACCATCTTGGACAGAAGTAGATTAACACAGCTGGATTTAACCCTAGGGAGCCAGAGCCTGGACACATCATGTTAGCACAGCCCTAGCATTGTATAAGCAAAAAAGATTGGTGTTGATTTTTCTCAGGATGATGAGCTTGTGATGAACTCTTCTGTTCTGAACTTTTATTTGACAGGATTCAAATACATTGAAGGTGAACAACAAAAAGCATTTATCAACCATCCCTTCGGCTTGTCACCCCTTTAGCTCTTTGCTACACACACAATCCCAATCCCTTACATAGGCAACCTTTCTGATATAGCTTAGGCCCAATTTTGGTACCTTTGTTTCAACTCAGGCCCCTTTACATATGACTGTTCTTTTGTGTCTATATCATTTACCACAAAGTAACTGCCAAAAAGACTCAGATCATTTTAAATGGAGTGATTTTTCAAAGTCTGAAGGAAAACAACACATAATAAAAGATGAAAACAGAATAAACTTAGCTAAAACTAATAACCAAAAATGCCCAAATAACCAGCTTGGCTTCTCTAAATCAGAGTCAAAGGTTACTAGGTGTTCTTTGTTACAAATGGTCTCCAAAGCGCACAGCTTGTTCAATCTGCCAGCTTGGTTCTCAGTTTTCCTTTAACTATGTAATCTTCCTCATCTACGACCTCATTGGGCACCAGGAATAAAGTCTAGGTTAATAGGCAGTACACAAAAAATAAACTTTACTTGTCAGGTTTTCTGCACCATGCTAAGGTACAAGAACACTAATCAAGAAAGAAAACTCTCAGAGTGGGTCATAATTAGGATTACAATGCCAGTCGATTAAAGATTTTTGTTGATGAGCTGCTTTTTCATGGATGAAATAGCATTTACCAGAAAATGTATTTAATGAGAGAAAGATAAATAATTAGGAGCAATAAACGCTTACTACAACTTTCAGAAACTCATTCTCAAGTCTCTCTTGAGAGAGCCGTGACTTGGTTTCGTTTTCCTGAGCTTGAGAAATAAGCTCACAGCTGTCTTTCCTCACTTTCAATCAAATCTCCAACAGTTATTGGCAACATTTGAAAACATTATTGTTTTGGTGGAAATGTCACATACTTAATAGCCTTTTTTTTTAAACTGCGTGCAATAAAAATTAGCAGGGAATAAATGATGACTCTAAGTGCAGAGGAATGCAATGCTGGGCATACGGTGTCCAATTTGTACATGTGGGTAGGAGAGCTGTTCTGTTTATTTCTGGACAATTCACAAATCAATTCCCACATGGAGATGGCTACAGAGTTAGCCTGACTTGGGGAGGCCAGTGGGACGCTGGGGCAGGGAAGTAGTTTTGTAAAAATAGGTGGGTAGGTTTCATCAATAGGCAATTTAAAAAAATAAAACACAATCAAAATCTCTCTCTGATGTCAATCAGAGGATTTGATCTATTGTTTATAAATTAGAGGGTATATGTTTCCACAGCAATAATTCAAAAATCCTTCTGATTGAAAATCTCTCATGGCTTAGTTCCCCTTATGCAGGCTAGTGCCATGCAGCCCACTGGGTGAGAAATTGGGTGTTTCTTTGGGAGAAGTTACTAATCTGCATGGATCCAGGTAGTCCATTTCCCATGGGGAAAATGTGCTAAAAATGCAGATTTTCTTATTTTAAGGAGAAAAACCTGGATTTTCCCCTTTTAAGGAGAGAAATGCAGATTTTTGCCTTCAAAGGAGAAAAGCATGGGAAACAGGGGGGTTCCCTTTGGAGGCTGGCAGAATTCCAGCCTGCAAGGGGCTGGGGGAGTGGGCAGAGGGCAATCAGGCAGGGGACGCCACATGTGTGTGCATGTACACTTATGCATGTGGCAACCAGGCAGGGTGGTCCCTGCAGGTAATTCTGGAGCCAAGAGATTCAATTCAGGCCCCCATAGTAAGGGAAGGAGGGAGTTGGGAAGGTCAGGGGTTGTGGCTGGGACTGCTGCCCAGCCAGACTGGTGCGTAGGACCTGGGGCTTGAGGCCCAGGATGCAGTCACAGGACCTGGGTGGGGGCAGGACAGAGCTGCAGGCAGCTCATCAGGGGGGAGGACGGAGAGGGGGTTTGCTGTTCACCATTGCACATACTTTGGTGGGGCGGCAATGCGGGGCATGTGCCTCCCAGATTTGTGCACGGGGAGGAGCCGGCTGCAGGCTGGGGGCTCTGTGCCCTGCTGCCCTCCCCCTGGGACCTCCGCAGCCCAGCAGGTAGGACCTGACACAGTGAGGCAGAGCAGGGTGGGGCAAGGAGGCTCAGTGCCACTGCTGGGAGCCCCATGCCACCATGGGGAGGTGTCCGCTGCTGGCCCAACAGCAGCAGGGGTGGCACCACTGACTTGTGTCCCCCGTTGCTGCCAGGCAGGCAGGGGGCACCTCTCCCTGGTGGTGCAGGGCTCGCAATGATAGCATCAAGCCTCTCCCTTGCCCTGCTTTGCCCTGCTGTGCTGGGTCCTACCTGCAAGGCTATGGAGGCCCACCATGGGAAAGATGGTAGGGTGGGGAGCCCCAAGCCCACAGTGGGCAGCCTACATCTGCCCCCCCACCCCCATGGGCTCCGCTCCAGCTGTGCCACCTGTGGGGGGGGGAGCTGGGCCCCATGCTGCACTCCCCACTCAGGCCAGAGCAGCCACCAGGGGGCTGCAGACCCAGGTCCCTGGCCCCGTAGGCCTAGCAGCTGCAGGGCCCCTCCATCAGGACTGAGGATGATGAGAGGCTGTCACTGGGGAGTGAGGGGCATCAGCAGGGCCGGGGGGGTGTTGGTCAGGAGTGAGGAGCAATGGCATAGGCAGGGCACCTGCATATCAAGGCTGCTCAGTGCCACAAAGCAGTGGGGAGAGTGGGGACAGATGCAGCTGAACCTGCATCCTGGGGAGCAAAGAGGGTGGGTGAGCTCTGATTTTCCATGATAAAAAAACCCCAAATGAAATGCTAAAATGTATAGGTATTTAGAATTCATTATATCATAGTGATTGAAGCACTAGTAGGCTTCCAAATTGCTTTAAAATTGTAAGTAAATCAATAAAGCATTGTGTTCAACTGATACCTATATATATAGTGGCATTTCATTTTAATCGCAGAAAAAGGTGGATTTGGGAGGTTATAAATCAGAGATTTTTCAATTTTTTTTCAGAAAACTCCAGGATCCCTGCTAAATCTGTCTTTCGACCATGTGACTGTGACTACTGCAATGGTAAGTACTGCTTGTATCCTAAATACCCCATGTCAAAACCATGATCCAAAGAATGATTTCTAGGAAAATGCTGAACAGAAGAACAGGGAAATGCTGTAGGATATGCAAAGCTAAGTCAGCATTGTCTAAGTATATGCAGGGAGTGTGTGTGTGAACTGGGCTCTTCCTTCGGTCTTGGCTACGATTCCTGGGGCCTGATTTCCAGCTCTGATACAGAGCGCTGGAATCCTAGCCTAATGGTCTGTCTAACCTTCCTATTTGGTGCCAGATTCTGATCTCATTTTCATCAGTGAAAATCAGGCGTCGTCCATGGACTTGCATCAGATTTACAGTGAAGGAACTGAGATGAGAATCTAGCTCTTATAATTCCTCACAACTAAGAGTTAAAAAGAAGCGTGCCTCTCAGCTTTTAAATGCAAGCCAGCTGGGGCAAGCCTTTCCTTGCTGGTCTGTCAGTGCCTTCCCCACCTCTCCTCCCTTGGTATTAAAGCAGAAGAGCTCTAGCCTGTCTTTCTGGATCCATCCCAATTATAGACATCTTTGCAACTTTCTCAAGTAACAGTCTAGCTCAAGCTCTGATTGTTTGGAAAAATAACACCGGAGAATGCTCAAAGTCTACAGGTCCCTTATGTCTTATTAAGCTGTCTTTTCTCCAGAGCTGACAAGAACTCACAGATTTACCTATATTAATCTTTCCAGCATACTACCACAAAGAAAACATCACAAATACCCTTTAGCACAAATTCCTGCAATCTGTAAACAAGTAATGTGGGAGACAAAGATATTTTTCATAGCCAATATACAGTAGCAGTCTCATGGAAAGCTAAATCTGCTGATTTTAAAGCCCGACTTTTAGTGATGCATTAATTGAGAAGCTTTTATTAATTGAGAAGCTTTGAGTCCTTACTTAATTTATAGATCTTATGTAGAACAATAGCAGCATCTTAGCTTGTGAAATGCCACTTTGTTACTCTTTCACTGCTGCCCTGACTGTGAATACTTATGATGGTGTCTACTTGGCTTGAATATGTCAGATGCAGACCAGACAGGATGTTGAAGAAAGAAACTGGTGTCCTTCATTTTCAAGGGCTGGCACATTAAGTATTCTGTGATGAATTTGCTGTGTTTATACATTCTGCAGCTAACACTTACAGCCATACCTGACTTGAACTTCAGGAGCTCTGAACAGAGCTGCAGAAGATTCCACTAGACAGAAGACTTAGCTTTTCCCAAAAACACTGTACAACAAGCTCAGAAAGTCAGGCTGTGTGTACTCAGTAGAGAACATGAGTGCCTATAACAGACTCTACTGTTAAACACTTTGAGGTCAATGAGACTTCTCATATAAATAAAACTTCATCAACCTAAGGACTGTACAGTACTCAACACTTACTTTTCACCTCTGCCTAAGGCAGAACATGCTAACAAATGCATACAGGTGATCAGAGCCACAATGAATTATATCAGGGCAAAAATTCTGTACTGAGCACAGTACATAAAAAACAGAGTTATTTGAATAGGTTTTGTGAAGGGCAGGGCCAGATCTTTACTGGGTATAAATGGGAAAAGCTTTATTTTTAGATTAAGTTGGAGAACAAATGTTGATAAGCAAAAATATAAGGGGGGGGGGGGTTCCCTGTAATGGGGTAGTTTAACTGCTCATCTGGAAATAGTTCAGTATCAGTAGAAGCAGTTTTGTGTATCCGTTTCTCTACTGGTTCATTTTTGGCCTCAATTAAGCCATAACTACACTGCATGATACAGGGGAAGTAGCGAAGTAGAAGAGAGCAGTAGAAAGCATGGGAAAGCAGAAGCAGGTATAACCATCTTCATCATACTGGTATGACAGCCACCATCCAGCCTGGTTTATCAGAGGCTGAACTGGTGGTCTTCAGAGCTAAAAGCATGACTTCCTACAGTTTGAGCTAAGGAAAAGGCTCTCTAGATAGGACATTTACACGCATGCATCTACAGTGAATCAGGCACAAAAGCAGCTGCAATTTCAAAAGCAGAGGGGAAGAAGAGTGGTTGTCAACAGTTTAAGTAAAGAGTCAGTTGTGGCCACCTCAAGTTTGCCCCGCTGGTGCTTTCCAATGGGTAGAAGGGAAAGCACTGGGACAATCCAGAGCCACCCAGAAATACCACTTTCATGCTACTTTGAGGCAATCAACCTCCTTGAGTTTACCAAGTAATGACTTTAGCACTATAAATTCTTTGCTTATGCCTAGCAAGGGGGGATCTCCCTGCTCCCTTCTCCTCTGTTTCTTAAAGGGTAAGTACAGACAGTCAAAAAGCCTGAGGCTTAATTGATCCAGTGTTTTCAGGTTCATCTAAGCTGCAAAGATTGACCCAATTAGCAAATGGACAGACATTCACTTCTGATTCAAGAAATGCAGCCAGATGCCTGCAATGGCTGAAGCCAGAAGCCAGGGGGCACAAGAGCACAGCTCTCTGGCATGTAGCCAAAATGGGCTGTGTTTGCTTTCTCTTCCCGCTGCCCCCAAGGTCTCTGGGATTTGCAGTCCAGACTCACATATACAGGACTCTGCAGGGTTGCTCATCACTTCCTCTTCCTGTTTCCAGGGCTAGGGACAGACATTCAAAAAGCCTGAGCCTAAATTCATTCAATCTGTGCAGGTTAATCTAACCTAGCTAGGCTGAACTGGTTTGTAACTGCACAGGCATTCCAGATGTGCAGACACATGTCTGCAGTGACTCAGGCTAGGAGCTGGGGGGTGCTAGACCAGCCCTCCCATCCCTTCTACAGCACTGAGCGGTGGGAAGCATGGCCAGACCCCAGAAGGATGCTCTGATTAGCCCATCAGGGAATTAATAACAGTGGTTATTACCCCCTAACTCAATGGTTATCACCCCATTAGGAAAAAAACAGAGGGACATTACCAGCTATCTGTTGATTCTGCCTGTTGATTCAGCATGAACTGTAGCCAATATGTGGTCTTCTAGCTAATACACAGACACCTCTCCGCAAGGCAGGAGGGGGTGGAAATTCCTCCTTAGCATGGAGTTTTGAAGGGGAGGGGGGAGGAGCTCACAGTCTGTGCGGGAGCTGCAGCCAGGGAGCAGAGGGGAGGGGCCAGCCCTGCTGTGCAGGGCAGGGCAACTCTGTATTCAGGGCAAGGGAAGTTTAACTCCACTCCTAGGCCCCAGATCCCAGCTGGGATTGTCAGGGGCAGGGAGGAGGGCAGTAAGCCAGCCCTTCCTGCTCCAGCTAGGGAGCAGGAGGATGCGGTCAGCCTTGCTCTCTGGAGCAGAAAGCACAGCCGAGCCCAGAGCTGCAAAATGCTGGGATGCTGGGGGACTGTGATTTAATTTGAACCAGAAAGGGGTCTGGGACAGGAGCTTCATAAACCAGTTTCACCTAAATCAGTTAAGTCTGATACAACATTCAACCAGGTTGTTCTTAAACCAGTTTCAGCCATTTTGAAACAGGTTCATGTGCACTGAACTTCTATTCTGCTACAGGTTTAAACCCGTTTATGATGACTTAAACCAGTTTATGTGTAACTTCTGTCCCTAGTCCCAGGCAATGCATAAGGTGCTTGTACTGCTTACCTCTGAGAATGCTACCAAAAATAGCTTTCATCACTTAGAAAAAGCTGACCGGGTATTCTTAGACTGTTCAATCCTCTACTGGTAAATTTTGGCCCAAATCCTTGAGTCAGGCCAACCTGTACTCAATTCTGAGCTCCCCTGTTCCAGAGACAGTGGACTCTAATTTGACCCCTGAAGGAAATTAAGGTAGTTTCAACTTATGCCAGAATTAATCATTCTTTTTATTCATTCTGCTGGTCTACAAGTGTTGCTGCACAATATGCATCATCCACATCCTCTCTTTTTGCTGACACACACACTTTACTAGAACAGAAGTGTTGGAAGGGAAGCCATGGAACCAGCACCACCGGCTTGTTACCAGATGTGGATTCCCCTATGCAGAAGAATCCCCAGCTGTTCTGTGTGGCTGGTTTCTGCAGAGCAAGGGGGAGCACACTGTCAGTTTCTCTCTTGAACGTTCAAATATAGTTCAGCTACTCTGCTGAAATTTAATTACAAAAATCTTGCAGCATTTATATTATACCATATTTCTGTGTATTAGTTTAACCTTCTCTACAAAAGAATTAGTGCTTCAGTGTCCCCGTGTCACAAAGATCAGAAAAAAAACTAGGGGCCCATTAAATCTGAGGAGTCAAAATGACCTTGGATAACCAAATGGCTTTGCTCATTTTCTCGGCAAAATCCCAAAGTTGTCATTGCATGTAATGAAGTGCTAGGCAGCAGCAAAAAACATGTGTTTTTCTAGCAGTCCATAGGTCTGCCTATTTAATTGTGCTTTTCTTCCTAAGAAATTCACTGTGTATTTTGAACACAGACTTGCACAAATTTTGTTGAAACTTGTAAGTGATATGTCATTCCTTTAAGTCAATCTAGAGTTTCTGCTATGTGAAATCCACCTGGAACGTTTTGGTTTGGTCTTGACAGCATGGTGAAGTGCTGGGCATTCTGGTTTATAGTTTATGTTGTTGTTATATTGCTTATTTGGGCTTGTCTCTAAGTAAAAGGCTTTCAGTAAAATAAACACAGCAAGGTAGGTTGTGGGGTCAATAGATGGACTCTAGTCTTGCAGTGGTGTAGCCAAAATCAGAATCTGAAGCAGAATTTCATATTATTACTGATGTTTCATCTAGTTCTTCTATGATATAGACTCAGTTATTTACTACCAGATTTCTAGCTATAGTCCTGTAGAGTTTGGTCCTTAACTCTCTCAAATTGGTGCTTAGGTTGATCCATGTTTAGCACACCGGAAATCTGGGCTGATTCTGCATTTTCCTTTCTCCATGGTATAATCTATTCATTCTTGTGAAGGTAGGCATATTAGATTATGCGTGTCTTCCTATCAGGAGTCCCAGTTAATTTCATGGATAATCACAGAGGCAGCACAGGCTACGCCTCATCTTTCCCTCATGAGCTGAAAGCACAAGTAATTCAGACTTTTCAGTGGCTTCTGGTCTCAAGTAACAAGGGCAAAAACTGTAGTCAGAATTTCCTCCTGGTGATGCATAACAATATTAAAATATCTAGTTCTTGTGCAGATTTCATCCCTAAATCTCACAGGTGACTAGTAGGGGGGCATGTGCTTCCCCCCACCCAATATTGGCCACCCACCTGGCCCTGAAACAGTTTTTTTTTTTACTGCATGAGCTGGTGGTGTGTTCAGGGGCGCTAAGCCGCGGCATGTGGGGCTGGGCCCCTCTGTCCCCTGAGAGCTTTTGCCCACAAATTGTGCCTCCCCTCCCCCCAAAACTCAGGAAGCACCAGTCATCACTGCTAAATCTCAAAACATTTTTAAAAAGGAGGGTGGTATAATTTTCCCCATTTTGTAGGTGGAAAATCATAGAGTTGGAAAAGATCAGGAGTCATCTAGTTGAACCTCAGCACAAATGTAACCCACCCTAGAAAGACACCAATCAAGCCACATCTTGAACTCAGGTGAAGGAGATTCCAAAAGGACAGCGGTAAAGGGACAAGGTAACTCTGAAAGCCAGTTTCAGTGATGGGAACTGAATGCAAGCACTGCATGGGATGCAGGGTGTCACTAGCATGGTGGTGAAGCATTTGAATGGAGGACTCTCCATCCTTGGAGATTTTTTAAGGCCTGACTCAACAAAGCCCTGGCTGGAATTATCTAGTTAGTCATGGTCCTCCTTTGAGCAGGGGGTTGGACTAGATGACATCCTGAAGTCCATTCCAACCCTAGTTTTCTATGAACTACCTATTGTCCTACACAGCCCCTGTTATGCCATGAGCTTTAATATCATAGTTACCCAAATCCTGCACCCCACTGCCATTCCCCCCCTGCCTACCATTTAATCTTCCCCAGCTGCCCTCCCCTTGCTTATCCTCAGTTGTTGCTCTGGCTCCAGCTCCAGTCCCACTCTGACCCAGGGCAAAGAGCACATGGTGGCTCTGACCCCCACCTGGCCAGGCCACAGCAGCAGTGGCTCTAGCTTTGGCCCCAGCCCTGTCCTTGATGCCAAGACCATGGCTTGGTTGGTGCCAAAGCCAGGGCCTGTTCTAGAGCAAGAGCCACCAGAGTAGTGCTGGAGCCAGAGCCATGACTGAGGTTAAGTGGTGAGTGGAGGGGGGAGGGAGTTACTACATGGCAGAGGTGGTGTGTGCAGGGGATGGGGGGTAGGTTGGCATTGGGAGCAGCAGCTGCGACTGTGCCTTGGACTCCAAGTACAGATTGTGGCCAGAGTTGAACCCACAGCAGCCACCTCCCATCTAAATGAGTTTCTCAACTTTTATCACTTATGTGCTCCAAGACCTCATGAAGCAGGTGCTCCTGTTTTTGGGGGGCATGCTGAGCAAGGCCAAGAGTTGCATTCTGTCTTCTTAGCTGGGGAGGTAGTGTTCATGATAGTATTGGCAGCATGTCAACAGGATGTTTCAACCTATCTATCTATCAGCCTACCTGCCACACCTTGGTGGTATTTTGTTATTGGGAAAAAGGGAGGTTGCCCAGAGTCCCAGAGTGAGCCCTAGTCTGTTAGCCATCTATGGGCTCTTCATGAACCCTGCTGACCACAGATCTGTTCTCTGGGGAGATTGGCCCTCCTGGCCTGTCCATGCCCTGGGGCACCTGTCACCTTAAGGGATATTCATGGCCTCTGACCTCCCCTACAACCACAACTGTTCCTCACAGACAATTAATTGTTTCAGTGGTTACTTGGCCCCAGTCCAGTATCAACCCTCATGAGGCCTCAATGCCTTTGTTGGGGACTTAGCCTTCAAAGCTTCTACTCCTTTCCTCTGGCTGGGCCCTTTACCCCAGACCCATGGTGCTGGACCTGGTTTCTGGACTCCAGACCCTGCCATACCCTCTAAGGCTCCTGTCTTTGTCCATCTTTGGCTGCGGGCCTCTGGACCTGGTCTCTGCCCCTCTTGGGTGCTGAGACCTGGCCCTGTTTCTTTTCCTGTCCAGGCTTTGGTCCTCCCAGATGCTGTCTCCCTGAATTGTGAGCTTGACCTCTGGCAGGGCTCAAAACAAACAGTAAGCGCCTGTAGGCACTGCTGGCAGCATTGGCAGCACTTTCTTTCAGGGGGTGCACTGCAAATCTCAGGGGGTGTATATGTACCCCCTACGCATTACCAATGCAACAGAGCTCTTCTTTCCATGCCTGCAGGGCCAGACTACCTGCTCTGGCTCAGGCTCTGGGCTTATATGCCTCCCAAGCTCTGACTCTTTTGGTCAGGTGGCTTCCCAGACCCCATCAGGAGTTTACAATTAGAACCTGATGGTTAGGTCTAGGGCAGCTTACAACTGCTGCTCTGATTACTTTAGCACTGCCCTCACTGCTTATAGCAGAGATCTCCCCTACTGTCTTATTGCAGGACAACTGGCCCTGCAATAGGCACTCATAGCTTTTGATTTTCCCCTGGCTACCTATTCTCCTGCAGCCAGCTCATCAAGTGCAGTCTTTCCCCCACCTGGGGAGCTTCCCTGCTGCTGCTTCTCCCCTTAAAATAAAAGAAGCCTTTGGCTTCCTGTTACAGGACCCGTTTGAGTGACATTCATAACTGTATCAGCTTTCAGTATGATCAGTCCACAAGACTGATAACTTAATTTGTCTGTAGCTATATGCATATTCTTTGATTAGAGTGGTAGTTCAGCAGGACCCCATATCAGCAGACAATCAGGATTATACAAGTCAGACTTCATACATAGTAGGGGTGCGTGAAGCAGGTCCTATTCAATTTGGATTCAGCCTGAATCGGGGACAGTGATTCGATTTATTGATTTGGATCACTGTCCCTGATTTGATCTGAAGATTTGATGTTAATTCAGAGAATCAGCGATTTGGACATAGACATAGCTTTAAAAATTTTTCCCCATACCTCGAGGTACCAGGCACAACTCATGATCACTGCAATGCTGAGGCACATGGAGCATCCCACAGGGGTTTGGGGGGAGGGCCCCCCACGTGCTTGGTGGCAAACCCGGAAGTGGACAGAAAGTACTTCTCGTTCACTTCCAGGTCTGCTGGGGAGCTCGCTGTGGGGGCCCCCATGCCACCCCTGGCTCAGCGATCAGCTGCCGAGAAACCCCAGGTTGCCCCCAGACCCAGGAGGCACCAGTCACTGAGCCAGGGGGGCATGCCCCCCCCGCCTTCCCGTACACTCCCTGGTGGACCCGGAAGTGAACCAGAAGTGCTTCTGGTCCACTTCCAGGTCTGCTGCCAAGCACGCTGAGGAGCCTCCCCATGCTCTTGTGGGAGGCTTCACGTGCCCCAGAATCACAGCACGTATGAGCAAGCCCCTGTTACCTAGAGATATGTAGAAAAAACTTTTAAAGCTGTGTCTATGTCCGAATTTCCAAATCTTTCTGAATCTCTCTGAATTGATTCGAAAGGTTTCAATTCAATTTGGAGAGATTAAAGGGTCCTCGATTCAATTCGGATTCAGAGATTTGGCCACCCAACTGGGCCGAATCTCCATCGGATTGAATCAGGGACCAAAGCTTCGCACAGGCCTAATACATAGACATGCAAGCAAAGAAGTAGTAAAGAGCATAATCTGAAAATGGGCATATTCTGCCCTACTACAGGTAATTATATGCATCTTTTTTCTTTCTGTGCACAACATTAGCAGAAAATAATGCACCTTAGCAGCCAGCATGGCTCACTCATTTCTTTTTCATTGACAGTTGCAAGGGGCTTTCAAGTCTATGTCCCATAAACTATGAGTGTATCCTCTAATGATGTATTTTACTAATGTGGGATTTTTCTGTGGTTTTTGTTTGTTTTCTTTTGTTTCTGAGGAGATGACTCTATTGACCAGGTTTGTGAGGGGAACTCCTTCTGTTGTGCTGTCATATACTGTGCTGCCACTATAGCACACTGTACATGACTACTGCACTTTGATGCTTTGAAGCTGTATTGAAAATGTAATGTACTTTGCTGTAGTATGTTAGTGAAGGTCCTTCCTCAGGGCTGGTCTGCAGACAGACTTACACTAAGGTAGGTAAATCACAGTTAACTTGCACATTTTCTTACACTGGAAGCCTACAGCCTATGTCTGATTCAGAGCAGGCACTGGAACCTGCTCCACCCACCATCCATGCTCTCTCAAGTTTTACTGGTATCTCTGGGGCCCTAAAGGACCTTTTGTTTTCAAATATTGAATTATCCACTTGCAGAAATAGGTAAGGCCTTTTATTAATTAATTAAGACAAGTGCACCAACAACAATGCAAGTTTCCCCACACTACCATTTGACCCTAGCAATAAGGACTGCAAGGGGAGCTCCAAAACCCACCCGTTCTTTTCCTTCTCTGCTGAGACTGCAAACCCAGTCAGGGTAATTTTGAGAGACCTGGATTTTATTCCCAACTCTGCCACTGCCTTCCTGGGTGACCAGGGGCCAATATACAGATTAAACTGCAGCCTTTACAGGACTGGAAGTATGAAGAGCCAGGCTTGTAGCTTCCATTGAAACAAAAACACCCCCACCCAGATCTAACCTCTCCCAAAGGAACCCAAAGCATTACCACACAATGTGAATTGACTCTTATCACATACACTAAGAGTTATAGAGCACTGATTCTCAACTGGGTTTCCAGGAGATCCTTGTAAGAGTGTTTTCCCACCACCGCTACCCAATGCCACTGACCTGCTGTGTCTCTTCCCAGGACATGCCATGTGGGGCCAGACTAGGAAGTGGCTATGGCAGGAGGAGGTACCCCAGTGTAGCATTGCCTGACAGAAGGGGCTGCCACGAGACCACTGCTGTTGGCCTGTCTGAGAGCGTAGACAATAATGCCACTTACACAGACAGGATAGAGTAAATGCCATCCCTGTCCTTGCCCTTCCCAGCAGTGAGGCAATTCAGGGGGCAATTCATGTCTCCTTTGAAGCAGGGGTAAAAAAGTGTATCTCTGCTTATATCCACAGAGAGTGCAGCTATATTCAGAAAAGTTATGGAAAAGGCTTTGAATTGAAGGGTCTTGTTACACAGTAATTTTGGGCAGGCCCTGGATCTTTTAACACTTGGATTGTCCACACATTAACACCAGAAACTAGCTTTAAGCATTTATTAGATAGCTCAAAGTGATGTCACTCCAGGGCAGGATTATCTCTGAGCCTTCTTACACATTGCACTTTCTGCTGCTTAAATGTTGATCAGTGTTAGTGTTAGCTCGAGTTTGGTGCAGCTACATGTATAGGGGCCCAATATGTACAAAGTCTTCTGATCTGTGTTACACAGTTTGTGTTGGACCTACTGCTCCCCACTCTCCCAAATCCCTCCTCACTGCCCCGTGCCCCGCACCCCTCCTGTGACTTATGGTGTTTCGTACTGTCTGTCCCAGGGCAGCAGGCAGGCTCAGCCTGGAGAAGAGCAGTAGTCCGGCACCAGCTGCAGCAGGAGCCAAGCGGGCAAGTTAATCCCTTTCCAGCTGTTCCCCTGGGACAGGTTGGCCAGGCAGCCACAAGCAATAGGAGGGGACAGAGGGGGAGCAGGGGGGTTCTGGGGACACGGGGGATGCTCAGAGTGTGGGGGGGAATTTGTATTCTTCAAATCCCAGTCCCTACTGGCCTGAAATGAGACTGCTCCAAATTCATGCTACCATTAACATCGATCAACATTTGTACGGCTCACAGTGTAAGGTGTAACAAGGCCTCTAAAAGTTTGAGAACTGTTGCTTTAGAATCTAAATATGGAGGCATCTAAATCAGTGGACAAGAAAAATTATGGAGTCCATTGCTGTGGGAACCTGTGGGATGAAACAGAAGCAATCAACACAATTTTCTTTCTTTAACTGCCATGTATCAAGTCTTTGCCTCATGCCCATTAACCAAGAAGCAAGGCATACAGCATCTGTCATGCTGCTTTCACGTCATATAAAGCTATAGCGAGATGACAGTTAACACATGGTTTGCCATTTGGCAATCACCAACTGTTCCAGAGTCAGACTTTCTCCAGCCACAGGGCCACAAATACTGTTTATTTTGCTCTTTGTTAGCTTACTTGGCAAACGTTAACATGCATAGCCTGCTAACAACACAATTTTTTATAGTTGGTACTGATTACTGTCTACCAAAAACCTATTGCAGTTGTTAATTAATAAGAAAAATAAATTTGGATGCCATCACCAGCCTTTAAACAACTGGATGAGCTTAATTCTTAAACTGCACACAATCCTGACATGGGAATCTGTCTGTGGCTGAATGACGAGACACATTAAAGCCACTTTCAGACCAAGATCAAAGCCTCACTATTCTCTAGTGTTGGAATTTAGTAGCAAGAGAGAATTAGATCTGTTGCCATCAAGGGCTATTCCTCCCTCTGGAGCTCTCAAAGAACAAGTGCAGCACTGTGCCACCCCAGATCAAATTGCTACTAGATGCACGGCATGAAATAGGAAAATTGAGGAGCTTCCCCTGGGAGAGTCAAATCCTGCCCTGAGTTAGATGTGCCGAATACAGAAGATTTTTCACAGGAGCCAGGAGGCACAACCATCTCCCTACAGACGGAGGAAAAGCAGCCGATCTGCTCTGGCTCCCACAGCTGCTCACAAGGCAATAGGGCTTCTCACAGGCACTGTGATCCTCTTTCTGAAAGAGGTTTGGCTGCTCTCCAGGACCCACTCCTGCTGCAAAAGGATATAGTATTGATCATGTAACCCTGCTCTGTGCTACTCCACTACCACCTCTGCCCACTCCCAAACCAGTTCCCTGCAGCATCTGGGGTCAAAGGGAAATCAAGTGACGTTGTTCCATGGCATACTGGAATCTGAGGTGCTCCGGTCCAGTTTCAGCCATTTTACCTCCCCAGTGTCTGGCCAGATGTTGCTGCAATCAGCATTTTTCTGTGAAGCGGAAGTGGGGTGTAAATAAGGCACGTGAGAAAGAAAGATTTGCCCAGGATTTTTGTGTTATATATACCTTCAGACTTTTGGTCCTGTTGTTACCATGGGAATTAAAAGGCAAGTGAACTCATTACACCCTGCCAGTATTTATCCCAGGGTTATTATGACCCTTTAAAGCCAGCAAGAAGTACATTAGCAGAGAACAAAGGGTAATGTTAAAAAAAAAAAAGAAAAGAAAAAAAATAAGACTTACCTTTAAGCCCACAGGATATTGGTTAGCTAAATCCCATAATACTTTAAGGATCATGACCTCCAAGACCCTCACCAAGCCTCATTACTTTTTTATCTTATCATCATGGTAAATCCAAATACATTAGAAGAGCTCACAGAAACACATCCATCGGGACTTACTTCCAAAGGATGCTTTATTGCCTTTGTTACTTTAACAACACATTCCTTAATTGTTTTAGATGTATGATTAGAAGTAGCAATTAGATTTTAAAGACTTCTGGAATGAGCCAGGTTCTTGAATATCAAATTTTCCAGATGTGTTAAAAAACTGAGGCAAAACAGATGGGTGGCAGTTGCAAGCCTCAAAGCACTGGAGTGCTTGGGTGATCAATTAACACTTCCCAGAGTTATGAAAGCCTTAATCAAGTGAACCCTCAAGTCTTGCAAAGAACAAAAGGAGTTTGCTATTATTGACACATTTTTGCACCAAACCATAAAAGGGGGAAATGTCTTTTGCATGGCACAGACTAGATCCATCAACCATCTCTGATTCTTTGAAAAATGTTGTGGCTATAAATAATTGAACTATTGTATTTACCTTTGATTTGCCATGGACATCATTCTTTATGGTTGTTTGTTGTCAATTCCAATGAGTGGTTTATGTCTGGTCTTAGAAAAGATAATATGCTGTTAGAATGCTATTTACATCAACTGAAAAAATGTACATAGAAACAAGCAAGATTTTTGATAATATCTGTATTTAGATTTGCAACGCATTCCCCTTGGTGGATGTATAATAGGTTATTTTCTTGGCTTCTCCCAGATTTTAGAAGTCTTGCTAGGAATTTGGTTGGGAGGCTTTTTTCACATTTAGGTTATCTTCTGCTACAATAGAAGGGCCTTTAAATAGGTTTTACACTGTAAATAGATGACAGTCTGATTTTGCCTTTATCTGATTAGCTTTAGCTTGTTCCAAACTGGGCAGTTCTACACAAGATGCTATGTCACCATAGCAATGCCCTATGGTGACGGAGCTTATCGCTATACCAACATAATTTCAGCAGGCAAGAACCATGATGCTGCTGACCAAGTAAGATAGGGTCAGAAACCATTATGCCACAATAGGGTCAGATTATCCATGCTCTGCTGGGACTCCGCAGTACCACTGTTACTGCACAGTAATTTAATACTTGCTACAGCAAGTACTAAATGACTGCACGAGGACAACTGTGCAGTTGGGCACCATGTATAGATGTGCTCACTGAGTGCTCTTGATCAATAATCTTGAAGCTTATGCCCCAATTGAGAATGTACAGAAATAATTGTTACTTTTACTCGAATAATGCTTAGCATTAGTTGATATGTGTTTTAAAGGAAGTCATCCTAGAAGATTATATCTTTTCTTGCCATAAAATCCCTGAATATCAAACGTTCAAGGTTTGGTCAGTTTAAATACTTTGGAGTCCTGGCCAACTGAATGACTAAATCTGAAAAACTGTGATTGAAAGTTAATGAATATTTTTTCCATGAGGTTTGTGGCCTTCCTTGCTCCTAGTTACCCACCAGGTAAGGCAATTCAAGCAATTCTCATTATATTTCAATTTTTTTGAAAACTTTTTGACCAAATAACTGGAGAAAAAGAGTCAAGAGGCAAGTTAACTGAATAGTTTCAAGAATCTAAAGGTTTAGTTCATGGAGTTCATTTGAGTTGGCTTTTATTTTATTTTATTTTATACAATCTGTTTTGTCCATCATTCATAACTTAATGGATCAGTTAGTGACAGCTTTGCTCTTCCCAATGTGACCAGTCTTAAATGCACTGACCCTTAGGATTCTAAGGCAAAGGAAGGTTGCTGAGTAAACTGAGGTCCCATCTCTCCTTGAACGCCCCCTTCCTCTGATCTTTATTTGCATGCATCACCTTTCTAATACCCTCTCTGCTACTGTCAACAATGAACCACAACTCCTACCAGCTGGCAAGATTCTCACTCTCCACACATCTTACCTCCCTCTTTAGCCACCTCTTCAGCACAAAGATACTTCTGGGCTTCTTGCCAGAAGTATCATGCCCTCAGCTGTTGCTGCTGTCTGAACTGTAGGGTTCTTGCTGTTTCCCTTCATGTCGCAGAAGGCAGGAGCTGATATAGCTGGGCAAACCCTGGCAAGGCTCCCATTTAAGCACAGAAAGCAGGAAGGGAGTCACAGAAAGGCACTTTGGACTGGATTCACCAAGATGCTAGAACCCCAGACTCACCCCACAGCAGCCTCATACTCTTCCTTCAGATTCCCAGTGCATTCCCTCATTGAGGAATTATTTATTTTTATAGGGCCAAGATTTTTAAGCAAAAAGTCCACAAAAATGTTTGTGCACTTACACACCAAGGGACATTTGAGTGTTCAAAGACAGTAACTGCAAGTGTAAACAGAAGGAGAGGTGCATAATAGCTCCATTTTGTATCAATTTACTTACTACATTGCACAGCATCTATTGCTTTGTCAACCAGTGAAAGTCAGTGGAGTTACCAGTGTAAAATCACATATAAAGAGGATGCAGTTTGCTGCTGCAGGGCAGGCAGAAATGTTCCTAGCTGAGCTCAGCTGTAGCAGAAACAAACCCAGGAGATAAGGGTAAGAGCTGATGGGGATGGCTCAGAGGCTCTTGGTCCTGGGCATGATCTAAAACTGCACCCTGCCAGGAGTGGGTGGTCTGGTGAGGCTCCCAGTGGCATGGAAGCGCCTAGGAAATACCAGGCCAGTTACTACCCTGGTGAAAGGCAGGCCAGGGCACCTTAATAACCCCAGCTCCCACATCCCTCACAGCTGAGATCAAGCAAGGGGGGCCCAGGCTCACTGTGGAGCATTGAGGCAGGGCCCAGGGTGTTGGAGGGACCTGTGGCAGCACCTAGACTCTGCAGTGGAGGTCTGAGGTTGCATATAGGAGCCAGGGGCCCTGAGTCTTGGGGAGCTATTAAGGAAGCTTCCAGCATCAGGGATAGGGGTATTGCCCAGGGAGGGCTGGGGGACAGGGCTCAGAGCCCCGTGGGTGTGGGAGGGCTCGGATCCTGGTGTATGTTGCTTTGGTGTGTGTACAGAGTAAACCCAGTGTGAGGGTGCTGGGACCAGGAGCTCTGGTGGGGAGTGAGAGTCCCAGTGAGATTCTCGAGCTCGGGTCCCAGTGCTAGTTAGCTGGAGGGAACACCTGTGAGGCTCAGGCTGTGGTATAGGGGAGGAAAGGAGCCACAGATAGTGCCCCCTGGCATTGGGATGGGAAAATGGGCAGCCTCCCCCTGGTGTAATATCTTAATTATTTTCCAACAAGGCATGGCAGGCGAGAGAGGTGGGGTCGTTAGCCCAGGAACAGGTGGGCAGGCCAATGTCTGACTGGCCTCAGGAAAGCCCACTTGTTACAGATAGACTCTAAAAGAACTGTTTTAGAGGTTGCGGTGTGAATTGGAGTTTGAGAAGGAGCACCTAAATTTAAAGAAAAAATAAATAATCAGAGGAAAATGTATTTATGGTTTTGTTTAATATATCTTAGCAGCTGAATTTATGAAGCAAACATGTAACTAGTCACCTCCCTAGATTTTGAGCACTTCTCCTCCATATCTTGAAGGTCCCATGTTTCTCTGACTGCGAGACAATAAACCCTATCCCTAGGTAAGTTGTTTTTTGAGTAATATTAAGTGACCAGGACCTCCTGCTAGCTCAGGACAATTTTACTTTAATCATGTTCTCCTTCTGTTACACTTATGAAGCACGGGGCAGGATTAATTATATTTCATCCACATGGCAATGGACCACTTATCTTTAAGAGAGAAGGAAAGCACTGTAGGAAAAAGAGAGCAGAAAGGAAGTTCACAGCTCCAGGATGCTAACCACAGCACTGGCTTTATATTTACCATGATGGGATCAATTACTTTCGCGTTCACTTTTAACTCAGCATGACACACACTGCTAGCCCCTCTGCTATATTTCTGAGCTGCCAAGTATTGCCTGATGGGAAATTTATTGGCATTGCAAGAAAAAAAAATCCTGAAAAATATTTAGATTAATTTGTTTCCTTATGTGTAATAAAGATTGTTGTTAGTTTCCTAGGTGAATTACCACTCACAATTAACATTGCTGGAAAACTCTGTAGTTTCCTAATTAGTCAGGACAGATGCAGCACAAGCAAAGGCTGAACAAGATTTCTCCCCAGAGCCCTGTCTAAATAGATGGAGGGTGAAAATATTATTGGGGGGCGCTGAATGTACACACACACACACATACACCCTGCCCAGAAGGTAACAGGAAGGGGAAAGGGAGAGGGAAGGGCCGGGGGGGCGGGGTGTAGAAGGAAGATCAAGGTCCCCACAGTGAGGGAAGGCAGGGGCAGGGGCAGGGGCAGGGGCAGGGAGAGGGGTGAATGACGCCCTGGTGTGAATAATGGGATGTTTGGACACTGGGTGGCACATCTGGGGAGTGGGGGCATGCATCCCCCGGCTAGGCATAGGGGAGTATGTGTTCCCTGGATTTGTGCATGGGGCAGAGGTTGGCTTCCCACTGTGGACTGGGCTCTGCATCCCTCTACTGTTGCCTCAAGAGCCGTGTGGTGCCATGTGCCCGCCACCACCAGGCTGTACCACATTCTCTGCCCACCAGGCAGTGGCAGGCACATGGCATTGTACAGCTCTTGAGGCAGAGGCAGCAGGGCACAGAGCCCAGCCCACAGCAGCAGTCCACCTCCACCCCATGCAAAAATCTGGGGGGCATGTTCCTCCTGTGCCTCCTCCAGGGTGCATGCAGCAGTGCCTCCCCCCTCCCCATGCTCCTGGATGAGCCACCTGGGCTCTGACCATCCTATGACCCGCCCCATGATCCCATTCACCCCAGCCCCTGCTCCTGCCTCTGCCCCACTTCCTGGGCAGTACTCCACAGCCACCAGGCTGCAATCCTTGCTGCAACTGCATGATTGAGTCTGTGCATGCCATTGCCTCCTCCTGCCCCCAGCTGCAGCTACCCAAAGCCCATGCCTGGGCTACCCTGTGGCTCTTTGCTGCCATCACTGCCCCACATCTGGGGGAGCTAACCCTTATTAGCCCCAGCCTTCTGCCACCTATGACTGTCTGTATAAATCCTATATGATCAGGAGGTACCATGTCAGTCTTTCCAACAAAGTTGCAAACAATTCTGAATGTTGGTGGCTTTCTAATGTGCGCACCTGACCCTGGATTGTAACCACCAACTCTTTTCCCACAGACCTCTGAACATGCATCAGATCAGATAGTAATGATGTTTGTTCAATTCCTAGGGCTAAGTACAAACAATCAAAGATCCTAAACTGGAATAGATTCAATCTGCACAGACTTTTCTAAACTGCATAGATTGAACTGATACTGAACTGAATTAACAAATGACTGGCAACAGGAAGGGGGGGGCAGAATTGACCTCTGCTCCAGTCCAGTGCCCCCCAGCAAGGGTTGGTTGTGGTGGGGGGTAAGGGGAAAGCCCCCAGGCTCAGGCTTCTATACCCCCTCGCCTCCCAGCCTGGTTCCACCAGCTGGAAACATCCATCTCTCCCCTGCCCCCCAACTTCCTGCACCTGACAGGCTGGGGGCTGGCAAGGGTTTGGGGCCCTTGCCTTCCCAGCCAGTGAAGCCAGGCTGAGAGACGATGGAAAGTCAGCACCTAGGTGCTCCCCCCACCACATCCAAACCCTGCTGGGGGGGACTGGGATAGAGTGGGGGCTCCATTCACCCCACGACTGACAGGCCAGGGGCTGGTGAGGAGGTGGGGCCCTCATGTTCTCTGCTGGTGCAGCTGGGCTGTAAGGGGAAGGAGGAGGGAAAGCTCACAACTGCTTGACAGGCCCCAGCTGGATGGGGCTGAAGCATGGGTCATTTGCCCCTTCACCCATCTTCCATGCTGCCCACAGGTCTGGCTGGGGAGAAGAGGCTTTGCTACCTCAACTCTTTGAAGGTTGGGGGCTGCCTGGCTCATCTGGAGCTGACAGCTGGGGTCACAAAGCATGCTGGTATGTTAGACGACTATGACTTGATTTACTATGGGATCTGGGACAAACGTTTTATAGACTGGTTTACCCTATAAAGTGGTGGTCAAAATGCAGCCCAGAGGCCAGATGTGGCCTGCGAGGCAATTCTGTCTGGCCTGCAGGGCCCCCCCAAAATTAAGAAAATTAATATTTATCTGCCCCGGCTGCCTGTCATGCAGCCCTCAATGGCTTGCCAAAACTCAGTAAGCAGCCTTCCGCCCAAAATAATTGCCCACCCCTGCCCTAAACAGTTAAGGCTGATACTATGCCCATCCAGGTTTATCTTAAACTGGTTTCAGCCACTTTGAAAGCAGTTTATGTGCACTGAACTTCTGTTGTGTTACAGATTTGAACCGATTTCCAATCATTCATACCAGTTCATGTGTAATTACGGATCCCTCAAGCCCTCTAGTCTCCTTGTTTATATTTTTATCCAAATAAATCAGGGATGTTTATACATTTGTAACAGAAGTGTACAGTAACAGAAGTGTGCATGCATTAGTATTTCTCAGTCTCCAATCTGCAATTAGGTTTAGATAAAGTCAAGAAAAAGAGGCAATTACTAGCTTTCCAGCTGTGAACGTGAGACCACTCTAGGCAGAAAGAGGTGCCTATATTTTAATTATTAGTGAGCACATATGATTTAAGTCAACACGTTTAAAATTGATCCTCATCTAAATGTCTGATACAGTGACAACCCGAGAATCTCCTAGCCAGCAGCTACAACCCATGAATTAGAAAAGCGCTGTTGTATGTATTCAGTCACTTATGCCCCATCTACATATTACAGGTATCATGCAATTAACTGGTTCACTGCACAATTTCCTTGAGACCAGCCATATGCAAAGAGCCTATCACCACATAAAAAGCTCCAAACAGCTATCAGTTACACCTTGAAAATGTGTACTAACTTTATAACTAGTTGCTGTCAAGCTTTAACTGGCATGTGCACAGGATCTCCCCTGTACTGGGAACCCCATTTGCTGACAGGACTACCAGCACCAGGGTGTACTATACCTAGATGGGAATGGGAGTCCTGCAACTGAAAAGGCTATCAGCCCAGCAGCTACTGACTCTGGGTCCCAGCAGCACCCTGCAGCTGCCAGGAAAGCTGCAGATGCTGGATCCTGGCAGCACACATCCTACTGCTAGGACACAGCTGGTTCCTGGCAGCTGCAGGGTGCAGCTGTGATCTCCCAATGACAGGGGTTTCATGCACCCACACAGCTTGCTTCTTGGAGATGCAGAAGAAGTCCAGGATCAGGGTCCCCCTGCACTGCAATAAAACATGATGGGATCTAATATGCGATCCCACTATCACACCTCCCACCATGCACATGTGTCATGGCAGGAGGCACAATTGTGTGGGCCATGCATTAGATCCTATTGGGCCTTTATCTGCATAAAGATAAAAGATAAGCTAAGCCTTAGCTTAGTCACTGGTCTCATTGAGAACCTAATAGTCTTGAGTAAAAGCCCAACCCTTCTGTTGGTGTAAACTGGTAGAGGTCCATAGACTGCAACAAAGCCTTGTCAACTTGCACCATAAAGAATGTGATGTGTTTAATGATACTGAATCAAATACTTCCCTCTTGAGATGTACCACTTCAAATGCACTCTAATTTTTGCTGTTCAATTACATACGACAATACAGTCCTAGAACACGTTGCCCAGGCTTTAACTATTGAAAGCCCATGGTATTACTAAGACCTATCTAAATAAACCTTAACACCTGACCTTTTCCATGCTGAATCAAGATAACTTCACTGGTGACAAGTGGAATTAAACCAGTATAAAAATGGTATTAGTGAGAGGAGATTAAAACCATAGGTGAAGCCTAGTGGGAGCACGGAGGGGGTGGGGAGGAGTTTGGCCTCTGCCAACACTGCTGCCAGCATCTGTGGGTGGTCGCCACTTGCCACCCCCACTCCCTTGCCACTGACACTGCCGTGGCCACCTGTGGATGGTCCCCACTCAGGCCGCCCTTGCCACCAACATCACCACAGCCACCTGCAGGTGGTCCCTGCTCACCACTGCCATGCCCCCGTCACCAACACCGCCACCTCCAGTCACCGTTCCCCCCAGCCTCAGAAGGCACAAGTCATTCATGATTCAAACCCTAAATATTTGGCCAAGAAAAGTCTAACCTAAACACACAGAGAACTTATTAATGCTTGATTTCCTCATGAATTTAATTCCCTTGTATTTTCGTCCCATGTCTAAGCCTTTGGATCCCTCTACAAAATATAATCTAATTTCTCCCCTTCAGCTTTTCAAAAAAAGCCCAAATCCAGCTCCCCTTAAGGTAGCTAAGTATCACCTAGGCAACTAATTTCAGCCATGTAAGTGGTATTTGAGGGCATTTCTGCAGATTTTAGATCTTTTCTCACTTATACAACTCACCTTATTCTTCTGTGCTTGCACAGAAGGGATGGGCCTCAGTCATCTAGGCTCTGTAGAGTTCTTGGTCTCTAGGAAGGTATTAAGCTCCATCTAAGGCTCTGAAATATCACAGAAAAAATCACAACTAAAATATAGGGAGTAGAAGAGAAGAAGAATGGTTTCACATACAGTATTTTATCACATACCATGCCTTGTCTTTTCATTTCATATTAATTCCCATTCTGTTATCTACTCTATTGCTGTTTCCCATACTGTACTACGGCTGCTAATTGCCTCCCTTCCGTTCCCTCTGTCTTTTTTTCTTCCTGTAATCTCATGTCTTTTCCTTCTTACTGACACCTGCATCCCATTATCTTTCTGATGTCTCCTCCAATCCCTCCTCCCCCTGCAGTGTCTCTTTATTTAAACCATTTTTTCTGTTCAGTTGTTTTAAGTGCCTACAGGAAGTGCATGCGACTGAAGTCCTTGCCCTCAAGGAAGTCAAAAGGACTTTTGCCACTCACTTCAATGGATTCAGATTTCACCCGGGATTATTTAATGGGTAGATGCATCAGTTTATCTGCAGGCAAGGACAATGTGCTCATCTTCAGTAATCTTCGGACTGGAACTCTAGCTAGTGATTTAAATGAATTCCATAGGATTAAGGTACAATTACAGAATCCAACTTAATAGTGTAGCCAGTTTCCTCTCAATAGTTCTACTCCAAGTTTTGAAGCTGATTTTGCCCACATGTAAATAATTGTCAATGTGAAATACAAATCCCCACAACTGTTTGTGCCTGTTTATTTAACTGCTCTTGAATAAACATAATTAATGTTATCAGGAACAGCTACTAAAACATGCAATCTCCTACTTTGGGCTATAAATCCTCTTTAGTTGGTTTCCCAAGATTCTGCATTTTATAGCACCATAAATTTATGCAATTATAAACATTGGGCTAGTAATTATGTATGCTCAATGAAAACATTTAAATGAAGACTAAAAGAGGCCTCAGAAGTAAGAGTTATGTGGAAAGGTTGAAAGAACTAGGATTATGTCTAGGATAAGTCTGTAGAAAAGAAGACTGAGTGGGATTTGATAACAATCTTTAAATACCAGAAGGGTGTTTTTAGAGATGATGGAGATAGACTAATGCCATAATTGGGTCCTGAAAACTGCATCTTAAGTCAAAACACTGTAACTCAGAACCAATTTTCTCATAGGAACAATGTTATAAATGGGGGATTGGTTCCTGAACCAAGGTCCAATATCCTATTTTCACCAAAAATACCTCAGAATTTTGTACTCAATCAATTATAGATGAGTAATATAGCTACGTTAATGTATTCATATCGTAAATAACAATCATATTGATTTGGAAGGACTTCTTTGAGGTGACTTTGCTGGACTTGTTGAAAGGCTCTTGGTTGGACTTTTTGAAGGGTTCTTGGTTGGAGTCTTCTCAGGAGTCCTGGCTGCAGGTTTTACTGGAGTCTTGTTTGCTTTCTTAAAGAAAGTGTCCAAGGAAGTTTGGACAGATGTTCTCCGGGGAGATGGGTGATGCAGCGAACATGTTTCCTGGTGTGGCGTGTCATTGGATCAAGCCAAAACTGATGTCAGAACATTGAAACAGGGTGTCAATTTACAAACGTTGTAAATGCCATCCGTTGTAACTCAGAACGTCTTAAGTTGAGGACTGCCTTTATTCTGTGTGGTCACAGGGGACTAAGACCAATGGCCTCAGACTATAACGGAGGAAATTTGAATGACAGGGAGAATTGGCTGACTATGAAGATGGTCAAGCATTGGAACAGGCCACCTAGAGAAATTGTGGAATCTCTATTCCTAGAAATTTTCAAGAGCAGTTTAGACAAACACTTGGCTGAGATGATCTAGGTGGGGTGGTTTTGCCTTAAGCGGAGGGCTGGGCTAGATGACCCTGTGAGGTCTCTTCCAGACCTACTTTCCTATGATGCTATTAAATTAATGACAAATAAGTGCTCGTAAACAACACTGCAGAACAGCAGCATAGCCAAGTGGCTGGTTGCTGGGAGCACCGGGGCAGCAGTGACTTCTGGTTGCTGTCATGCCACTCAGTGATTACATGGCTACAAATAGCAGTCAGTTTTTTTTCACCCTCTGTGTTGCCCCTCCTACCCCGCAAGTCTGTGCACAGGTCAGTTGCCCTAGTCACTTGCCCTAGTTATGCTACTTCTGCAGAAACCACCAGACATTAATTCTTTCTTTGAAAAAATGTGGATTGCTATGCTGTATAATATAGGTTTACACACACACACACACACACACACACACACACACACACTGTATAGGTAATATGCAGCAGCTTTATACATTATGTAAATGAGGATGGACATGACATTGGCCTAGGAAAATTATAAAACACAGGAAGCAGCATAGGCAGGAGGGGTCCAAACTGTGACTGAGGAAAAATACAGATTGTAGCCACTTAAACGTGGCCTGCAGTCTCCCTTTCTGCATTACTCAGGGAAACTAACACTCATCATCTTTATGCACTGAACTACGCAAACCTGTTCTTTTTCTTACAGGACACATACAGATGTAGAGTGTTTCAGCCACTCCTAGACAAAGGGGATCATCTGCTCTGGGTTAACATCAATGGCTAAATTCAAATTAACTTAAATGAGAACATAACTGGGCCACAAATACAGAACCAGGGGGAGCTGATTGGAAGTGGATTCAAATTACTGTCAGAGCAAAGGAAAATCTCTGTAAACAACTTCCTTATCAGCCCTTTCAAGACTGAAGCGATTAATGGAAACCAACTGAAAGAAAGACACCAAGTTGCATATTGAACAAGGTTAAAACTAGTAGATTACGTACCCAGCTATCTATCCCAGACAACTAAACAGTGTTTCTTACACCGATCTGCATTTTGTCTTCATGTCATTTAAAAGTCAATGTGCTGCATGACTAACTCTCTTGTTCGTTTTTATCTAACTGCTTCCTCTCTGACTTCCACCACCATACAATAACAATTTACAGACATGCTCCTGGCAGACGCTACTTCAAATCACTGAAGAGATCAAAAAGCAGTTATGCCTCCCTCCTCCAAACTTACGCACCCACAGACTGACAAAAGGAAACGCTTTGGGTTAGTGGTATATAGTCTCAAGGTGTCAAAAGAATCAGAAAACAAAAATACCCCTGTCAATAAAATATAGACAAATTCTACCTGACTTTAAGCCATGTATAGCTGCTCTGATATCAGTGGGGTGCAGAAGATATAATACAGGACAAAATGTGGCTCTGTATCTTTCAGCAGCTTTGATAATAGTTTAATCTTATTTAGATCTGTTAAGAGTTAAGAAATAAGGTCCAGGGAATGTGTAAATCCAGAATAGAATAGTAAATGCCAACAACCTACTTTTTACCCTGTAATGTGTAAATGAAGAGGAGAATGCTGTTGAATGAAGATAGAATGATCTATTCTCTAATGAGAGCCTTAATGCTCTTATCAACCCTTTTCTTATCTCCTACTGAGGAGGTTCCATCCATCAAGACTGTTGTTCTTGTCTAATCAAGCTGCTGATAGATAAGAGGTTTTAAGGTTTCCTGACCATTGTTTGAACCTTTGTCTTTCTGGCTCAAAGAGGAAACCCTTAAAAGTTACTAAAGCTTAGACTGTAACTAATTAGAGAATTTAAGAAATATTCGGTTCAATGCAGAGGTTAACGAATAGGAAAACTTCAAACTACTACAGAAGTGACCTTAATGGGAGATTCAGATTTGAATTAGAGCTATAGTAAGATGGTCACCAGTAACTCAAGCCCCTTTTCTTCTCATTTGGAAAAGCTCAAAAGCTCGTAGTCGTTTTTCCTTTAAACTTGGAATAAAACACAAACATCAAAGGAGTTGCCAAATTGCATATATTTATATTAGGGTTTTGGTCCATTTGAATTGAAATGGCAAGAGTTTAGGCAATTAATGCAAGTAAAAAAAGTTGTACGGTTACAGCACAGAGAAGAATCTGAGAGACTGAGTCCAAAGCAATAATTTATTGAAGTTTTTCAAACAGTCAAGTGCTTCTACATGTTGAAATGACTTTTTGCTTTATAATTGCATCCAGAATTTCGGGAAATACAATTGCTTCTCCAGCTGACTTTGTCCTTTTCTGCTATGACACTGTTTCATTACATAAGGAGATGAGAACTAATTTGAGCCAAACTCAGAACCCATTGAAAAAAAAACCCTATTGGGTTTTGCCAAACAGGAAACTGAACCTCAGTTTTCAGGTACCTGCATGTTTTCTTTTAATTCCCCTTTGATTTTCTATTGTTAGACTAAGAATACAACTATTTAATAGAAATATGTTTTTATCTTATTAAATTTCCTTTAAAATTTAATAACAAATTAAAGGGGATTTTTTTCTCAGAATTCAGAAAAGTTTCCTGCTTTTAGGATTATAATTATATAGGCATTAAAGTGCTATCAGGTTAATTTATCTAGCTTTCTAAAAATCTAATTTAACATGACTTCTGTTATTCCTATATTGTAGTAAGTCAACTGCCATGGTGTATCCAGCAGAGTTCAAAACCAACTGATATTTTAATGGGTTCACATATTAATGGGACCACCAGAAACTCTAAGAAATTAATCTTTACATTTTCAACATTTTTAAAAAATACTCATCTGCTTCTTTGCGTCAAAGTATGGATGGTTTAGGCATGCTGGATGTTTGTTTAACCTACACTGAGGAGAGTCTACAACATCTGTAAATAGCCTATTTCAGGTTTCACTGACCTTATATTTAGGAAGGTTTTCCTACTATCCAACCTAAATCTTCTTGGCTGTAAATTAAGCTGATTTCCTCTTGTTATTCCCAGTAGATGTATCTTCTTTATACTCTCTGGCTGTAACTACACAAGACACTGTGCAGTAGCTCATTACTACTGCACAGTAGCATTGTGGGGCACGAACCACAATGAGACGCTACTGCACAGTTGTAATGAGTATGCAAGCACTAAATGACTGTATAAGTATGGCTATACAAGTACTAAATGAACGTGCACTAACAACTGTGCAGTCAGCATCTTGTGTAGATGCAACTTCTGGGTGTTAGAAAACCTACCATGACTTCCTTCAGTCTTCTCTTTCCTAAACTAAACAAACCCCATCTTTACATATCTTGTTTTCTAACCCTCTTATCATTCTTGTTGCTTCTCTCTATATTCTCTTTCAATTTGTATACATCTTTCTTAAAGTGCATTGTTTAGAACTGGACTTCATCTGAGGCCTTGTAAGAATAGAATAATTATGTATCTCCTATATCTTGCTCCTGTTAATATTTGCAGCAATAGTATTGCATTAACTCTGTTTAAGAGTACTCTGCGGCCCACCCCAGTGAGATTCAACCTTTTGGCACCATGGGCCAGATAAGTGGTGCAAGGTCAGTCCACAGGCTGATTCCAATGTATGTAGGGAATCACCTTTGTAAAGGAAATCCCCAAAATGTGGACCCCACCCCAATTCCCTGACAACACAATATTAAAAAAAAATCCAACAACAATATCATAGGCTATGATCAAACCCTCTAAAGATCAGGAAATATGTAGCTTATTTTAAATACTCAATTAAGTATGCAAACTATCTAAAACTTAAGAAAATGTTTAGGGGAAAAAATAGTTACAGGAAATTGATAACAAGCACTAAAAATGTTGCTCCTTAACTGAAAAGCAGCATGTGACATGAAATAAATAAAGCTTGGCCTTGCTTAATATGTTTAAGTTACCAAGGGTAGCTGCCTGGTGTTCTTCCTTTTAAATAAAATAAAACCCAGTTGTCTTCACAAAAGGGGTAATATTAAAAACCTCAATGCACCAGTGGAAACTAACAGGAAAAACACACTTAATTAAGTATTCAAGGCAATCCAAGCCACCCACCCACATATTATGTATTTTCTGGTTACTCACGCTACAGTCTCCATAGTCCTCAGCAGATGTTAATTTGAAGAGTAAAAGCCTTTTCTTCAACAGGATTATTATCCGAAAGTGATCAGGGATCATGGCCTGGTTCTACTCCCACTAAGTCCATAGATGTCCTCCCAGTCTTAACTCTCAAGGCAGAAAAGGATGGTTTAGGGCCAACATTTTTGCCGGATGTGCCACAAATTAGCCCCATCTCCTCCCCACATCAATACAATCTCCTTTTCCTGCTTCATCTGCTGCTCTGCCGCCCATCCCCTCTCCAATCTGGTGCATGTCACACACAGAGGCTGCCTGGGCCACTCGTGGTACACATATTGTGCATTAGGTACCCCCTATTTAGGGGAACTTACGGAAGCATGAGTAATTTCAGACATGCAAGTGAGTAATTACGCTTGGCAAAAGCCGGTGGTGAAACAGTCAGATCAATACTATTTGAAAGTAGTGCTGATTTATACTAAATCCATTTGCTGAGATATATGCTATTATATAGGCCTGTGCAAAGGGGCAAGTGTTCACGTTGGGTTCACGTTGGATTCACTTTGGCTGATTCAGGGGACAGTGATTTGATTCAATGATTCAAATCACTGTCCTGAATTGATTTGGCCAAATGTGATTCAGAGATTCAGCCACCACCAAATCAGCTGAATTGGACAGGCCACACCCCCCACCCACTCTCCCAGCCCCATCAATTGATGCCTTGCCCTGCCCTGCCCTGCCTGGCCCCAGCATCTCAGCACTTTTAAAGCTCCATGCTGCATGGGAGGGCTCTGCTATGAGG
>JAGPOW010000261.1:19379272-19391570 GCA_030014935.1 Caiman crocodilus
TATTTGGGAGAAGAGACACTGTATTCACAGGAGTCTCCAACCTGAGCAGGCTACTCTAGGGGCTGAGAGAACTGACACACACGTCCAACATAACATCCTAGACGCAAGACTTTCTCCATCCTCTCTTACCCACCCACCCCACACACCAAGTATGAGCTTACCAAAGGTGGGAGGCCCATTTCTTTTTGGAGGTAGAAGGAAGGTCTGGGAAAAGTAATTAAAACAGACTGTGGTGCCTAATACAGGTTACTGAAGACTTGCGGTTTAGAGAATTATTGGGAGAGAATCTGGAAGCTGGGTGAAAGGAGGCAACTGTGACAACTTGGGTCTGGTGTTTAAGCTTTTTAGTTTATGATTAAGTACATGAACTAAAATAAAGATGCACTCCCTTAAGAGTCTCCTCATATCCTGAGCCGGAATAATAAGGAAGTAACCACTTTCATCTGACTGTCCTTTTAGCCTCACCTACCTCCACCAGGTTACGTTAGCTTCTGTAATACAGCTAGCTCATTTATAGCTATCTAAGAGCTCTTTCCACAACACTGCAATCTTCCCTGTAGACAAATCCTGCTGAGACTTCCCAAAACACATCAGAGGTGTGGTGGGAACACAAAATTTGACCGGTAGTAAAATGTTGGAGGAGCAAAGTTTATAATCAATCAATCCTTTGTCACAAGAGAAAGTTTTCGGGGGTTGGACACACAACTGACTCATTTTCAGTTTTATGAGATCCCTCCTATTACCATCATAAAACATTCCTCAGAGCAGACACTCACTGAGATCTTCTGCACCTCAGAATAAGCAGTTCACTATGCAGCAGAGGCAGCATCCTTCTTTTAGTTTTTGTGTTACAATGTGACTGACGAAAAAGAGGAAGATGTTTCTCATGGTCTTTTCCAACTGGGGAAATCCTAAGGGTGTTTCTGACAGTTGCAAATAGAGCTGGTTTTTATTAGCTAGAGGCGGTGTTTGTTCGAAAAGCACAAACCAGCAGACATTGTCTCAATTTGAAAAAATCAGACTATTTTTTAAATTGCATGAAAAGGTTTTAATCTACTGTTACACAGGAAAAAAATCAGTGCCTTTCTCAACAACTAGAAACTTTGAAGTGGGGCACTGAAAATTAAGGGAATAAAAATGGCTCAAATCATAATTTTTTTTTTTAATTAATAGATCCTGTTCCTTTCCAAGCTGCCATTAAGAAAAGTGGTAGAGAGCACCCTATGGCTACATACATGGCTACATAAGTCCTTATAATTCCTGTAGCCCACACAGTGCTCACATACTTAAAACTAGCCATTACCCTCTTCAGTCCTACCCAATACTAACCCCAGGAGGTCACTGGGCTGGTCAGGATCACTACATGCACTTGCATATACCACCTTTAGAAGGCCGGCACTGGAAGGTTTTGCCACAAACTTCAGCAGAATTTCACCATGTAACACTTGGCTTCCCAGACAATGCACATACATACGTTAAGGCTAGGCATAGACATTCAAAAAGCCTGAACCTGAATTGATTCCATCCCCTGAGCAAGGAATGTTCATCACCCCTAACTCAAGTGTTTATCAACTCATTAAGAACACCAAGCCTTTCTCCATTAACCAATCAAGCTCTTCTTAAACCAATCTTCCCAGGAAGGACATTAAGCTACCTGTTGATTAGCTCAAAAAACCCCTGTCTGCCTTTGTCTCCTTCCACAGCACAGACTGTAGCCAGCATGTGGTCTGCTAACGAATGGCAAGGTGTCTGCATAAGGCAGGGGGGCAGAGGAGAACAATCCCCGCTTAGCAGAGAGAAGCCAGGTAGATGCTTTGTGCGTGCAAGTCTCTGCCGAGCTGCAGCCATGGAGCAGAGGGGAGGGGCCAGCCCTGCTGTGGAGCAGAGAGCCCTGCCCAGCTCAGAGAGCATGTTGGGATGCTGGGGGAGTCTAGTTTATCTTAAACCAGGAAGGGGTCTGGGATAGACATTTCATAAACTGGTTTGAGCCAAATCAGTTAACTCTAATACTACAGTCAACCAGGTTTGTCTTAAATCAGTTTCAGCCATTTTCAAACTGGTTTACGTGCACTGAACATCTGTTCTGTTACAGGTTTAAACCAGTTTCTGATCACTTAAACCAGTTTATGCATAATGTTTGTCCCTAGACTAAGAGCCATCAGAGTGTCACAATGGAAGTAGGAGTGGGGGAGCAGGGTAATGTAGGGTACCATGAATGAGCAGCAGTGGAGAGATTCATTAATAAAGCCCACTTTATATTTTACTTTAAACAACGTATGCAATTCCTAGAGGTGGCAACAAGGATCTCCTCTATCCAGAAAAAAGTTAGGAAAGGCAGTTGGGGTTTTTTTATATTGCATTAGAATTAGAGGCATGTGCAGTCATGAAACAAGCCCCTAACTGAAGTTAGACCGTCAGACCTGGGTTTTGTCTTGGCCTCTCTATTTACGTCATATCCATTTAAGTCTGCACGTTTCTATTGCATTCTCAGGACATCAAGGCATACTCTTCTTGCAGTGGTTTAACACCTGTGAATCTCCAAAAGATAATACCACCTTCTGCATGTGCAGCACTTTATCAGCAACAGTCAAGGAAGCTGTAGTTTGGTAGATAAAGAAATGGCTGTAACTGATGGTGGATTTACCCAGGCTGGCACGCAGCCCAGAATCCCCCATAGCCAGACTGTAGCCAGACTCCCCATCTTCCCCTACACAATCCAGTGCAAAGTGCCAATATAAGGACATGTTAGCACTATGATAATCTCCCAACTTTTTTTCACCCACTGTGTGCTACTTGATCAATGTATGGGGGCCCACAACATAGTCCAGAATCAGCCTAGTACATTTAAAAACAGCATCATTTTATAGGGGTCATTTTTCACCAGCTTTTGATGAGGGCCTCATGCTAGTCTGACGTTTCCTTTCTGCAGCTCTTCCCGCACCCGTCTGAAGTTGAAAGGCTCCTCTGCCTCCTCTGTATACGTGGTGGAAACAGATGAGTCCCAAGAGAGAGCAGGGTGACCTTTGCACTTCAGCAGCTTGGCAGAAAGGCAGCTGAGGTCTTCAGATCCTCCTCCAGGCTCTGAAGATCCTTGTGGAACCCCAGGATGTTGAAAAGATTCACAAGGGAACCCTTTTTTTTCCTGGTTTCTGCCAGTGGCAAATGGTGGTGACCATGTTACAGAGATTATGGAACTTCCCATTTGCTGGCAATGTGTTATTAAATACATGCATTAATACATTACTGCCAGCTCTTTTTCTTTTTGCACTCCCCTGATGGCAACACAGTGGTAATAGGAGAAAAGGAAAAACCCTCCTGCCTGCTTTTTACTTTGCAAAATATTTGTTTAAAAAGAAGGGTTTTTTTCCCTGAAAAAAATTTCATCTATAAGCAACATATGGAAAATCCCACATATAAAAACAGAAAACTAAACAGCCAGTTAGGACATTAAAATAAAATAAGATCCCCAAACTTGTACTTCCTGTGGTATTCCCCTCCCCTCCACCCCTATTATGCAATATTGAAAATGTACATAAATAATATGAATCCATAACTACAGCTTCAAAACAAAAGTTTTGTCTTTTTAAGCTGATTAATTGGTAGATTTAGAAAATGACACCCCAAAAGCTAATCCAATGTTCATACATTTTTTTTTATAACATAGCACAATATGAAATAAAGGTTAGAAACACAGACTAGGTTCTGTAAATTTATGAATGTAGATTAGATAACTTGGGACAAACTCTTGAATATCCTGATTCAAAGTAATTGCAACTCTCAGTACTGATACCAGCAGGTCATGGCTGAGCTCAAGGTCACTATATGCATTTGCATATGCCATGTTCAGATTGCTAGCCTTCACTCTCAAGAGTTTTACCATAAAATTGAATGTCAGACAATGCGTGTGGCATTAGGAAATACCAAAGCATTGAATTTAAAACAGCCATTGCTCAGGAGTGGGGGCGCAAGCAGGCACAAGGTGATTTAGGGTGTCATAATGAACAGAAGTGAAGAGTGTCACTTAAAGCTCTATATTTTACATTAAACAATGGTTGCAAATTGAAATCTTGGTAATATATGTATGGTATGTGAACGGGCAAGTATTGGAGGAAACGTAATTAATTGAGAGGATTATACCACATACATTGAACATGTCCTAGTGTCCTAGAATCACACTGTTCTGGAAAAAAGTGGGAGATATGGTAAACAGGATGCTAGCTAATCTTCTTACTAAACCTTCCTGACAGCTCTGAAACATACAGAAATTGTAAGGAATTAATACGCATTTTCTGGTGGCTACCAGAATTACAGTTGCAAAAGCCTGGAAGAGAAGTGACTCTTCTAAAAATCACTGCTTGATGGCAGAGTGACTGGGAAGGGTGAGTAAGGCACCAGCCCTGTGCGCCAGAATGGCAGCCCTTCTGAGGAGTCTTTGCCAAAGTCGTAGCAGCTAGGGGTATGTGAAGCAGGCCCTATTCGATTCGGATTTGGCCTGAATTGGGGACAGCGATTCAATTAATTGATCCGGATCACTGTCCCTGCTTCAATTCAGCTGAATCTGACTGTGAAGATTCGATGCCAATTCAGAGAATCAGTGATTTGGACATAGACACAGCTTTAAATGTTTTTTCTAGATACCTCGAGGTCCCAGTGCGACTCATGAATGCTGCGATGCTGGGGCGGATGAAGCATCCCACAAGAGCACTGGGTGGATCCCCAGGTGCTCAGTGGCAAATCCAGAAGTGGACTGGAAGTACATCTGGTCCACTTATGGGTCTGCCAGGGAGTGCACAGGGGACCCCCCAGTACCCATCCTGGCTCAGTGATCAGCCACAGGGGGACCTCGGGTACCCCTCCAGACTCAAGAGAAACCAGTTGCTGGAGGAGGTGAGGTGGGGAGGGCCGTGTGCTCTCTGGTGAACCTGGAAGTGGACCAGAACTGCTTCTGGTCCACTTCTGAGTCTGCTGCTGAGCATGTTGGGGAGCGCCCCGCACTCCTCCATGTACTCCATCTTCACTGCATTCACAAGCTGCCTGCTACCTTGAGGTATGTAGAAAAAACATTTAAAGCTGTGTCTATTTCTGAATTCCCAAATGTTTTTGAATCTCTCCAAATTAATTTGGAGAAATTAAAGGGTCCTCAATTCAGATTCAGAGATTCTGCCACTGAATTAGGCCAAATCTTCATGAATCAAATCGCAGACCGAAACTTTGCACAGCCCTAATAGCAGCCCCATGCTGCAGCGGTTACACTGTAGCTGCTGCCAGAGTCTGTGAGACCCTGTGTAGTGATCACCCAGTTCAAGACAGTCAGGCATGAATGAGAAGAACTAAACAATAGCTTTTCCTGTAGGTAAGCCTCTGCAGGATCATTATCTTTAACTAACTAGCTACTCTCTAATTGAGAGACTATATCCCATATTCCTTAGTCTTCTAAGTTAAGGAGCATCTCTTAATTATAACTTTTATCACTACACCCAGTGCTGGCGAGACTGACCACCTTGGCTCAGGACAGACATTACACATAAACTGGTTTAAGTGATCAGAAACTGATTTAAACCTGTAACAGAACATAAGTTCAGTGCACATAAACCAGTTTCAAAAGGGCTGAAACTGGTTTAAGATAAACCTGGTTGAATGTAGTATCTGACTTAACTGATTTGTGTTAACCTGGTTTATGCAATGTTTGTCCAGGACCCCTTCCCAGTTTAACTTAAACCAGAGTCCCCCAGCATCCCAGATACTTTGCAGCCATGGGTAGGACTGGGCTGGGCTGGGCTGTGCTGTGCTGTCTGCTTCAAAGAATAGGGCTGGCCCACCCCTCTGATCCCTAGCCTGAGCTCCAGCACAGACTGCAGGCACAGCAGGGTCTGCCTGGCTTCCTCGCTGCTCAAGTAGGGGTTCCTCCCCCCGATCCCTTCCTCCCATCTCCCACAGCACAGACCCCAACCCTGCATACCCTAGGCATGTGGTCTGCTAGCTAATGCTGAGAGCGGTGTGTGTGTGTGTGCGCGCACACGTGTACATGTGCATGTGTGCGTGTGTCTCCATTTTCACTGGGACAGGCAAACAGAACAGTGTCTGCTGAGGGCTTTTGGACTAATCAGCAGGTAGCTGGTAATGTCTCTCCATTCCTTCCTTGGAAAAAGCTGTTGAAGAAGAGTTTGAACTAAAGAGAGAGGCTTTTTTGTTGTTGTTGATGGGCTGATAAATCCTGTGTTATCAGTTCCCTGCTGGCTCCCTCACCTGTCAGGTTTGCAAACCCCAGCCTACAGGTCGCTCCTCCCTCCCCTCTGCTCCTTCCCTTCCTGAAAACAGCTCCAGGGGTGGGGCTGGGCTGCTTCAGCTCACTTTAAAAGTGCTCTGCAGCTGTGCACATGTGTCTTGGCACAGCTGTAGAGCACATTCAGGAGGCTGATCATATGCCAAATGTCACTTCTGTCTGTGCCCTCTGTTAACTTAACCCTTTCTCAGAAGCAAAACAATGTGGAAATTGGAAATATTCCCTGTAGATGGATATTCCAACAGGCGAGGGAATTTGTAGCAACTTAACTCACTGCCCAGCCAATGCCAGTGTCACTCCACCCCTGGGTATGAGGCTTGTGGTGATAAAGCCAGAACATGTTTTGATGTGGTTTGTGTAAGTTACCAAGTACTCCAAGAATCCACAGTTGACAGACAATTCTTTGTGAACCTTAGCCAACTTTTGGAGTTTGGAGCCTCAGCTGGTATAAAGCTTGCCTCAGAACCAGGAAGCGGCCCTTTGGCTTTAACTAGGACAAATCTTGCTCCAGAGCTCTCCCACAAAGAGATTAGACTCTAACTGAAACTAGGACAATAGCTCCATGGCTCCAATTTGAAAGACTGGGAAAAACCATAATAAGGACACCACTTTCCTGTTCCCTGGGCTAGTAAATGAATACCTCTGTCATTTTTATATGTTGCGATAAGTTTTGCCAGTCTGAAAGATTCTGTTAGTTTCACAGATATCCTCCATCTTTAAAAGAGAGAAAAGCATTAAACAAGAACTGCTTAGATGAGTGAAATTTTAAAGCCCACTAGAAAAAGTGTTTTTTAATTTACATAAGCATTAGAAACCTGTAGCCCAGGAATCCTTTAACTATTATTTTTAAATTAAAAAATCAAACATGAGTTCACAAACATACTCATTATTATTATTATACACATTATTATTATTATTAAAGCACCCTATTACTTGTGAATGGTTGAATATCGGGAAAATGTCTAGCATGTAGAAGATGCACATATAAATAGCAATGGAACTGATTAAGTATATGTCCAGCCTAAGCACATGCATGGGGAATATAGCAGATTTCTGTATTTAACTTTTATGAAAAGTTGATATGTTTGATTAAGTTGATATGGTTGATATGAATGACCCATAAAACTGTGCAACTATAAATGGGATTACCTCAGTGCTACAGCAGATGATTAATCAGATAACTAAGTGGAAATGTGGGAAGCAGGGAACGTGACAACAATGCTGGAACAAATTGCTGGTGTATTGGGACAACTTAGCTTCCCACTTCAGAGAGACAACTGAATCCTAGACATTTTGGATCAGAGGACCAGGTGACATTGCTAGCACAGATATGCACATATGCTTTGCTTTTCCACTCTAACCTAAAGATTCTCAAATATCGTCTACTCAACTGACCAGCAAAACTTTTCATGTTTGGAAAAATCTGTCCTGTCATTGCAAAATCTACATCTACTGGCTGTGCAGCTCTGAATGGGGATAAAGTGTTTAATAAGACATGAAAATTCTTTTTGACTCAATGAAGCAGCTACGACGAAAAGCAGAATCCAGTTTTCAGTCATGAAATAGTAAAGCCATAGATGTTACCCTTGAAAAAAAAATACCTAGGAGCAAAAGAGTATTATTATTATTCCTCAGGACAGTATGAAGGTTAGGAACAAACTCACTTTTCAGATCCAAGGTAACCTGAATATTTCTATTGAAGACAACTGGACTGCCCCCATCTTTAAAATTAGATAGGTACATCAATTGTTGGATCAGTGCCCAAGTTTTCTTGAGGAAAAAAAGTAATAATTCTCTTTCTAGCCTCTCTCTTTCTTGAAAGATTATCCTTTAAAGAAAAATAAAAACAGTTGTTTCCCCATTGTCCAAAAAGTGTTCCTGTATCTTACTCCTTTCTTTGCAACCTAGTCTACTAAAAGTGTGACTAATGATAAAACTCTTTGACCTCACTGGGTGCATCCAGACAAGTGTGCACGTGCCTCTTACAGAATCTCAGACCCCTTTGAGATGCTGCAATAGGCACATGCGGGAACAAAAAAACAATTGCTAGACTGCAAATTTGCAGTGCGGGGCAAAATTAGAGCTCTGGAAAAAAAATCCGCTGCAAAACATGGTCTTGGACCATATCCTGAGGGAACCAGAGGCTCAGATCCTCCACAGAGACACTCTGGTAGCCAGCCAGAGCATCTCTATGGCTGGCCCTTGCCTTGGTGCTGAAGCACAGTGCCTACCTGTGCCAGGCAAGCAGCGGTGACTGGGACCTGGGTTCTGTGCCAGGTAAGTAGAGGGTGGAGGTGGCTGGAGAAGGGGGGAGGGGGCCATGGGGGGGATCCCCTGCCCGGCCCCAGCCTATACTCACTCCCCCAATCTCCTTCTCCCCCAGGTCCATTCCCTGCTAACTCCCCCAGCTCCCCAATCATTTCCTTACCTCTTCCCAGCTCCCTGCCCCACCCGCCCCAGTCTCCTGGCACTCAAAAAAAAAAGCCCTGCACTCACCGGCTGTAGAGTGGCCATTAAGGCCACAGGGCTCTCTTGGCAGAGCCCCTCAACATGGCATGAGGCAGCAGGGGGAAGTGGGGACCAGCCTCAGGCACCTGGCACCCACACAGCAGCTCCCACACTGTCTGGGAACTGGGGCCACTGGGGCTGGGTACTGCCAGGCTCTGGGTAACAGCTGGAGATGCCCTAGCTCCCAGACACCACACGGTGCCATGCCAAGCCATGCTGTACCCTTGCCATGAGGCAGCTGCCACACAGGTGCCAGGTGGGGGATGTGATCCTTGCTCTGCCATGAGTTCCCAGTGACCCCAATGGCCACCACTACAGCCAGTGAATGCGTGTTTTTTTCTCTTTTTATTTTTTGAGTGCTGGGAGGCTGGAGACGTGGCAGCAATGGCGAGGATGAGGAGGGGCTGGAGACACGCCCCTGGAGGAGGGGGATGGAGATGACCTCCTGGAGACAAGCTAGAGACTCTCTCCTACTCATCTCCAGCTTCCTGCTCCTTCCCTCAGGAGGCTGGAGATGCATAGGGGAATGAGCAAGGGCCTGGAGACGAGAGGGAACAGCAGAAGGAGTGCTGTATCCCCTGGGGAGGGGTCTGGGACCCTGTAGGAGGGCAGCCCATGTGCTGGGGGGGGCTCTGCCCTGTGGGAGGCAGGGAACCCACCCCTTCTAAGAACCCCCACACAGTCCCCCCACATCCACAGTCCTGCCACACCTACCCAACCAATGACCTCCAACCCCCCCACATTCCTCTACATTTACCTATATCCCCACATCTCCCTTCCCACACCATCCTGCAAACGTACACCCCCCTATCACACACTGCCATGTGATAAGGAAACAAAAAACAAATATCAAAACAAACAGATTTTTAGGACTTATTTTATTATGATGGTGGAGGCATTGGGTAGGCTTCCAAATTGCTTTAAAATTGTAAATATATCAATAAAACATTGCCCCACTGATCTGATCTCTTTCTTTCTATATATCTAGTGGTCTTTTGTTTTACTTATGGAAGGACATGATTTTAAAAGTATTTTAAAAAGTGACTCCAGGATTTATTTTCATTTGGGATTTTGCAGTTTTTAAAAAGGGACCACCAGAATTCTTGCTAGTGAGCCAAGTGGCTGGGCCCAGGCAGAGAAGCCTGCTCAGAGCTGGCACCCAGGACCCAGCTGAAGGTGGCTGATCTCCTGGCCAGTTGGGGCCAAGATGACATGCTTTGACAGTTCAAAGCAGGCCACCACACTGAGAACATCTTATGAGCCCAAATGACCAGACAATGGCACAAATGGTAGCAGTGCCAGACAAAGGCCAACTGAGTAGCCATAGCCCACTGACAGCTGGCCCCGGGGTGCAGATGCCTCTAATGGCCATCCAGGTCTAGCAGGCATGTAGCCTTGAGGCCACATGTTATCACAGGTAGCAGTAGGTCACAGCCAGGCCACATTCCCTACCGCCAGACTCCTGCAGTGGGTAAAGGGTGCAGGGAACTCTCAGGGCTACTTCAGCAGTCCAGCTGACACAAGAGGTAATGTCCCTGGGTACCAATTGGCCGGGCCCCAGGAGCTCCCATCTGTTTGTCCGTTTGAAATTGCCATGGGCTCTAAAGCCCACACAGTAAACTAATAGAACCCCAGAAGCTCCTGTCTATTTGCAACACTCATACTGCAGGCCCTATGGCTCACATGGCTAATTAGTAATCCCATGTGGGGCTGAGTGAGTTGTACAACTAAATTCTTGGGACAATTAATGAAAAAAAAAACAGGATAAGAGCGTAGTGTGGGTCAAAACATGAAAATAAGTGTGTTTGAGCAGAACCCTCCGGGCCACACTCACAGGTCCTCAAAGGCATCCAAGGAGCCAGTGGACCCTGCCCACTGATGCTTTGCCTGGAAACATGCATGGACAAGTGAGAGGAAAGTGGTCCCACTGTCTCCAGGCACCTTCCTGGCCAAAGCCTCCTTTCTGGTCAAGTACAGGGCCCACTTGGCCAGGGTCAGGAGGAGATTGGCAATGAGGTCCTGGGACTTGGTGGGGCTGCAGATGAGATGATGAGAAACAAAAAGGTTGGGGGTGAAATTCAACAAGAACCTCAGGAGGAGGTTCGGGAGGTGGAGGTGGAGGGGCTGCAGCCTGGTACACTCAAGGGTCCTGTGTGTTAGGATCTCCCTCTGTTCCAAAAGGGTCAGGAGACCAGGGCATCTGTGAAGCGCACCACATACATACCCATGGCAACAGCTCCATGGAGGAGCCTCCAGCCGAGGTGCCCAGTGGCTCATGGGATGAGGGTGGATTACAGACTCAGCCACTGGGGTGCCCCAGCTATGTTCTCGTCCTGCCACTTGGCATCTGAGCAGGACACAAGGGTGGTATGATGGATCATGTGGTACACAAGGGTGTAGAGGTGGTGGCAATGGACGGTGGAGAAGCGGACCAGTTTGGTGTCCTCCAGGTAACATAAGTGGTGGAGCAGGAGCACCATGAGGCTGGGTGAGGCGCCGGACCCATGACAAACTCCAGTGGGCTGGAGGACATGGGGGAGCAGGGACCATCAACATGCAGGACCTGATCAAAAAGGGCAAGGGCACCAGGAGGTAGGGCATATTTGACATCCTGGACCAGACAGCAGGTCACACGTGTCATGGGTAGACCCATGCACCAGGCTAGAGCAGCCGGGTCCACCCACTCCTCCCTATCATAGTCCAGGAGGTCTCCAATATGGGTAACACCAGCCAGGATCAAACTCTGTCACAACTGGGGTGCTTCTGTTGTTGGCACCTCCAGCTGGAGGTTCCAGAGAAGGGGCCCGATGAGCAGGTCCTCGCCCTGCCTCAGAAGCTCCTGAGAGCGAGTAGCCCTGAGCTACTTAACAGGGCAGCTTTTTATACTGCTGGGGCCAGCACAGGTGCTGGCCCCAGCTCTAGCTCCCCCTGGCTGCAGATATGGGAGAAGCCAGGCAGGGTTATTTTGCCCTAAGTTGCACAATTTGCTCCACATCAAAATGCATGTCTGGGCAGATTCATTGAGGCAAAAAGCCTTGGCTCAAATTTGTATCATTTCTATTTGAGTTCATGAAGGAGCCTACTTGTGTGGACACGTCCAATGGTAGCACAATTTTTGTTAGTAATATGTTTTATATGTAAAAAACTCCTTTGCACCCTCTTGCCCCCCCAGCTTCCTTGTTAATTAGCTTTCCCCGCACGCAGGGGCACTCGTCAGGGGTGTCCACTGTCGGGCATGCTCTACGCCCTGGCCATCGAGCCACTGCTGCATGTACTACGGCGCCACCTGAGTGGTGTGGCCCTGCTATCGGCCACAGGCCCGTCCGCTGGCCTTCCTCTCTGGCTGTCGGCATATGTGGATAACGTCACCATCTTCCTCAACACCCAGGAAGATGTGCGGGCCCTGGCAGATTGCCAGCATACCTATGAGCATGCCTCGTCCGCCCGCATCAACTGGGCCAAGAGCGACACTCTGCTGCTTGGCACATGGACTGGCACGCCCCCCCC
>JAGPOW010000261.1:19391670-19424463 GCA_030014935.1 Caiman crocodilus
GACTGTGGCATCTGGTTTGTGCCATGCCCTGGGCCCTCACCAGGCTGCTTTTGTTTATTTCCTCGGGGTGAGATGTGGAAGGTTTTTGCACGTGTACTATGGGACAGGGAAGGGTGGAACTGTTTTATATATGTGGGAGTCTGTGACTTTGGCATGTTAGACATGACGTGTATTAGTGTGAAGGTGTTTGTCACGGTGTGAGTTTTTGAATGTCCTGGATTGGTTTTTTCTTTGGTGTGGTTTGATGGTTTTTTGCTTTTTGTACCTGATCTCCTGTGAAATAAAGTTGTTAAAAGTCAAAGTCCTTGTTAATTAGCTTGAGAGCATGACAGCCATGAATAATACAAGCATTAGCCACTTATCATTTTTATATGCCTTTTATTTATAATTATCCAGCAAAGTTCTTTATTCAGTCTATGGGTTCTGTACATAGAATTATCACTTCAACATTATTTAGCTAATGATGGGTTTTTGTACAAGAGACTCACCCTGAACTCTTTGCTTACAGTGATCTTTTTTCTTCAAGTCTGCTCTGTTTATATTACCAATACTAAACCAAAGATTTGCATTTTTAATGGCTTTCATCTTTCCATTCATCTCATTTGGTTCACAATCTGGGACCGTGTCCAGCAGATGATTAAGTCAACAGACTTCTTTTTAGGTCTCCCTCATTAATTTCTATCAGATAAAATAATACAAGACAAAAATGTATCAAAAACGTGCTCCAGGGGTTAAGATAAGCCTAGGTAAGGATGAACTGGATCAAGGTAAGCACATTCACGGTCTCAGAAAAACACACAATTCTCCATCTTAAACTCTCCTTCACCAGAACCTCCATACTTTTCTAGTACCAAATATTTGCTGAAGTGTTTTGTTCCACATTATTTTTTGTTTTCATGAATGTCTGTATTTCCCCACAAGAGAAGGTTATGTTCTCAAAGTATTTCTCAGGCAAACACTGTGGTCTCAGGGGGTCTAATAGCCATATAAGTTTATTCATCAGAAATGTTGCTTTCCTGCAGAACTCTCTGCAAACCAACCATTTCCAGCATCATCCTTCTATTCATATGACAAATCCATTTAAATAGTTATAAACTAGTCACCCATTTGACTCCATTCAAAACACTTATTATTTATATTACAGTAGTGCTTAGGGGTCCCAGCCAAGATTGGAATCAATTTGTACAGAGACACTGTAATGTAATGCCCTACATTGCAGTGGCACCTTAGGGACTATTTGGTTCAGAAAGGCATCAGCTTTCATAGGTACCAACCTACTTTGCCACATTCTAGCTGCCCAAGCCTATTTCCCCTGAGGGGCCTGATCCAATATGTAAACATTGAGCCTTTGAGTTCAGCAAAAGTACCGCAAATCAAAACTATGAAAAACATAACAAGAAGACGTGTGGTGGTACTGGTATTCACATCATATATAGAAGTTTAGTGACTAGGCCACTTGTAGTGATTAGGTTCAATAAGCACAGGTGTATATTCATGAGAAGAACTAAACAACAAGCTGTAATTGTGAATCAGTGGGCATCCTCTGCAGACCCTTTGTCTTTCTAACTAGCTACTACCTAGCTGAGGGACCATCTCCCACTTCTGAATTCTTTTAAACTAGGGAGCATCTCTAATTATAGTTTTTATCACTATAACTTCCCCCTTAACAATAACTACAAACAATAGACATCTACCGAGGTTACCAGCTTGTTCTTGTGAAATTAATCTTTGCAACTCACTTCCTAGTCCCCCTTTTCTGTAGCTCTTTTAGCAAGCCTCTATAGGTCTTTCAGAAGGTTTCACTTTCCTCTCAGACTGATGCAGTACTTGTGTGGTTCTGTTTCTATTTCCAGTGCTAAGGTAGGAACACTTGGTTGAAAAGAGCCTGTATCTACCTCTTCTTTTAGGTTCTGGGAGTGCCCACAGACCTGAAGAGTGCACCTAAAAATGTCCTGCTGATCTGTTTCGAGTATGTATGACCATGAATTCACTGTGAATTTGATATTTCCCCACTCATCTCATGTATTTGAGGTGTAATTACTGTCTTACTCTATCACCAGTTTTAAGTACTAGGGCTGCATGAAACAGCACCATTTTGTTTCAACTTCCGTTTCACCATTTCCATGGGACAGTGTTTTGTTTTGAGTTTCATTTTGTTTCAAAACCACTGTTCCATTTCGTTTCGTTGAAACTATTTCGCTGTTTTGACGTTTTGCCCATAGGCTATAGTGGGGAAGCATGAAACTGCCTATAACATTGTCATTTTTTGGTAGATTTGAATGGAAATAGCAGGGATGGCAGCCTCTTCTGTGGTCATGAAGCCTGGTAATTTTCAAAGATATGACACACCTACAACTTAATTTAAAAAGTGTCCCTGACACAGTGGAATCCACCAGGCAACTGTTATTACTTTTTAGCTTGGTATGTTCCAGTCCTAGTCTGCCATTGATTTGATTGACACATGGCCCAGCAAAAGTAGGACACGAGCGGAAAATTCCACTTAGTCAGGTCCCTGTGACTGTGTGCCATTACATGAAAAGTTACAGATTAGAAAAAGTTCCCGCCAAGCTTACACAGATGCGCAAACCACTCATTGGCCGATTCTAAATTATTCATGTTTAGCAGCTGATGATTGGCCTGCCGGTCATTTAAAAGCTAAGTTAGTTTCCGCCCACAGGGAGCTGCTCTGGAGTTTTGCTCTGAGGCAAATCTGCCCTGCAGTTTTCTCTGAGGAAACGTTCAGGGAGCACTCCCACCACCGATATCCATTCGGCATACCCTTCCCCACAACTGAGTCATCTTGCAGCTCGTTGCATCGCTTCTCATCTTGTTGCATCGGTTCTTTGCAGTTCATTCATTACATCGTTTCTATTTCCTTGGTAATTCGTTAATTAGCTGCAACCAAGTTAAATAATTGCAACCAAGTTAAAGACAACTGTACCTATGATACAAGCACCAGTATTGTAAGTAAAATAATCTTCTTTCAACCACATGCTTTGGTGCCTAATTCCTCTCTGTCTGTTCAAAGTACCCACCTGCCGTTTTGGTCTGCCTTACCACCCGACTGCCACAAGGTGCAGGGTTTCTGGGAAATTGCACCTCAAAGTCTTGAAAGAAAAATTCTTCATGTCACTTGTAAGTGTGAAGGCACAGGGGAGTTAAAACAGCAGGCTTGGTAGCCCCTGCGGAGGCCATGAAGCCTGCCAAGTTTCACGGAGATAGGTGTAGGAGTTTCTGGGAAATTGCTTCTCAAGCTGCTGACAAGCAAAACTTATGACATATATGAATGTGTGTGTTTTAAGGCATGCCCTTACTGCCACTGGGGCCTCTACACGACATGGTTGTATGCCTCAATGAGGGCTCCTTCTCCCCTGTAGCCTCAGTCCAGTCCAACACTTTAAATTACAACATGTAAAATAATAACTTAGTGAGAGCACTAGCACAGTAGCACCAGCAACATCTCAGCCCACCAAACTGTGACAGAGCCTTTCTTTCCTCTCTGCAGGAGCTTCTTCTCCAGCGTGTGTGTTAAGGTGTGTCCCCACTGTGTCCTTCCCCTCCCTCTCCTTACTTTCTGTTTCCCTGCAGGCAAATCCAGCTGCAGCTTCTAAACGCAAAATGTTTAGAAACTTTCAAAATGTTTCTACTGCCCTCATTTCATTTCAGGGATGTTTTGAAGCCCTTCATTTAGTTTCAATTTCACTGTTTCAAACTTGAAAGAAGTTGAAATAGTGTCAAAACAAAACAGCCGGCAAAGTTTTGCACAGCCCTATTAAGTACTATAAGCTTCTGGGTCCTCTGTCAACATACCATTTTTGTTTCTGTTTCTGAGGGGGGTTTTTTGTCTCTCTAATAGTGTAATTATCCTAAGTAAACTGTCAGAAATTGGTAGGTTAGAACTTATCTCTTGACTTATTAATAGGTGTGCAATTTGCCAGGCCTGTACTTTGATACATCAATAACACTTTCCGGGAAAAAAAATGACCTGCACTGTCAAATGATTTCTTCAGTAGGTATTTTATGGTCTGAACAGATGGTTCCACAAATCCATCTGATTTAGGATTAAGGTTTGATGCGCTATACTGAAAGTTCCTTTCACGATTTTGCTCAGTTCAGTGTATGCAAAGCTATTTATCTACTTTATGCACAACTGCATTCAATTGAGGTTTTTACATTTGGGATCCGTACCACTTGGCAAGATGGTTCCTTTATTATAGTTAAAACAGAGCTTTCCAAATGCTGCACAACATCTGGGAGCATGTTGCCTTACACACTTGTTGCATGTCTGCCTGTTCACACTCTCCCTCAGCATTCTCCTCAATAATAGAAAACTCTGTCCCACGAGGTGGCTTTTTCTGGCCACATTCTTTCATGCCTAGTGCATTCAGCTCTGCAGCCTGGATTTCCACAGTTTTAGGTGCCCTTAACATTTGGAAAATCTTTTCCAGGGACAAGTCTCCCTCATGCAATAGCCTTTCTTGCAATGCAATGTCTGCAATGCTACAAATAATCCTATCTCTAATCAGAGATTCTTTCAAGCACCCAAAAGGAACATTCTTACTCGGTGTCTTTAGTTCAGATCTATACCTCCTCCTGCTATTTGTCTGCACATAAAAAAACCTGTGTCTTTCACATACATCTCATCATTTTTTAGCATGCAGTGCTCTTCAGACTTGGACAATATTATACTTAACTACATATATTGGCTGTCTTCAAAGGTAAAGGTGTTATATACAGCCAGGGCATCCTCCCTTACAACATGCAAGAAGACAGAATTATTTGATTTTGTCATTTTCCTCCTCTGCTCCTGTGGCTGCTAAGTACCACCCAAACCTTTGTCTGAATGTTCTCCAGTTCTTTGCTATAGACTAGAACTCTACAGGAAGATCACTTACTAACCTTTGTCCTCCCATGTGCTTGTGTCCCTCCAGTTGCTCTGTTTCGTTCTATTAAACACAGACATATCTAAATGAGAAGAACTAAACAACACATTTTATTGTGGAGCAGTAGGCAACTCCTGCAATCGCTAAGTACAGACCCCTCTCCCTCCTAGCCCCAGACCCCAGGTGGGGTTTGCCTGAGAAGGCAGTCTCTGCCTCCCCCACCCCTTCTCTGCTGTAGCAGAAAGCCCAGCCCAGCCCAGGGCTGAAAAGCATATTGAGGGAATGTGATTTAACTTGAATCAGGAAGGAGTCTGGGACAGAAGTTTCATAAACTGATTTGATCTAAATCTGTTAAGTCTGATATTACATTCAACCAGGTTTATCTTAAACCATTTTCAGCCATTTTGAAACTGGTTTATGTGCACTGAGCTTATGTTCTGTTACAGATTTAAACCAGTTTCTGATTACTTAAACTGGTTTGTGTGTAATTACTGTCCCTAGTTCATATCACTCTTTAATCTGCTACTACATGACTGAAGGGCCATCTTCCAACTCCCAAATCTTCTAAATTAGGGAGCATCTCTAAATTATAACTTATCACTATTACATAGAAACTTACCCACCCAGGAAATGGGCAACACGGGTTCAGACGGGTTCAAGTCTGCCACCAATAAGCATAACAAGCAGGCTAAATTAAAAAAAACAAAAAAACTTGCGTGTAGAAGGAGTTCTTCACTCTCCCACATCAGCCTAGAATGTAAGATTCATGAGCCTAGAACAAGAAGGAGAGCTATCAAGAAAGGACTTGCCCCTGCTGTTCAGCGATAACAGTGTATGAGAAACTTAGGAACCTCACGTGGGGCTGTAAATTTAATTCCATGATCTAGACACCTAAGGCACACCTACAATTGCATGTTAATGTGCATTAGCCTATTTTAATGTGCATTAAAGCATCATAAAAAATCCCCACGCTCTTTAGCTAATGTGCATTAAAATAGACTAATGCTCATTTTTCTAGTATCTCACAATGGAAGTACTAGATTTAATGCACATTACCTAAAGTGCATTAATGACCATGTAGATGCATCACAGGACACCTAGACTAAACACAGACAGTCAAAAACCCCAAGGCTGAATTAATTCAGTCTTTGCAAGTTAGGCTAAATTGCATAGATTAAATTGAAACAGAAGTGAATAGACATTTACTTTGACTCAGAAAATGCAGCCACATGCCTGCAATAGCTCAGGCCAGAAGCCAGGGGGGACTAGAGCATGCCTTACTGGCTGCATGCTCACTTCTTCTTTCTGCTTCCCCCAAGGCCTCTGGGATTTGCAGTCCAGAATTATAGTAGCAGAACTTTGCAGGGTTGCTCATCACTTCCTTTTCCTGCTTCCAGATGAGGGGATCTGTAGTCACAACTGTGGCCAGAAGCGAGTTTGAGTGGACGAAGGGGTGTTTAACCCACCTCCAAACTCCAGGTTGGGTTTGCCTTTCCAACACCCCTGTCAGCCAGTCTTCACTGCACCTCATAGGAAGCAGAGGGGTGGGGCCACCCCTGCTCTCTGGAGCAGATAGCTCAGCCCAGTCCAAGACTGGGAAGCATTCCAGGGGACTATAATTTCACTTGAACCAGGAAGGGGTCTGGGACAGAAATTTAATAAACTAGCTCAACCCAAAACAGTTAAGTCTGATACTACATTCAACCAGGTGCATCTTAAACCACTTTCAGCCATTTTGAAACCAGTTTATGAGCAATGAGCTTCTGTTCTGTTACAGGTTAAAACAGTTTCTGATCATTTAAACCAGTTTATGTGTAACTTCTGTCTCTAGCCCCAAGGTCCACCTAGCATCTGGATACCTACATCCTTTTGTGAATCTGAGTCTTCCAATGTGCCTACCCTATGATTACTGAAGTATATGTAGTAGATGATGGATCAAAAAGGTGTAAATGCTCAATATTGTTTGTAGTAGATTATCTCACACACTCCAAAACAACAAGGGGAAAATGTTACATTTCAATTCCTGCACCCTGAAGGTTTAGAAGATACTTTGGAGGACAATGCAACACAGGCGCATGTTATATATATTAAGGTTAAGGTTACATGAAGAACATGATGAATATACATTTCAGCAGAAACACTGTTTGCTCTTGTGCTCCCAGCACTTTGGCTTGTCTGCTGGCTGCAAGATAATTTTCTGCATTTTCTTCTTTTTGCATATCTCCCAGCATTGCAAGCAGACAATACAACGATCTCTTTTGGGGTGAAATCTTAAGTGAAGCAAACCTGCTGAGCTCCAAAAGAATATCAGTCCTCGCTGCAGCTTGATCTTTTCATTGCCTAACATCTGTGGATGTGCATTCTCCAGAAACACGGCTGCTAAGCACTTGCAGTCTAACACATTTCTTTTGGGGGCAGGGGGAGATGCTGAACCCCAAGGCAAGTTAAAGTAAAGTTTTCTTTCACAGCGTTCAATCGTGGCTTCTCTCTCTGGTTTGTCTTTGAGTGCTTTTCTCAGATCACTTCAGAAGCCACATGTTTGTGGTCTTGGGGTACATGGTAGGAAGACAAATTCAGTAGGAGCAGGTTCTGTTTGGGGAGATGCTTATAAGCAACCCATCTCTATCTTCAGTCCACCCATACGCGGAGCATCTCTGCTTGTTGGTGTTCACGAGCTGGCTGATGGGGTTTTCCTTGTCTTCAGAAGCATTCCATGGAGGCCTACAAGTTTACTTTGGAGCTTTGTGGTTACAGTGCAGTTATTTCTATCCTCCACTAAATTGCAAAAGTCTTTCCACTGTGGCAAGCAGATATGAATAGGTCATCTTTGTGTTCTTTGCATAAAATGACTTGTCCTCCCTCAAGTGCCTGAACTGCATCTCATCAGACCTACTATATTATGTCCTTTCCATAAATTCTGCATCCTGTTTATACATCTTAGTCACTTTCCCAGTTCTAGATAAATTATTATTTCATATAAAGATGACTCCATTCATTGTCTAAGCTAATGCATATATAAAGATAATTAGTTTAACATTTGTAGTTGTGCCTTTCCTTACTTTTTTTTTTTAATGTCTTCTTCAAAGGCCTCTGGACCGCAATGATCCAGGCCCCCTTGGTCATTTGTCCTGAGGAACTAGCTAAGTTCTTGACACTCAGAAGCGAGAAGCTTCAACTCATAATAGCATGAAATACGTTTACAGAAGCAGTACTAGAAAGGTACTGAGCATCTTGGAGTGGGCTGAAGTAATTAAGGTTCAAACTTTTTAACATATTAAAATGGTGAGTGGAGATAGCACAAATCTTCAGCCATAATACAAGTATTAGTATTGATATAGATCAAACTATCTCACAGCACACACTGCTTTCTTATAGCACTATGCGTGCCAGCACAAAATGCTGCTTCATGTGGAGCAGAAAAAGCATCTGTTGCATGTTGCAACAGCTGAGTTTATTCATCCAATTCTTTTTGTGATCACTGTGCTCTAGTAGGAATAAAGGCAGGAGACAGCCTCAGTGTAACTCTGTCTGGATAAGGACTATACTAGGCAGGCAGCCAGGCAAAGTCTACATATACCCTGAGGCAATGGCAGGTGGCTGCAATAAGGAACAGCACTCATGGAATAATTACCACCTCGAGCAACTATTTGTAATGACTTTTTTGGCATGCAGGCCACACAGATGTGGCCAATGCTGGAGAAGCCTTTCAAATCCTTCAGGAACCACAGAAGACAGACCCAGGCACAAATTAAAGCAGGAAGTGCTAATTAGATGGAAATCCTTTTTGTATATTCTAGAACAGCTGGCAGAGTAGCAGGAAGGTGTTCACTCAGACACTAAGGCCTGTATAACAAATCAAGGGAAAGGTAGTATTCCAATTTCTGCACCTAGGAGATCTGTGGGATATTCTGGAGGACACCCTATATCATTTCAGTGGAAAATGAGACTGGCTTCAGTCAAACAATGCCCCCTTCAGACCTCCCAGTAAGACTGCTAAGCAGCAAAAGTATGACTTCTAGGGAAGGATATAAAAGAAAGGAGACTTCTCCTAACTGCTGCTTTCCTATGGTCTTAACGCTACTGAATGTTGGACTTTAAACCTGTCATTGATTCAGGATAGACTATTACCCATTCTGGGCCAGCTGAGTTTTTTGGGGAAACGTCCACATTTGAGGGAAAGAAAGAAAAGACTTATCTGGCACATTGTTTAAAATAAAGTCAGGCCAGGACTCTCTTGGCCTGTGCTCTGGTAACATGTAAAGCAGTACAGCCTATTCAATAGTCAGGTTCTTCATGACTAAGCCAGCATGAAACCTGGGCTAGCCTGGATGAGGAGGGTGTGTGGACACCCAGCAGAACTAAAGAAACAAGATCTGCCAAAGGGCAGATGAGCTCCCTGTGAGCCAATGGCCATCTGTACCTGGAGAGGAGATGGGCGCCACAAGGTGTTGCCTGAAGAATCACCAGTGATGCACAGCATGTAAGGTGCCTCAATGGCCGCAGTGGCCTTGGGACTGACTTGATGCGACTTGTTTAAAACAGGAGTCAGTGACTTACAGTCTGTGGGATGGATCTGGCCTGCCAAGTCATTACATCTGATCCATAGCACAGTAGTAAAAGTAGGAGCAGGAAACAAGGGCACCTGTGATGACCTGATTTGGGAGCCCTCAGGTCACCCTTCAACTTCTGGCTCTAGCTTGTCTACAGCAGTGTTTGCTACTGTCCCAGCACTTACTGCTGCAGCAGCAGCTAAAGGGAAGCATAGGAAAGAGGCAGATCAGGGAGAGCCGGGGTAGCAGCAAGCAACTTAAAATGGAAGCAGCTGGGTTACAAGTGGTGGCCTGCCTTCAGGCTCAGCTGCCTTATTATAGCATGCTGCTCCTTTAGGCTAGGGACAGACATTCAAAAAGCCTCAGCCTGAATTGATTCAACCTTTGCGGTTTAGTCTAACCTGACTAGGCAGAACTGCTTTCCAACCATAAAGACAGTCTCTGTGCACTGAGGAAATTCAGGTACATGCCTGAAGTGGCTAAGGCTAGAAACCACAGGAGGGGGGCACTAGAGCAGCCCTCCCTTCCCTTGCACAAAGTTGAGCGGGGGGGGGGGTTGGCTTGGCCCCAACAGGACTTTCTCATTAGGGAGCTCTGCCTGCACCATCCCAGGCTTTTCCCTGCTGGCAGCTCAAGAGGTGAGAGAGATGTCAGCCACCACCAGGCGCTTGGTAGCGCTCTGAGGCAAGGTGGGGGAGTGTGCAGTGCATGTATCTGTTGATGACATGGAGCTTTTCAATCTCCCTCCCTGCTTGTCAGGCTGTCTGCAGCAAACTGATAGGTGAGCAAGGTAGCCCAGAACTGGTATGAGTCTTTAACACCCAATTAGCAAAACAATATGCTCTCTCCCATTACTTCAAACTCATCTTAACAGCTTACCGAGATGATTTGGTCGAAAAGCCCTGTTCTGTCTGCTTTCCTGTCCAAATTAAATTGGAAACACACACACATCTCTCAACATTAGCTAGCATACCACACGCCTAGGGTCTGTGGGGCTGGGGTCCATGCTGTGGGAGATGGAAGGGAGGGAGGGGAGGATTTCCTGCTTGAGCAATGAAGTGGGATAGGGCAGAGGGAAGCCAGGCAGACCCTGCTGTGTCTGCAGTCTCTGCCAGAGCCTTATACAGCACTAGCTAGCAGACCACATGCTGGATATGGTCCATGCTGTGGGAGAGGGAAGGAAGGGATCCCTGCTAAAGGTACAAGTGGTGAGAGAGGCAGGGGGGCAGGGGGGCATGGGGAAGCCAGCAGACCCTGCTGTGCCTGCAAGTCTCTGCCAGAGCTCTGCCCAGGGAGCAGAGGGGAGGGCCCAGCCCTTCTGTGGAACAGAAAGCCCCGCCCAGCCCAGAGAGCATGCCAGGATGCTGGGGGTGTCTGGTTTATTTTAAAGCAGCAAGGGGTCTGAGACAGACATCGCAAAAACTGGTTTGAGCCAAATCACTTAAGTCTGATACTACATTCAATTAGGTTTATTTCAAACCAGTTTCCAATTTCAGACTGGTTTACGTGCACTGAACATCTGTTCTGTTACAGATTTAAACCAGTTTCCGATCACTTAAACCAGTTTGTGTGTAACATCCCTAGCCTTAAAGTTTGCCAACCCCTTGTTTAAACATAATAGAAAAAGATTTGAAATGGGTCAGAAATTTAGAACAGTCCCAGGAGAGACTTGAGCTGTTCGATTGAGTCAGGAGAGGTAGTTAAAGGGTCCTGACAAAGACATCTAAGTTATGGTAGGCTGGCACCACCATGTATGTGCTGTACGTTTACATAAACTGAGCCACTATTACAAAGAAGCCCCTCTTTTGAATCGATCAAAGCTGAGCTATATAAAATTGCATACTATTATCACCACATAAAAATGGAACAGAGGGCAGCTACAGCTTAATACTGTCCATTTCCTGCCCAGAGGAAGCCAACATAAATGACCACAGAGCACTGAAGATTGCTTGGCCCACTGGCTTCAAAAGCACAGCACATAGCCTGATTTGACTGAAATGTATCCAATATTTAAGCGGTCCTCTTTGGACCATTTCACCAGAATACATTTGGCATGCCTCTTGTCATCAGCCAACAAGCAGGAAATATAGAGAAACGAGGAAAGCCCAACAGTAAAAGCGTGTAAGGAATTTTTCATTTACAAGTTGCTGCTGCTGATGACAGTGCTATTGGCACCACTGACCATAAAGAGCATTGTGCAATAGTGAGCTGGATAACAACAGTTAAGACCAAAGAAAGCCTCTGAAGAGAAGTTCTGCTGGAGCAATGAAACAGTACTTAAAAGCCCCTATTTCCTGACTGGGAAATAAATGCCTAAGCCACATTAAAGGAATGTTTGGTCCCTATCTATTTTAAAATCCCACTTTGTTCACAAACAAAAAAAATGCCGTGTTTGTATCACAGTCTCCAGTGGTATATATCCCTATTTCAAAACCACTAAACAACTTGACAGCATGCCATCTCTAATATCCAGTGGTTAGATTCTCCCAACCACAGGATATGAGAGATTCCTACTGAGGTCAGCAAGAGTCAGTCAAATCCTGTATGGTGTGAAACGGGCCCTCAGAGTCCATGTAGGTATCATAAGTGATGCAGACTTTAATCAAGAAACTAGGACTGGGAGAGAAAATGTGTTGCACTAACAAGTGGGCATAGGGTCCTTTGGTAGCAGTATGTAGAAATCTTTCAGCGCACATTCCCATACTGTACTCTCTTTTCTAGTGCCGACCAGGGATTGGTGACCACCCACAGACACCGCCGGCAGTGGCCAGCAGTGATCATGGATTGTCCATAGTGTGGGTGACAGTGTTGGTGGCACCTTTTCGTAGGGGGTGTATCACCCATGTGCACCCCTTATGTGTCACCCCTGATTTTGACTAATAGGAAAGGAGTTAAACGTAAGACTTAATAAATTAAGACATATCACGTTTGCCCCCCATATATAAAAAATTCTATTGAATGCAGCAGAATGCAACCATATAATACTGTTGCCTTATGGCATACTGGCTTGAATTTACAGGAAGGCTATATGCAGGTTTGGAGGAATAGTCTTGCCTATCTCCCCAGAACTGGGAGGCCACACCTTGAATACTGCGTTTGATTTGGGGTATAACCCTTTCAAGAAGATGTTGACAAGTTGAAGAATCCAGAGAAGTGCAACAAAAATTATTGGAGGTCTGGAAAAATGACCTATATAGAAAGATTGAAAGAAACGGGTCAAGGGAAGTGAGGCCTGAGGCATAATTTGGTAAGTCTTCAAACATAGTAAGGTTTGTTTTCAAGGGGATGGTAATCAACTGTTCTCCACATGCACTGGAACAGGAGGTTTATAGAAGCATTAGGTTGCTTCATTAAAAATGCAACACATGAGATTTAGTTTGGATATTAGGAAGGCAATCTTACTCATGAGAGTGGATATGCCTCTGGACAGATTACCTCAAGCAGCTGTGGCATTTCCATCACTGGAAGTTTTTAAGTGTGGGACAAACACCTGTCTGAGATGGTTTAGACAGAGATGATCCTGCCCTGATTAGAGGGTTGTAATTAGGTGAGTTCCTGTGGTCCCTCCTAATCCCCATTTGCTATTAAATCCAATCAGTTATTGTACATAAATCGTGCAGAATGTAAATCTATGTAGCGGACTTTATATGGGCCCTTCATCACTTCACAGTGAGATGCTCAAGGTAAAAAAAACAAGGTGGTAAGAATGGAAACAGACAGACGGAAAGATAATGTGCAACTTTGATTGCACAAAGCCAACAGCACAAGAGCTGCGCGTCTTAAATTTGCGTTTAGCTCTCCTGGCAGGACGAGTTGGGGAGGCAGTTTGCAACGCAATGCTCTCAGCCCTGAAAACTCAAGCTGAAATTTGAAAATCAATCTACATTTCTTCTATCCCTTTTGTCGTTTACCAGTTGTTAATGAGTCTACAGAGCAACTTCTGCAATAAGAAAACTTCAGGAGCCTTTTTCTTCAAAGCCTTCCTGGCTGCTCCAGTAAAAGTCCTCTGTCCTTTCAGCAGTGCAATTAAATACAGTATTTGACTGTACAAATTGCAGCTTAGCAATTGTGTGAGAGATGGCAGAGACAATATATGCAGTCCTCCTTTTCTTGCCTCTTTATAATGCAAAGCAGAGGAGTGAAACACTGGACTCATATGGAGAAGTAGAAATCTTGTGTGTGTTATTTTTATAGTAATTTCTTTGACCAGAATTGCATTCTTTCTTTCCAAAAAATGTTCTGTGTGAACCTCACAATCGGAAAAGAGAAATATGAACCAAAGTGCTACCTCAAAGAAAGAAACACTAGTGCAGTATGTCACTTACTTGGCTTGTAAAGGCTGTTGTTGCCTTAAAAGCAGATCCAAAAGACAAGCCCAAGTTTAAGAGGATGCCCAATGCTACTGGATCACTCCAGTGTACAAAAAACCCAGCCAACCAGTGGCACAGGTCTGTGCTAGGGAGCACCACCGTGGAAACAGAGCCCAACCCACTTGTGCCTGCATGCCAAAATGTGATGTGCAGCTGTCACTGCTCTCATAAGCACACCCAAGACGGAGAGCACCCATGCCACAAAGCAGCTCCATGACATGGTTTCAGCAGAAGCAGGTAGGCAAGGCACGTTTCCACAGCAGTGCTCCCTAGTCCTGCCAGCTGTGGTGTAGACATATCTGAAGATGGAAACAAAGAACATGGCTTCCCCTTCCTCCCCCTCCCCTGCTTTCCTAATTTAACTCCTAATAAGGAATAAGAGTGATGTATTTTATTCCTAATAGTTTGCATCTAGGTTGAAACATTTCATCTTTGTGTAGGTCCAGAAGGCTGGCAAAGTCTCTAAGACTGGATTATCCATTATGAAATTATTAGTTATGCATTTTAAGTCTTCCAGGAGGGTCATCTTTCATGTGTAGATACATAATACTCCTCTCCCCCACCTCCTCCTCCTCATACAGTTTTTTTTAATTGAAACAAACTTAAAAAATACTTTAGTGAATTTGCATGAAACATGAATTCAGGCATTCACTTTTTCCTCACATCTCTTTTCTCAATGTGAGGCAGCTTTGCTAGTTTTGGACAGGAGGATAAAGGTTGCTGCCCGCACTCAATATGGTATTTTTCTCCTATGGGTCATACATTAGGGCAGGACTGTTCAACTTTGGTATGGGCAGGGTCACATGCTACAGGGGTGCTCCCTGGGATTCCTCCCTTCACTGCAAGGGCTGCATAGGTGCCATGAAACCCCTGCCCCTTGCCAGTCACATGTAACCCTCCTTCCCCCCATCCCGCTCCACTCGTGGGGTGTGCAGTCAGCACACAGATCCCCAGACCTTTTGCGGCCATGCAGCAGTATTAATGGCAGCTGCAGGGGCCTGCAGAGAAAAGCTGGGCATCCCTGGTATAGTATGTGGGTCCACCCTGAGGATTTGGGGAGGTTTAGCAGGGTACATTTTTTTTCAAAGTAGGCCCAAATATAATATGGCTCACATCCATAAGAAGTGTGTGGGCTGCAGAGAATTATTTAGGCTTCCTGTAGCTATTTTTCTTTTCCTTCCTTTTCTTTTTTTTTTTCTGGGGTGGGGGGAAGCTCAGTGAATTGTTCTTGACATCTGTTTCTGTTTTCAAGGCCAGCATTACAAAGAGAAAGGACATTTGCTTTTCTTTAAATGAAAGCTGAGCTGCTACTCTATGCTTCCAGCTCCCCCAAACCAGGGGCTTTATGGGTTCCAAAGACTGTCTTCTGCCTCTTCCATCTCAGTGTAACCAAGGCTTAACTAAAGTTGTATACAGAAGTTTAATAGAGGCAACAGCTATTGGCTAGCACTTTAAACCGATGCGAAAGTGTGAGCCACATCTTATCGTCAGCATTTCACATGAACTTCCTGGATGTTCTCATGGTTGTCTTAAAAATATTGGAGTGTGACCCCTTCCAGACTGTTGTCGCCCATGGTTTACTATATTAGTGTGAAATCTGTTGTGTATTACTATGTTATCCTGTACTTAATAGTATTTTGTTGATATTTCTATTATTGTGAAAGGTTAAGAGACATGACCAATGCAGGAGTCGTTCAGTAGCGGAGAGCCATTGGTTATGTACGATGCATGGTAGCAAAGAGTTAAAATGTTGACCTACTTAGCTATGATTGAAAGATCCAAAGATTTCCAGAACCATCCACCCAGGTAGCCCCCTGATTAGCGTAGAAATTTATATTAGGGACTGCCTAGGAAGGGTGGGTATGGGTTGTGGTGGATCAGTAGTTGTTGGTAGTCGCATGGTGAGAACTCTCCTAGATAGAGAGAGGAGGAAGCGTTAAGGTACTATTGGTACTATTAGCTCTCTAGCACTGATACGGCTACTCTGGGGCTGTGGATCATCGTTGAAAACCCAGCTCTAAGAGGCCCTGAAAAGATTAGGGAGTTTAATACTGCACTGTAACCGCTTACCACTTATCCTGTAATGATCATCGTGTTGTCGCTGCTGACTTCGACTGTAACCGCATCCCATCACCTTGTAAATAAGTTGTTCTACAAAGTTGTAAGTAAAGTTTCCTTTATTTCAAGTTACTACGCTTCTGGAGCCTCACTCTCTCCCACCTACCAGGGCCCCGAGCACACCTGGGTTGGCACCAACACCCGGTTGCCTCACTCGGTGTGCATTCGGCACGAGGCCTCTGCAGCCACCCGGAGCCCACCTCGCGTGCCACAATGGTATGACGTTTCACTCAGGAAATTATGTATTATCAACTAACCATTATCTCAAGTCTGTTCTCATTCTTACACATGTACACACACACACACACACACACCCCTCTGTATTTTAGTAAAGTACCAAAGCACTCCACTTTACAACATTACTGCAATTAACGGTCAGAATATTAGAATACTGCAATATTACCATAAGGTTACATTAAGATTCCCTAAATAGAGCTCTCCAATGCAGAGATTCATTTTTCTTTAACTTTTTAAATCAGAAAAGCAACAGAATTAGAAAGTCTAAATCCTAAAGCTACCTTATTTGTACATGCACACTTTAGTTATCCACTCCAATTCTCCCCGCCCACCCCCCTTGTCCAAGTGCTTTTAAACTTCAAAATTAAACATCCCTTTATTCAGGAATAAAGCAAACAGGAATACATCACTGGTTAATTATGTTTTATCTACACTCACTTGAGGAATAACCAAATTAGCAATTGCAACACTGAGATCCTTAGACCAGGAACGGTTTCTGTCAAATGTCTTCTCAGCCACTGCAGTACTGGTTAAAATGTGATACATTTAACAGTAAGAGATATTAGCAATTTCTCTATTTGGTAGAATATGGCAATATATTCAATTTCCAAGGCACCAAATTTATTTTGTGAACAACTAGGCTAAGTACAGAGAGTCAAAAAGCATGTGACTGAATCTATTCAATCTTCACAGTTTAGTCTGAATTGCATAGATTGAACCAATAAGCAAGCAAACAGACATTCACCTTTTATTCCAGAAATGCCTACAGTGGCCCAGGCCAGAAGTTGGGGTGCTGTAGTGCACACCTCCCTGTTCTGCTGGAGCAGACAGCTTGAGCCAAAGCTAGGCCACCCAACCTGTAAGGGGGGATTTGTGGGAGAGGTGCAAAGCATCCTGGGATCCTGGGTGGGACAGTGAATTAACTTTCATCTAGAGGGGATCAGAGGCAGAAGTTCAATAAACTGATTCAATAAATCAGCTAAGTCTGATGCTACATCTATCCAGCTTAATCTGGCCATTTTCAATGCAGTTTATGTGCACTGAACTTCTGTTGCATTACAGATTTGAACCAGTTTCCAATTACTTATACCAGTTTATGTGTAATTATTGCCCCTAACCCTAAAGTATCTCTGAAGATGTACTTAAGAAGGACTATTCTCACAGGTTCCTGGTGAGTTTCATGATACTCGGTGCATTTCTTTGAGCTGTGGGAGCCAAACTTTTTGGCACAAATTAGCCCTGGAACCACCCCCAGAGTGGCACTCCTGATCCCTTTCCTTTACCCAATCTGCTCCCTGCCCTGTGTAGCACACTGCTTTATGCCCCCTGCCCTATCTGCCACTGCTGCCTGTCTCCCTCCTCAGTCTGCCACATTACTACACACAGCAGAGGTTGTCTGTGCCACTTGCGGCATGTGTGCTACAGATTGGCTACCCCCATCTTAAAGAATCAACTCCCTCAGGCATCTGATCATACATGAATATTGACATTCATTTCCAGGGAATTTCTACACTTTGTTCATGGAGAAAAAATTTAAATCATGATCTAAATATGCCATAGAGGTTGGAACCAGAAGGCCAATAAAAAGAGCACTAACATTTTGATTTTTAGTTTTTTAAATAGCTCTTTCTCGTAAGACAATCATTTAATTTGAGCGAGGGAGTGGAGTTACTCATTGGTTTTAAAATTATTGGATCCTACAAGACTACATGTAGGATGCAATATAGACCTTTGATATGAAAATTACACCTTAGAAGTCTATACCGGTGCATAACAGATAGCTTGTGTGTAACAGCACAGCAAGAGAAAGTGCTTTCTGAAGCAGGGTGAAGGCACAGCTAAGGAGTGGGGTGAAATTTGGCTATTTAAAGCAGGAATAAAGTGTTCAAAAGGTCAGGCTGGGGCTTTGGGGAACATTTGTTATTGGCATATAATGAGCAGTTATTGGTTCAAACCATTTGTCTACTCAGTCACAGTTTGTAAGACTAATTACACATTTGTCTCCTTTCTGGTCTCCTTGAAGGACTCCCCTCTTTCCTCTCCACAATGCTGGGATAGGCCTATGACAGTACCCAGCACATATAAACAGCTTATCACCTTGCAGGTTTGACTGGGTTTAGGCATCTTCCCACAGGAACTTGTGACCAGCAATTGAGGGTATTTAGATATGTACTTTTCTGCCATGTGATGTGGCAGAGATCTGCCCCTTTGGAGCAAACTCGATTAACCACGTGGGACCTGAGGCAAACTGTGCTGCACCACGTACATACAGTTGTATAAGCAGCAAAATGTACATCAGCGCGCAGAAAGTGGCAGCAGTGCACTTTTAAACTATAGCACCTCTGATGTGTTTTAGTTCAAAAGCGCACTGCCGCCATTGTCTCAGTGCGGACGCACTTTTCGCCAGTTATACAACTGCAGTGCCGGGCACTGAAAAGTGCCCAGCGCTGCAACGCATGCACGTATAAAAATGCCCTTAGTGTCCAAAAATGTATTTTTTATATAGTAGCTAAAACAAAAAGTGCTAGAGGAAGAAGCTTGAAAACAAACAGCCTGCACTCCTATTTAGTCTCATTTACACCCATTTATGCCTTACTGCAAGACAGACTTTCTTCTGCAAGTCTGGGAACAGAGCAAAGTAAACTTACATTAGCCTGCTCTGATCCTTCTTGGGGTAACAAGGTTTCAAGGCAGCCTCTCCCACTCTGCCCCACCCCATTCAAACTAGTTTCAGTGCTCTCTCAAGATGATAGCCATCCATTCTCAGGGAAGATCTATTTTCCCTATAGGTTTTTAATCTGACTACTCCCTTCTCATACCATTTTAGAAGTCCAAAACATAGATTACAGATAAGTAATGCCTCTTACCACTCAGTCCTATATTCATCATAACTTCCAACAAAGTAAGTGCCTGGCAAGGAAGCGTGACACAATATAAAGAAAACAAGCTTGGAAATAAAGAAGCCAAAACTTCAGCTGGTGTAAATTTGTGTTGTCCATCAATTTGCATCAGCTGAGAATCTGTCCTGCGGCTCTATTCCCAGTTCAGCCACTGACTCACGTTAGCATATTAAATAAATTGGTTAAACTCTGCACTTCAGCTTCCTATATGCAAAAGGATGACTCTGGTCTTTATCCAGTTTTGCAGAGTGCTTTGTGAACTAGAAGTAAAAATATGATAAGAATTTTAATAATAAAATATTCATAATAGTGGCATAGACAAAAGGCTGTGTAACCAAAAGGAGGAAATTATAGTTCCAAATGGGATAGTGCAGTAGGCAAGTCTGCAGCTGGAGTGGGAGGGGGGTGGGTGTGTGAAGGGAAGAGAGATTTTATTTGAAACACATGCATACTCTGCTAATCATGCCTGGGACCTGGGATCGGGTGGGAATCTACAGTTGAGAAGAGGTGGCAGACACAGGGAAATTATTTTGATTTCAAACATATGTATTAACTATAGGTCTTGCATCTGTGAAACTCAATAAAGAGGAGATTTAAAGAAGGGGATACTGTGAGGGGAATTCATAGCTGGGAGGCAAAGGGAAAATGATAGTTTTCATTTTATTTATTTATATATCTATATATATATATAGATATATAAATGTCATCATTATGTGTGCTCATGGCTCAGGCATGGGTGGGCACTGCAGCTGGGAGAGCAAGTGAAAGAGAAATAGACTTGAGCAGAAGAGATAGGGCAGCCCCACAGGAAGAGGGCAGAGGGCAGGTGGCAGAGAGGCATACTCTTTTTTTGGAAGAGCATCAGAGCAGCAACTTCTCAGTGGGTCCCACTGGATTTCCACACATACTGCAAATAACTTTTAATTAAAGTGACCTCAAATCACAGTGGGAAATGGTGGATTTGTTCTACCTCCCCCTGTATGAGATCCAAAGCAACATGAGCTAGTGTAAGAGTTTTTATAAAAGAATTCTCCTTCAGGCATGCCTTTCCTCCCTGGAGAGTATATAACATAGGTGAGTTAACACTGAAGACTACAGGGTAAAAGTACAGATGCCCCAGGTAGCTCAGGTGCCAGAAGCAGAATAAATTGTAGCAAAGAGTTCAACACAGGCTAACTAACGTTTCTGAGAAGCAGAGTAAATTAGTCCTTGCTAAGCCATGTGCTGCTACAGCTAGTCTGAGACTGAACTGATGGAGGAATCTCTGTGCTACGCTGCACACTGCAGTGTCAACACCCATAGCTGCTGGCTCCATATGCTGTGGGAAACTAGTCTGCTGTGCAAGTCTCCTCCCACCTGCTCTTGATAAGAAGTGGAGGAAGAAAAGGTGCCAGATAGATCATTTCTGACCTTCATTTTGTCCCATCTCTTCATGGGGCTAAGTTGGAATCTAGCCCATCTCCACAGAAAGAAGGTAGGAAGAGTGCCAAGTCTACCCAGGGCAAACAGAACATTTTGTTAACATCATTTTCCCAGTGATCTCCAGGGCGGAGGACACACTCAAGCACTCCTCCTCCATCTGCTCCTGTTCATGTGCACCACACCTGGAAATGTAGTGGTGATCCTACAAGATCTAGGGTAATTTCCCCATTTGCCCTTTCCAACGCTCTGGAGATGAGAGGGCAATGCCTCCCAGAACAATTGTCCAGCCACATTTCCAAGTTTGGCACATGGGAACAGGAGCAGGAGGACAGGGTTTGCTTTAGCACATCCCAAGATGCAAGTCCCTCATGTGCAGCCCTATGTCAGATGCCTACGGTCCAAGGATGGCCTGTGTCTATCAGTTCAGGAGGCCTGTTGTTTCAACGGCAAGAGTCAGGAGACTCTGACAACTGAGCATTAACATGCCTGTGCTCACCGTTCCACACAAATGCCGCCAGTTGATATGAGTTGCAGAGTCAGGGTGGAGTAGATGCTGTCCCCCCATCAAGGATTATTATCACCCACCATGGGTGGCAAGAGGTCCGGCCCCTTGGTGATACGGTGGGTCCTGAGAATGAGTAGGTACAAAGTGTATGAGGTGCAGTTCAGAAGCAGAACAGTTGGATTTCTTTCTTCATTATTAGGTGGTACCTGAGGACCCTGACTAAGTAGCACCCCAGTGAAAGCTCTGCAGGGCTGGGGTAGGTGAAGAGCACCCTCCTACATGACCTACTCAAGGTGGCAAGTTGTCAAGGAGGTGAAATCAGTCCTCACCTCCTTGAGCTCAACGTAAGAGTGTTGACAGGTGAGCTACCCATGCACGCGGTTAGCAATAAGGGGTCCAACAACTCCCTGCATGCATAGTCCAGGGAGTCTCCTATGACACTAGCTAAACTATCTCCAGCAGTTATAATGTTTGCAAATCTGATCCATTAAATACTCCCTGCCTCTGAGATACATGACAGCCCACAGAAACCAGAACTGTGCCACATATATAAATCTATGATGCAGGCACAGCTTAGAGCCACCACCTGCCTCAAAGTCCAGCCCAGAGGTATGATCTGGCCTGTTCTCCATTAGGGAATAGTTCACAGGCTGTTGTAAAGTCCAGCAGTCCTGGGGATGCTTTATAGTTAAATGACACAGGAGTGGTCTTTACACTTAAGCCCATAATACTCAAGCTGGACCCTTTCCCTCCTTGTTCTCTTTTGGCCGTGGTGGGCAAGTAAAACATAGACTCTCAGTCATATCTTGAATCCAGGGACATCTTCAGCCAGGTTTGGTAACAGCATCATTTCAGTTCTGATAAACAGTCAAAACTTCTTTAGAGAGATATTTTATTTTCCCAAATGTGTTTTCCCTAGTCTTGGGGAGGGATCAGGAAAAAAGTTGCTGCAGGGAATTGGAATATGCATCACCATTTTTTAACAGAGCTTTTCCAGTTTGTAGCAAAAGCCAAAGCAGATAAATCAAAAAGTAAAATGAGCATACATTTTAAGAAAAGCTGTTTACTATCAGCTTCTGCTGGTTTCAGTCCACTGCCTGGCTAGGACAAGGGCAATTTACACTCTAGATTTCCTTTCAAAATCCAGACACAAGAGAAAGCCTTGTCAAAAATTATTAACATCTTGAAAAGGGTTTATTATAGACAAAACCATGAAAACACATTTTAAAATGCTTCTATATTATAAAATTGGGAGAAATTTGATTTTTCCAGTGTTTTTAGGATAGAAAGGGAAAATGTAGACTGTATGTTTCTCTTGGGACAAATTCACCAGCATTGATTTAAGCGGCAAAATGAAGGCACCTTCACTTCTCCAAATTACTGTGAAGGAAAACTGCGTTGAAAGTTAAAGATGAAGTATGAAATGCTAACCCCATTGAACTCAACAGCAATTCTGCCATAGATTTCAACAGGATAGAATTTCATCTGAAGTGTAAACTTTCTGTTGTTCCGTCTTGATCTGAAATGTATTCAGGAGTTAAGCATGGAAATAATTGATTTTTTAGTCTACTAGCTGACACTCCTCTCCCTCCTCCCCTCCCAACAAGAGAGAGAAAGAAAAAGAAAAGAAAAAAAAGTTCACATAATTTTCTGCCTCAGCAGAACAACAATAATAATTAAAAACAACAACAACTCCCCTTTCGGTCAACTAAGATGTTTCTTCGACACAAAAAGTTTTGTTCGGGGTTTCTAATCTTTTTAAAGCCTTTTTTTATTATTTTGGGCAATTTTCAAAATTAAAACTTTGTTTGCAGACAAAAAAATAGAAAGCCCTTGTTTCAAAAGATATTAAAACAATGTTTGACCTTTCTGATTTTTTCCCCATTTGTTTTTGGTCAAAACTACTTGCCAAATTCAAAGTCATAGGACAAGTAGCTTAAATCATTCCAAAACTCAATTTTTCAGCAAACAAACCATTTTAGCTATGTCTACGCAAAATTTCACTTATCGAAACTCAGGAGGCAAATTAGGAGAGGTCTGGAACAAATAACAACCGGAACCAAGCCGCATGAATGCATGAAGTCTTACCTCAACATGACTTCTAGATAATTAACTGGCACATTAATTATTATAGGAGAAATATTAATTATTATAGGAGAAAACTCACGCAAAAGCAGAGTGAGAGAGCTGCCTAAGACCCCTCTGTCAATGAAGTAAAATCTAGGATTCTCAAGTCCTTACTCTGAAACAAAGACACACAACTGTTTCTTTATTTCTCAAAAATAGAGGGTGTTTGAAAGAGCAAGAACAGTACTTGCAAAAGTGTCTGTATGGGGGCATCAGAGGCATTGTGGTATAACCCAAACCAGAGGTGTGAACTGTTAAGAGTATTTTTTTCTACTTTAATGTCAAGATAATGTAGGTTTAAACATTTCAGACTTTACACAGCTCTAGCACAAAAGAAAAAGCCCTAACCACAGATTAAATCATCTGTATTGTATTATGAATAGTCAGCTCTGTTGAGAAAGGACATTTGACTTTGCAATGTGGTAGATATTAGCAAACACTTAAGAGAAACCACAAAACCTCATGTATTTGCCTGGAGTAAGCCTGCAACATCTGCTCAAGCCCTTCTGGGTCTACACTGTTAAGAACATAAGTCAGCTTGTTGGTCATTCCTCTGAACTTGAAGCCAGATGAGCAAATCCAAGCCATTTCATGCTACAATCACTCTAATCATTTCAGCATGTTACTAGCTCTTTGCCTAGGCCATGAGTTTCAAAAAGAATTAGGCAGCATTTGTGACACTTCACTTGCTCGAATTGCAAAGAGCTGAATTGTGTCAAATTTTATCATTGCAGAGTTCTGAAAAAGCAGTCCTTTTATCTGTGTTGGGTTATCAGATTGGCTCTTTTACTATTCCGATGCTAGGTCACATCTCCAGGCCTTGTAACTCAGTTACGTGTACTAAATAATACTATTATTTTTACTTTTGACATGACATCATAGTCCAGTTGAAAGGGCTAGCTCCTAAATAAAAGAAGTTATAAGAATAATTCTTTTTATATATATATTATGTTAACTGATAGCTGTATACTACTTCCTCCAGTGAATGGAACTACAGCTGTTCAGGAGAGTACCATAGATGCCAGAGAGTTGGCACTGAATGGGAATTCCTTTCTTCAGCTGGTGCTGTAAGAGCTTGTGCTTTTGAAGTCACTGGGAACATCAGGGTGATCTCGGTATACCATAAGAACAACTGCGAGGTCCTCAGCAATGCTAAATGTATAGCCATACTATACATAAGCTTGGCAAGATTCAACTTCAATTGGTAAACATTGATAAATCTTAATTTTACCTTACACTCACAGACTGACGAAAAATATTTCCATTATAAATAATGAAAAAGAGAGGGGAAGAACAGAAAGGAGTTGCAGGCCGGAGGATAGAGTCCCAGTCTGTGTAAAGAGGAAGACAGGGGGCGGCCTAATGACTTGTGAATTAAGCAGTTATCTGCTCATTCACAGATGCTGAGCAAATGGGCTGGAGGGAGGCAGCAGGACACTTCAACCTCTACCCAAAACCTAGAAGGGAGAAGAATATTTGAGCCAGACTAGAAGCAGCTTCCATGGAGGAAGATATAAAGGAGCAGTGGTGGGAGCTCCTGATACCTGAGTGGGACTACGCAGCTGCAGAGAACTAGGGAGAGACTGTGAAAAGAAAGCAAAGCAGCCTATTGGTGAGACTGGTACATAGAGGAAAAGACTCCAAATAGAAAGGATACAAGTTTTGGTGTCTTCTTAGCCTTTTCAGGGGCTGTGTGTTTTTTTGTTTGTTTTTTTGGGGTTGCCACTCCAGGGATGGATGATCTTTATGTTGTTAATTTAATTTGAATTTTAGCCATCAAAATTTTTTTTTTTTTAATTTTGACTTTTGCCAAGTCTAATTATATGGCATTGTAGATCTATGGGGCAGGTTGCAAATTATAAAATGGCAAGTCCCAACTCTAAATAACTCAGAGTCTGAATAAGACATGTCATGGTGAGTGATGACAGCAGACAGTTGCATAGGACAGGAATGAAAAAGAAAAGGGTTATAGCAAATAAAGAACATATGATTTGTTGTGTAAGGTTGTACATGTCTTGTTAGTTCTGGTTCTCCCCATCCTCTTACTCTCCCAGGCTTTTTGATGAGAAGGTCAGGTCATCATGTGGGGGTGATTTAATGGTAACAGGATCCAGTTCATAGAAGACTTCAAACAAAAGACTTTCCAAATGCATGGTAAGACTTTCCAATTATGTTCTGTTGGAAAGGCAGATTTTTCTAGTGTCTTTGTGTAATTTGTTGCTACCAAAAGAAATAGGAGAATACTGGTTTACACTTGAATTCTCAGGAGTACTTGTATGTTGATCCAAACAAAGTTCCAGTCTTTCTCAAAGACGGCTGGGAGAGGTGAGGGTCAGGAGTAGAGGTGGAAAATTAGTTTTTATCAGAAATGGCCTTTTGCAGAAGTTGAACATTTTGAGGGGTTTTTAAAATTATTTTTTTCCCCAAATAAAATGGGAAAACAAAATTATTATTACCAAAAGTAAAAATGGGAGAGAAGTTAGAGAGGAAAAAGTAAAAAAATTTTCAATGAAAAAATCACAAACATTTTCCAAGAAATAATGGGGTTTCTGTACTAGCGTCTCATACTGCTTGTACAACACATGAATTTACAATAAAATATTAATAGCTTTGGATTTTAAGTGATGGGGGTTTTTTTGTAGTTGAACCCATGCACCAATTACCAGGGATCCTGCTTTTCCATTTCCCATGGAAAAACAGAGAAAACACAGATTTCCCCTTTTTATCAGAAAAAAACCGGATTTCTCCTTTTAGCAGAGAAAACATGGATTTCCTGCTTTTGCAAACAGCTCCCCGGAGGGGGACGGGGAAGGACATGGCTTGAGGCACTCAGTCAGCCACTGCTCTGCTTGGCTCAACTTCACTCTTCGCTCCTGGAGCCTGAAGTAAGTGGGGCTTTCAGTGGGGTGGAGGCTGCTCTGGAGGATCGTGGGTCATGGCTGGGGGGTACCAGCTCCCCCCTCCCCGAGCAAAAAGAGTAGTGGGGGAGCCGGCTCCAAGCTGCTTCTGCTGCAGCTGCCTGCTGTTGAGGGCCCCACAGCCCTGGCCCCACAGCCCTGGCAGCTGGGTGAGTAGGGGCTTTTTTGGGTGTTTTTTACAGAGCCGGGAGCTGGAAGAGCAGGCGGAGCAGCACCTGCACATCTGCTTTTTCTCACTCTCAGGGATAATGACAAAATTAACCAGTAATCAGCTTTCACAAAGCAGAGGACTATTCATTTGGGATCAAAACACTGCAGAAAAAAATGTATACTAAAACAATGGACAATTTACACACAAGCTTACAGAGAAACCTATCTTCCACATAGGGTCCTGGCAGGTAGCGTATACAAGTTCATCACAGCATACAGTACATGTGTTCTCCCAGATCAGGAGTCTTTATACTCTTTGCCTTCTTCAGTTCCCAGACCTTTTGAACCAGAACAAACTAATATATGCTATTTCCTCACCTCGGAGGATGAGGCTTCCTGAGACTTGTCACGTGCATTGGTGATTTGTGTTAATTACTCCCAGTGACTCCAGTGTCCAAATGAAAGCCACCCATTGAGCCAGGAACACGAAGATGCATATAACACTTACAGCTTTGTCCTACATGCTTACAGCAAGAGTCTTCCAATGCTCTATGCTTCTGAAGCATCACAGCCGTCACAAACACAACACATACATAAAAAGCATAACTGTATTTGCTCAGAAATCTTTATGTGGATGTATGTTTGCATATGGATGGTAAGAGTTTTTTAAATGAAAAACAAAGAGGAAAAAGGGTCAGAGATCTGAATACTCTGATGGATGTGTGGAGTGGTGAACGTGGATGAAGTGAGGAATACTTGCATCAGAGGATCAGTGAAGGGGGTGGAGGCATCTCAGAAAGTACACAAGACAAGACTGGTATGATATGGGCATGTTCAAAGGGGTCCAGAAGAACATGTGGGAAAAGAAGTTACTAAAATGGCACTACCATGGAGAAGGGAAAGAGGAACACCAAAGATGACATGGAGAGATAAAGTGGAGAGGGACATGAGAGAACAGGAGTCAGAAGAAGATACTCATGTCCAAAGTCGGTGGGGAGCCAGGATCCACAACAGCAGACCCTGTTTAGACGAGACAAGTGAGGGAAGAAAAAGAAGAAAGGGGAAAATATCTGAAAATGTGAATTCACTATTTACTTATAAGCTGGAGTATCATTTTAGCAAACGTCAGACAGCTCATTTGTGCTTGTACAGTAACAGAATAAGAATACTGTTTAATAAAAGAATACTGTTTATTTTGCCTGCATCCGATTCTGTTTAAGCACCAAAATAAGTATTCTGATTGTCAAAAACTGCAGAAACTAATGCACTTGAACTCTTTCACAAACTCTTTGATGTAAATATTACAGTGGAAAATCTCACCGCTGAGCAACATTGAACCTCTTTCAGATGCTTAAAATGCAGGTGGGAATTTTTATTTTTTAAAACCTGGTACCATACAAACAGCCACTTACCATTAGAAATTGGCCTGAAATAAAACCACAATAACATAACACACCCAAATTTTGGCTGGACTTGAGTTCCAAACCCAGATTCGTATGTTGTTGTTAGTTTCCTAGCTTTGATGAGATGAACAAAAGTGTCACATTCATGCTATCCATGTAGAGGTTCAAAAGCAAGCTCCAGATTGGAATTTTCTTGCTAATGCTCATCTCCATGCATAACTATCATAGCATGGGTAAAAACCATGAAACTGTAAATCTAATTTCTTATGAGTAAGCAGGCTGCAACAAATGCATTCACCTGATACATGACCCAGAAACAGACATTTTTTTAACCTTGTTGAAACTGGTTTCTAAATAGGTAAGGAATTTGGGATCAAACATTGTTCAGCAAAGTAGGTGCTGAAGTGGGATTTATGCAAAATTTAAGTGCCAACTTTGAAAAACCCAGTGCAAAATATGCTCGCTTTAGTTGCTACAAAAACCTTAAGTGCTTCATTTTGCATCTACATTTGGCACAGTTAAGCTTCCAGCACACCAAAACTTAGATTTCCACACAAATGGAAGTACCCTAATCTGAGTAGGCATGCTGGCTAGGGGTGTGCGAAGTGGGCCCATTTGATTCGGATTTGGCCCGAATCAGGGACAATGATTTGATTTGTTAACTCGGATCACTGTCCCTGATTCAATTCGGCCGAATCTGAAGATTCGATGCTGATTTGAAGAATCAGTGATTCAGACATAGACACAGCTTTAAATGTTTTTTCTACATACCTTGAGGTACCAGCATGGCTTGTGAATGCTGCAATGCTGGGGCACATGGAGCATCCTGCCAGAGTGCGAGGAGGCCCTCCAAGCGCTCGGTGGTAAACCTGAAAGTGGATTGGAAGGGCCCCCCATACATCTCCCCCTCCCCGGCTCAGCGATTGGTGGCAGGGGCACCCCAGGTCCCCCCACAGACCAAGGAGGCACCAGTCATTCAGTCATGAAGGCTCCGGGGGGGTGGGCCGTGCATTCCCCAGCAGACTCAGAAGCGGACCGGAAGTGCTTCTGGTCCACTTATGGGTCTGCTGCCAAGAGCGCAGACCCTGCGCTTCTATAGCATATGCCATGTGCCCCAGCATGGCAGGGTTCATGAGCTGCATGCTGCTTCGAGGTATGTAGAAAAACATTTAAAGCTGCATCTGTGTCCGAATCTCTGAATCTTTCCAAACCAATTCAGAGAGTTCCAATTCAATGCGGAGAGATTAAAGGGTCCTCTGATTTGATTTGGAGATTCAGCCACCGAATTGGGCCAAATCTCTGCCGAATTGAATCAGGGACCGAAGCTTCTGCGGCTCTAATGCACGCTTATTACACATCAACAGTCTGGAAGTCATCATAAAACACAGTAGCCAGGATTATTTTAATTCAAAAACACAAAATTGGAAGAGATGGTGATTCTACCCACTTTTTATGTCATATCTAGGCTTGGCAGGATTCAATTTTTATTGATAAAAGTTGATAAATGGTGACTTCACCTCACATTCATAGGCAGATGGAAAAATAGTAATAATCAGAAATTACAGAAAAATCAATAATAATCAAAATTTATAAAAAGGGGACTGTAACAGGAAATGCTTACCACAGTTATTAGTGGAGAAAAAGGGACCAAGGGCAGAGAGTTTAAAGAGGAAAAGAATGGATGGGGTAATGACTCATCAGTCAAGCCATTAGTTGCTTGTTCTGGGTTAATGACTCATCAATTAACAACTTAGCTGTTCCTTCACAGGTGTAGAAGAGGGCTAGAGGGAAATAACAACTTACTTAAAGAGGGGAAATGGGGAGAAGGAAGAATATTCGAGGCACCAGTTGGGAGGCAGTAGGGTCCTGCCTAGGCCGAGCCAGGCTGGTTAAGTGGAGGGGGCCGAGGGCAGCTGCAGCCTCTCCTAGAGCTCTGGGAATGCCGCTACCCTGCTCTTCTGGTTCCTGCTCACCAAGCTCTTTCCTGATGAATGAACAGAATAATTTAAGGCATAAAAGGGTTTTTGGGTAGATGGAATATCTTTCATTAGACCAACTAAATAATTGGAAAAAACTGTTCTTTGCAAGCTTTCGGGCACAAACACCCTTCTTCAGGCGTAAGGAGAGCCTGTTGGTGTTTGCGTGCTCTCCTAGGAAGAATAGAAGCAATATGCAAAATGCAGGTCTGTAAAACCACAAATATGTAACAGTGAGGATCTGGGGGATCTGTGCTCTTTTTCATACAAGGCTATTTTGTGCTGCTTACTTCAACGTAGGTGCCTAAGTCCCATTTAAGAAACTAGTTCTGGTCCTTTGAATTACTCTCCTAGGTATATTTGAACCATGCCAAATCTAAGTATGTGGCACTCAAGAGCACAATCTTATATAGACCCTCTTAAAGTTTTACAGGAAACAACCATGGGATGCTTCCAATAAAAGGCAGCTGAAAACTTCTCCAAAGCTTCAACTAACGTCAGCGCAATGAAAACAGGGGGATGTCATCTGCTATAGCGTGCTCTTCAAAACAGGTGAAGAGCTTCAAATCTCTTATTAAGGCTTTAATTTGGAGCTTGGTTCTGGTACAAAGTGCAGCAGGCCAAGTTCTGGTGTTTATCATTATTGGAACTCTCCTTTTAAGAGCCTGTTAGCTTTCCAAATGTGAAGTGCTCCAACTATTAGAAATAGTTCTGTGCTGCACAATTAAATCCAGGACAGCTGTATACATTGGGAGATATAGTCACAGCAGCCAAACCAGGCCTCTGTAACCAGAATGATTTTCATTAGAGTGCAGAATAACTTTTAAGAAGTATTCACTTGCCTTAACTAAATAGCCTTATTGCAGGATTTCCCTGCAGGCTTCCTTTTAATTACTGGCAATGGCTGCTTCAACATGCACCGCATTGCTTCTCTGATAATGACATAATACGTCACAGAGTCCAAGGAGGATTCATTGGCAGCATACAAATAAAAAGTAAGCAGTCCATTATTTGAGTGGTTTTCTCTGCCAGGTAGCAGTTACACTTCAGAGGGGTTTTCCCAACCAGTCACTCATAGATCGTTTTAATTATTTTTAGTAGTTCTTTTCAGGAAAGAATTGTATTACATGCATAAGCCCAAAGAGTCTGACAAGTAGTCGACTCTTGTGGTGGGTTTTTACAGCTTGCCTCACAAGAACGGTGCTTGCAGAGCAGAGGTAGCAACGATGATACCAGTGTTTCCAACTTCCTTGTATTCTTCCTGTTGAAGCAAGTTTTTATTCCAGACTCCACCGTGCTAATGAAAAACTTCAATTTTTTTTTTCACAATGCCATATTAGCATAAGGAAAGTTGTTAAGTAAGATTTCAGAAGTGGACTTGTATTTTAAAACTAGAACTTACAGTTACAGTAGCTCAGATAATTATTGCAAAGGTTTATCAAAACTTCTGCTTTAGGACATCAAGTCCTACCTCCCACTACAGTCAGTTTTTTCAGCAACTTTGATGGAAGCTGGTTCAGATCCCAGCTGTGTTAGGAAGAAATTTTTTCCCATGCTATAAAAGAGCATAGTTGGTATAAAAGAGCATGGTATAAAAGAGCACAGTTGGTCAGGAACTTCACCATAGTGGGAAGACCACTCCTCTGTGAAACACATGGCATTGGCCACTGGTGGAGATAGGATAGTAGAGCAGACAGAACACTTATCATCCAGTATGATGATTCCTGCATTTCTATTGTGAGTAGCAGCTGAAAGATAGTTTAAGGTGAGCTGACAAAATACATGTAAGATGAGACTATTCTTTAAGAGTAATTTTCATATATTCTTGTTTTATGTTTGCTTACAAATGATACTTTTTCAAATCTGAGGCACTATTTTGTCCAACAAAGAACCTCTCCTTTACTTCATGCATAGTGGGATGTTACCATAGGAGCACTGATATCTAGCTCCTATAAAGCACTTTTTATCACTAAGCTTCAAAGTGCTTAAAGATAAGTACTGTATGGTCATTTACATTTTACAGGAAAGGGTTCAGAATTAAGCTAAGTGTAAATAGGCTATGAGGCTGTCACAGGCTCCTAATGGAGTTAGGCGTCTTAACTCCTATATCAAGGGAGTTTTCATAAGATACATGAACAGGATCCTCCATGAGAAAGGTTCCAGAAGGGCACTTTGGATGTCTGGCTTATCTCTGCCTTGTGGTAATTTAAAATATCAGTAATTATAACACATGTTAACAATCACTGCAAATGTATTTCCTGCCAAACAAAAAAACACTCCACTTCTGCTGCTCAATATTAGGATGTCAGGCTTTAATTGAGTACGAAAAGCAGGGGTTCCATGCTATCAGCCTCAAACATGTGATGTTTATTATCAGCTTCCACAGCCCCCTTGCGATATTAAACCTGAAGAGCTTTGGACAAGGCTAAAAAGGAAACCTTTCCTGCTTTTGAAATAAGTGAAGTACCCTCCTTTTCACAAATACCTGCTTTACTCATGTTAGGGTCACGATGTGCTATCATATCCGTTTTCAGGAGGTATTCAACTCCAGTTGGTCCTACATATTGTCACAGGCCAGCTGGGCACTGTGAGTGTATCCATTTGGATCAAGGAGGAAAAGTACGGAGTGGAATAAAGGCAAATTTACTATAGCTTACACACACACACACAACAGTTAACAGAAAGATAAATGCGATAAGCAGATAAGGCAATATAAAAGAGCGAGTAGTAAAATAATAACAACAGATAATAATAACAGATAGATAGATCAATCTGTCACAGGCCAACTGGGCACTGTGAGGGTATTGGCCACACTGGGATGTTCAAAACAACAAATAAGACAGACATGGGTTGGCAACTTATCAATAGTCCCTCAATGCCAGGTGCGCGCCAAGTAGTTCCTGTGAAGTCAGGTGTCCCTGAAGATCAATGCTGTCAGAGGGCTTACCGGGGACGGGCCCTTGCTCAGGATCCGATCCTCACTCACACCAGAAGTCCGGGGTCCAGGCATGGGACAGAAAAGACCATTCTGTTCCCTCCTTCCTGCTGGTTACCTGATGCATGTGGTTTTTATACCTGGTTTTATGCTAATCTGTTGGCTCAGGGACACTCACAATGTTGCCCTATACCTATTATCCTATGGGATTGAAAGGTGTTAAAATCATCATAAAAGGTTACTACCCAGACTCAGGTTTATCCAATAAGCAAATTATGATGCAGCACTTTTAGGTTTGA
>JAGPOW010000261.1:19424563-19434849 GCA_030014935.1 Caiman crocodilus
TGAAAGGTGTTAAAATCATCATAAAAGGTTACTACCCAGACTCAGGTTTATCCAATAAGCAAATTATGATGCAGCACTTTTAGGTTTGAAATTGACATTCCTCCACCTAAATCCCAACCCCTTTTAGGCTTCATTTGAATACGCTTTCTTGGGATACACCTTCCTGGAATTTATTTGGGTGTGCCTAGCAGTTAGATCCAAGTTTTATCGCTAAGGCTGAACCCTGAGCAAAAAACCATTAGGCCAGCTAATCTCACAGCTATAGCTTTGCCTCTGGGGCCCAGTCAGTTCCACGAACAGTTAATTTATCAGTGTGGTTAAACTTATGACAGACAAGTCGTTTGCAAATTTACAAGCTTATATTAACTAATATTACCTATTTAGGCAGAATACCAAATGCCTCCGAGAAGCACACATTATTGCTTATTAATCCCTCTGGTTCTGGCTGTCACAAATTTAAGTTCTAATTTTAAAAATAAGCAGATATTGCAGCTATAATAATTACCACAAACAGGTTTTTTCCCCCCCTTTTGAAATACTTTAATTTAAATTAAAAAGTTGGTTGATTTTTTTCTTTGCTAAATTGATCGCTACAGTGTAACAGCATCATAGCAATGCACGGACATAAATGAAAGTTGACCCATTCAGATTTATTGAGGAAAAAATATAAAGAGAAGAACAAGTAGTATAAATGATAAGAAGGAAATTAGTATTTTAAGTTTATATGGCTGCTAATTGAAGGCCTTGTCAGTAAGAAAGGTTAATATTTCAAAATGATATGAAAATGTATTGTGGAAGTATCCATTGATGGAAATAGTGTATGGCAAAACAATCCATCTTTCTACACATATCAATGAAATTATCCATTAACCTACCATGACTTCTTTCTGAAGCAGACCCTACTACTACCATTGTATCATAGCACCACTCATACACTATCTTCATAACACCTTGAGAGACAGAAAAGTGTTATCTTCATTATAAACATGGGGAACGGAAGTGAACAGAGAAGATTATTTCCAGAAGGGGCAGCTGCCTGTGACTGCTCTCTGATTTAGGGGGCCAGGCTTTGAATGCTAAAATGGCCACTTCCAAAAATTTTGACTTACAGGGGTCAGTGTGGCAGAGCCTAGAACTGAATTCAAATGTCTATTCCCACCTCTAACCCATCCACCCAATACCATCCTACCTCCAAGCAACAGGTGTCCTAAAGTAAACATATTTAGAAGTTATTAATTTTTTTAAATTCATAATTCCACTCAGTTGCTGATATGACACCTCCCAAGGACTGCAGCCCTAACATGGTGGAGAGGCTCATCTGGTAACAGGGATACTGAGAATGATGCTAACTAAATTGTTTTATTCCTGATAGGGTCACTCATAGGAGCAAGGCTGAAAGTGATGTAAATCAAAGATAATCAACACCTCCATTACTGACCTTTGATATGCAGATGATGTGTGTGCCCACGCTAGTAAAGAGCTCCATGTCACTCTTTATTGCTTCTATAAGGCATATAAAACTCTGTCAACTTCACAAAAACCAAGATCTTTTATGAATCCACTCCAAATCAACCATATGCTCCTCCGCATATTACAATTAGAGGGCAATCCTTGGAAAATGTTGAGCATATCCCCTTTTTGCATAGCCGCCTTTCTTGAAAAGTAACCAGATGACAATATTTAACATGAGGCAAAATCTGCTAGTGCTGTCTTGATGTCTCTGAAGTCATATCTTCAATGGTCATGACATTAGGACCCATACCACACTTCTTATCTACCTGGCTGTTATTTTCCCTACTCTGTTATATGGGTGCAAATCTTGGGCAACATCTCAGAAACACCTGAAAGCTTTGGAATGTTACTTAGCATCTTTGGAAAATCCTCCATTTCAATTAGAAGGAAAAAAGAACAAATGCCAGCTTTCTGGTCAAGCAACTGCCACCAACACAGAGGATGTGTTTATACAGCACCAGCTCCAGGATGGGACAGATCATAAGGATGCCTGACAACCAGCTACCAAAACAGGCCCTATGTTTCCAACTTACCAATGGTCACCACTCTAGATGTAAGCAAAAGAACACATTAAGTACATCTTGAAGGCCAGTCTGAAGAAATGAGATATTAACATCAATACCTGAGAGACTTAAGCACTAGATCAACCCCAGTGGTGCCATGATGTATGACAAGCCATCGATCATTTTGAGCAAACTAGTCTCCCTATGGAGCTGGATGGATGAAAAAGACAAATCTGACATCACCAGTATCTACTCCGTCGTGGAACTATTTGCCATATCTGCAGTCAAACATGAGGATCAGCCACCTCAGTCATATCTCTGGATTCAGTGATTATTTTCCTATTTACTAGAAGGCTGTCTTCTTCACATAAAGGTGTGGGGGCCGAGAAACACTGGCGGAATGGGGCCACTGATGGAGTGTGGAATTAGAGCACTAGACGCACAGGTTGTTGGAAGCAGAAAAAACTTTACTTACAATCCTTAGGCTGTAGGCATGTTCCTTGAAGTTACAAAACTCAAAACAGGAACTCAGACACACAGAAGCTCACACTCATGCAGGGCATGGGGCGTCAGATGAATCCAGCGGGGAGTCGTTGTCGGTTGATCAGGCCTCCTTCGTGGCTTGGAAACACACGCAGATGTTTGCTCATGCGTGTCCCAGCTCTCCTCCGGTTTGGGTGGGCATTGCCCAAGCCTCTTATTTGCTCCGCTAGCCAATCACCAACCGACACGTATACATAATTTAACATGAGCCAGTCGCAAGCATGCACTTGCTGGTGCAGCTGCAAGGTTTTGGTGGGCTCTGACTGTGCACCGAAACTTTTCCTGCGCCACAGGGGAACTCCCTGCTCCCGTGCTCATAATGTGCTCAACGCAAGCTTTGCCGAAGCATCTCTTAACCATTATGCACAGACAAAAGGTACCTCCAAAAATATGGCAGAAAATACAATATGACCAAATTGGCCGTCATGGAATCACCTTCCAAATTGACAATATTTCTGGTGAAAAGAAGCATGATTTTTTTTCCGGCTATTTGCACAGTTCATCTAAATGGATACAACCAGGGAATGTGCATGTACACAGGAACTGCATTCACAATTGTTAATTTAAAATTATACAGCCTTCTTTTAGCTCCTGACTTAATTTACCATTAGAGTTGTTCTTGGACTTCCTCATGGCAAGTAAAATTTATTATAGAGTGTGAGCAGTGCTGCCAGTACATATTATGTTGTAGTACACATGCACTCCAATCCCTGGGTGTCAACTCTGGACTTGACAGTTTTGGCCACAACTTGTCTCACTCACAAGGTTTGGCCCTCTCCTTGCCTGCCAATCTTGAATATTGCCTATCTTCATCTTGAATTTTGCCTGTCTTCATCTTGAATATTAATGGGAGGGTTCTTGGTCATTAAACAATACCGTTCTCAAGCCGCACAAGAGAATAGCATATGGGGCTCCACCTTCCCTCCCACCTCCTCCACACACCAACCAGGTATTATGCTGGTGTCCAGTCTCTGACCCTCGGGGTGGTGTTATCCTCAACATTTAGCTCACATGATGCTCTTAACTAAGTTCAGCAACAAAGGGCACCAATTTGAGCCAAGATTTTATTGGTCTCAGATTTCCATCCCAAAGTAGCATCTTATCAATAAAAAACAATCAAGGAAACTTCAAAGCAAAGTCCTGTCATTCATCCATCCATAGGAAAATCAATTTACACCTTGATTTACTGTTCATCAAATAAATCAATTAATCTAATCAATTTCAACACCAGTTCCTTAAATCAATCCCTTTGGGCCAATTAATTTCACCAGCAGTCCCTTAAGTAAATCAACTAGTCCAACTGATTATCTGAAAGATCACTTAATAAACCAATTAGTAGCAGTTCAGTTAATAAAACAATTAATTCAATTAGCTTCCCAACAATTCATTCAATACTTCAATTCATTCACTTAATTTCCTGGGCAGTTCATACCATAAATCAAAGTCTATTGGTCACTCATATAATCCATGCTCACTCAAAGCAACATCCATTTGCCATTTAGTCACTGCAACTGTCCCTATGGGAGTGTGAGGAATCGTCAGCCCTTACTGGGCCTCCATGTTTTTCCCAGCTGCCATGAGGGGAAGTTCTAGGGGTCCCACCTCCTGGGTTCTCCCTTGGTAAGTGCCCCTTACTTCCACATACAGCACTGAAACCTACAGCTTTCCATATTTCCATGTTTTTGCTATACACAAATGGAAACTCTAAGTCATATGTAGCAGTAGTCTATGTAGTCCTTGGATCCAGGAACCCTCAATTTAAAAAATAATCCTTTCATCTTAAAAGTTTAGATAGTCAAATCCTTCACTTACTAAGTGCTAGAAGTTCTATCCTTCACTAGGCACTACTTTTGGCTCTGCCATGAGCTTCCTAAGTAACCTAGATCAAGTCACTCAACTTTTCTGTGAAAGTGGGAATAATAGTTTCAATAGTACACCTAACACATGCAGATGCCCTTTAAAAAGCTGGCCACAGAGGCCCAATATGGGAGTTGAAAGGTGAATAGAACTTTTGAGAATATGAACTTAATGGTGAGCACCAAATACCTGAAAAGCTAGCATTGAGCTCTGCTGGTAAAATGGTCCAAAAATAGACCTACAATGTAGAAATAACTTTGTGACACCCTATCTAATCAAAAATCTAAGAGATCCTGCAACATATAAAGCAGGAACAGGGCACTTCAAAATGCCATACTGTACTGCAAGTGCATACTGTGCTTCAACATGGTGGTGGGATGCTTTAACTAAAGCTCTTTCAATAGTGCCCCCACTACCATTTTGAAACATGGGAATGCTGAATGCATGTGATGCTGAGACTGCTGGAGCATTCTAATTGGAAGAGTCCAGCAGACTCAATTAATTGAGTCTACTCTGACATGTTCTAATTGAAATGCATAGGAGCAGCCATTGGGCATGCTTATAGAAGCCCAAATCTGCAAGTGTGCAATGAGCAGAATACAATGGGCATACATGAACTTGTATATCTGACTTCTAAACTGTTCAAAGCAAGGCCTGTTTTGATTTTTTTTTATAATGTTGCAGCAGCAAGCACTTGTCAATACTGAACTTTTGCCAATGCTTAGCTAATTATTATAACAATAATGCATGCTGTATAATTTTAGACTTAGGTTATATGTGCTTTCTCCAGGTCTGAATTTGGTCCCTGGATTCCCTTATTTCCCTTGGTTCTAAAATTTTAAAAGAAACTTAAGGGAAAGAAGAATAAAAACAACTACTAACCAAATCAAATTGTAGCTGTGTAAAAATTACTTTCATATTTAAACGTAGCCCAACAAGATAACAATGCAGACCTCTTAGCCTTAAGGCACATGCTATTTATCCTTTGCGTTATAATAATTACTTCAGAAAAAAGCCAAGGAAATTATTACCTTTCAACCTTATTTCACTAGTAGTTTCCAAGATTATTAAAAGTTTTAGAAAATCCCGTAATAAAAGTATATAGGACGAGCCAATTAAACAGGACCACAGGTGACTTAAATAATATCTATTTACAGCTATAAAAAACACATCATTAAAATATACAATTTCATAACAGCATGGGAGTTCACAAGCAGATTAATGCATGGGCTGGTGGGGCCCGGGCCCAGGGGATCCTGCCAGTCAGGGGCCCGTTAGGTGCCTGGGTTCTTGTGGGAAATGTTGGGTTTCCCCTTGTAGTTGGGCAGCATCCTAGCCTGCAAGGAGCTACTTGGGGCTGCCAGGAGCAAGACACAGTGGGCACCGTGTACCTGTGTATGACCCTACACATGCACATGACCCAGAACACAGCCAGGCAGCATGGAGAGCAGCTCCCTGCAGGTAGGTGGAAAAGGGCATGGCAGGGTAGATTGAGGCCCCCGTGGTGAAGGAGGGAATGGGGCATGGGCAGGGGCTTGGGTTGGGGGCACTGCCCAATCAGGGCAGTGAATGGGGCCTGGGGCTAAGGCAGGGGCAGGGAGTGGGACGGAGCCACAGGCAGCTTGTCCAGGGGATGGCTGCACATCCCCTGCCCACAGGGCAGCAATGGGGTTGGCAACTTGTGCCTCCTGCTGCTGGGTGGGTAGGGGGCACACAGCCAGGGTGGGGTCCCTGGGGCTCCCTGTGGCAGGGAGGGAGAGGTGGGCAGGGAGCAGAGACGAGGGGCAGGCATGTGCCACCCCTCCCCCAGCCCAGTCAGGTCCACCTAGACTCCCCTGTGGAGCATGGAGGCCCACCTTGCTGGAGCCCAGGGCCCCAGTAAATGTTAGTCTGCCATTGTGGAAGTTTTGCAGAAAGTAAATACCATTGTGGCCTCAGCTCTCTAATGTCCAACATATTGGTCTGATGAGATGGAGTCAGGAAAGCTCACCAAACTCACATTTTCAGACTAAGAGTAGAGGTCAAGCGAAATGGTTGTACAGAGCACAATAATAACTGGCATCTTTTTCCTCTTGTTGTAAAATGGGGATGCTGACATGATCTAATAATGACACTCATGAGGTTTATCCCACTGGTGGTGTCAGTGGGGTTATTGCCAGGCACGTGAACTATTCACATGAGTAAGGATTCTCAGAGCTAATTTTCAACCTCTTTTCCTTACGAGTCCATATCACTGTAGTGTTCAGAGCCACGCTACATCTAGTTCTAATTGCTTTCAAAAAAAGGACTAATAATAAGGCATGATCAAAACATGTGACCAAGTATTGCTTGTAATGCATCACTTCTCCGACATGTATCCACTGACAGTATATTTCTTTTTTAAGTCTAGAGGGAATCCAGTGCAAGTGAAAAATGTTCTTTTGTTGTGTAAAATGAAGTCTGAGGCCCATCTATATATTATAGATATTGTGCAATAAACTGGTTAATTGTGCGATTACCTTAAGGCATGTGCAAAGTAGGTATCACACCATAAAAAGCTCCAACCAGCTATCAAGTTAGACCTAAAAAATGTGTACTACCTTTATAGCTAGTTTCTATCAAACTTTAATTTGCACATGTAGCAGGTCTCCCCTGAGGCTGGAAGCCCTGTCAGCACCATGCCCAGTGTGAAACTCCTGAGTCCTTGGGACTTCACCTGCCATGATCCCCAATGCTCTGGGGTGCATGTCACCCCTGGGCTCACACATATAGCCAGGAATACACCTGACAGGGATCTTGGTCCTGGCTGCACACTACCCCCTCAGCAAAGGGGGCTCCCAGCCAAGGGAGCCTGCTTCTTGCTGATGCAGAGGGAACTCAGAATCAGGCTCCTCCTACACCATAAATAAGGCACGATTGGATCTAATGCACAATCCCTACAATCACGCCTCCTGTCATTAACTTGTAGCATGGCAGGATCACGCATTCAAAGCACTTAAGCCTTTACCTGCACATGGAGAGGGGGCCTAAGATAAACTGTCAGTGTTTGAATACTTTGAACTGCTGACTTTCACTGGGATCCTGTTGTCTAGATACCTAGGTCTGCATTCTATTTTAGTCTTAAATAGTCTGTATGATGTCTGTTATGTGACATCACATATTCATAGAGTGGTGGCACAGGAAAGGGAACAGAAGCAGATTTCAAGGTGAAAATAATATATTTGGTCTTCTTCAAAAAGTTTTAAGCAAAAGGGCTCTGCTCCAAGCTTTGTTCCAGTTTCCATGCTTCTCCCTACAACTTGTGTGTGACAGTAACAGGGCAGGAGTGGATTCACAGATGCACAGAAGTTTAGGGCTGGAAGGGATCTTGTGAGATCATTGGGTTCAGCCCTCCTTCTCTGGGCAGGAAAGACTGCCAGGGTCAAATAACCCCAACAAGGTGTGCGTCCAGTCTTCCTTTGAAGATCTCCAGAGTAGGTGCCTGCACCATCCCCACTGGGAGTCTATTCCAGAGTCTGGTCCCAAGAACCATGAAGGTATAGAACACATTCCAGGTGCTTTATGGTGATGTAGTTATCCTCTCATCATCCCAAATTGCTGCAGCTACCAAAAGCTTGCTTGAAATACATCCCCCAGAAATGCCTCTACCTTCCAAGTGCTGCATTACAGCTTCCACACTTTGAAATACTTAAAATGCAACTTGTTCATTCTAATTCACTTGTAAAAGAAGAATGTCTTTTTAACCACTCATATTATATAGTATTAAAATAGGTATCAGGAAGGTTTTAGTGGTCCACTTCAGAGCAGCAAATGCTAGTCAAGAGATGAAAAGAAGTAAGCCAAGGAAAGTGTTACTGAGAGCACTGAAGGAGAAGACATGTAAATCATATAAAGTAAAGCTCAATATAGTGTTGTGCAGGGATACCTGAGCACGCTTAGGTATTTAAAACTGTACTGTCACATTAGCATGACAGTCTCCCTGAGCTAATGTAGTAGCATGACACTGCATTGTACACTGTAGATATGCCCTAGCAGAAGGAAGATATTTAACTATGATTAAAGAGACCTGGCTATAATTCTTTGATCTATCACAGTCCTGCAGGAGTTTGGGCCTGTACCTCAGTTCCCTACTTCACAGGGATATAGTAAGGATAGCTCCATAAAGGACTGTGCAATTGTCAGATGCTTTGGCAACAGAACCACAGAGAGTAAGAGGCAGTAGCATAAATATGAACAAAACTAGCCCCACTCTAAATGCTGGCACCTGATCAATACCCTTATTATCATGCAAAGAGTTTATACAGATTTTAGGATCATTGAATCTATTAAAGGAGTTGAGTGTTGGACAGACCATCACCTTATCCACATGGTTTAATATGCATGCCAGATCATCTATAAGATCTCAAGGCAAAAAAGTCTCCTGAAGAAGCTAAATCCCAAACAAATTGAAGGCTGATACTGTGAAGGAAGAATTATGTAAACCCACGGCAAGGCAGCTAAATATCAGTAATACAACTTCTGGCAACATCACAGCTGACTGGAAGTGCTTCAAGGATGCAGTCCACACAGCTGCTTTGAACACTCTGGGTTCAACAGTTCAGAAATATCAAGACTGGTTCAGTGGGAATGCTGAGAATATAAATGAGTTGCCTGAAGAGAAGCACTGCTTAAATTTATCTTGGATGACCGATAAAACATCAACACTCAATAAAACTGCTTTTTAACAGTACGTGTAACACTCTTCAGTCTAAAAATGGAGAGCTCTGCTTGATACTTGGAGAAGCAAGAAGGCAGATGAGCTAGTCACACTGACTGAAGTGATACGCAGAAGACCAATCATGCCTTTAAAACAGCATGTGAGCTCATCCAAACCATCAATTAAATCCTTGCCACCAAATCTACAGTATTAGGGCATTTATACATGTGCTGTAGGAGTGTGGGTGGTGGTGAGAGGGGATGCTTTAATTACAGCAGCTCTTGAAGCTCTGTAGCTGCTGTAATTAAAGCACCCAGACCATCTCACCAGTCTTTCACCAGTCCCATGGGATGCCTCTGCCCATCATGGGACAGGGAGGCCTGAGTGAGGGAGATTCCTTGCCCTCCATCAATGCTGACCTCGTGAAGGAACACCTTGAGAGGCTGGACACCTTCAAGTCAGATAGCCCTGACAATCTACACCCCAAGGTACTTAAAGAGCTGGTGAGCATCATAGCTTAGGCCCTGGCACAAATCTTTGAGAACTCCTGGAGCTCTGGTGAAGTGCCTGAAGATTGGAAGAAGGCAAATGTGGTGCCTATCTTCAAGAAAGGGAGGAAAGTGGATCTGGCAAACTACAGGCACATCAGCCTGACCTCTATCCCGGGGAAGGTCTTGGAAAAAATTATCAAACAGACCATTCACCTCTTGGTAAAACTGGTCAACTGCTGCCTCAGGTCCACCATGATCTCCTGGGTGGGGAATTGGTTCTATGGTCAGACCCAGAGGGTGGTGGTTGATGGAAGTCAATCATCATGGTGTGCTGTGACCAGTGGGGTCCCTCAAGGCTCTGTCCTTGGACCCATATTGTTCAACATCTTCATTAATGATGTAGGCATTGGAGTCAGAAGTGGACTGGCCAAGTTTGCTGATGACACCAAACCTTGGGGTAAAGCATCCATCCCTGAGGACAGGAGGGTGATCCAGGCTGACCTTGACAGGCTCAGGAAATGAGAAGAAGAGAATCTGATGGTGTTCAACACCAAAAAATGCAAGGTTCTCCACCTTGGAAAGAAAAACCTGCAGCATCCTTATAGGCTTGGTAGTGCTATGCCGGCTAGCACTATGGATGAAAGGGACTTGGGGGTCATAGTTTCATAGTAACTAGGGTCAGAAGGGGCCTAGAGCAGGCCATCT
>JAGPOW010000261.1:19434949-19450062 GCA_030014935.1 Caiman crocodilus
TGGTGGTGCCCGGGAAAAAAGAGCCTGCCCTATTTCCTGCTGATCACCCCTCAGCAGCTTATATGCAGCCACCAGGTCCCCCCCTCAGCCTCCGTTTACTGAGGCTGAACAGGTTTAGGTCCCTCAGACGCTCCTCATAAGGCCTATCTTGCTGCCCACATATCATTTTAGTGGCCCTCCTCTGGACCCTCTCGAGGCCAAATCTCTCATGATTGACCACAAGATGAACATGAGCCTTCAATGTGATGTTGCAGCTAGTAAAGTGAGCAAATCGCTGACTTGCATCCATAGATGCTTCTCAAGCAAATCCCAGGATGTCATTCTCCCATTGTACTCTGCCTTAGTAAGGCGGCAGCTGAGTCCAGTCTTGGACTCCACAATTCAAAAAGGATGTGGACAAGCTTGAAAGAGTCCAGAGAAGAGCCATGTGCACGATCAGAGGTCAAGAAAACAGACCTTACAATGACAGACTGAAAGCTATGGGACTCTTCAGCCTGGAAAAGTGAAGGCTCAGGGGCGATCTGATGGCCACCTATACATTTATAAGGGGTGTCCACCAGGCTCTGGGGGAACATTTGTTCACCAGAGCACCCCAAGGGCTGACAAGGTCAAATGCAAGATCATTTCAGTCTGGACATAAGGAAGAATTCCTTTACTGTCTGAGCCCCCAAGGTCTGGAATAGTCTGCCAGAGGTGGTTCAAGCACCTATTTTGAATGCCTTCAAGAGAAATCTGGATGCTTATCTTGCTGGGATCCTGTGACCCCAGCTGACTTCCTGCCCCTGGGGCAGGGGGCTGGACTTGATGATCTTTCAAGGTCCCTTCCAGCCCTAATGTCTATGAAATCTCGTGCATCAGCATCCCCATGCTTCAAAAGGGCAGGAGGGGCACTGTATCTAAGGTTCAGCAAATAAGCTACTGCCAAGCACTATTCCAGGAAAAAGATGTAGAGAAGAAGAAGGTAGAGAAGGTTGCCATGAAGAAAAAGACTGGCCACAAAGACCCTTCTGGAGCTACCTGGAAGACAGTAGTCTCAAGAGCATGTGGAGCTAGGGTTACTCTTCCCCTGACACTGCATGACAGGTACACTCCCCTCATCACGTATGAGGAGACTCCTACAGAGACACCAGAGGAGGATAAGCACTTAGGAGGAAATTACTCCCACCCCGAGGCGGGGACACCTAGTGGTGGGGGGTAGGGAGGCTCTCTCCTGAAGGGCACAGAGGGACCTATCTGCCATCTGGACCCCTTGGACCAAGAGGTCTGCTGCCTTCCTGGGGCCCGCATTCAGGATGTTGCGGAGACGATCCCCAGGCTCATCTGCCCCTCCAGCTACTATCCCATGCTTCTCATCCATGTGGACATGAGCAACATGGCCAGGAGTAATCTGGACCGGGTCATGAGCAATTACATGGTCTCTGGGGGCTGGGCTCAAAGGACTAGGGGCTCAAGTAGTTTTTTCTTCTGTGCTCCCAGGTGCAGACCATGGACCCACAGGGGAAGGCTGGATAGAAGAAGTAAACAGGTGCCTCTGACAGTAGTGCTACCACGAGGGCTTTGGTTTCTTCAACCACAGCATGCACTTTAGGGACAGAGGACACCTAGGACAAGACAACTTCCCCCTCATGTGGAGAGGTAAGTACAAAGTGTTGATATAGGTAAGAAGTAAGAAGAATGAATTCTTTCATAGGTGACAGTCACCAAGCAATGCCCTTAGTACTGGTTGCTGACAAGATCCTTGCAAGAATTATACTCACCTGCTACACTGGCCATATTTTTGCCTAATAGCCAATTAGCCACAAGATATTTTTGCCTAACAGCTGATGTGGTTTCAGAGAAGAGAGAGAAACAAGATACAAACTTTGCTGCCTACTAAATGCAAGAAAAATGCAGAGAGCAGAATATCAACATCTACCATGTATTTGTTGTCCCATGACAAATTCATTGTAATGTTTTAACATGCTGCTAGTTTCTTTCTGTGATCTTGATAATAGTACTTAGATTTGAGACTGATGGGAATGTTTAATCTCAAAGAGCTTCTAGCAAATACAAGGGTGCTTAAGGAACTCATCCACAAAACTCTGTTCATTAAAGATCCGTCCTGTTTGCTCATTCCCAAGAAGATAGGCAAGTCATCATGGATCACAATGCAGTTTCATGATCATGTTTTTGACTATTTGTCAGCACTGGGATAGGGGCAGCTGGGCCTGAGGGCCAGCTGGAAATCACGGTTACTGGTGGGGGGTACAAACCTGAGTTAGAGAGGGCACGAAGAGTGTAGGGACAAGCTGGGTCAGGAAACCAGAAGTTTGAGAGGTGAGTAAAGTCAGGAAATGAGGAAATTAAACAGAGAGCAGATGAGATGCTTCCCATTCCTCCTCCTGAGGTGAACTAACTTCAGATTTTTGGGGCAGTTTAAGACCTGTGAATGCCTGCATGCCTGACCATTTTGATCAACTTAACCTTGCTTAAGTCATAATAGTATTTGGATGTACGCATGGATGGCAAAAGAGAAAATACCAGAATTAGCTAAGAAAAACCTTAAATTGATAAACTATTGATTTAAAGCCAGGAACAAAAAGCCCATAAACGCCAGATAAAGGTGATTGATCAATATGGAACAACTAGTATTGAAAATCAACCCATCAGACTCAGAGGACAGGCATCTAAAACAAAAGGTTAAATAGCAGGATCCACAATGTCCAAAATCATCTGGCTAGCCCATAACCAAGCATTCAAGGCAAATCAAGACTAAGCAGCCACCAGAGAACGTATCACTGAATACATTTGCCATGAGATGAAAAGCAGACTTCTTTGACTATGATGTACAGCCATGGTTCTCAACCTTTCTAAGCTCCTGGCACCCCTCCATACTTTCTGTGAATTCAGTAACAACCCATTTCAGTAGTGAATCTATTCAGTGCAGCACTTAACTCTGGTACAGTGCAGAATTGTGTGGGGAAGGGGGAGAAATGAGCACTTGCAGAGCAGCAAGGAAGGGATGATCATGAACTTATCTTCTTGCACTAGAGCTAGGCAAGGACACGTTTGCACTTACTTCCTTCATAGGTGCTGGGGATGGAAAAAAAAGATTTATCTCATTACACTCTGTAGCACCCTGAAAAAGGATCTTGTGGCACCCCAGGGTGCTGCAACACCCCTGTTGAGAGCCTCTGATGTGCAGAAATGTATATAATAGCCATACTTTTTCAAAGAGCATTTGATCATGATACATGCAGATCAGACCTACAAAATGTGGCCAATAGAAAAATCAGACTGCTTGGATTTGCCAAGTCATTACAGGAAAAACCTCCCTTGGATCTAAACATAACGCAAACCAATGAAAAAACTATATGGAAATCTGAACACAAGGGCTTAAACCTAACTTCTATTTACTGAAGATACTGATTTAAAATATTTCTTGCATGGTACATACACTACTTTGTATCCTTTAAATAGATGTCTTTCTTTATTAAACTAAAGATATTAGAATAGGAGTGTCAACCATCCAGCCCATGGAGCCATTCTCTCTGGCCCGCCAGACTACCAGTGGGCCACCAGAAGTCGGTGGGCATGGCTGGGGGAGGAGTGACTTTGCCACAGAATCCAGGACCCTTAAGCCTCAGTGGACATGGTGATTGGCAGTAGGAGGGCGAGCAAGAACTGACGCGGTTGCTTCTCCTGCCACCATTGCTGGAGCCTTACCTCCCCAGATACTGTCCCCGCAAAACTGGAGCTGCCACTGTGGCATGAGGCAAGTGGAGATGGCAGTTCCAGCTCAAGCATAGGCCCATGGTAGGGGCTAGAGCCACTGCTGTGTGCTTGGGATCAGAGTCAGAGCTGACGCTGCCACCATTTCCTCGTGCTCTGCGCTGGATCTTGCCTGCAAAGAACGCCATGATCCAAATGTGCCCCAGGACACAAGGTGAGCTTGACGCCCCTGTATTCAGTTCATTTGTTCTACAAGAATGCCTCCAGTGGTATTCAAATTACTACCCAGAAGGGACTGGGTGACGGCAAGCACAGATTTGTAACACAGAACTTGGAGGAGGAAGATATTTTCAGGGAAAATTTTGTTGTTAGTTTTATTTTCAGAAACTGGGGTAATAAAAAATCTCCTGTAGCTTAAAATTATGGTTTTGGTGATATTATCATACTTGATATTAAAAATTTATACTGATCATAAATGGTCTGTAGTCATCAAAAAAAAAAATCAGATTCCCTAAATTCTTTCTGATTACAGGGCAGATAACAAGACTGCTGATGATGTTTTGAGCTAATATGGGATAGGCTTTGGAAATGTTTGGCTCAAGTTCTAGTTTTACAGGAAATCAAAAACCACAATAAAAGAAATATTTGCAAAATGTTCATTTCCGGGAGCTGGTAAAAAAAAAAAGCTTATCAATCTTTGCCCAAACATTATGAAACCGTAGAGCCATAAAAATGATACACAGACAATATAGATGCATATTCAGGGTAAAACTTTAGCAGAGATTATTGGCATAACTGATGCAATATACATTTCCACTGCAACTGCAGTTCAGGATTGGAAAGCCAACTGAAGCATAGATTCTGTCCCATTTACTTGTGCTCTTCTAGATCTTAACTCCAAATATGCAAAAGTGCTCAGGAAGTAATATAGCATTTGTGTAGCTGGAATGAACGTGAAATGAATGCAAACAGTTGAAATGAATAAACATTGTACATATGCTTTGGGCAGCTATGAAAAGAACTGTAAGATGTATGAAGTCAAACTCTTCAAAATGGAGAGAACTTTGAGATTCAAATTTTAATGGGAAAAGAGAATTTTGAAGCAAAACTGTAAAAAAATGTTATTGCACACACCCCTTAAATTTTTGGGAAAACTTACACAAAAACTTCTGAATTTCCCAGGAGAAGTATTAAATCTCAGGGACAGAAAAGAAACATCATCTTATAAATTTGGAAACAGTAAAAATATTGGACTATAAAGGTATATTTTTAATGCTTACTTCCATTTCATTAGAAAGTGGAACTTGAAATGGGATCATAACCTTGTATAATTAAGAGAGAAAGAGGTGGTTACCCATGTTAGTTTGAAATTAGGTGGAAAGCAGGGAGCACATTAAAGACTAACTGAACTCTCTGAACAAGAGGTAGTTACCCCTGTTAGTCTAAAGTTAGGCAGAAGCCAGGACAGTGTGCCACCTTATAGGCTAACTCAGGGTGACATTAAGGCCATATAAAACATGAGCATCTGCATGGTAAAGCTCACTAAGTCCTGCAAAATACCCTTCGAGCATCTCAAAGTTGTGCCACTTCAGGCATGCTTCCTACCTCATGTTAGGGTAACTTCAGCCTGGTGCGTGGACATAAGATGAGCAATTTATAGTTCATACTGGGAAGCTGGAGTACCTCTCCCAGTGCTTTCTCCCCTCCCCACCCCCAACACCCAGAGCAGGGATACAGCCCAAGTGCTCTGGCTCCTCCCTGCACCCCAGCCCTCCAGTGGCATGTCAGAGCTGTGCAGGCAAGAAACAGTACTAACCCTTAACATGCAAGGACTCACAGCACATCATTTAAAATTCCACAGATTTAGTATGGTCTACATGTTACGTGTAACTTCACCTTCATTCAGAGAAGCATAAGCCCCCTGGATTTGTGCTTGGGGTGGAGGTGGTCTGCCCACTGTGTGCTGGGCTCTGCACCCCACCGCCACTGGCTCCAAATCCATGTGCGGCACCATGTGCATGCCTTCTGCATGCTTACTATGCCATGTCCCCTGCCTGTGCAGCAGCATTCATTCATTCAATTCAGTCTTCATTCAATTCATCATTGAGACAGCTATCAAATAATATATTAAAACATTGTAATATTATTAATAAAACACAGAATTATAGGGATGGAAAAATCAGGAATTGTCTAGTCTAATACCTGCTCCAGTACAAGCATGCATGCCTAAACCCTTTAACCTGCACTTAAAAACAGCTGATGATTAACTCCACAACTTTTTAGATAAACTGTTCCAGTGCTTACTTTCACTCAGAAAATTCTTGGCAATATCTAACTCAGTAGCACATGTTACAATTTAACTCATTACTACTTCTCCTGTTGCATTTGATATCAAGAATAATTGTTCACCATCCTTTTATAAGAACCCGTTTTGTATTTGAATACTGTTATCAAATATTTTCTCCCTCATCTGCTCTTCTCTAGACTAAATAGCCACAACTCTTCCAAATTTCCTGTTTCTTCCCAATTCTTCCTGGTTCCTTTTGGCTGTCTTAAATTTGTCTACGTGTTTTTTAAAACTGGGCACCGTACTGCAATTGGAGCCTCACCAGTATTGAAGAGAGTGGGTGAATCGCATGGGACCCTCTAGTAAATACATCCTAGCATGTTATTAGCTTTTTCTCTGAAAATGCTATATTCTTCATCCACATTCACTACAATCCCCAAATACTTTTCTGAGGACTGTAGTTTAGCCAGTTGTCCCCCTTTTTGTATTTAGGTATTTAATTGTTCTCAAATAAGTGTGGTATTTTCATAGCATCATAGAACAATAAGACTCAAAGAGACCTCACAAGGTCATCTTGTGAGAAGCAAAGCACTGCTCAATCTGGTACTGGCAATGAGGGGTGATTTAGTCAGTGATCTAATGACTGAAGGGAAGCTGGAAGACAATGATCATGAACTGATCACTTTCGCTTTCCATCAAAAAGCTGACAAGACAGTCAGCAATGCAGAAGTTCTTGACTTCAGGAAAGCTGACTTTGACAATCTCAGGAGGCTTATTGGCAAGTCCCTAAGGGACCATGAACTAAAAGGGAGGGGAGTTCAGGATGAGTGGTTGTTCCTCAAGGGAGTAATCCTGAAAGCACAAGAAATGTCTATCCCATCTCAAAGAGCAAAGGTAGCAAAAGGGCACAGCAGCCCCCTTGGCTCTGCAGGGAACTTGTGGACCTTCTGCATCTAAAAAGAAAGATCTATAAAGGATGGAAGACTGGATCCACCTCAAAAGATGACTATTCTGCACAGGTCCAGACCTGTAGGGAGCAAACCAGGAAAGCCAAGGCTGCGACTGAACTCCAATTAGTATCAAAGACAAGTATCAAAGACAAGGAAAAGTCCTTTTTTAGATATGTAGGGAGTTGAAGGAAATGCAAAGGTAACATTGGACCCCTTCTCAACCAAATGGTACGACTGACAACTGACACCCAGGAAAAAGCCAACCTGTTTAATGGGTATTTTGCATCAGTTTTTCACCAGCTTCAAGGGATGGCCTTGCTCAATATGGTACGGGACAGCCAGGGTGAGGGAGAATTGTTACCCTTCATCAATGTAGACCATGTGAAGGAACACCTTGAGAGGCTGGACACTTTCAAGTCAGCTGGCCCACATAGTTTACATCCCAGGGTACTTAAGGATCTGGCAGGCATCATAGCTCAGCCACTGGCACAGATCTTTGAGAACTCGTGGCACTCAGATGAAGTGCCTAAAAATTGGAAGAAGGCCTATGTGGTGCCTATCTTCAAGAAAGGGAGGACAGTAGATCCAGGAAACTACAGGCCTATCAGCCTGACCTCTATCCCAGGGAAGATCTTGGAAAAAATTGTCAAAGAGACCATTCTTGACAAAGTGGCTGATGGCAGCATCCTGAGGGATAGCCAGCACAGGTTTGTTGCAGGTAAGTCTTGCCTGATCAATCTCATCTCCTTCTATAACCAGGTGACATATCACCTAGACAAGGGGGAAGAGATTGATGTCATATAACTTGATTTAAAAAAAGCCTTTGATCTGATGTCCCCTGATCTCATCACGGAAAAATTGGCCAACCACAGCCTTGGCTACGTCACATTTCGATGGCTGGAGAATTGGCTCTGAGGTCAGACTCAGAGAGTGATAATGGATGGAAGTAAATCATCATGGTGCCCTGTGACCAGTGAGGTCCCCCAAGGCACCGTCCTTGGGCCTATCCTTTTCAACATCTTCATTAACAATGTAGACATTGGTGTCAGAAGTGGACTGGCCAAGTTCACCAATGACACCAAACTTTGGGGTAGTGTCTGAGGATAGGCTGGTGATCCAGGCCGACCTAGACAGGCTCATAAAAAAGGGTGCACAAAACCCTGATGGTGTTCAACACTGAAAAATGCAAGATACTCCACCTTAGGGGAAAAAAATGTGCAGCATGCGTATAGGCTTGGCAGTACTACGCTTGCTAGCACCACGGTTGACAGGGACGTGGGGGTCATGATTGACCACAAGATGAATATGAGCCACCAACGCGATGTTGAAGCTGGTAAAACAAGCAAAATTCTGGCTTGCATCCACAGATGCTTCTCAAGCAAATCCCAGAATGTCATCCTCCCCCTGTACTCATCCTTGGTGAGGCAGCAGCTGGAGTACTGCATTGAATTCTGGGCTCCACAATTTAAAAAGGATGTGGGGAAGCTTGAAAGAGCCACATGCATAATCAGAGGGCAGAAGAACAGGCCTTATGATGAGAGTCTGAGCTGTGGGACTCTTCAGCCTGGAAAGGCACAGGCTCAGGGGGGACTGAGTGGCTGCCTATAAGTATATAATGGGTGTATTTCAGGATCTGGGGGAACACCTGTTCACCAGAGCACCCCAAGGGACAACTAGGCCAAACAGTCATAGACTCCTCCAAGACCATTTCAGGCTGGACATAAGAAAGAACTCCTTTACTGTCTGAGCTCCCAAGGCCTGGAACAGACTGCCTCCAGAGGTGGTGCAAGCAACTACTCTGGACTTCTTTTAGGGACATTTCATCATTTATCTTGCTGGGATCCTTTGACCCCAGCTAACTTCCTGCCCCTGGGGCAGAGGGCTGGATGATGATCTTCTGACGTCCCTTCCAACCCTAATGTCTATGTAACAGGGAACCCTAAGCCTGTTATTAAGAGGCAGGGTGGCCCCTTTAAGTCCAGAACCTTCCAGTCATGGCTGGCTGGTCAGGTCAAGGTTAAAGCTCAAGCCCTGCCAGCTGGTCAAGTGACAGGAAGAGGAAGGCCAACACCTTACAAATGGTGAGTGGAGAAGGACAGAGGGGCAGCAGAGAAGCAGACTCCCAATGACTACGGTGCTGCGCCTGCACTCTTGGGCGGAAGAATACACATGCCCAGAGCCATCCTCACTATCATCTAAAGGCGAAAGAGGAGAAAAGACAGGCCTATGTTGTACCTACCAAGGCTGGCTAATGTGGGGGCACTACCTGTGGCAGGGTAACGCCCAACAAATCCCATATGGTGCACCCTTGGGGAAAAGGCGAGTAGGAAGTACCTGAAAACCTCCGCTTCCTGTTCCTGAGTTGCTGGGTGACTGAAGAAAGGCTGAGAGAAGCCCAGGATGGATGCAATACCCAAAAAGGTGAAGACCTACTCAGGTGAGTGAGGGTATTAAGGGAGGAGGTGTGTCATAGAGCACTTAGATGCCTGGCTCCTTAAAGAGTGGAAACTGCTAAAGAAAGAGCCCTAGGAGTGAGTGGGGAGCCCCAGCTGCTGGTTACCAGGGCAACCAGAGTGAGTTAGCAGCTTGCACCTGCCAGCAGTCAGCTGACTGGATGGGGCAAGGCCTGGCTCACATATAAACCCCAGGCCTGAGGCCAAGATAGCAGTTCCCTGCCAGCAACAAAGGGGGAAGGAGCTCTCCCAGAGCAACCAAAGAGGAGAGGCCTGATTGCAGGAGCAGCTCCTGGCACAGTTGAGGGATGAAGTATTCTCTGGTAGGGTTTGAATGATGTTATAGCCGGGTGGCTTGGACTTATGTTATAGCCCAGAGCCTTGTGTTTTGTTTGTTGTTTAAGAGCAGTGGCTTGAGTGAGGTTATTAGAGGAAGGAGGAGGCCTCATAGGGACCCACAGTAGCATGGGGACCCCGGCACCAGAGAAGGCACAGCACTTTGCAAGGCTGTGGAAAGTCCAGGTGCCAGTGAGGTGCAGAGCGAGGTAAAGCTGTGGAGAGCCCAAGTACCAGTGAAGATGCTGAGCAAAACAGGGCTGTAGAGAGCCCAGGGAGGACCACTGAGCCAAATTATAATAAGGCCTAGACCGAACAAAATCAGTTCCATCTGCGAGGCTTGGGCTGCAGTGTAAGGAAGGAACAGAGCCACAGATAGTGCCCCCTGGCATTGGAGGGGGAAATGGGAAGCCTCCCACTTAATTACATCTATTGATCAATTAACAACAAGGCATGGCAGGCGAGAAGGAGGGCGGTTAGCCCATAACAGGTAGGCAGGGCCCCCAAAGAGGCACCCCTGTTTCAGTCTATGAAACCTATGAAATCTAGTACATCTGTCTGCTCAAGGCAGGACCATCCCTTCCAAGTGTCTGTCCAGCCTGCTCTTGAAAATTTCTTGAAGTGGACATTCTACAACTTTTCTAAGTAATATGTTACAATGCAACTTTTCTAGGTAATCTGTTACAATCCTCAGAATGAGATACATTTTTCTAACATTTTGATTGCTATTAAATAATTGATCTCCTTGTGCACACTACAGTAATTAACAGAATTAAACAGTTCAGCCTTTCCCTCATCATTCACTATTGGCTGCAGAAGATTTATAGGCTTCATTTAGTATGAACTCACTTTTAAAGGATGCATAGGAAAACTGGGTTGTTGAGAAGGACATGAACCGAAAGAAAAAAAAAAAAAAGCATGAGGCAAGGTTTCTCTTTTAGTTGCGGGGCAAGTTCAAATTACACTCTGACATGGGGGCGTCTGCAGAGGTGGCTGCCAGAAGGAGCCACCACCACCACCTGTCCTGCTAAGAAAATTGCAGGGTGGGCTGGGAGCTCTCATCTTTTATGGGGTGCTCTTGTCTCTTATTGGGGGGCTCAGCTCTCCTAAGCATACCTCCCCCACTGTATTTCAAAACCAGGGTGGGGGGTGTTGGTTTAATCCTGACTATAAATGTGTCTATGTATAAACCTATACAAGGTGCTTAAGCTTGTTTTGATATCAGTCTTTAATAAGTTTCTGCATAATGATTTCTATTTCATCCCTGCCGTGGGTTATTTTTTAAATTATTGTCCATCTCTCAAAATAGTTCATTAGCATCTCCTTTCTTCCATGACTAAATGAGTATGTAGAAGACCAATAAAAGGACCAAGCCTTAAAAAAAATTGGAAAGCCAGTATCTTGCTTGTTTTAATGAACAAAAAGCTTTTTTTTTCATATTCCAAGTAGTCTGTTGTCCATTTTTAAGTTGGCAGGCATTGAGCTGAAATCATGTCTAGATAAGTTATATGAGAAGTAGAGACACTTTGATATAAAGAAAGAAAAAAAAAACCAGAATAGACTAAACCAGAAAAAGATCTCTCAGAGTTTGCCAACATCCACAATAATTAAGTTTGGAATATTATTATGAAACCAATCATAATAAATGCACACTGCTCCATTGCATTATTGCCTAGGTCAGTAGGGCACAACCTTTTTTCCCAGCAGGCTGGATGGTCAGTGCCTGGTCTGACCATGGGCCAGATGGTGGTTTCAATCCAGCACCCAGGGCTGGCATGGAGGCCACCATCCAGCCATGCAGAGGGAGGAGGGGAGCAGGGATAGCCTAGCCCCACAGTGCGGGAAGAAGGCTTCACCCAGCCCTGGCAGGGAGGAGGTGTGGGCTCAGCCCCAACCCAGCATCACAGGGGAAAGGGGCATGGACTAGCTCCACAGGGGAAAAGAGTGCAGACCTGGCCTCAACCCAGCCCTGTGGGGCGAAAGGGAACATAGCCCAGCCTCATGGAGGGAAGGGGGAGTGACATGGCCTGGCCGCAACCCAGCCTGATAGAGGGAAGGGGGTACAGCCTGGCTGCGAATGAGTGTGTGGGACTTTGGGTTTGGAAAACTGGCAAGGGTGAGGGTAGATGTATTAATGGCCATGGCTCCCCCACTGCCAAATTTCCTGACCCACTTGAAAGCCAGATGAGATGGCATTTGACCCGTGGGCCAGAGGTTTAGCACCCCCCAACCTAAGCCGTAATATATTGTATAGGAGCTAGACAAACTGTATTATTTAATGGACCGAAAATAATGGTATCAAAGACCCCAGCTCATGGGTAAAATCCATTTTTTATGTTTTACCATAATTGTTTTTATAAAAAGCTGACATTATGTAGGGATGTGCAAAAAAATTGTTTTTACTTTTGATAAAAATCAAAGTCCATGAAAATATGTTTGCGGTATGCAAAGAGGATCTGAAACAGTTATTCAAACAGTTTCTACTAGCAACTATAGACTTAACTATGCTCATCTACTGATATTAAGGCATTTCATGACTGTATACAAATATCAATTTTTTTTAAATAGATGTTTGCAAAGTATAGCTGCATGGATACATGTCTGAGGAGCCTTAACAAGCAATTTCTGTGCCCTGGGTATCAGAGGTGGCCAGCATTCTTGCACCCCTTCTAGATCAGCACCTAGAGCTGATGCCCCACTTGCCCATCCCTAGTCACACTCCTATGTCTTTTACAGATAAAACGCAGCATTAACAAAGGGCTCCTATACATTTGACAAAACTTTGCTCTGATGCGTGCTATTTAGCATGTGTTGGAGCAGACTCAATTATTCGAATCTGCTGTGACTGCTGGAGCATGCTAATTAGTGCGCTCCAGCAGCCTCTGCATCACGTGTATTCAGCATCCCTATATTTCAAAATGGCAGCAGGGTGCCTAAACTAAAGCTCGTTGAATGCTACAGGTGCTTTAATTAAAGCCACTCTAATTAAGGCATCCCTCCCCCTCTACCTCAGAGTACATGTATAAATGTCCAGTGTGCCTAGCAATGAAGACAGTTATCATAGATTCAAGTCATCCATGTTGAAATCAACTTTGGTGTGAACACAGGGAGGCAGCAAAACTCATAAGATGTGCTTATAATGTATGTAGGAAGAGTGAATAAGGGACAGTACATTTCTGTGGTATGCAAGTTTCCTTCCAGTGTTAATCATTCTTTTATATACTGTAAGAGCAAAAGTTAATGAGAATGCCACTTATTTAACAAGCATAATGACAGCCCTATAGCCAATTAAACTTTCATTGTTATATGCTTACATGCACCATTAATAGAGGACAGACAATAGGGTTGGAGTCCTGTTATAGCAGAGATGGTCCAGAAAGCATAAAAGTGTACAACTAGAGGAACTGTTGGACAAGCTTTTGGGCCTCACATAACCTAAGGAAGGGCGTGTGATGTCCAAAAACTTGTCCATCAGCTCTCTTAGCTATACAAAGTTGGTTCATTAAAGGATGTCACAAAAAATCCTTACCTCTCGTTGCCACCTAACAACATAGTATCTGTGCTAACTTGTGTTTACACAAATTTTGTGTCCCTCCCTCTGCCCCCACATGCCTCCAAGAAAGGATCGCATATTTTACAACATCCCCAAAAAGAAGAAGTTAATGCCTTTAATGCTTTCTGAAACTGGCTTCATATTTGTTTCCATCTACCCTAAACCAGAAGATATCTATTCCCTGAAGTAAGGGAATCACCTGATTTTTTTGCTGGCTGTCACTTTCATGTCCATGTGTACAAATTAACCAAATGCAGTTTTTTTGACAGTCCTTTCCATTACCATATTTTTCAGTCCATATCACAATCAGTCCCATTGTTAGAGATATTCTTGAAAGCTCTGCTATATTGCTAAAAGTAAATGGCTTTGTCCTGAGATGTCCACAGACTGCTTGTTGTCATAAACTGAATTTGGGTTTAATAGAAGCTGACTGTTCCCTTCTTCCACCCGGAACACTGTGAAAGTGAAGGTCAGCACTGATTTATGTATTTATTCAAAAGACAAGGGAGACAAGCTAAAACCTATAGTATTGCAAAGACATTAGAGAGCCAAAGTGACCTGCACAGACAAAAGAAACAAAATGATAAGCAGATCTAAGATACAATCCAAGACTAACTCAGACTGATGAGTCAAATTGCACTGAGTTCACATATAAACAGGCAGGGAACTAAATATGGCATGAAAGAGATGATCACTATATTTTATATGACTGAATATCATGGGGAAATATAAAAAGACTCAATCTTCTGGTTAATCTTCATGTTTACCTAAAAGGGAGGTACAAACTGATTTCATAACTTATTCTCAAAATCCAGAAGGAATATATACTCTATAAATACCATCTTCTACAACCTGAAAAGTAGCCAAAAGAGAATTAGTGGTACTCTCTTAAAATCTTTCCAACTCAAAATAGATCCGTAACCTACATTCCTAATAAAAATGTGGAAATAAAATCTCTTACATAGAAAATATTATACTCTTGTCTTTACTACTTATTATGTGAGTCCAATAAAAGATACCATCCACTTCGGCAATACTTTGCCCTATTCCAGTTTAAAAATACTTGATTATTGCAAGATCAAACTAATCTTCTTTTTGTGCTGCATATTTTTGAACAGTTTATTTTTATTTGTTTCATCAAATTTTGCCACATTCTATACATAAATTCTCTACAGGAAACAGGAAACTATCCAAAGGCTGAATACTTGCAGTATTGCAGTTAACTGTAAATAATTGTTAATGCAAATAAAACTATCGTCTAGCAAATGGTTTTTGTGCCATTAACATAATACAGACATATTCAAGCAGAAGTATCTAGGTATTGCCGTAGCATGTAGAAATAAAGTTTACCAGGCACTGGGTAGCTTTCTGATGTCAGCCAAACTGAGATACTGATACTAGCCTCTCAAAATTTAAGTCACCATGAGCAAATCTCTTACCTAAACTGTTATGAAATAATATTAGATTCACCCATTCTCCCCTTCTTGCATTTTGACTTCATGTTATTAACTCCTTTGTTAACTAAGTTCATCTCAAGACTTGTCCCCAACCTTGGCTGCCTTTGGGATTTGGGACAGACATTTCATAAACTGGTTTGACCCAAATCAGTTAAGTCTCATACTACATTCAACCAGGTTTCTCTCAAACTAGTTTCGGCCATTTTCAAACTGGTTTATGAGCACTGAATATCTATTCTGTTACAGATTTAAACCAGTTTCTGATCACTTAAACCAGTTTATGTGTAATGGCTGTATTTAATCTCTGTTTCTAGATCAAGTCTGTTCAGCCTACACCTTCAATCAGTGGTTTCCAGACTACTTGAT
>JAGPOW010000261.1:19454993-19469385 GCA_030014935.1 Caiman crocodilus
TCCAGCAGCGCATCCCCCCTGGTGGGGCCATGCACCTCCTGGACTAAGTGGAGGTCCTGCAGCTCCGCCAGGAACCTCCGGGACCTCTCGGACTTGGCCAACTGCTCCTCCCAGCAGATGTCCAGGTAATTGAAATCACCCATGACAATGACATCCCTTGACCTAACCACCTCCTTGAGCTGACCAGCAATAGTAAATGTAACCAGAGAGACAGAGAGAGAACCCAGACTGGCTATGCACTTAAAATTGCAACCTGGAGTTCAATACTAAGTATCTGCCCAGATTCTCAGGTAGGTTTCACAGTCCACCATGAGTTCTGTGTTGCTGTTGCTATGCTTTTAGCAGTACCCAAGATACTCGGGTTTAAAGCCAATTCATGTCTCCACAAGCTATAGTTAGCACAGTGGTGACAGCCTTAGTACATAGGGCAAGGATGCAATCCTGTTCTTCTCTACTAGCATTGGGTCCTTTTCCCTAGGGGAAAAAAAAAGTATTAAAACACAGCTCTTAATTCCTTCCACTTTGGGAGAGGAGATCAAGTGGACAGTATTTGAGTAAATCAAGATTTCTCTATATTTCATGCAGTAAGTATCTAGCAGCCCTGCAGCAAGTCTTCACTTCTGTCTCATGACAAGCTATAATATATTCCATACTTCTAATCCCTTATTTTGTCTTTCTACATTCTAACTGCAAGGTACTCCCAAGCAACCTACAGTACTGTAACATTTTGTAGCTACCAAGAATAATATTTTAGAAAATATCTCCCAGGAAAGTCAACTGGATTTTATCAAACTTTTTATAAAGCAGAGATAAGTTTTCCCATTGCATTTTTATCTCTTGTCAAACATGTACCCTACATTTTTTCTTCAAATCCCACCCAGGGAGGCAGAAAGTGACCTCAAAAATACTCACCACTCCCACCTATAACATGATGCAGTGGTGTCTACTTAAATGCACAACTTCCAGACTGAAAATGAGCATCAGACTTATCAGAAGTAGCACTCATCCAAACTTAATGTGAACAACGCTCTTTAAGTACACAGGTCTATTGGTGCTATGCTATTAGCAACCCTCAAACTGGCTAGCTGCCCTCATTTTCAACACTTCTAATAGCAACCTTTTGACAGCTGCTTCCCCTTCAGTTTGTGACACACTTACTGAAAGTAGCATTTTTAAAATCAGATAATTGGACTGGAAGATGCTATGCACTTCATGCATTAGTCCATGCATTTAACAAATATGCAGAAACCATTGTATGTTGCAACCTAAGGAACAGATAGAAAATTGGGATGCGTGTTACCAGCATAATTGCTCTTAGCTGTATATACATGTAAGAGGAGTGCACAAGACTTGCATCTAAGTAGGGCAACGGCAACCCTCTATGTGAAGGAATGATTCCAGGAGAGAGCCTTTTGGGAAGTGATAGAGGCACTGCAACAACACAGTGACTCCCAGTTACCCTCATTAAAATATACAGATTAATACTGCCTCAATTAACAGTTCCAATAGCCTGTCTTCCTACCCTCGCTGTCCTCCGAAGGGTGAGCTCCTCCACATTCATGTGCACTGGGTGTTTGTTAAGGGCTAGATTCTGATGCCCGTTGCCTGGGTTATCTATTCCCATCATTTCTAGGTTGATCTGGAACTTCCAGCTCAGCTTTGCTCAGCTGCTCTCAGGATCAAGCTCGCCTCCTGCTGCTGCTGACTCAATCCAGCCACCACCTGACTCAACACACAAGCCAAAACTTCTTATGTTATGACAGTATGTTCTCCAGACCCACCCCACAGGGCCAGGTCACTGGGCTGCTAGTCACTCCCCAGTGTAATTCAAAATTATCAGCAACAAATCCCCAGTCTTTACTTGGCTAATATTTGCTCTAGCCACTCTTGAAGTTATAGTCTGGGCAGTGGAGGAGGCTTATTACAGTCTCTTCTCCACAGGAAAGGCTTGTCCCAAAGTGGCCACCAAGTATTAGTAGATTAGCTATTTACCATAACTGAGGACAAGTCGGTGTGTTTAAAAAATGCAGGGATCTGGTCAATAATCATACCATCATTGCTTGCAAAAGTCAATGAACAACACTAATGATATAAAAGAGTGGATGTACATCATCGGGTTTAAGGATAGGTCTCAAACAACAACATTTCTTGGCAGGGACATTCCAGTCATATGCTCCAAGTCCATAAATATGCTTATAAGCCTCCCTACAGCTTCCTTTTGTGGCAGCTCTCTAGACTTCAGTCTCCAGCCTCTTTAAGAGCGGTTGCGGGGGACTACTCAAGAGCAGGTTTACTGTCAGATCTCTGGGTTTGAAGATTGAAAGCAGAAGCAGATGGTTGCAGCATTCTCCAGAATGTCCTCCTGGTCAGGTCACTTTCCCATTGTGTTACAGACATACCCTAGGTTGACAGCATAAGATCATCCAAAACGAATTATGTTGAACAAACATATTTCTCTTTTCCCTCACTACTGCCTTTTTCAACACCGAACAGAAAGTTTCAGAGGGAGAGACAGATGACAGTATTCACTTAACTCAATAGGAGTTAAGCAGCAAGACACTTGCATATCCTACTAGCCAACTAAATTTTAGTACTAAAAGACCTTTAAAAGTCTGATCCATACTGTCAGTTGCTTACAGTTTTTTGCAATTTAGCCCATCAGGTTGGTAATATTAAGCCTTGGTCTTTGCCCAAGATGATTCCTTCCCCCTGCAAGTTTGACAAAATTTCTCTCGCACCAAGGCTCACACTGGACTATAAGCATCAACCCTCCAATGGCTTGACCCCAAATAATCCTAGAATAGTTAAAACATAGTTAAGGTGACGCTGCTAATAAAGCAGCTTGTTTATGATTTCACAATGTGTTGCTACGGGAAGTTATAAACTCCAGATCATAAACTTGAATGCATTTACAAATAAAGAATGGGGGGGGGTTGAAGAAAGCTTCTTCTCATGAGTACTCTAGCCAGAAAGGCAAGTAAACAGAAATTTCATTGTTTATTTTATGTGTAAAATAGGATGAGCATCCCAAATGACTCTAGTGTTTTCTGTGTTATATGTATGGAGACGTTATAGAGGATGTCTTTGTTGATATTTATAAATTTCAATTCCAACATTGTGGATTTGGCAAAAAATCTGTTAAAAAAAAATAAAATTTGCTCTCAGTTATAACAACTTGTTAAAAGTCCATTACAGTTTTGAATATTTTGCCATTACTTGCGTTTGAAAAAAAGACACATTGTTTTGCAACCTGAAACTTGAAAAGTCCCCTGCTAGGAATTCCTCCCTCAGACAGTACATATTCGAAAAGGTTCTCCTTTGTTTGGTTTTGTTTGTATCCAGAGACCACAGAAGTGCAGAAGCCAGTTAACTTTGTGGCAAGCCAAAAACTGAAAAACAAACTAGATTTCTTCCAGATTGGTGCTTTATTTTAAAATCTTCTTCAATTAATTTGGCAGTTTTAACACGGTCATGATCTGCTCACAATCAACAGTCTATAGAACAATGGTATCTTCCGATCTTTTTGGACAGCTTCCTAAAGACTTAGGCCACAGACTAAAACAATAGAAAACTTAGCTCAGAGGAATTAAATGCACCTATTGTTTTGTGCAGATGTAGTACCTATGCAGAAGATCTGTTACCTGCCAAAATCTTACCAGTCAGTGATTTTTCTTTTTACTGACCCCCACTGTCATCATCTATAAGGCCTTCTCAGGCTCTCGCTAACGTATAGTGCAAACAGAGCAAGAGAATGAGATGAGCATTCCCTCCAAAAATAGTTAGCATTCTTCTTATTTTACACCATGTGCAATAATTTGCTAGCCAGCAGACACAGCATAACTATTCAGAATCATATACTGTCTTCAAATGAATGCACAAGAACTGTTTGTCAGAGAATGCCAAGGAGTTGATCCAAAGCCTACTGGGAGTTGGATCAAGCCCTAATGTGCATGCATGCTTGTATCTGCCAGCTAGCAGGAAGGATTGCCTTGACACTGACCTCAATCAGACTTGATGAAGGAGGGTGTGTGTTCTCCCAACCAATGACATAACACCAGGAATAAGTGAAAACAACTAAGTAAATGGCACGCAGAGGTGGTTCTTCATTTGCCATTCAGATCCTTAAGGCTTTTTGTATAGAGGAATTTGTCGAGCTGCTTTTCCTACTTGACATCTCCTAGGGCCCCAAAGCACTATACAAGGCTGAACCCAGGGTAGCCATTGTTTCCCAACAGATTATGTGAAACAAAAAATGAAGTGTGGCCAGCCTGTGGTATGGGCAGCTTCTGTGTGGCACATGGCAAGCCAGAGAGAGGATGGGCAGCACAGTGGCAGATAGGACAGGGAACAGAAAGCAGAGCAGCAGATCAAGAAGGAAGCACAGGGAGCAGAGAGCTGAGCACCACACTGTAAAAGGGAAAGGGATCAGAGTGGCACTGAGGGTGCAGGACTAATTTGCGACACACCCACCAAAAAGGTTGCTCCCACTGCAACAAACAATATTGGAAAATAGATTCTATTCTGGAGAGGGGTAAACATTTGGCTTAAATCCATCTTCCCTTAAAATGTCAGGTGGATAGGGAATAGGCAGGAAAGTCACAAGAGACAGGCAGGAAGGATCTCAGTTCATAACAAGCAGGCTCTAGGACATCTAACAATGCAACACACACAACTCTACTCCTGGTCTTTACTGGTTCTGACCCCAAACGCTGCTATGGGACTTAACCAGCTGGAAGAGAAAGCAGAATGCTAACCAAGTCACAGTATCAATGGGGGAAAAGCAATGCTTGTCACACAGTGGGACGTGATGGTTCCTGGAAAGGAAAAGGATAATGATGGTGGGTTGGGTACACCTGCTTGCGAGGCTAAAGAGAACATTTTCAGATGTCCGTGCTTGCCTTATGCACACAAATAAAGAAGTAGCCTGACCTTCACAATGATGTTCAGTCATCAGCAATGAATAAACATATACATATACACACACACAAGCACTAGTGTGTGTGTCATAACTAAAATTTAACTTTTATTCTTGTAGTTTATGCTGTATCTTTTCCTAATTTTGTCCCAGAGTAGTGGCACAAAGATACCACTAGAGCAGGTGTCAAAACAGGCCAGATGAGCACTGCGGGACTAGTGCACAGGATGGATCACTAGTGCCTGGATCAGGCCTGTAGAGTCCCACTCCCACATGCTGGATCCAATGCATCCTCTGGCTGGTTTGGGACTGCACTGCACACAGCACCTACTCTGGTCAGTCTGGGAGCTGTGCTGCATGTAGCTCACATCCTGGACTGGCCACAGTAGGTACCATGCACTGCTATTGACCCAGACTAGCCAGAGTGAGCACCGCGTGTAATGCACTCCAGACTGGCTGGAGTGGATGCTGTGTGCAGCACAGATCCTGGACTGGCTGGAATGGGCACCACATGTGGCACAGTCCTGGATCAGTAAGGGTGGCCACTGTGACTAGGAACAGACATTAAACATAAACCAGTTTAAGTGATCAGAAACTGGTTTAAACCTCTAACAACAGACTTTCAGTACACATAAACCAGTTTCAAAAGGGCCGAAACTGATTTCCGATAAAACTGGTGGAATGTAGTATCAGACTTAACTGATTTGGCTCAAACCGGTATGTATATCAGTCCCAGACCCTTTTCTGGTTTAAGTTAAACCAGATACCCGCAGCATCCTGGCATTCTTGGTGGGGGAAGCAGCCCATCATAATGTCTGGCAGTGCAAGCCCCTTCTCAGCAGGTGGCCCTTGTTGCAGGCCGGCAGCACTAGGGCCTGGAGGGGGCCAGAGCCCAGCCCCCCCAGCACCACGACCGCAGCCGCTTTCCTCACCTGGCAACATGGCCCCCCACTGGGAAAGGGCTCCTGCCCAATCATGGTTGCTCCCCCATTGCTGCTCCAACAGCCGGGTGAGGATATGGCCAGTTGCAGTGGCAGCAGGGGAGAAACAGCTGCTCAGTTCAGGGCAAAAGAAGCCCCTCCCCATCCCACTGCTGCCTGAAGCCAGCACCAGGCTGCCCTATATCTGCTTTGCTGGCACTGCTGCCCCATGGGGCAACCAAGAGGCAGTGGTGATGTGGCGGAGACACAGGGCAGCCGGGTGCTGGCTCCAGGCAGCTGCACCTGGAAGTGCTGGTAGCAGGACAGGGAAGGGCTTTCCCTTCATACTGAGCAACAGTTTCTCCCCTGCCACTGATGCTCATTCTGGATGGGCAAGCCTGGAGCTGGTGCGTAGTGCTCACAGTCAGGGCTGCACACACTGGTCCCCACCTGTACCGCAGGGCTGCAGCAAGCAGAAGCAGAGCAAAGGATCTGCTGCAGCTGGGCTGCTGAGAAAGGCAATCCCACCACAGAGTAACCCCAGCCCCACTGCATGCCCAAGGGGTGCTGCCTTGGCCTGGTAGGACTGAGCAACCTGCCGGGGGTCAGACAAAGCCCCTCTGTAGGCCAGATACACCCAGCCTGTGGTGTCTGGCCATGCCCCTGCTCGGCTGCTGGAGCGGCAAGGGGGGGAGCAACCATGGTAGGGCAGGATCCCCTTCCCAGTAGGGAGGGGCATGATGTGGGGGTGAAGAAAGTGGCCACATTGGTGGCACTAGGCAGGGCTCAGGCCCCTTCTGGCCTCAGTGCTGCCATCCACAACCTGATGCAGCTCTGCCCACCCCACACTGGGAAGAGGCTTGCACTGCAGGACATTATAATGGGTTGCTGCCCCCACCAAGGGCCCTGCCCACTTCCAGTGTGGTAGGGGCACAGCCAGGACATACGGCTCTTGAGTGGGGCAGTGATGGGAATATTCCCCCTCCCTCACTCATCCTGCGGAGGGGACAGCAGGGGCCTACTCCACCGCAGGAAGCAAACATGGCAGCAATGGGGGGAGAGCACACCTAGCTGCCAGTAGGGGTAGAGGGGAAACTAACCCCCCTCCCTGCCCCCTCTGCCTAGGGGGCCATGGTGCCCACTGCTGCAGTAGGAGGGGGGAGCAACTAGCAGACCCAGCTCAGGTCCCTGTCAGTGGGACAGGGAGGGGGGAATTAAACCCCTTCCTGACCAGTTCAGCCTGGACTGGCCATGCCTTCTCCCCCACCCCCCAGCATAGCTTCCCTGCAGGCGAGCATGAGTTCTAATGCCCCCAGCTCCTGGCCTGAGCAGCTGCAGGCAGGTGCCCATGTGTCTGTTCTGTTACAAACTGGTTCACTGCAAGTTAGACTAACTCAACCCATACTGTGGTATGTGTACCACCAGTGGTACACAGACAACCTGTCAGTGTATGCATTTAACAGATTTATTATAACTACTTTATATGACAAAAATTTGCCGGTGGTACTTAAGGTGTATCCTTTTAAATTGGTGGTACTCAGTCTGTCAGAGTTTGGGAACCACTGGACTAACCTGCAAATGTCGAATCAATTCGGGCTCTGACTTTTTGAATGTCTGTCCCTAGCCTATGGGCACTTACACACGTGTGGAGAGTCTGGATCTTCAGTGTTAGAGTAGATTCGATTAATCAAGTCTGCTGGAGCACATAAATTGACAGACTCTGGCAGCCTCAGGCATCACGTGCATCAGCAGTTCAGTGCACCTCCACGATAAGAAAATGGCAGCAGTTCATTTTGAACTAAATGCTTTTATGTGCATTAGCTCAAAGTGCACTGCCACCATTTTCTCAGCACAGAGGTGCACTGCACCACTGATCCACGTGACATGCAGGCACTTTTTAATAAGCATGGCTTGCTAATTAAAACCACCCAGCACCACATTGGAACCACGTGTAAAAATGCCCCATGTGTGGCATGTGTCCCAGACTGGCTAGACTGTGCAACACCTACAGCATGCATCCTGACCCTGCCTGGCCATAGCGCTCACCTGACACACACCACATGGGTCAGCTACAGGGCCAAGGACCAGCACTAAGGGCCAAATAAGGGGGCTCTGCAGGCCAAATAATTGACAACCCTGCCCAATAAAAAGACAGAGAGACTTCTCCAGCCCAACTTACTAGCTATTCTTTATTTCCTATATTTATTTGCATAACACTACTGTGAGGTAGCGAGGCATATTATCCCCATTTTACTGATGGGGACCAAGGTACAGACATACTAGGTCAGTGGGAATCAGGGGCCAAAGCACCTTTAGGGATCTGGGCTACAATAAGAGTGAAAATCTCTAGCAAAACAGGTAACCAAACCAAGGTTTTCCAAGATCCACTCTAGGGGCACCTAAACATGTGACAGACCCCTGCTCCAGTGCATGCTAATTAGCATGAGTCACAGCAGACTTGATTGAGTTTGCTGCAAGCTACTGGAGCATGCTAATTAGCTTAATCCAGCATCCCCACATTTCAAAATGGTGGCCAGAGCACTTTAACTAAAACTCAAACAAGCTTAAGTTTGGCCCACACGACCATTTTGAAGCACAGGACAATGAATACACAATACCCCCCCCACACACAAAGCACATGTATAGATTCCCTAGAAATCTAATCTCTTCCTTTTGTGCATCTCTTAATGCAACTTCAGGCCCAGCCAAAACCCAGGGTAAACACACAGAGCAATTTCCAGTACAAAATAGAAAGCAAAAGGTAGATAAGTATCAAAGTGTCCAAAGCCTGTGGTATTGTGGTAGTTATTAGACTGAATTTTCAAACGTGGTTAAATTTACCCATTACCAGCAAGTGCCATTGGTCACAAAGAGAAAATGCACTGTTGGCCTACAAGGAATGCAGAAGCCACATATTTCCCCATTGTATATTTTTCTGTATGCATAATCTCTAGCCAAACTGGACACTATTTCTGATCTAGATATGTTGTTCATTATTTCAAATCAGACTCTTGCATCTCTAGAGTACTGCTAAACAGCCCCCATAATTTACCCTGAAGAATCATGGTTGGAGGAATACTTTAAATCTTCCTTTAAAAGGAACAGGTTTTACACAGTTGATCCTCCTTCTTGCGTCTCTTAACTGTAAAATATCATTTAAGAATCTGTAGTACATATACAAATAAAGCAACATTTCTCATGAAGAATAGATAAATAAATTTGAAAAAGAGAGCAAAATCTGCTCTGCTTTCAGCTTATAATTAGTCTGGTAACACCAAATGAACCCCCTTCCAAACACACAGATCTTTTAGTATGTCAAATGATATTCAATCGTATAGTTTTTGCAAATTTTTAAGGCAGAATCAATAAGTTTCTCCAAAAGTACCTCAAGCATTAGGTTCCCATATCCCTGCATCATTTTGGCTCATCCAGGAAGCCTAATTTTATTGCCAAATACTTCTGTATAGGGGGAAGAAAAAAACAAAAGCATAGAAAAGAGCTTTAACACATGTACCTAACTATCTCACAGGTTAGGTTTGCCCTTTCTAGTCATGCCTAAGGGCAAGCTGCTATAAAAGAGTTGTTCCTAGGTGTTAGAGAAAATCTGAATTAAGATAAAATGGCCAGGATTATAGCATCCCTGACTAGTTATATAATCTATCAAGCAATTTAAAATAAGTATGCATCTTCTTGGCCAAGGGGCAACAGGAAAGCTTGTGGGGCTGGAGCCCAAAGCAAAAAGGGATATCACTTTTCTTTGTGTTACTCAAAAGTTTTGTGTTTGAATGATACATTTTGTCTACAGGCCTCAGTGTAGCACTGGAGCAGTTTAGGGCTGGTGAGTTAAGCACTCTAGTATCTGGTAAGTTAAGTGAGAAGGAGGAACACATTTCAAAGACAGCAGCAATATTAATGCTCAAGTGTGGCCAGTAGTGCTGACCATGAAGTAGGGCTGTATGGAGTCTTTTCCCATGATCACAGAGGAAGTCCAAGTGGCCACTCTGGGCCTTGGGCTGAACTCTATTGCCCAGGGATGACAAATCATAAGCAGCTTCAAACACCTACTTATTGCCCACTGTGCAGGTTTGCTAGTCATTCTGGGGTCCCCGGCAATTAAGCCTACTGCTAGAAGACTGGTCAGATTGGTACCATTTGGGGGATTTTGCTTCCTCTGTAGTGGGGGTGTGGTCCTCTTCCTTGGATTTCTTGAGCATATGAATAACCCTTTCAACAGCAGGATGCTGACCACTGTTGTCCCCCTGCTTTACCTGTGGCCAGCTAAGATGCTATGCCATGTGGTTGTGCAATAGGGTTGAGTACAAAGTTTTATGAATAAGTTAGACAAGCCTTTGCTTGGGATGATTTGGATAGAGATAATCCTGACTCAGGTAGGAAGTTGGAGGTCCATTTTAGCCCCACTTTTCTATGATGAACAATTGGAATAACTTACCTAAGGATATCATCAATTCTCCATCATTTGCAGTCTTTAAATCAGGATTGGATTTCTTCCTAGAAAAGCTGCCATAGCTCAGACAGGCATAATGGCTTTGATGCACAAATCAGTTGCGAGTAATTTAGGCCTGCTGTACATCAATCAGGGCTGAGGTTTATCAGAGTCTTTTCTGGCCTTAAGAAAACCGTGGACTTTTCATTCAATCCAAGTCTCCTGTAAGAAACTTCCTCAATATTAGCTGCAAGAAGTGTTGCCATCTATAAAAGTCTAATTATGACCCACAGAAATGGCCGACAGAACAGAAACATGTAATAAACACAGTTTAAACTCACAGGACCAGGTTCTACTTAAAGTTACAGGAACATAAATCTGAAGTCAAGTAGGTGATGCCCTGAGAATTACTGCCAATATAATCTCTCTTTTAAGAAAACATTTAAACACATCTTAACTGGCCCATCCTATGGCATTTCAAAAGGTTTTACATGGAGTTATGAATAATGATCTGTGCTGACTCGAAGACTTCCAGCATGCAACTGGGAGTGGAGTCTACTGTACAGAATTTCAGGGCATTATGGCAATGGACTGGCAGTGACTAAGGGAAGAGCCCTCAGACTTCCATAACTAAAATCTGTAAAACAAATCCATTAACCTTAATCCTCCTGACAGAGGAAAACCACAGGCACTACATACTTACCCCATGGGAGTGACAGTTAAGGTGAAATTAAATGTTATACCTAGACCATACTAAATGCACTTAAAAAGTGTGTGTTGCATGTTAAAGTTCATGAACTCATGTTTAGTGCCCTTGGATCACCTCAAAAAGTTATGCCACTTCAGGCGAGGGTTAACTTTGGGCCGTGCTATGTAGCTTGTGTTAGGGTCACTTCAATCTGCTCTATGGAGATAAAACAAGCAATTAACAGTCCTCCAGCAACCCAGAATGCACTACTTCCAGCATCGCTCCCATCCCACAGTAGGGATGGAGTTCAAGTGTTCTGGCTTCTAGCCACACCGCTGCTCACAAACCCTCTAGTGGCAAATCCAAGCGGTGTAGGCGATACACAGTATTAACCCTTAATGTGCTTTGAGCAGTCCCACAATCTAAATTTAATCCCATTTAAGATTCCATGGATTTAGTATGATCTCGGTGTAATGTGTAACTTCATCCTCAGAAGGCTTTTCAACAGAAGGTAGTGCTGACAGCTGCGTTTGCATTACAGTACAACCCAGATACTTCACAGTATTATGCTGTCCACCACTCCCCATTCCTTGCAAACATGAATTTAGGAAGCAACCAGGGGTATAAAAATAACTGTAGTTTTGCAACTGAGTAGAGAACTGGCACCCTTTAAAGTTAAGCAGGTGGCAAGCCACACAAAAATGAACTGTCCAGGTTGCACATAAAGGCTCAAACAAAAACCACGTGAAGCACCACAAAAGTATGTAGTGACAGCCAGTTCCAGTCTATTTAGAAGTTTACAAGTTTGAGACAGAGAGTGGTAGTGGAGCGACTTGGCAGTGGCTGCACAGTAGCTTAACCTGGCCTTGCCCCTGGGCCCCATGTCCCGTCTCCCACTCCAGTTCTCGGTCTACTGTACAATACTGCTTCACCTCTTCTTGTTTATTTGAATGGCCATCTGTTGGTTTCCTCTCCCCCTGCTAAGCTCCGATTCCAAGAGTATATGAAGCGCTAAACAGACAGATATTTGACGATGCAGGACTTGTTCAAAAGCAAATGGATCCTGCTGATATGGCTGTCCAATTATGCTTACCATTTTGATGGATATGCACATGTGTTTAATACCATCTGTGTCTAAAATCGAAGGGGACAGTTTGGTCCCACAAGAGCGAGATCATGTGTGGTATCCACTCCTGCTTTCTCCTTTTAAAACAGGAAGGTGGCCAAAGGTCATCCCATTAGCATGAAAGAGTTCTTTTGGGATGCTTGAATGAAGGTCTTTCTAAACAAAGAGCCAGCACAGCTGGAACAAAATAGTAAATAGCAAGACCTCACCAAAAAACAGATGCTAAATACACATTTTCCTTTGGAAAAAAATTAAATTTAAAGAGAAATTATACTGCACTTTTTATGCTAAAATAAATCTAGGAAACTAGCTTGCTCATGAGCTTAACTAGACATGCTTTGTTATTCTAATTATTTGGAATACGTTTGTCCCATTTCATTGTGAAATGCTGTTATTGATTGGAAAAGAACCATATGCTTCTTGGCCTGGTAGTGATCAGTGTAGTCAAAGCGTTAGACTTGTTTTGTCTCCGCTAAACAGTGCTTTCACAAGATGTCTGTTATTTTTGGATTAGCTAGATTCAAGAATTAAATTTATGTAAAGGGATTTAATAGACGAAACATGTTTAAAATGTTTATTACTGTATTTACTGTGATGAAACAAGAGATAGAAGAAGAGGAGGAAGAGTACAACATCTGGGCCATTACAACTGAAAAAATAGCATTCAAAGAAGTGTGTCACCAAAAGAAGCTGGATTCCCCTTTGTGATGTTGGTGGGTCGTGCTATATGATACCCCCTCGTGGGTCGCCCCTCCCCTCGTCTTTCCTGCCACGACTTTGATGGAACTTGTTATTTAAAGGAGGGGTTCAGTGGAGATCTTAATCACTAGAGGAGTCTCCCGCCAAGGGGTACTCACGGTCGCAAGGTCTGATGTTCCACGGGGCTCTGCCACCCCTACACCCCGTCCACTCGCCAACCAGTCACTTGCTGGTTCACTGATGAAGGATCCTGATCCGTTGGTCCATAGGCGCTTGTTGATGCTTGATTGCGGGTTGATGCTGGTGCCCCATCCGTGCCCCCTCAGACCCGGCCGTAATTTTTGCTATCGTGGGACTTTCTCCCTTCTTATTCTTTTAGAAGAAATATTCTTCTGCCCCTGAGGGACTTCCTGGGGCTAAGCCTTGCTCTGGGCAATGCCTGAGAGCAAGCCCCTCAGTAGCACCCTGAGCTTCAGTTGTCTCTCTCAGCCTCTGCACTGAGGGAGTACTGTCTCGCTGTGAAACAGTCTCCCGAGGAGCTGCAGCAATCCTCTCTTGCTGCCTGCCTGCTCCTCCTCTCTCCCTCTCTCTCCGGCCGCAAGACTTGCCGGGGTTTTTAAACTCTCCCGCGGCAGCCACGCCGACTGCCATGATTGACTCTGCTGTTCCCCTTGCTGGGAACAGCTGTTTAAAGACTCAACGCAGGAGTGGCTTGTGCAGCTGTAATGGTGGTGGCCGCTGCCGCATTCCTTTCTCATTTCAATGCCTCTCTTGCCAGTACGTGCGTTTTTCTTTCTTCCTGCATTGGGTCTGTCGGTCCCCTGGGACCCTTTTCTAGCTTGCCCTGGGTCCCTAATGGCGGCACGCCGCCATCACACCCTTGAAGCAATTTGTCTGTCTGTAGGCTGGTAAAAGGAAAGACCAAAGGCCAGAGCTGTCAGTACTTCTGTCCAGATATAAGTATTTCCACCTCCTGCCCCCCAACACACACCCATATATGCAGCATAGTACAGGTAATAGAGCGCCAAAGTGCGATTAAGGAAACTTCTGTTCTGGCCCAAGGTTTTCTGTTCACCTGCTAAGTGACATTGGACAAACCATTTCCCTTCTCTCCACCATGTCCATTTTCTCTGTATAGATTGTAAGCGCCTCAAGGAAAGGTCTGCATGTTAACTGTGCACAAGCATGAGTAACAGGGCTCCCAGTCTTTGGGAGGGCTTCTAGGTATAGCCGTAATAAAAATAATAAATAAGCCTTGCAATACAAAGCTATCAAGATAGAAGTTCCTCAAATATTCTAAGGAGGCAATCACACATTACCTGCACTCCATAAAAGGGACACTTCAAGAGACAGTAACTTAATGCACTATAGTTGGCGCTACTGCACATTAGCACTGGTGCACACTTGTTCATGATGCTAATCATAGGATCATAGTACCTAGGGTCAGAAGGGGCCTAGAGCAGGCCATCTAGTCTGACCCCCCGCCAATGGCAGGAAACGCGTGCCAGGGTCACAGGACCCCAGCCAAGTACCTATCTAATCTACTCCTAAAGACGCCCAAGGTAGGAGCAAGAACAACTTCCCTAGGAAGCCGGTTCCA
>JAGPOW010000261.1:19469485-19482989 GCA_030014935.1 Caiman crocodilus
TAGCCACCCTAACTGTGAAGTAGTGCCTCCTAATGTCCAACCTGAACCTGCTCTCCAGTAACTTGTGACCATTGGTCCTAGTTACCCCTGGTGGTGCACAGTAGACTAGTTGTACTGCACATCAGCGCATTAGCACGGGTTTTGCCTACCACCCTAATGGACAGTAGAATTAGTCTACCGTGTTGAAGCATCTCACATCAACACAACTGCTAAAATGTATAGATAATATTCTTCCTCAAGGTAACTCTACTTTGAACATCTAGTTCAGCAGTCACTTATCATAAGGAAGTTGGTGATCATCTCAAGAATTTAGGGTTACCATACATCCAGGTTTTCCCAGACATGTCCTCTTTTTTGGCCCCCTGTCCTCCTGTCCAGGCAGGTTTTTATATGCAAGCAAATGTCCAGGTTTTTGCTTTTCCTCTGCTTTCCCAGTCTGGCTGCTTGGGGCTGGGAGCAGTGGGCAAGGTGCATGGGCCCTGGCAAGCCAGTCTCAGGTAAAGAGACAGTGTGTGTGTGCGCAACACGGGAGCTGCTTGGGCAGCAAAGCTGGGGGGGGCAGGGATCAGCAGGTCAGGAGTGGGGGGCAGAGGCAGGGCATGGTCATATCACAGACCCCTTCTCTCCCCTCCCCTCTCCCCCCTCACAGGTGTTCTCTTTTTTGATACTGGAAATATGGTAACCATACAAAATCAGCTTAAAAGCTCAGGAAAGGTATTTGCAAAATCAACTAAAAGACATGAATGAAAGTTTAGAATTTAAGAAAAGTTTATTATGTTAGATGGCCAAAAAACTATGACTCTGCAATGAAAGAAAGAGGTCAACTCTGCCTAATAACTTCTCCTGATTCACTGGTGAAGGAAAGGCAGAAATTAGAAATGTTAAACAACATATGAACAACTAGAAGAAGGCGGACTAGAGAAGGAGTTGTTAAAAATGTAGAAAATTATTCAAGGAATTTAAAGTCATAAGAGGTAAAAAGTAAATCTAGCAGGGCTAACAATAACAAGGACGTATACCACCTTTGTAATTATATTAGGAAGAAAAAAATTGGCAGTCTTGGTCTCTTGGTAGACGGAAAAATTGTTAGCGGATTATATAAAGAGAGCAGAAGTATTCAATAAATACTTTTAGTCTCCATTTGGAAAAGAACAAGCTAATGTTTATAATCACACTAGGAACAAGAAATAATTGTCAGTCTTTTTGTAACCCAAAACATGTTAATCAACCAGCAATAACACACTTCTGAATCAGAAGAGCTAGACAGCTTAACAAAAGAGTCATAAAAGAATTAGCAGAAGAGGTCTCTGTCCCGATTTTTTTTCTTGACTTCTAAAATGTAAATTATTAGTGTTAATACTCATTAAATAAGCAAGTGGAATAAACAAAGCAATTATAGGTAGCAAGCCCCTGATAGCAATCACTAGCAAAAAAAAAGAATTGATAAAGGAGTCTGTTATTAAAGAAATAAATGAACACTAGTAATATGAGTAAGTGCTGGGCAACTTGCTTTTTATAAAGATATTTTTGTTTGAGAAAAACCTAATTTTATTCTTTAACAGCATGTGTTTAGTTGATAAAAGTGACAGCATAAGAGTAATATACTCAGCCATTTGGAAAGTATGCAAGTTAGCATTACCTAATGTACTCATTAACAAGTTGCACTATAGAAGATCAATAAAAGTACAGATTAAATGGATTAAGGAGTGGTTAACCAAGAGCTTTTGGCCAAGTTGTTGTTGGGAAAAATCAAGGCGACTTGATCATAGCATTTCATTACATTTATAGGGAGAAAATATTGGCCATGAAAGGGGTTTTTAATCTACCAAAAGAGGCATAGCAAAAATGTGTGGTTAGAAGCTGAAGCCAGCCCAATTCAAATCCACAGTTTAAAATGTGTTTCTAAGGCCCCCCTTTACATGTGCAGGTAAAGGTGCAATTGGATCCAAGTGATCCACACATCGGTAGTGCCTACTGCCCTGCCAGACATGCATGATTAGCGCAGGGGGACTGGACTGGACCTGATGGTCTACAAGGTCCCTTCCAGCCCCTAACAATCTATGAATCTATGACAGGAGGAACAATCATGTGACCACACATTAGATCCCATGATGCCTCATTGCTGTGCAGGGGAAGCCCGATCCTGGTCTCTCCCTGCATCAATAAGAAGCAGGCTCCCAGCTTCAGGGGCCACACACAACCAGGACCAAGAGTCCTATATCTGTTTGTGAGACACAGCCTGGACCAGGAACCCCACCAGATGTGGGACTCTCGCTCCCTGCTGTAGAGTGAAACCATAGCTTCTGCAAACCGAGTCTCCATGGCTCCTGGGGTTTCACTCAGCCCTGAGCGTTTGGGGGAAGAAATCACTCCAGCTCTGATCCCCAGGGCTTGGGGATTTTAGACTGGGCATAGTACACCCCTGCAGCTGGGTACCCTGCTTCCAGCCACAGGAAACCCCTATTATTCATTCAAATTAATGCTCAATAGCAACCAGCTATGCAAGTTAAACACACATTTTTGAGGTCTAACTTTGTGACTGGTTGATAAAAAGCTCCATGTGGTCTCAAGGTAATTGCACAATTAACCAGTTGACTGTGCAATACCTGTAACGTGTAGAGTGGGCCTAATTTTCAAACAATTGAGGGAAATCGTTTCTGTACGCAATGGTGAATTCTCAAACTCATGATCACTTACAGGAGGTCAGACTAGGCTCTTTCTGACCTTCAATTCCATTGATGAGCCTATTAAAACATGTTGCCCAAAACCATTCAGAATACCTGCAGTGACATCCAGCCTCTCTTGGCATTTCCAATGACCAACTTACACAAAGCCTTGACCAAGTCCCACTTCTATTCTTGCACCTACAGAGCTCCCATACTGATGTTTCCATTGGAGGAAATGGTTTCTTTACATAATCCCATTTTCCTTTTAGGTTCCCTCTAACCCTTACTTAGCTGGAGAAAGGTAACAGAAAGAGGGAAAGTTAGGGTTCCTGTTATCTGCCACATCTTAAAATCTGAGGCTCAACCATGACATCTTTTCATGCAACTACTTTTGCTTTCACTTTCAGACAGAGAATTTTACTCATAGCTCCGTATCTGTTTTCAATTCCTTCAGCTTCTCCCTCAGATCCTGCTTCCCAGCTTCCTCTTTGCTACCAAGTGCTCATTCAGCTTCCAGGTCTTCATGCAGTTCAGTGATCTTAGATTTCCATCTCATGGATTGTCCTGGGCTGTTTCTATTGTATCTTAGCCAAGGCTGCTTGTAGTTCCTTTTCCCTTCTGGCCAGCTGCCTTTTGAGCTTGATCAAAGCCTGCATTTTAGCAATCCAGTTGTCCAGAAGCTCCTAGGAATCATGTCCAGCTCGGGCTGCTGTTTCATTCCCAATACAGGTGTTCTCCATGTGCTATTGTGGGCCTGCAATGATTGCTGAATTTAACAAGACACATAAGATTATGCTCTTTGTCATCAGTTCAGCTGACTGTGAACTCAGATACTCAATTCTTCAGCAGCTGCTTCTTGGCCACTGTTTGCTTTTCTGCCCAAAGCTCCTGTCTCACAGTATCTCCTGGGTTCATACCACAAGCCATTCAGGTTCAGCTGCTTCTGACATTTGCAGTCAGGGTCCTCTTCTCTCCAAGAAGTCTGTTGAGTCCTTCACCATCTAAATTACTTCAAGTACTTAGATCTTGCTTTGTCCCTGGGTGGAAGAGGGGGCCAAGGAGGAAGCATAGGGAAGAGAAAACTATGCAACTTCCCTAAGTTCTCTTCCCAAGCCTGAAAATATACTATTGGCTGGTCCCACCATCAGTAAAATGCAAGTCTGATGCCTTTCACTTCTTAATCAAGATCCAAAATGATTTTCATTAAAGTAGTCCAAGTTTACATATTCATGGTCAGCCTGACTGCCTCAAAGCAAGAGTCTCACATCCAAAAGTTTGATTCTTTCCTGGGACATACCTTATTTTCCCATAAGCAAAATATATTACCCGTGATGTCTTGGTTTTCTATGGTTTCACTCCAGCTGCATGATAATCATGACCTAAAACCGATTATCTTTAAGATTCTGGACTTACCCAAGGTTTTCAGTATTGTATGGAATGGAACAGGCCTGTTACACTTCCCATAGGACGTGGGCATACAGTTAACCAAATAAAGAAAACAGAGTGGGGATTTACTATATATCAGCTCCTCTTATTAAAGTACTGCCAATGCACACTCTTTCCCTACAATAAGAGAAAAAAACTAACCCAGGGTAAGTTTACCCATCTTTCACGAAGCAGTTAGCTACTGCTACTTAGCCTCCGTTTACTGTGGGGTAAGTACACGCACATAGACAACCCACTCAGGGCGGCTAGGATCTGGAACCAAGTTCCAAGAAAAGTGGTGCTGGCTCCTACCCTGGGGGTCTTTAAGAGGAGGCTGGATGAACCCCTTGCTTGGGTCGTTTGACCCCAGTACTCTTTCCTGCCATGGCAGGGAGTCAGACTTGATGATCTGCTCAGGTCCCTTCCAAACCTACCAACTACGAAACTCACAGCAACCTGCACATGGCAAAAGCCTCCCCCTTATGCTACAGCAAGTTGCTTGCTTGCATGTGCACACCAACGGAGATAAGTCTTTGTCCATAGTTTGTATACATGGATGTGAAGATTCAATACTACCATCCTTCCAGCATTCCCAAGTTTTCCTGCCAGTGAATCCATTCACCTGGCATCTGCTGCCAAGGATGTTTACCCACTCCTAAAACCTGCATCGAGGATCTCCCACAAAACTTACCCTTGCTTTATATGCCCATTTAGGAGGGCAACCATCTCACAAGAGAAGATGACATCTGTGCTTTTGCAGTGTCACCACTCCTTGATGGGAGAGACTTTCTGAGGCTGGCAATTAAATCAGTTGTGGATGCACGCTGTCACAGAGCAGCTCTTATGACCGCAAGCAGCTTGCCTTAGTTGTTTCTTCAAGTTCCCAAAATAATCCACTCATCCCAGGGTCCTTAAAACCAGTTTCTCCATCTAGAGTTCAGACTTACTCAAGCTAAACCAGCCCACCCCAAAAAGTGATTCAGTCTCACACCCTTCCTTCTTGGGATATATGTTTCTACCTCTAGCCAGTAAATTCTCCTCTCACCGACAAGATCTTCACATCCCTTCTTCTTAGGTCTGTGTCCTGAGACTGTTTTTTTCTCAGACTGGGCTCAAAGCCTCTTGTTGACTCACTCTCCAGCTCATCTAATCAACTCCCTTAATCCTTCCCAGGTGGATCCAGGAACCCCAAACAGCTGTGTGGGCTAGCTGGGAGAGAGGAGCTTTACCTTCTCCACTCTGGTCACCAGCCCGTAAAAGAGAAAAGACCTGAGTTTCCAATGTCTTTCTCTTTGTGTTCCCTGGAGCCATTTTCCTCTTTCTCAGGAACTGCTTCAGATATTTCTTGATCTTTATCTTGACTGCAAAGATGGAATGGGGTAAATGACCTTGCAAACTACCTCTTCAATCCTCAAAGGACTAGTACCACCTTACAGTGCATTTAAGCATCCATCCAATTTTGTGCTGTGTTCTACCCCTCCCAGAGAAATAGGACTGTCATTCTTTCTAATCTTCATGTAATTGCATGCATTTGTGAGAACGTAATCTGGAATACAAATCTCATTGGGTTTGTTCATATGAAGAAGCTCATTTCAGAAAGATTTTTAGTACCACTCTCATAATTAACACTTTTGGCATAGTATAGTTTACCATTTTTTTAGGAAGTGTGATATGATAAGAGCACTTTTTAGAAGAATTTTGGCTGAAATTCCTTTAAAGAAGCTCCATTAGTTATGTTAACTGGGTATCTCTTTGGTTCAGAGACACTACTTAAGTTTGTAATCTTGGGATAGCTATTACAAAACTATAATATAAAATATAACCAGCATAGTATATGATGACTGTCAAAGCTTGGCTGGACCTACACATGACATTTAATGATTAAATTAAAATGAAAGTGAATCTTGCACAAGAATACAAGACCATGACTGGGACCACGTGAAATAAAATAATCCCAATTGACTTAGTCTCCTGTGTTAGTTGCAAAAGTACTCAGTGGTTTATTATGTTAAACCATTCATGAATGCCTACTGACTGCATCCTGGTTAAGACATTCCCCCTTGATTAAGGCATATTTTACAGAACAGGCATTCAATGTCTGTCTGAGGTTTTGCTAATGCCTCCATAGTACCGCCACCATGTCAACTATTGTAAATGTATATTCTGCCCCTTTGTTAAAACAGCTACCCAAAGTATTGTGTCCTTTCATCAATGCCCCAAGGTATCCTGTTCAGTCAATCAAGATCGATCTTCAGTCAATAAAAAACCCACTATATTTGATTACAGGGCAACTTCTGGACTGGTCAAAACCTTGCAAAAACAAGTTTCATACCTAGTCATCCAAAAACAGGATCCTCTCAGTTAGCAATTGTAATGTAATAGTCCCCTCCTCCCTGCTTTGTTCAGACTTTAATTGACCAATTATCAAGGAAGAATGCTTTGAAGCTACACAATTAAAGAGTATAAGAACAAAACAGATTTTCCAGCAAGGTGTGCACACCACGAGAGAAAGAAATCAGAAATCATTTCTGCACCCGGCCATTCACCTTTCAGGTGATGGATCCATGCCCAGTGAAGGCTGTAAGGACAAGAACAATGCCTTGCCTGCATGGATGAGAAAAACTTTTGTAGTTAAGATATACTGGAACTTTTGTGATAGTTCATTGATTGAATATTGAAAAGGAATCTTTTTCTGTCATTTAGTTTGATAGCTCGTTTGTGGTATTATTATTCAAGCCTTTCTACTATTAATCGAACAACGTGTCATGTCAATCCTTAGCTGCTCCAGGTTTAAATCCCGCTTTTAACTGCAACAGTACAAACTCTGCATTTTACAGATGTTATTGACTCTTTCAATTTAAGTTACTTGTGTTTTTCTCATAACTTAAAATAGCAGCAACATTTACACAGGGTTAATACAAATATTATGTCCATTTTTAAATTTAACTTGTATTTTATAGGCTTTGTATAACCTAGTTACAAAAGTTTACTCTGGGTTACATATTTATGTGAAAATCCTTTGGCTTTTAAAGTACTTTAAAAATACTAGGAAATAGGTTTGGCCATTTTGCAGTTCTTTTCTTAAAAGTTGAGAATATTAAACGCTCCAGAATGACAAATAGAATATTATCCTGACTTTTGTCAGTCATTTCAAGGTTAGAGTGAAAAAAAGGGAAGTGTGAAGTCACAAGTTAAGGGTGTGCCGATGACCATTTGACCTTGTCATCCTTTGAGGCACTCTGGTGAACAGGCTTTTGCCCAGATCCTGGGGCACACCCTTGATGTACTCATAGGCAGCCACCAGGTCCCCTCTGAGCCTGCTCTTTTCCACGCTGAAGAGTCCCATAGCTCTCAGCCTCTCATCATAGGGCCTGTTCTCCTGCCCTCTGATCATGCATGTGGCTCTCCTCTGGACTTTCTCAAGCTTCTCCACATCCTTTATGAATTGTGGAGCCCAGAATTGGATGCAGTACTCCAGCTGCAGCCTCACTAAGGCCGAGTTACAGCAGGAGGATGACATCCTGGGATTTGCCTGAGAAGCAGGTATAGATGCAAGCCAGAGCTTTGCTTACTTAACCAGCTGTGACATTGCATTGGTGGCTCATATTCATCTTGTAGTCAATCATGACCCACAAGTCTCTTTTGGCCATGGTGCTAGGAAGTGTAGCACTGCTAAGCTTATAAGCATGCTGCGGGGTTTTTTCCCCCCCAAGGTGGAATACCTTGCTTTTTCCAGTGCTGAATGCCATCAGGTTTTCATCCGCCCATTTTCTAAGCCTGTCTAGGTCGACCTGGATCACAAACCTATCCTCAGGTGTGGACACTTTTCCCCAAAGTTTGGTGTCACCGGTGAACTTGGCCAGTCCGCTTCTGATACCAACATCTACATCAGTAATAAAGATGTTAAAGAGTATAGGCCTAAAGACGGAGCCTTGGGGCACCATGCTGGTCACGTCACATCACGATAATTTACTTCTGTCTATTATCACACTCTGGATCTGACCTCAGAGCCAATTCCCCAACCAGCAGACTGAGATGTAGCCAAGGATGCAGTTGGCCAATTTTTCCAAGAGGAGATTGTGGGACACCAGATAAAAGGCTTTTTTAAAATCAAGATATAAGACATCAATCTCTTCTCCCTTGTCCAGATGATATGTCACCTGGTCATAGAAGGAGATGATATGGGTCAGGCAAGACCTACTCACAACAAACTCTTACTGGCTATCCCTCAAGATGTCGCCAGGATAATTTTTCCCAGGATCTTCCCTGGGATAGAGGTCAATCTGATAGGCCTGTAGTTCCCCAGATCTACTTTCCATCCACTCTTGAAGATAGGCACCACTTTGGCCTTCTTCCAATCTTCAGGCACTTCACCTGAGCACCACGAGTTCTCGAGGATCCATGCCAGTGGCTAAGTTATGATGCCTACCAGCTCCTTCAGTACCCTGGGGTGTAAACTGTCAGGGCCAGCTGACCTGAAGGTGTCCAGCCTTTCAAGGTGTTCCTTCACATGGACTACATTGATGTAGGGTAACAATTCTCCCTCACCCTGGCTGTCCTGTACCATGTTGAGCAGGGTCATCCCTTAGAGCTGGTGAAAAAGTGACACAAAATACCCATTTAGCAGATTGGCTTTTTCCTGGGCATCAGCTGTCAGTTGTCCCATTTGGTTGAGAAGGGGTCCAATGTTACTCTTGCTTTTCCTCCAGCACCCCACATACCTAAGGACTTTTTCTTGTCTTTGATACTTGTAGCCAGTTGGAGTTCAATAGCAGCCTTAGCTTTCCTGGTTTGCTCCCTACAGACCTGGACCAGTGCAGAATACTCATCTTTTGAGGTGGATCCAGTTTTCCATCCTTTATAGGTCATTCTTTTTAGATGCAGGAGGTCCACAAGTTCCCTGCAGAGCCAAAGCTGTGCCCTTTTGCTATCTTTCCTCTGAGATGGGATAGACATTGCTTTTGCTTTCAGGATCATTCCCTTGAGGAGCAACCACTCATCCTGAACTCCCCTCCCCTTTAGTTTGTGGTCCATTAGGGCCTTGCCAACAAGCCTCCTGAGCTTGTCAAAGTCAGCTTTCCTGAAGTCAAGGACTTCTGCATTGCTGACTGACTTGCCAGCTTTACGGTGGATGGTGAAAGTGATCAGTTCATGGTCATTGTCTCCCAGCTTCCCTTCCATCACTAGGTCACTGACTAGATCATTCCCCATTCCCAGTACATGTGCAGCGCTTTGCCTCTTATCAGCACATAGACTTCTTGAGTCAGATAGAGCTCATCCACATATGTGAGGAAGCTTTGCAACCATTCAGATTTGGCCAAGTGATCTTCCCACAAGATGCCTGGGTGGTTGAAGTCTCCCATGACAACCATACACCTGGAGTGTGCAGCCTCGGTCAGTTCCTTGGCTAATTCCTGGTTGAGCTCTTGATTCTGATTAGGAGATCTGTAGTAGACTCCTACCATTGTGTCCCCTGTGCCATGTTCACCATGGATTTTAACCCAGAGGGTCTCCAGTCAACCACCTTGGATGCCAATGTCAGCTTGCAGGGATGTGTAGCTTTCCTTGACATAGAGAGCTACACCCCCACCCCTTTTGTGTATATGATCTCTCCTGTACAAAGTATAGCCATCTATACCTGTGGCCCAGTCATAGGTGGAATCCCACCAGATCTCCATTATCCCTATGAGATCATAGTCATTCTTGTTTAGCAGGAGGACCAGTTTCTTCTGTTTATTCCCCAACTTAAAGTGCATTGGAGGTACAAGAGTGTTCAGGATCCATCCATATGCAATGTTCATCTTTTGTTGTTGACCATGAAACCATAATAGTAGGATGCAGCCAACCTCTACTTGTCCCAACCACTTTATCCCAGTGCACATGTACAAGAGTAGTGACCCAAACAGTCTGTACTCACTCCCGGTGGTCATGGAGCCTTAGCAAGTCTGCTTCACTAGGCTTCATCTAAGCACTCTAGAGCAGCGTTTCTTAACCCATGGGCTGTGATCCAAAAGTGGTTTGCAAGAATATTTAAAAGGGCCACAAGCTGCAGCAAGGCTGAGGAGCATGGGAAGACAGCTGCCCCTTCCAGTGGGGAAAGAGGCATGGAAGCCCAACTGGGGAGGGAGCTCCCATGGCACTGGGAAAGATTTTGCTCATAGTTTCAAGACAAAGGATGAGAAATGATGAAACCTTATTGTGAAATCATTTCTGTACAGTTTAAAAAATCACTCCTGGGCTGTCCTAAACTGCACCTATTATTCAATAATTGTGATCCTCAGTGGTTACAAATGGCTGTGTCAGTTCAGATCTTGAACTGCACGGTGTGTGAGCAAGCCTTCTTCTGTGCTGCAGGCTCACTGACACCTAGAGACATGTTTGCTTTCTTTTGCACCTGAACAGAGCATAGAGGTTCAAGCATTTGTATAAAGAGTAAATAATTATACATAGTTCAGTACCCAATGTCTGTAGCATCTTGAAAAACAGATTTGTAAATGAGATAACTGGTCCTGTAGTTTATATTGGGTGATAACATGGAGCAGATAGTCTAGATTCTTTTTTTTAAGTTGGGCCTCATACGTAACTCCACATGCTCCTGTAGGAACTAGTCTGTACCCAGAGGAAAGAAAGTTCTGCACTATCAGCCTTCGGTCCCCTCTTTCTTCCACATCCAAGCTCTTCCATTCAGCTTCATGGGTCTCCAGTATGCACATGCTACTGAAAGGCAAGAAAAAAAATCAGAAAAAAGTGTCACAAAATCCACAATAAAAGTGGACAAAGAGGCATGCTCAGGCTAGAGAAGAGTATACAGTTCCTTTCTGTCTTCTACCTCATTTCATGGGAGGTAGACTCCTCCCTTTACTCTTCCTGTCATGCAGTATTTTTTTGAAGAAAGGGAAGTAATTGTGTTTAGATAAGTCTGAAACAAGATTCCTTTTCAAATAAGGGCCAGATTTACAAGTGAAGTCAACAAAGTGCATATGCCAATGTTATATTTGCACTTAATATACTGAACATTTTTTTTATATCTGGCTTCTTCCAACTAAAGTATTGTTTATTTAAGCTGTAGGAGCCAAGCTCATAGAAAAAAAAGATTTTAGAGCAACAAATATTCTACATCAGTGGTTTTCAAATGTTTCTGACTGTGTCCCCCTTTACCTGAAATATTGATGCTCATAAACCCCATACCTGACACCAGTGGATGCTGACACTGACAACGCTGACAATGCCATTATTTGATGCCTTTTTACCAATCAGAAGCTCCACTACTATTAATGGGTACTTTTACACATGCTTCAAAAGCTGCTCTAATTAAAGTGCTGCAGTGCCTCATGTATTAGCATCCCTGTGCTTCAAAATGGCATCCAGGGTGCTTGAACTGAAGTTTGTTCAACAAGCTAATAACTTAGCATCTTCAGATAATATAGGCAGGCCTAACTTCTTCAAGCATCCCCCTTAGTCTGGATCTCAACAACAGCTACTGCTATCCTCTTGAGACTCTGTCCTTATTTAAACACTCTGGTTTTCTGTTCTTGTGTTTGTAAGCCTTTTCCTTTCATGGATGAAACCAGGTTTGTTATTTTGTTGAGATGAGGCTGAATTTTCAGAGCTAAGAAAGTTGGTTTTGTCACTTAACAACCCCTCAGTGTTTACCAGGAGGGGACTATCTTATTGCTTATTTGTTCAATTTATATGCTCAGGGTGCCTTACGTTAGAAGACTAAAACAACACAAAACAGGACAATGAACAAGAAACTAAACAACTGAAACCCATTTTCCTTGAGCTATTTTCCTTTGTTACAGTTTTCCAGACAGTTCTCGATGAGCTAAACCAAAATACTTACACGTTAAGCATCCTGATTACTAGGCCAACATTCAGTATTCGTAAATTATAAGAGGGCAGCTCCAAATCTATGACAAGCAGCACAAGCATTTTTTCAGTCAGAACAGCTGCATCTGCACAAGTGTTTAACTACATAGTTAAAATAGCAAAACTTTTTAATGCAGGCAAGAAAACTTTATTCTTATTTTAACACAGTGACATACCTGGAATCATAATGCACAGGTGTGAAATATCTCAGATTGCTGAGCAAGGCATAGCCCCATGACCTGTTTCATCCATCACTGTACCATACGGTTATTCATTTTTTTCTTTGAAATCTGTCACTAAATATATGAAATTTAGGTATTTTCAGCATAATCACAGGCCACAGAAACATTTCCTGAATCAGAACTGCAATGCCAGTAATTAGAATCACTCCCTGGCAAGAAACTCTGTTCATGGTCCTATTAGGCCTGTCCTTTGGAACAAGCAAGTGACCAGGAAGGATGAGATAAGTGTAGAAAAAGAAAGGATCTTTTTCTGTGAGCCTTGGCAATTCCTGTCAGCAGAGACCAAATGCATTGCAAACTCTGCGCCTGTTTCTTCTTGTGTTAGTGTCAATGGTAAAAGTGTGACTTCAGTAGTGTGGCATCAAGCTCCACATTTCTCACTTGAGTAGGAATTCCTAGAGCTCTGGAGACAGGTTTTTTTTCAGAAGTGGGTGCCTGGAATAATGGATGCCTCACAAATAAATGTCTAATCTGTGAATACCCAGAGCTTCCACTATGTAAATGCAGTATTTTTGAAAAAACCAGGCTACCTGCTGAGGTGGCTAAATGTAGTCTTTAATACACGACAATTAGGCGCTCAACTCTGAAAATTGAACTCTTTGTTTGTCAAATATCGCAAAAATACTCAGCTAGTCAGCTCTTCCTCAGCCTAAGAAGGTCTAAGATTTCAACCCACTATGAGCCAAAGATGTTTTCTCCTTTATGTAATACATTTTCCAAAGAATCTAGTGTTAATGAGCAATGTGTTGATCACCATCCAGACAGGAAAACCACATGCAGTTCATAATCTAATCAGATGGTGATTTACTCCCTTGAGTCAATTCTGAGGTTATCATTTACCATTTTAAGTTATAATTACCAGTTTATAACCATCATTCAACTAAATCTATATTGTCAAGTGGAAACATTTCCTTTCCCACATTTTTCTCAACCATACTATTATATAATAATAAAATAATTATTATATTAGAACTTCATATAGTGAAATAAATTCACATAGCACTTTACAAATAAGCATGTGGTCTGTCCTGCAGATTTTAAATTCTACCCTTTTTCCTCGCTGTACTTTATGTCTGGCCCATTGTAACATACAATGACAGGGAGAATCTTTTAATAATTAAAAGTTAAATACTAAAAAAATCCAAGAAGTTACTCCAGCAGCTGTTTTGCAGTGATGTAGAACAGAAAGATCAAAGATGAGACCAGAAACAGGATGGGATTTAACGTGGACAAGTGCAGGGTGATGCATCTGGGGAGAGGCAACCCCCAGCACACATACTGGCTGGGAAGCTCCCCTCTCAC
>JAGPOW010000261.1:19507745-19557431 GCA_030014935.1 Caiman crocodilus
GACCCGTCCACCACCACTCTCTGGGAGCGCCCCGTCAGCCAGTTTCTGATCCACTCAACCGTGTAGGGGTCAATGCCACAGCTCCCCATCTTTTTAATGTCTCTGTAGGAGACACTAACACCTGACTTTCAGAAGTTCAAGGTCTATGAAAGATAAAGTTGCTCAGGGTAACAACCTGCAGACTGGAACACAAGTTGTATTGGGGATGATTTGGAGGGTAACACCAGGAAGTTCAGTGTGCTTGAAGAAGTTTGCAATAGCTCTAAGTACATGCTGTACCACATCTCTGAAACGGTAATTTCCTGTAACAGAGATCCATGTTCTTGCAATCCAAATGGAGTCCCGTTATTACTGCACAGGTCTCTGTACATGAAACACTCAGACCATCATTGCTGTGTGAAGGTGGTTTCCTACTTTAGTATGATACTTTCCCCATCATTCTTTAATTCTGATATCTTGTATTCTTACATGTTATTGCTCCCCATTTTTTTATGGCTCATTTCTCTTTAGTTCTTATTCTCCACATTTCCTGTTCATTTAAACAATTAATAAATAATATGTTATTATGATAGAATAACTATAGCTTCCTTTGCTTTCACTTATTTCATTTGAATTGTTCCTATCTGAAATAAATCACTGTAAAACATTTAATACAATACTGCCTTAATGTTCTCTTGCCGTAATGCGTTTGGATGGAATGCCTACACATATCTAGAGCATTACTTTGTACTCAGCTGATTCCCATGCATGGACCGATCCACATATAATCCATACTGCCCTTATCCAAAAATAAGTCTGCAAGAAAATCCAGACTCATTAAAGTCAATGAGCATTTTCTCATTTTCTTCAATTGGGCAAGGTTTCACCCAGGATGGAGGTGTTATTTCAGATCTTCCCCCCTGTATAAAAACCTGGGCAAGGAGATCTACAAGAGTTTGACTCCTTCTGCTTCATTGAGGAATGGGGTTTGCTTGCTTCTTCCTCACAGAATCTGTTGCAAGGTTTGCACACAAAATGCCAAATCCTACTTCACTTTACATAGCTCAGTAATCCTGTTTCTATCTGCACATCTATGCATAGCCTTCTCAGTATGCATTTTAGCCAATGGCTATTAAATGCAAGATACAGAAAATGCATTGGGGTAGGAGTCCAAAGCCCTTGCCTGTCTAGGGAGGCTGCCAATTTACTAAGCCACACTCCCTCTGGCTCACCCTTCTCCTGGTTGCCTATTGGGTCAGCTTTTAGAGGAGGTTATAGAAGATGATCTGGGCATTGCCTAGCCCACAACCTAATGGTTAGTGCACTTTGGAGAGTTCACCCCTTCTGTAGGTGTGGGGGCCTAGAACTAGGTCTCTAACTCCCTTGGCAAGTGCTGTAACCCTTTTGGCAAAAACTAAAAAGTCTGTTTCCTTTCTCCTGTGTTCAACCCAAAATGAAGAGCTGTGGTTTTCAGTCACCACACTTTGGAACTTCCAGGCAGGTGCACATCTACTCTCATGAGTCTACTCACCATCAGAGCAGATGGGGCAACTGTGAAGCTTTCTGAGCATGCCCAGAAGAGCAAGCATCTCTGCATGCATGAAAACAGGATCCAACATTTTTATGAGGGCCAAAGACGTGATTTAGATGGCTACATTTGGATATGTAAGTAGCACTTAAACCCTGTTTCACCTCTATGCATTTGACCCAAACCATCCTAGCCAGAAGTGGAGACTCGTGGCCCCTACTGATTATGTTTAGTTCCCTGGCATTCTGACTCTAATTTATTCTTCATAAAGATGTGAACTCCACAGTGTGAGGGGAGTAGAGGCTTCAGATGATACTAACTTTTTCACAGGACTGGATTGGCCAGGCAGAGGAGAGGGAAGAAGGACACTGTTCACTAAGGCCATTCAAATACCCGCCTTCTCCCTGCCTCGGTCTTTGCTCCATTGGGTAGAGAAGCCCTGGAGCTAGAATGAGGCTCCAGGATCCAAAAGTAATTCCATTTTTTTTTTATTTGGAATGGAGGAGAGCTCGCCATGACTGGCTTTCTGTGCTGAGTGAAAGAAATGATCCTCGCTATAATAAAATGTGCTGTTTACCAGGAACTCTGGAGAGTCTTCCTTACCCTCAAACCCCACTTAGAGAAAGGAAGGATTTCAAAGATCAGCTAATGAGCCATGGGATGTGATGTAATTTGTTTTGATGATATTTCTCAGTTACCACCAATTTAACTGGCAGTTTATGATTTGTGCTGAACAAATGCACTTTAATCAAATTTCCTTCTTTTTTTAAATGAAAATGTTGGGTGCAGAGAGTTGACAAACGTAAAAATGGGGAAAATGTGTTTGGCTTGTGCTGTTTTTTTAACTTATGCTCCGAGGCAAGAGAATATACTTTGTGTACAGTTGTTCAGCACAAATAAGTGTTGCCAGAAAAAGCAGCTAAGTTTTTTTTTCTTTCAGAATTGATTTTGAGAAATAGTCATAGGATAAAATGCATAAACACATCTGTGCAGTTCATTTGAAATACTCAAAATAAGGTTTTAAAACAACAGAACCTATAAAGAGCACAAATGTTTGGAGGCCCAGCCTGTCAGCTGTGCCTTTGTCAGACCTGGAGCAGCCAGGGGAAAGGAGAAGAAAATTCTGAAAAGGTTCTAAGTCATTTAGGAGCCTACTTCCCATTTTCAAAAATGAATTAGTGGCTATATCTAAAAAGACATACTTTGGTGCTACGTACCTAAGGCCACGTGTAGACAAAATGAGAGGCACATGTGCACAACACTTTAAAGTGGGTTAAATGTTCTTGCACTACTTTAATGGTGTCAGTGTTTGCAGGTGTTGGCAGAGTATTTCCACCCGCTGTAGCAAATTCAGCGGCATAATGCACTTTAAATTACTTGGGAGCAGCAAACTAAAATTCCTCCAAGGAGTTTGTCTTCCAATATGTTTGTCACGTAGCACTTAAGTCTTGTACAAGCTGCAAAATATTTTAAAAAATGAAAGACTCAACCAGCTCAAATACACAGCTAGACAGAACCAAATAATTCTGGCTAAGGGGAAACTCATTCACCTTGAAAACAAGTTGCTAGAAATGTGGGAAAGCACTCTAGCAGATTTAGGTTAATTGGAAACATTGATGTCATGTAATTAATGTCAGGCAAGGTTCTTTGGGTAGATGTGATATCTTTTATTAGACCAACTGAGTAGTTGGAACAAAGTTATCTGCAAGTTTTCGGGCACAAGTACCCTTCTTCACCCTGCAGCTTGTAATCAATGTGTTTTATGAATGTCTAGAATGTCTCTATGGCTTTAATATTAGCGGGACAAGCAATAGATGCAATGAATGCCTCCATGTTATAGGCTTTTGTGACAAGACTGTGACAAATATAATGGAAGACAAATTTAGTAATGAATAAAAATGAAACACATGCAAACAAAACCTACCAGGAAGATTCGAGAGCTGATCTGAAGCCTCCTGAAGAAGACAGGAGTCTTTCCAATGACTTTTGCAATGACCTCATTGTTGCGACCATCAGGGAGAATTAAAGGCTCTAAGCTTCAAAATACAGCCACGTAGCTAGGCACCATAGCTATTGTCAGAGTACCTAATACAGTGTGCCGATGATTTTACTTCACTGCTTTTGTACCAGATATTTAGTAACAACATGTTTCTCACTCTAGAAAGCATTTGCATACATAATGGAAGGCAACAAATCATGTATCATGGAGAGATCATGTATCACATCTATCTAGACATACCCCTAAAGAGCAGGGCCCCAGAGCAACTAGCAAACTTTTCCCAACCAATGGAGCTGAGAAGGGCGACCTTCTCAGCTCCACTGAGGCAGAAAAAGATCTTGGAGTCACTGTTGACTCCAGGATAAACATGAGTTGCCAATGTGATGAAGCAGTTGGCATAGCCAATTGCACCTTGTTTGTGAAGCACCTACGGATGCATGACAGGTCCAGGGAAATGATTCTCCCCCTCTATCCAGCACTGGTCAGACTGCAGCTAGAGTACTGTGTCCAGTTCTGGATGCTGCAGTTCAAGTGGGATGCGGAAAACCTAGAGAGGGTCCATAGAAGGGACACTCACCTGATTAGAGGCTTGCAGGGAAGGCCCTACAAGGAAAGGCTAAGAGACCTTAACCTCTTCAGCCTCTCCAAAAGAAGGCTTGTGGCGGTGTACACATTCATAAGGGGAGAGCAACATGAAGTAGGTGATGATCTGTTCACCAGGGCACCCCCTGGAATGACAAGGAACAATGGCCATAAGCTACTAGAGAGAAGGTTTAGGCTGGACATTAGGAGAAAGTTCTTCACAGTCAGGGTTGCCAAAATCTGGAAAGGGCTCCCAAAGGAGGTGATGCTCAACCCATCCTGGGCAGTCTTCAATAATTTAAAACCAAGAATGATTTAAAGCATAAAAACTGGGCAGGGACCTGGCTGGAATTACATAACCCCATGGTTGGTGACTCTTTTCTTGTCTGCCGGGGGAGTGGGGAGGGTTGGACTAGATGGCCCACCTAGGTCCCTTCCAACTCTATGAATCTATGAAATACCCAGTTGGCTTAGGAGCATCTGGCAGCTAGGTCTGCTCTTTGATGGACACCAATCTATTGCATGAAGAACTGGGTGAGGCTGTGACAAGGCCTCTGGATATGTACAATCAGTGCCAAACACTTAACAACACACACTCATGGACAGTCAATTCACTGTCAAATTTAAGTAAATTTGGCCAGATGTCAGTGGAGCTATTCCAGTTTAAATCAACAGTGGATCTGGCCCCATTATGTTGAAATCACTGAGGTGAGAGATTTTATTTTATATGCTTTAAATCATTCTTAGTTCTAAATTATTGCCTTATTTTAAAAAATTAATTACATATAAACACCTGGGCATGGAGCCATCAGCCCTTAGGAAATTTCAGCTTGTACTGAACACTGCAAACCATCTGATCACAGGCAACCACAACCCTGTCAAAGCTGTCCTCTGCTCTCTGCCCTAGTTTTCCTTAGAATTCAGAGTTGGGTTCAAGGTTTTGGTCCTTCAAGAAGCTCAATGGCCCATGCCAGATTATCTAGAAGACTGCATAAAGCAGTAATCAGAAATATATTTCAGTGGAAGGCCAGAATGACCCAGTCTGGGTCAAGTTAGTACATACTAGGATCTGCCACTGCTTTTCCTCACTGCCCAGCTGTGGTGTGAAACAGCAAAAGACCTCTTTGCCAGAGCTTGTGCCACCCAACTGCTGTGCAGTACAGGCAGAGCTCCCTCTCTCCAGAATTCCCCCTCTGTTGAAGTCCAAGGTACCCAACTGCAGTGAGGTATGGGCAGAGCTCCCTCTCCGCCAAAGTCCTGGGGACTTGACTGAAGCACAATGCAGGGAGAGTACCCGGCTTAATTCTGCACATTTTCTTCACTGAAGTCTTACATGAGGAATGCAATTAGTTGAAACTGGGTGCATCTAGACATGCAATTCCTGGCACAATTAACTCCAGTGCAGTTTGCAATGGAGTCAACTGCTTCCAGGCGCAGCATTTACATGTGCATCTAGGATCGCAGCAATTTATGCTGGGGTGGAGCAGCCCTTGGCTGGCACGGGATCCAGGGGTCAGCCCCAGACTTCAGGTGGCAGCATCAGGTGGTGGAATGGCTGGCTGGGGCACAGTGGTGGTACAGTGTGGGGCTACTTGGCAGGAAGCCCCCCACACGCACACACTGTAGCACCCTCATGCCTCAGCCAGCCCCAGTCACCATCTACACTTGCATTGTGGTGGCATAAATAACTCCACTGTAGGAGTACTGCAGAGTTAATTAATTTACTGTGCACCAATATGAGTGCACATGTAGGCAGCGATGCTTTACCAAAGAGCTAATAAGTCAACTCAGCAATAAAGCGCATATGTAGATGCACCCACGGAGAGCTACCAGTCTCCTTGGTGGCTGTGCCTCATAACAGAAAGCAAGGCAGCCTGGAGTTTTAGGGACTCCATCGTTTTCAATATGTAGAATTATTTTATCATCTGAGTAACTTAGGGACTGATGGGAATTAAGCTACTAGGTTTAAGTTGCTCATTCATGCTGCCCAAAGATGACTGATCCCCCTCTGCTTGTTTCTCCTCAGGTATTAAATGATCAATGAACTAAAAAATATCTATACACTACTTTGTCCCACTAAAGCAGGATATACCTAGAACAGTTCCCACTGGTTGCCAGTTGTATATTTGCAATGAAAAAGAAAGTATTTTCCTGGTCTAATACAACAACACTGGTTTGCTCAACGCTAACTTTTGTGTTCTGGAGAAGAAAAAACTGTAACACAGACATCAAAATGACTGCCAGTTGGCTCTGCTTGTTGAAATAACAATAGGCAGGCCCCTTTCGATTTCTCTCTTTACCCCAGGAAGAAAAACAACCAGTAACCATCAACAAATATGAAGCATTCCTACAACATTCATCAGGGGCAGCTCAGAGAAGAGTAGAATAGTGTGCAAATTGGTTGTAAGACTTCCAGATCCAGATAGGGAGTAAATGATAATAGCATGGATTATTACAGGAATGCAAGATTTAAACCGTGCAGCTATTATTCTCCATAACAGATCTGGATCGTTCTTATGGCAAATACAAGGCACAGGGAAGTAAAGTGAATCACTTAAGGTCACAGAAGTCTGTGGCAAAGTCCTCATGAAAACATCAGTCCTCTGATTCCTGATTTTGTGCTTTCACTACAAGAAAAAAGAAAACAAAAAACAACCACTGAAATTCTGCCTTCCTTTCATGATCCTGATTAATATAAATCAAAATATGAAAAGCTGTAGGTATTGATATTAATATTGCATTTCTTCATATTGGTCTTCAAGGTGTCTTTGAGAATCTTCATTTGCCCACCTCTAAAGCAGTGACCATAAGGGAGTTAGGAGTACAGGAACCGGTTGTCAAGCATCCTTATGACATGTCCTATCCAGTGGAGCTGGTGCCATATAAAAATAGCTTCCACGCTGGTGGTAGCTGCTTAAGCCAGAACGGTGGCATTTGATCTTCTTTTCTTCCAATTGATATGGAAGACAATGCTGACGGTAACATTCAAAAACATGTAGATGTTTCTGATATGTCATCCAAGTTTCACACCCATACAACAGGGTAGGGATGACAAAAGCCTGATAGATGAGATGTTTGGTTTGGGTCCTGATAGCATGATTTTTTTTTTAAATTGAATTCCAGTAAAGAAATTAAGAAAGGCCCTGTACAATATCTCATGATGCCAACTTGAAGTAGAGTCCATTTTACAACTGCTACTCAGTAGCCAGTAACCAAGAAGCAGACAAGAATTTCCTCTATTTTAATATGTGGCTGCCGGAGGTACAAGGTTCTTTGATTTCAAGGCATCCAGCCCAAGAGGCTGTCAGGGTTACAGAAGACTAGGTCCTTGGAAGCCCATTTATTGAACTAAAGGGGAGTTGGTTATCTGGAAGTCCTGAAACCATGAGCTACCAAGATCAGATGCATTCAGGTGTGAAAAGGCTATGCTTTTTGTAATATTTCTGCTTTAAATATGTTAGTGTAAATAAATTTACATGCCTTAGTTTCCTAACATACATGGAAGGGGGAGGAGAAAAGGTTAAGAAGTTAAGAGACAGAAGCCAGAGACCTGCCTGGCCCACCTGACAGAAGACATATCCATCAATAAGGAATTTAATAGCTCTGTTGATGTTTTGGGTGGACCGGCACACATCTGTTGGATACGTAGGAGATATTATTGGAAGAGACTGAGATAAGCATCACAATGAATGGAGCAGCCTGAAAAGTTGCTCTGGGCTGTCAGCCAGGCTTGTGGCTGTACAGGCTGGATTGGAAACAGAGGAATTGCTTAACCCTTTGTTTAAACAGGGCCTTTTTGCTCTGTGGCCATAGCCCCCACTGAGTGCCTTTATTAAAGGAGACCTGTGTGCTTTGCTGTTTGGGACTTCATGGTGCAACACTTTTTCCTATGATGCAGTAAAATCCCTATCTTGGAAGCTGAACCATAAAGTAACTCCCTGAGATAGAGGCACAGATAATCAAGGACCAAATGGCTGAGATTGCACCAATATATGTCTGACACGTACTAATTAGCACACATTGGAGCAGACGTGATTAATCAAAGTCCTGAGACCATCAGCTACCAAGGTCTGATGAATCTGATGAAGGTTTAAAAGGCCATGGTTCTGTTGTAATATTTCTGGTTCAAATGTGTTAGTATTACAATAATTTTGTATGCCTAAGTTTCCCCAACATATATGGGGAATAGGGAAGGGGAAGGAGAAGAGGTTAAGAGGTAGAAACCAGACATCTTCCTAACCCACCTGACAGAAGGCATACACATCAATTACTCTGGTGTGGAGTGTGCTACTTAGTGTGCTCCAGCAACCTTGCTGTCTCATGTATTCAGCAGCCCCATGCTTCAAAATGGCAGTAGGAGCACTTTAATTAACAAGCTTTAGTTAAACCAGCCCACCACTATTTTGAAATGCAAGACACTGGATACACAAGACTCCGTGGGTGTTCTAGTAAGAGTGCCTCCCCTCCCACCCCACAGTACGTGTAAAGATGCCCAGTGATGTACAGAGCCAGGACTCCCCCCACCCACACACACACTCTTGAAGAAATGCCTGGGCTGGCTTCAGGGGGAGCTCATAGTGACTTGATAAGGCCCAGGGTCCCAAGCAAGGACTTCCCTGGGGGAATCTGTGACATCATCTCGGCAGGTTGGCTAAGAAACCAGGTAGGTGACGCAGCAGGAAATCAAACAATTTGGTGAAAAGTTCATCCAAAGTGAACTGTTTGTATGGCACATTTTGATAAATCTGCAAACTTTCATCAAAACATGTTTAATCAAAATTGTTCTAACCAGATCTCGTAGCATTAGACCATCTAAACATGTGCTCAGTGATACCTATACGTCCTTTTTGGCATATCTGCTGAGAAAATTTGTTGACTTTTCTTGATTACGGAAATTATATGGCCCAAAGCAGTTCCACAGATATGCCCACTTTAGAAGACCAAAACAAGACAAATGGAGTCAACAGCGAGAGGAAATGACATCCTCCTTCTTTTAGAAGAAAAATCCAGACTGCTTTATTAGTTTTCTGATTTCGCTTCCATTTACAGGAAGCAGATTCATTCTTTCAAGACCAGCAGCAGTTAGGGCTTTCCCCACAAAATGAATCAATGCCTGGTCATGTTAAATAAAAGGCCGTGTTCACCAGCAAATCTGTTTCCCAGTCTGAGTCAGCACTATGCGTTGAGTCCTAAGGTGCACAAAGAGGAACTCAGAACCCCAACACTTCTGTGCAGTATCCAAGATCACCCACCATATAATATGGTTAGGGATGATACATGCAAGTACCAGGATAACCATAGTTGGGATATTCTACAAGTATTTTTTAATCTGATCCAGACAAAGTGCCAATTTTTTTTTTTTTGGGGGGGGGGGGGAGTAGATTTGCCGATTTCCTTGTCCTTTAAACAAGAACCAACTGAAATTTTCGCATACTTATCTACCTGCTCCTCAATATTATCCTGATATTAAACTTTACTCCAGAAGTACAGAACATAATATTGATGATAATACATCAATCCAACACCAGGGCTGTTCAACTGGCAGGCTCCAGGACACACTCAGCCCACAAGGGCCACTTAGCACACAACTTGTGAGCTCCTGCCCAGCTACCACTGTTCCCATTGCTCCCAGTGCTGGGTTGGTGGACAGGGTCTCTGCGGCAGGGTAGAAAAGGTAGAGGTAGCCTGGTAAACTCACTACCCAGACACTGAGGGGAGGCTTGGGCTGCCTGTGCAACAGCACTGGAAGTGGGGGGAAAATCCACTCTGACAAGGGGCTCACGTTGCTTATGTTCAACTCTGCCATAGGGGCTCACCTATGGCAGCAGCTGGGAGGGGACCCCCCACATACACTGTAAGGGACTGGATCATGGAGGGTCTGACCTCTTGTTTAGGATGCTGGGGGTAGGAAGGAGCCAGTGGCATAGTTTAAAACAGGGGCCAAGTCAGGGTTTGAGAGCCAAGTTACCAGATTTAGGGGGGAAACCCTAGGGCAGAATCCAAAAGACAAACCAGGTGAAGGTTCAGCAGACTGAGACAGTTACCAGACCCAGAAGAAAATCCAGGAACAGAGTCCAAAACACAGTCAGGGTCACTATCCAGGAACTGGATGCCAACTTGCCAAATCCAAGGGAAAAAGCCACAAGTCAGAGTCTAAGCAGGGTCAGGAAGCAGGAAGCCAGAGACCACAGAGGCTTACCAAAGCAGGCCTTAGTCAGAACTGCTGGCTATCCTTGAGCCTGTTACCACAGCTGGAGATAAATGGAGAAGCTCCTGTCCCAAAGGCCCACACAGAGGTTAGATGGAGTCATTAAGTGGTTAGGGCTGTCAGCCAAAGTCCCAGGCAGGTGTGGCCCACTCAGCCATTAGACCAGGCTGGGCTGCCTGTTAATCCTGGCAGGGAGGTAGTGGGCTCATGCTATGGCAATAGAGGAGGAAGGGGACTTGCTTGTCTAGCAGCAGCACAGGGGGCTCCTACAGCAACAGCAGGGACACTGCCTATAGCAGGGGTCCTGGAAGCCCACACAGCATGCAGCCTCCATGACATGTAGGTCCAGGGACCCACAACGGGTATGGTGGGTGGCCTCAGCCACTCTGAACTTGGGCAGCCATCCTGTGTACTACATTACAAAACTATATTATCATTTTTCACATATTATCATATACCATTATAATTTACCAGGTTACATCATTAAAAAAATTAACAGGAGGCAAGATACAGCATGTGTAGCTCAATGAGATGTCTGCTGTGCTGGATGGGAGGGTCTCTGATTTCTATCTTGCACATATACTCCTTGATGAATTTTTCCAGGATTTTCCCTGGGATAGAAGTTAGGCTAATTGGCCTATAGTTGCCTGGGTTCTTTCTACTCCTTTTCTTGAAGACGAGCACAACACGGGCCCTCTTCCAGTCTTCAGATACATCTCCCAATTGCCACGAGTTTTGGAAGAGTTTCTCCAGAGGTCCCACAATGACTTCGGCCAGCTTCTTCAGCACTCTTGGATGAAGTTCATCCGGTCCTACTGACTTATAAATGCCTAACTTTTCTAACTGATCATGCACCAGTTCAATGTCAACAGTAGGAAGGCAGCCATTCCCACCAGACCCATTCTAAACCTTATCTAGTATGATTTTCCTTAGTCCAGCGAAATACCAACGCCGAGTAGTGAATCATGACTTCAGTTTTCTCCTGAGTGTCAGTAACCAGCTGTCCTGAGTTGTTAAGCAATGGCTCCACACTCTCATTTTTTTTCTTCCTGATCCCTATGTACCTAAAGAAGGACTTCTTGTTGTCCTTGATTCCCGTTGCTAATTTGAGTGAGTAGCCACTTTGGCCTTTCTAATGTGTTCCCTACAAGTGCGGCCATCATTGTATAGTTCTCCTTGAGGCCTGCCCTGAGCTTCCATGGTTTATAAGCCTCTTTCTTCTTTCTAGAAAGGACCGTGATTTCCCTGCTTAGCCAAGAGGGCTTCCCAGCCCTTCTGTTTTCTTTTCTCTGCATGAGAATGGACTTCTTTTGTGCTTCAAGAATCGTGTCCTTGAGAAATGCACTCCTTTCACCTTTGGTCCTTGGTTCTGCAGCGCTTCCTCTACTATTGCCCTGAGCCTGTTGAAATTTGCTTTTTTGAAGTCCAAAACTTCAACCCTGCTAGCTGATTTTCCTGCCTTGCTCTGGACAGTGAACATGATGGTTTCATGGTCGCTCTTTCTCAGGCTACCCTCAGTATTCATGTTGCTCACCAAATAGTTTCCTTTGGCCAAGACCAAGTCTAAGAGAGCATTACCTCTGGTAGGCCCATGCACTTCCTGATTCAGGTACAGCTCTTCAGTACAGGTCAGGAAGCAATGCAACCAATCCAACTTAGCTGAGTGTTTCTCCCAAGAGATGTCTGGGTAATTGAAGTCACCCATGATGACCATGTCCCATGAATGCATGGCCTCTGCTAGTTTTCAAGAGAACTCCAGATCAAGTGCCTCCCCCTGGCTTGGCAGTCTGTAGTAGACACCTACAGTTAGGTCTCTTTCACCACACACCTGCCCTCCATTACCCTCTGTAGTTTGCCCCAGAGAGTTTCAAGGTTCTCTTTTTTGGAGCTGATGTCAGCCTCCAAGGAGGTGTACTATTCCCTCACATAGAGAGCTACACCTCCATCTTTCTTCCCTACTTGGTCCCTTCTGCGCATGGTGTAGCCCTCTATGACTATGTTCCAATCATCTGAAGAATCCTCCCAGGTCTCTGTACTCCCTACTAGATGGTAGTGCCCACTGGAGACTAGGAGGGTTAGCTCCTCATGCTTGTTCCCCATGCTCCTGGCATTAGTGTACAGGCACCTGAGTCCTCCAATTGAGACTCAGGATTTTTTGTCACGCTGAGAGAGAACCATTCCCTCAACTCTTGCAAGAGTGGCTCTCCTATTGTCCCCAACCTCGGAGCTTTCATGTGTGCCAGTCCTTGGGCATGCTTCACTCAGTGTTTCCCCATCACCCAGCAAACTTAGTTTAAAGACCTATCTAGAAGATCAGCCATCCTGGCCCAGAACAGGGACTTGCCTCTCCGCTTGGGGTAGAAGCCATCCCTTCCCAGGAGTTGTCTCTCCTTAAAGTGTGCATCGTGGTCAAAAAAAACTGAAGCCCGCTCAATAGTGCCACTGCCAGAGTCATCGCTTCATTTCTTCGATGCATCCTTCTCTCCTAGGTCTGCGGCCTGCAACTAAGAACACACAGGAAATGACTACCTGTGACCCCAATCCTTTGACCCTGGCCCCCAGAGCCCTGTAGTCACTCATGACCAAGTCCAGGTTACTCCTGACCATGTCATTTGTGCCCACATGGATGAGGAGCATGGGGTAGTGGTCAAACGGCCAGATGAGCCCAGGTATCCCTACCACAACATCCCAGATGTGGGCCCCACAAAGGCAGCAGACCTCAAGGGGTAGGGGGTCCAGACGGAAGATGCATCCCTCAGTACCCCACAGGAGGAAGTCCCCCACCACCACCATCCTGCATCTCCTCTTAGGGGTGGCAGTCTGCTGAATACCCACCTCTTCCTCCAGTGTTTCCATTAGAGCCTCCTCATGCATGGTGAGGGGAGCATATGTCCTGGAGCCTGAGACAACCAACTTCCAGGTAGCTCCAGGTGGATCTTTTCAGTCTGCCTTCTTGTTGGCCACCTTCTCCTCTATCTTCTTCTCTTCTTCATTCTTCAGGAGAAGAGCCTGACTGTAGCAGTCATTGATCTCCTGCTCATGGGTCCTGATGGTATGAAGTCTTCTTATCTGGGCCTGGAGCTCAGTCATCTGTGACTCCAGGGTTCTCACTAAGGAGCATACCTCACAGGTGGGCATGACCTTCCTCCCATTCCCAGTTGCTGGCAGTTGTGCCAGGCAGCCCCCACAGCCCAGTGCCAGAGGGCTCATCTGGGCGGAGGCTGGAACCATGGGTTCCATCTGCATGAAGGCCTCAGTGGTGCACGGGAAGGGAGCACCAGTTAGGGCAGAGGCGGGAAGCCATGGGTTATGGCATGTCCCCACCATTGTTTAGTAATAGGCTATGCTACTACGCACAAACTGGCCTGCAAACTGCCTGCAAGCTGCTTCCCCTGCCGGCAGTTCCTGGTCACTGGCTCTCTCGTCACAGGCTCCCTTGCCACCTGGGGAATGTCCTTTTATACCCTTCTGGTCCTGGGCTGAATCAGCCCCTCTGTTAGAGCTTCTGTCAAACCCAGGCAGCAATCACACAGCAGTCAGCAATCCCACAACAATCAACAATCAGCAATCACTCAGCAGTCAGCAATGTTCACATTTTTGTTTACTCCTGTGTGTATTTCTAAAGCAGGTGAAGACACATAGATGCATGGAATTTTATAGGACCTATCTTCAAAATATCTGAGCATTTTCAATGTCATATCAATATTCATGGTGAAGTCCCTAGTCAGAAGTTATGAACAGCTACTGTATTAAAAAAAACCTTCCATCTGATGCTTAGGTCTATGTTTAAGAATTTCAAGATGTGTGGTGTGATTTATCCTCTGGAAAAGATGTGGAGGTATTTGCTAGTCAACAGCAATATATTGTGCTCCCATATGGGAGTAAAGAGTTTGGAAAGAGATGAGAGAAAGATGATCTCAGAATGGGGCCTATTAGAAGATAAGTATCATGACCCCTCCTCTCCCCCAAAGGGAGATCATATTCAGATTTACATTCTGGATGTAACTCATTGAATATGCATAAAATTAAGGCCAGTCATGTGGAAAGAAAGGAAGAGGTGACTGCAGCTAAATCCCTAGAGTAAAATTCAATCACTCTAGATTTGTATAGCTTCATTGTAAGTGCCAGTCCTGGCCATCATTGATCCCAGCAGGAAAGAGACAATGAGGATTTTTAAGACAAACGGGAAGAGAAATCAAATCCAGATAGAATCAAATCAGTTATTTCAATTTGGGTCTGTATCATCTTTGATGTTGCGGTTATGATTATTGAATGGAGAAGGCTGGAAATATCTTTCATACCAAAATGACTTAGTTATACAGAGGTTGAGTTTTTAGCATGTCTAATCAATTAGCTAATATTTGTACAGTGATTTGGAAATAGTAAACGTAGATAGCACTTCCTATTTGTACAGTTTGTGTCTGTAAAAGGAAATACAAAACAATTTCTAAACTTGCATAACACACGTGCAAGGCAGACTTTTCAGCTTTAAACTGAGGTGATTTTATTAAAGTTCTTAACAGAATTAAAAATAGTTCAAGGAAAAAATGAACAAGAACAATGTGGTACAAATAGAGAGTTCTACAGATTTTGAATAAGATGCATTTTAATTGGATTTGGAAATAGATAGTTCATAGGACTGACTGGGTGGCTGGATATAATCATATTCAAAACAGATGTGATTCCTGCCCCTCTCCCTTTTTATGCGTTCTATCTGATAGCAAAGCCAGAAGTAGAGAGGTAAGTGTTTAAACTAGGATACCACATAAATCTTTTCCAGACCATTTTTAAAACAAAAAATATTTATAAACTAGGCTTTCCAAAGAATTCTCTATGCTGACATTTATAGACAAATCCTGATCCCATTAAAGTCAATAGCAAAACTCCCATTGATTTCAATTGAACTAGAATTTACTTCATGTATTTATTTAATTTCAGTTTCTCTGGTATCTATCCAGGCTTCTAATTGCCTCACATTATTCAAAATACACAACTATAAAATATAAAAGGCTTCAATATGTTTTGCATCCATTATGTCTCCGTTTACAAATTCTTTAATTAAAAGGCTCTCTTATAAAAGTAAGTAAATGCTTTCTACCAACATGTACAAGAGACTCCATTTCAGTCCTTCAGTCTCTACCTATATAAATAAATGTTATGTAATAATTAAAAAAAACCTTACATATGTGTTTTTAAAGTACAAGATCCTCAGCTGACTTCAATAGAGTGAACACCATTCGCAATGACTGAAAGTCATCTGCTCTTCCAGCATCAACATGTATTAAGTAGTACTAAAATCACAAATAGAGGAGAAATCCAACAGCCAGAAAAACCGAGAGACACCTAAGCCTAGACATTTCTTGGTGCAATAGCCAATTAAAACAGCAGAGAGCTGCTTCTTCTTCTTTATAAAATGTCATTAGGTCATGGTGGTTCCAAATCCCCAGCCAACATTGGGACAGTTTCTAACATCTTTGCCTGTGCAAACTAACCTAGTTAGTACTCCAACCACTGCCAGTGAAAGTGTTAATTGTGAATACATGAATAAAGGTATTTTTAAAACATAGATCACCAATCAGTGATGGAAGAAATGTAAAATGATTCACTCTTCCCTGGTATCTGATTGGACTGTCTGCAAATTAATGAATAATAACACAGAATTGTAGGCAAGATTCTCAGTCAATTACACAACTACATTGTTCCATCAACTTCAATTAAACAACAACAGCTGCAACTGAGGATCCAGTGTTACCTCCTCAATTTTGAAAGCTACAGCAATTGATCTTCCTTTTGACTTCTTGGTGCACTAACATAACCAATGAAGGAAACTGCAGGTGTTGTTATGCAGTTATTCCACTGCATATCAATACATGAACTTATGACAACCAGATGCAGGATTCCAGAGCTGTGGAGAGACAAAGATGCCAGACAAAAACGGATGCTTCAGGGGAAAAAATGGATGTTCTCTTCATGGGAAAAAAATTAACAGGAGGCAAGATACAGCATGTGTAGCTCAATGAGATGTCTGCTGTGCTGGATGGGAGGGTCTCTGATTTCTATCTTGCACCTGGCTCCTAATGGGACAGAAACTCCCTCACTCCACTGCTGTCCACCCATTTTATCCAATGATGACTAAATGCAAGGAGCAATAGTTTAACCTCAGTAGGAGCATTGTACTGGAGGCTGGATAATTCCTTAGCTAGGTATGGGGATTACAGCAGTATACTGAGAAATGTGAGGTGCAAGTTCAAAACCCCACAAGAGGAGGTGGTGGTTGATAACTCAGGTCTCTTGCATCCTGGAAAAGTGCTCTCACCACTCAACTATTGAAGCTAAGATAGGAAAAGGTATTCTTCTTTCCTATATTTTTCACTAAACTTAAGCTCAGATATGTCTATACCTACCCAGCCAGTGCATGGTTGACTGAGCTCGCACATATTCCCACATATTCCTACATATTGACATTGCAGAGGTAATAGATAGAGTTGTGCAAAGCTTCAGGAGCTGATTCGATTCGGAGGGGATTTGGCAACTAAATCTCTGAATCACATCAGAAGACCAATAAAAAGGTCCAAATTAATTTGAAACTCTCCGAATCAATTCGGAAAATATTTGAAGAGATTCAGGGATTTGGGCACTCCCCACTCGCTGCTGCAGGGAGCTGGACCCGGACTTGATGCCAGCAAGTAGGGGCAAGGGGGAATGGAGGAGCGAGGCATAGGAACATGGGGGGACCCCCCCCAACAGGCACCCTTTGCTGCCTGCTCCCCCAGCCTCCCTGAGTGCCCCCCAACCCCTGCCTACTCTCCCAGCCCCACAACCCGCCCCCACCCCATTGGCTGCCACACCCAACCCCAGACTCCCGGCTCTTTAAAAAAAAGAAAAGCCTCACACCGTCGAAGCAGCAGCAGCCATCGAAGCTTCTGGGGGCTTGTGGAAGAGCCCTCCCCATGCAGTGTGGGGCAGTGGAGGGCAGCGGGGATTCCTCCCTGCCCAGCAGCAGCCAGTGAGTGGGGGCTTTTTTCATTTTTTTAAAGAGTCAAGAACTGGGCCTGGGAGAGAAGACGGGGGATGGAGACTTGTGACAGAGCCTGCCACGCAGCACAGGGCAGTGGGGGGCAGCAGGATTGCCCTCCCACCTGGCAGCAGCCAGTGAGTGCCAGGCTTTTTAGATGGGAGGCTGGGGCTAGGTGAGGCAGCCATTGCCCAGGCTGGGAGAACAGGCAGGGGTTGGGGCCTGTTTGATTCAGAAATTCGGTGGTGGCTGAATCTCTGAATCAGATTTAGCCAAATAGATTTGGGACAATGATTCGAATCACTGAAATGAATCACTGTCCCCCAAATCAGCCAAATCCAAATCCAAAGCAAATACTAGCTGCTTTGCACAGGGCTAGTAATAAAATTGCAATCTGTGCGTGAGTATGAAAAATGCCACTTATGTGGCTGGAAGACTGCCATTGACATGCAGAAAGGGAAATAGAGTTCTGCCCAGTGAGATAATATACATCAGTCTGAGATGATCAGAGGTAACAGTCAACATCTCAATATGCAGAGATGAAAGGAAAGTCAGGTGAGGCCATACTTTTGACTGTAAAGACATACGTCTGACATGGAAAGATGTGTTCATACATCAGTGTATAAACCACAAGGTAGAGTATAGAGGGTCCTGAAACAGACAGATGGTGCAGCTATCCTGGGGTAGCTCACACTGAAGACTGTTATTATGGCACCTTGCCCAGAGCAGCAAGCCTGTTCGCCTTAGCTCAGAACTACTTTGAGATGAACATGAATAGACACAGATTAAACTGGTGTAACTAATATTGGTATCATTTTACCCCTGTTTTTTCATGAATAATTCTCCACTAGACTGGGGGAGAGGAAGGGGGGGCTCAAGATTTGAATTATTGCCTGATACATTTTTACACCAATATGTTCATCATACTACTCTAAACATTTAAATCTTACCAGTCTCAGTTAGTCTGTTTGATAGAGAAGACTAGGCCAACACGGATATGCAGAGAGTATGGTCAAAGTGACAGGTAATGAGGTTTTTGCAGTAGCTTTCTGGATAGATACATATGGGGCACTGTAACAGGTGCCTGCTCTGAGCTGATCTAAACCTGGCCTGCACACCTATTCCTGGGGCAACTGCCCACCTTCTCACCTGCCATGCCTTGTTTTTAATTGATTGACTGATGTTAATTAGCCGGAGGCTGCCCTTTTACTGCCCTGAGGCCATGGGCACTATCTCCAGCTCTGTTTCCTCCCCTACACCGCAGCCCATGCCTCACCGATGGTACCACCGTTGTTGTCTGGGCCTTGTAATCTGGCCCCCTCGTACTCACTGGACCCTCCACGGCCCTGTCTCACTCTGTGCCTTCACTAGTGCTTGGGCTTTCCACAGCCCTGTCTAGCACTGCCCCCTCTCTGGGGCTTCTCGACACAGCCCCCTTCTCTGAGGCTTCTCCAATACTGCCCCCTCTCTGGGGCTGGGGTCAGTGCACCCTGAATACTGTGCCGTCGTTGGTACTGAGGTCCCCACACTACCATGAGTCCCCTTCTGAGGCCCCCTCCATCCCCATATAGCCTTTCCCAAGCCACCGGTAACAAATAGCAAAACAAAACACAAGCCTCTGGGCTATAACAAAGTCTAAGTGTTGAAGAGCACGGAGGTGCCCTGCTCCTAAAGAGGGGAAACTTCCAGGAGGAAAGAGCCCTGGCAGGGAATAACGAGCACAGCTGTGGGTAGCCCGGGGCAACCAGGAAGTCAGCTGACAGGAAGGGGCAGGGCCCGGCCCTTATAAGGCCCAGGGGCTGAGGCCAGGCTAGCAGTTACCTGCCAGCAGCCAGACAGAGAGGAGCTCCTGAAGCTAAGATGCAAGAACCACTGGTACTACTCAAGCCAAGTAAAGGATGGCGGCTTCAGTACGTTGGAGCAATGTTGTCATAGCCAGGCGGCCTTAAGTTAAGTTGTAGCCAAGAGGCTTGTGTTTACTTTGTTGTTATGTATTACACCGGTGGTTTGGGTGAGGCTATTAGGGGTTGGAGGAGGCCTCATAGGGGACCCACAGTAGTGTGAGGACCCCAGTGCCAGTAAGGGTGCAGCTTACGGGGTGCTTAGACTCCTGCCCCAGAGAGGGGTGTTTGAGAAGCCCCAGTGTGGGCGTGGCGAGCTCCAGAGAGGGGGCACTATTGGAAAGCCCAAGTTGGGAACGGCGAGCCCCAGAGAGGGGATCGCCTTATTGAGAATCTCTAGTGTGGGCGTAGCAAGTCCCAGAGAGGGGGCAGCACTTACAAAGGCCCAAGGAGAGGGCAGCAGTGCAGAGAAGGGGGGTAGCACTTAAGGAGAGCCCCGAGAGAGGGCTGTTAGACTGAGAAGGCCCAGTGCGGCCACGGAGAGCCCTAGGAGTGGGCAGTTTGTTTGAGAAGGCCCATAGTGGGCACAGAGGGCCCCAGGAGGGGGCGACCATACAGATATGGCCCAGAGTGGGTGTGGAGAGCTCCAGGAGGGGACGGCATTACCAAGAAGGCCCGAGAGACAGGCATGTATGTAGAGAGAGAGAGACTGAACAACGTTTATCCCAACTGCGAGGATTGGGGTGTGGTATAAGGGGTGGTTGGAGCCACGCATAGCCCATAAGGCTAGGGTGCCCCGAAGCACCCATTCGCAGGACAAGACCCATGAGGAGTCTGGAAAACCACGGGGTCTGAATCAACATAGAAATGTGTTCGAGAGGGCGTAAGGCAGCCTCCCAACTGATTTAAACATCAAAGATGTGGCAGGCGAGAAATAGAGGGTGCCCTTGGGCCAACTTGACACGGAGAGGGGGCCTTCAGGAGATCACGGCCCTTTTGTAGGACCCCGCTGTGACACTAAGCCATCTGGCTCCAACCCCATCTCACCACACCTGAGTTGCTTCAGCTGTCCCAACATCTCAGGCCATACCTGCAGTCTGGTCCCTTCTCTTTGGCTCATTCCCAGCAGGGCTCCTTCCCCCTTGGCTGTCAGCAGGGAACTACCTCCTGGACTCCAGCCTGTGAATTATATAGGAATCAGGCCCTGCCCTTCTGGTCAGCTGGCCAGACAGGTGTGAGTCACGATCTCCCTCCGGTTACCCTAGCAACCAACACCTGTGTAGTTACTCTGGCTCTACAAGTAGCAGGCACCTTCGTGCCCTGCTACAGGCACAAATGCATCCAGTTCTTCATGACCTAAACTCAGGGTAAGTCATGAAACTTTCGAACTCAATTAAAATTCCACTTTCTATCCAGAATCACTTGAGAGAAGTAAATATTCCATTAAAACTTCCTGATCCCAGAAATAGCTGATGAGAAGTATGCAAGCATAATCTGAAAATGGCCCTTTTTTCCAGAAGCTTATGCACAGTGCTGCTTTCAGTTGAAGATGACTTTGACATAAAGAGACCTGTGAACACTCAAACAAATAGACTATGGAGTAAACCAGTGAATGGGCACATTAATAGAACCATTATCACCACAGTGAAGTGATTCAGAAGGAATGATTTTAATGAAACAGCTGTTCCGTTTTCTTTTCCTGCTTTGAACACAATGCACATGAGCCAGGGCATTAAAGAGCTGTCTTTCTCCCACTCCATAGTGGGGACCCATTTTATACTCTGAGGACAGTGAAAACAGAAATTCTGATAACACTCATCATCAGATTGGGCCTCTTGGACATCAGGCAGATTTTTTCTGTGTGAGCATCTCAACAGGTTCTCTAAGAATACTGCATTGTTGTAAACTCCTCTGACATGTAGAGTCAATTCCCCTTCTCTACAGTTTAAAAAGAAATTATGTGTATTAAAAAGTAGATTCCACTGTGTTTAAGACTGCTGTTGGTCTTAAACACAGAAGTGATATTTTTCATATCATGCACATTAACATTTACCTTCATGGAGCAAAATTATTGTCTTGTGAAATGCAGTCTTGGACCACATGTGTCTAGGAAAAATAAGGTACATCTTATTTTTAATAGGAAAATGAGACATTTTCAAGGATGAAGATATTGGTTCATAAAAACCTGGATCCTCAATTCAAGAAAGCACTTCATCCCATTCATAAAATCGTTCCTGTTCAGAACAGCATATAGGATAGAAATGGCAGTAATTTTCAATCACATTTAAAATGATTATTTAAAAAAAAGTATGTTCCTGCAATATCTAACATGCATGACCACTACTGAAATGTTCTGTGTGGGTTTTAGATCTAGATGCATGACAGTTCAAAATAAAATATACTGCTTGATTAAAAGAAGTGGAAGTTGCACTTAGCTGAGGTAGCATTCAGTCTAAAGCCAAGAGTCAGAACTCTTTCCAGGTACCACTGCATTCATCTTGGGACATACATTTTCCATAAGGGTTATGTGGGAATACTGTAAAGATGAAAGACATAGAAAGACAGATGATAGAATCAAAGTGATTGATAACATAACATGAAAGCTGCTAGCACAGCAGAGTTCTGCAGAGTTTAGCAAACATACTGAGGAAGTGTTCACTGTTTCTAACAAAGTTATAAATCATCAAGTGGTTGAGCAACAACGTAGGAATTAATGCCAGTGCAGAATGGGGAAAATTTTGAAATCCTGAAAAGATTTATGGAAAGGAAAAATCGTTTTGATCCAGCTCAGTACTGGGAAAAGTAAAATGTCTTTATTCTGTTCTCCTTGGTGTTTTCGCTTTTGAACTGTGTTGGTAATATTTAAAAAGTTATAGATTTTCTGGAGTTTGTTCTTTGATGATTATTCTAAGGCAGTTTATATATATATATATATATATATATAGAGAGAGAGAGAGAGAGAGAGAGAGAGAGACTATTGGGGGGGAAGGGTGTTGATCATTTGTTTGTGATGGCTGATTCTTATGTTCTGTAACTAATTACCATATTGTTGGGCAATTGCCAGTCCCTATCATTTGTTCTAACAGGGTGTGCACTCCCTCATTACATGGGTGGTGGTGGTGATTTGGTCAATATTCTCATCTTTTTTGCAGGATGGTGCTTTTAATACTGTTTTTTTGTAATTATTATTTTTGCTGGATCTTCATAGAAATTGGTTCTAACTCTTTTTATTTGTTTTCCTGGACTATGTCTTCATGATCTTAACATAACTGTGTAAAAGTGGATATGCTTGTGTAGTCAAAAGATGTTTTTCCCCATCCTGTAATAGATAATACTATGGCGACAGAATACATAAGGTATCTACCTCACCATGACTCAAAAGCAGCAGTTTTCATTCTGGGGTCTGCAGAATCTTGGGGATCCGCAGACTATGTCCAAGGGGTCTGTGAAAGATTACTGTGATCAATCAAAAGTATGTGAATACCCACACTTACAATTCAAAGGGGTCTGCGCCTCTGTTAGGCATTTGCAAAGGGGTCCACACCTCCATTCAAAATTTTGTACTGGTTCACAAATTTTAAAAAGGTTGAAAGGCACTGCTGTAAACTTATGATGGCAATAGCATGGAACATAATGTTAGATGTCAGCTTTTGTTTATATATTGGACCCCTGCCACACAGTACACAAAATTGTAACCTGGCCACATGTTAAAACAATTAATGGTATCATAAAACAAGGAATATACCACAAAGTTATTCCACAAAAAAATGTGTAATAACTTTGTGGCTGGAACACATGGCCAGAGGCCCTTCTATGACTGGGACCCCCATCAGCTGATGGGGCTGCCAACCATGGAAGCACACCAGGCACCCCTGTGGCTGGTAACCTGGTTCAACTGATGGGACTCCCAGCCATGGGAGCACATGGTGCATCCCTACTCCTTTGAACCGTGTCAGCTTAGGGGGCTCCCAGCCATGGGATCCTGCTAGTTGCTGGTGTGGGGAGAGTCTGGGATCATGATTGTGCTTGATCATGATTGTGCTTGATCCCACAATCATACCTCCTGCCAAACGCATATATGGCATGTCAGAAAGTGCAATTGTGTGCATCAGATCCCATTGCACCTTTATATGTGCATCTGGCAGAGGCCCTACAGAGCAAATCTGATAAGAAAAACACCCTCTTCTTAAGCCCTTTCATTAGGACTTGTAAAAAAAAATCCAGAATTAGAGTTATATTTTAAATAAATGTTTTATGGACCTAATATTGAAAAACATCAGGCACCAAATTAAATACATATTGTATGAGAATGTAGATAGATTTGGGGGAACATCCATTACATTTTTCATACACTCCTGCTTTTAAAGCTAATGTTTTAGCAGTGCAAAATTTAATTTTTTTATTGCAATATCACCTACAGTCTTATTTGAGAATTGGAGACTTATTGTGCTAAGCACTGTAGCATTCAGCTCAGCCTTAGCTAAACCCTTCCTGACAAAAGTTCATCAAAATTGGAATATTTTCACACAGAATTTTTTTTTTAGCAGTTTTCTAAAGGACCTGCCATTTTGATAACTATCTTGTTGAAAAAATACTGGCTAGTTCCACTTGGAATTACCTTATAGCAGGTAATAAAACAGCTTCAAAGCTACTAATATACGGTCTTTCTCCAGGTTTAGCAAACATACTCAGGGAGTGTATGCCTTCTTCTAATAAAACTATAAATCAGCAGCTGACTCTATAGGAATTAGTTACAGATGATTGTAAGAATCAGGTACCATGCTGCGGAAATCTTGGTAATAGTGGAGAGACAAGGCTTTATTTGGTTCATTCTTTTATTGAAATAACTGCAAAGTTGGGATAGAGTCAGCCAAGCTTTTAAATGTAAAACATTCTTCTTCTTAGATGCAAGTGTAGCAATGGACATAGTATTTCTGGACTTTAGGAAGGTCTTTGACACGGTCTCTCACCCTATTCTCATTAAAAAACTAGGGGACTGTGGCATCGACACCTTTACAGTCAATTGGGTCACTAACTGGCTGCAGGGTTGTACCCAGAGAGTGGTGGTGGATGGGTCTTATTCGACCTGGAGGGATGTGGGCAGTGGGGTTCCCCAGGGCTCGGTCCTCAGACCCGTGCTGTTCAACATCTTCATCAGTGACTTGGTAAAAAGCACCCTGTTCAAATTCACAGATAACACTAAGATGTGGGGGGGAGTGGGCATGCTAGAAGGGAGGAATAGGCTGCAATCAGACCTAGATAGGTTACAGGGGCGGGTGGATGAGAACGGGATGGGTTTCAACACTGACAAGTGCAAGGTATTACACCTGGGGGGAAGAACCAGCAGCACACCTACAGGCTGGGGAACTCCCTTCTAGTCAGTGCAGAGGCAGAAAAGGATCTTGGAGTTATTATCAATGCCAAAATGAACATGGGCCGACTGTGTGGGGACGTAGTCAGGAACACCAACCATACCTTGCCATACATTCACGGATGCATCTCAAGCAGGTGATCGTCCCCCTCTATGCAACACTGGTCAGGCCAAAGTTGGAGTAGTGTGTCCAGTTCTGGGTGCCACACTTCAGAAGGGATGCGGACAACATGGAGAGGGTCCAAAGGAGGGCCGCCCACATGATCAGGGGCCAGCAGGGCAGGCCCTACGAGGAGAGGCTAAGGGACCTGCACCTGTTCAGCCTCCACAAGAGAAGGCTGAGGGGGGATCTGGTGGCTTTTTACAAACTAGTCAGGGGGGACCAGCAGGCATCGAGTCCCTGTTCCCCCGAGCCCTACTAGGAGTGATTAGAAATAATGGTCACAAGCTGACAGTGGGTAGATTCAGGCTAGTTATCAGGAGGTGATACTTCACAGCCAAGGCAGCTAGGATCTGGAACCAAGAGAAGTGGTGCTGGCTCCTACCCTGGGGGGTTTTAGGAGGAGGGTGGATGAACACCTTGCCAGGGTCGTTTAACCCCATTACTCCTTTCTGCCATGGCAGGGGGTCAGACTTGATGATCTGCTCAGGTCCCTTCTGACTCTACCTACTATGAAACTATAGTTTCTCCAATACTATCAGTTTAGACCTAAAGTAATGAGAAAAGGAAAATATGTATGAAAACTACCTGACTAGTCACTACTACACAATATTTTTATCAGGGTAATGCTCTTGACTCCAGTGCAGTTAAACTGATATCAAACTAATGTAGCCAAGTAGAGAATCAAGCCCACAAGAAATATACCAATACACCTTTTTACTGGAAAAATATATGTAAGTATCACAATAAATCAACACACTACGTATTACCATATGCCCAGGAGCATTATTGGAAACTAACTGCTGTCAACCTGAATTAGTAGTCTCTGCCTAGTCATTATCACAATGATGAAAAGTCTTATTTACTGGCATAATGATTGTTATTACCTGCCTTCCTAAGGGGAAGGACTTGGTTAACGTAAGTTCTTAGACCAGGTGTAATACAACACCTTTATTGAGAACAGGCAATATGACAGAATAGTGTTCGGTGTCATAAGCCATAGCATAGAAAAATACCATCAACTGAGAGATCTGGTGAGGACATACTGGAGAAATCTCCTCTGTTCAGCTTCTTTACACAGCTCACCTTCAGTCTGATAATGGCCCTGTAATGTAACTGCCACTGGTCCCGTGTCAGTTATAACATGGAAACATGTACATGGAAAAAGGTGAACATCATCTGTCAGGTTCATTGCGGTTTTCTGCCTAGAAATGGTACCCTTAGCAAACATTTTAACAATATAAAATAGTTCCCTGCAGCTAGCCTTAAAAATGACTAAACATGCCTTCCTAGTACATGTGGTTATTTTCCATCGCTTTTCCAGGGGTGCCTGTCCCTGCTGCTACAGAAGCATCCAGTGGGTTCAGCCAGTTTAGGGTTCTTTGGCAAGAACTAAGACACAGCCATTGAAATTCCTTTAGCCAGCTCAACACTGAAACATAACAATCCCACTCTATTTGGAGTTACAGTCACAGGCCACTTGGAAACTTCAAGGCAAGCAGTACTCTGCAGCAAGGGGAAAAAAAAAAACAGGATGGTATCACAAACTCCACTAACTCCTAACTTGCTCTTGAATTCCATTCAAGATCCCAGTCAGAATTTCTTTTGTGTGATCTTTTACTTATCTGTGCCATTGCAGTCAGAGATCACAGAGAATTAATACCTATCCATATGGGCAGTGCAACAATTGCAAAGGCCATAAGCTACTTCCTTCACAGGCACAGCTTGCTATATTTGTTTTTCTTGCTTTTGAATCTACTTAAAATTTAGCGCTGCCATTAAAACGCACCAAAGCCAGAAGTGGCTGTGATAGCTGAAAGACCAGTTTCCCTTAAGACTAGGGGCTTTTGGAAACATGTACGTATGTGCAATCATACCATGAATGTTAAAGATAAAAATGGTGAGATGATGAAAGGCCTGGGAAATATTCGGTGTTATTACACAATAAAATATCATCTGAAAACATATAGCTTTGTAACATAAATATTTAAGAGCGTCTGAAACTACATGTAGCCTGATAGCACTATTGGCTATAAACTTGAGGAAGTTTAATATACATAAATTATTCTTTTTGAAGTCAGCTTTAAGTAAATACATGTGTCTATAACTGGGTCCAAAGCTAATTGCATAAAGCAGAAACAAATTGAAAAATACTGCTTTTTAGTAGACTGAAAAATCATGTAGACTGACAAGGCACATCTCTTGGAGGCTCTCAGAATGCTAAAGGTATGCCTATGTGTTGCACCAGCTCCCAGGATGCATCCTGCTTGCTCTTTGATGCCTATTGTTCATCAGTTGTTACTATGATTGCTGTTTCTGTAACATTCATACTTAACATTTACTGTGTATACTGTATGCACAGATAGAAAGCAATCTTCACAACACTGCTTTAAGTGTTAATCCTATTTTACATCTCCTCCGAAGCACATCTTTCTTTGATAACTCAGCTGGTATAGCAGAGGAATGAGCACTCCATTGAAAAGCTAATCTTTAAATTGCTGATTCAGTTCTAGTTCAAAGAAGATTCCCATATGATGGATGTTAGTCAAGCTATAGAAAAAAGCTGTGCATCTTTTACTGTGGGGCTAATTAACCATTGAAGCAACGTACAAAAGGCTGTGGAAGATTCTCTGCCGCTGGAAATGTTTAAATCAGGATAGGATGGTTTTATACAAGAGATACTTGAGTTCAAGCAAGGATCAGTTCAAGGAAGTCTTGTGGCCTATGTTACATAGAAGGTCAAATTTGCCAATAACAATGGTCTCTTCTGGCTTTATAAATCGGTAGAGTTAATTATTAATGCGCTACTGCAGCTGTCAGCCTGTGACAATTTTGGACTCACTATAAACTCCAAAACGACTGAAGTGATGTTTCAACCTGCACCTGGCACAACACCCCAGGAACAACACAACTCAGTTAAAGGCCAACAACTTTTGATGATCAACAAGTTTTCCTATCTAAGCAGCATGCTCTCCCATGCTGTCCAAATTGATGACAAAGTCTATGCGAGATTAGCAAAAGCTAGCGTGGCCTTTGGCAGACTCCGTAAGTCAGTCTGGAACCGCAGAGGCATCAGAATGTCAACAAAACTGAAGATTTACAAAGCCACGATCCTTCCAACTGTCCTTTATACCTGCAAAACCTGGACCATTTACCAGCATCATACCAAGAAACGAAACCACTTCCACCTGTCCTGCCTGCGAAAGATACTAAAGATCAAATGGCAGGTCAAGATTCCAGACAGCAAGGTGCTTAGAAGATCAACTCCCCCCAGTATTCACACCCTGCTGAAGCTGGCACAGCTAAAATGAGCTGGCCACCTCTCAGGAATGCCTGATCCTCGCCTGCCAAAGAAAGTTTTCTATGGAGAACTGTCTCATGGAGTACACTTTCGTGGCGCACCAAAGTAGCAGTACAAGGACACCCTAAGAGTTTTGGCATTGACCCAGAGTCATGGGAGCAAATTGCTTGTGACTGTCCATCCTGGAGCTCCCAAATCCAGAATGGAGCATTGGTCTTTGAACAGCAATTCATGGCAGAAGCAATGAAGAAACACACAGCCAAGAAAACAAAAACCTCCCATAATCAGTACTCATTGCTCTCCTGCCCCTGCTGCAGCAGATGTTTCGAAGCAAAGATCCAACCTATAAGTCACCTACATACTCATATGACCTAGCCTCCACCCACCATCATTCTCTTCCCTTTCCCTTTTTTCTCCTTTCTTTCTTTCTCCTTTTCTCTTTTCTCCTTCCCTTTTTCTTTACCACTTCTTTTCGCTCTTCTGTCCCCTCCCCCCACTGGATAAGGTCATCTTCGCCCAGCAAGGATGAACAACAACACTGCAGTGGTCAGCAAGATTTTAGAGCTGTAGGCCAAATCAACCCATTCAGTTGCCAAGAGACCTGCCACCCCAACCCAGCCTACAGCCACTGCTGATGCCCTACCACCTGGCTGCTCTGGCCTGTACCTTCTCAGTCCCCACTGCCTGGCCACATCACAGGGCCAGTGCATAAACTCCCACCACCACCTAGTGCAGCATGGCATGAGCAAAGCTCCCTGGCTGCATGAGCTGGGTCCAGCCCAAAGGCTGTAGATTGCTGGCCCCTCCTCTAATTGAATGTGTCCCAGAAGAAAAAATATCAAGCTGCCCCTTTTCAAGGGAAAGGAAAAGCTCTTTCTCAGATCTGCCCCATAAAGCAGCCTTATTCAGTCTCTTTCTCCTGAGAGGACCCTGGCTCAGCCCTAGCATTGCTTCTCAAGAGCCAAGCGTTTGGCTTTGAGACCCCGGCTCTTATCAGTCTCTGGCTTCCCCGGTGATCCATAGCACCCCCCAACTCTGAGTGCTCCTTTTTATCAATCCGTTCCTGGGAGAGAGGGAGTTTTTTCTTCTTTTAAAAAGGAGAGGTCAGAGTGCTGACATCCCAAGCAGCACAGTAGACTATGCTTCAAAACAATCAGTCTTATTGTGCCATTCTAGTTCTCTCTGTCCTCACTCAAACTTTACTTTCTCCACCCTGAGACCATTTCTTTTTTCCCTGTCCACCCTGGGACCTTCTCCTCCAGTGTGCCCTGGGACCTTCTTTCCCTGCTACTCTCGCAGAGCTTCACTTATTGTCCTCCAGCCCAGTCAGCTACACTTACATCAAAACAGTTACAGAATTAGTCTTTACCTGGGGACAACCATCAACCAATAAAATGAAAATGTAAGTCATGGGGAACCTATTGGGGGTGGGGCAGACTGCCCCCCTGATAGGCAGTCTCTGGGCCCAGATTGCCATCTGCCCCTGGGATGAAAAAGGGCATATAGATGTCCTACATGGAGAACTATTTACAAGCATTATTTACAGTAAAGCCTGCCCACACTGAGCCCCTCTTGCATAGTGTTCCCAACAAGAACTGCAGGCTAGAACGTAGCCCACCTAGCTTCCTTCATCACAGAAAGTGCTAAGGTATTACTCTGATGACAGTAGTATAAAATGCTACAGGGAGATGAAGAGCATTATGAGTAACAGGAAAGAGTGAAAATGAATTGTTCAAAGCTACACCAAGACTCAGTGTGGGAGTACAGTCTACTTGATAACTCCCTTTGTCATTCTAAAGCCAGCAGCTTACCCCTCATCAACTACTGAATATCATGATCATACATTGTACAGGCATGTTTAGGGGATGCAGAAAGAAATTTCTACTATTCCATAATCCAAAGTGTTACCAGGCAGAGTGACTCATTTGCCACTTGCCCAGGGGGAAGGGTGGTTCCCACCCAAAATGGCCTCAGCCCATAAAGGGAAGTAGCCTGGGAAGGGCTGGTGAACTCACCTGCAGGTGCCAGAGGCAAAGCACAAGGGTGGTGTACAGCACCATCACACTGTTTTAAAAGTAAATACTCCCTGCATGTAGGAGGAAGCGCAGGGAGTGACATACTAAAGGAGTGCCCAGGAATACAAAGAAGCCAGGTGTCAGAGGTGGCAAAAGACAGCCAGGTGCCAGAGTGAGAAGGAGGCAACTTAGAGAGCCCCTCTGCTCAGACCTGGCCAATAGCCCAAGATGCTGAGCCAGATGAAAATTGCAGGAAGAGACCCCAGACTCCAATGAGCCTGCAAGAGGCTCTGAGGTCCAACAGGAAAGCCGGTGGAGAGAGAACTCGGGGGAGTTCTCATCCACAAGGCAGATGAACCTGAAGAGCCAAGGTGACAGCAGAGTCGCATAGCAGTGAGAAGCAGTTGAGAAAGGAAGCGTGAGTGTGAATCCCACACAGTGCCAGACGGAGGGTGAGGCGAGATGATTATTTTTTGGTCTTTGTTATTTATTTTCTACACAAGGTTTTAAAGGCACTTGAAGCACATCTACCTATATCAATACTTAGTTATAATTAAGTTGAATTTATATTAAGTCTGGACTCTGGAACTCTGCAGATAACATTATCGATACAAGATCGGTGAGATAGACATGACCCTAAGGGACTTTGATGTTCATAGTTTAATTTTGACAGTCTCATGTATAGCCTATAACTAACAGCCACAGGGTATGCAACTGGTCCTGTGTTGAGAAGCACCACCCATCTAACATCATGGTTGACATATGGAGAGGGTGTAGGGGAGGTTGAGCCCCAAGAAACACACCTAAGAAAGAACCCTCCCCAACCCAAGGGAAGGAGATCTCCCATTTTTGGAGCTTCCCTTTCCAGATATTTATTTTTCTTGATCAAGTCATGGCTGGCAAATAAAGAGGGACTTTGTTTCCTCCCTTTTGTGGGAAAACACTCCTAAGACCCAGGAGGAAAGAATAAGTGAAGGACACGTCTCACAGTGGGGTGATGCAAATAGACATGAGTCATTGCAATGTATTTTTTTCCCCCCCACTGGATCACACTAAGATAATAACAGCTTGCTTATAAAAAATCCACTTTCTTTCTTAATTATGCATTTTAGTATTTTGCTTTCTCCATAACCATTTACAACTCCAACTGGCTAAATTTTAGGCATAAATTTTAAATTGAAATACTATGATTTCCAGGCTGTATAAGCAGCAAGTGACTCAAACATGTGCATGGGGAATAGACGCAGGATTGAGTCAGAAGAAAATATCTGTGTTTGTTCCTGGGTACAGTGCAGCTGGTAAAGCAAAATAATAATAATAATAATAGCCCTGGCCCTAGCTAAATTAACAATAAAAAGTTCAAGACAATATGCAGGATGGCTTGGCCACAAATTAGGAACGTATGTGTTTACATGAAATTTCAGTAGCTCTCTCAAGAGGCCATCTTGTGCTCTAGAACCTCAGCTTTGATTTAAAAAAACAGAAGTTAAATCTGTAGCTGATACAGCTGCAGAAAAAACTAATAGGCTGATGAAACTGAAACCAATGCAGTGCTATCTCCCTGAAGCAATAGCACAGAGAGATGGGGCCTTGTTCTTGTTTATCACAATAAAGTATTAGTTGAGATGCCTGATGGTGATATGTTCAACATCAACATGTTTAACTGTTTTAACTCTTGGGAAAATCATGTTATGAAGATCTGCATAATCTATACCAAGTGGCATCTCAATTAAGAAACATGTACAATTACCTTTTATTTTCCCCTTCCAAATGTGACTTCTGAATCTGTCATGTTAAAACAGTCTTGCTATAAACACTGCTGTTCAAAGATTATTCACTGTATGAAGCACAAAAGCAGCAGTCAAATTCAACCCCAAGGACTTTCATTCATTCTTACAGAGAAGCTGAACCAAAGCTGTTCTACAATTACATGGACATGCCCCTACTACCTCCCATTATTTCCCCCCTTAGCCCCATTCCCCTACTAGTTAATATCATGTCCAGTAGTCTGCTCCATCCCAGCACTGAGGTCACTGCTTTTGAAAACATTGATGTCATTGGTTTAATGATACCTTTCCATTGCTGTCAGAATACAGGCCAGACAGCTCACTCCTCATTCACATAAATATCCCCAGACATAACTGCTCCCTCATTCAGGAGCAGTCAAAGTCATTAAGTGTATGGATGGATCCTGTTCTTTTGCCCTTTAAAGCATATGAAATGTTCCAGATTTTAAATTCCAAAGTCCATTCAGAAGACTAGGAAATCCACAGTGATAACCCCTTTTCACTCCCCTGAGAACCAGGGGTATGAGATTACAACCAGATGTATAAGTTCCTGTACATCCCAGTCAATTCATCCAGGCAATCAAACTTCTGAAAGTGGAGTTTATCTCCTGTTTGGTAAGGTCACAGCCATGTGTGTTATAATCATAAATATTTCAAAACGAATGTCTCTGTGCATCTCAATTGTGGATCCATGTACAACAATATTATAGATTCATATCTTGATTTACTACTATATTTATCTTAATAATGTTTTTATGTTGGTGGGATCTACTTTTAGTATAATGTTTGTAGTTTGGTTACTTTGTTCAAACTTATTTATATTATGGGCATATGTGTGTTATGTCATTTTCAGGAGCATAGCATTTAGCCAGAATCCTTAACAAATTGAAATTGAAATTGAATGTCTCTGTGCATTAAAGACTCTTGTGATATATTTCGAGGAGCCATTCGAATTACCTGGTATCTTTAGTAAAGTATTTTCAGCTCCCATGAGTTGAATGTGTCACTATGGGATACTGAAACCAGACTGTGCATTTTGCTGTTGGAATAGCTGAACTGTATAATAAATTCCAGAATAATAAAAATCAAGCAAGTAAACTCACATTGCAAGTTAGAAGTGCAAGAGAAAAAATAGGTCTCCAGCACAAATGTTTGTTCAGCTCCCATGGTTTTTAAAACATCAACTTAAAAACGAGGCATTTGCACTGGAAATGAAAGCCAAGCACCACAACAGAGTATAGCCTAAGAAGTCAAACTGCTTATTAATTTACTGTGAGGTCACAGCTACAGTCTGAGTGAGCCAACAGTTGTAATGCAATACAGTTCTCTTGAAACACAAATGGTTGTAACATTTAAGGAAAGAGAGACACCTGCAGGACAAACTGTGTTTGATCCTTTGTCTTCAGTTCACCGATTCAATTAATGTGGTATTAGGGAGCAGTTTACAGGCATTGTCCAGAAGTATTTCCATAATCAGGCCATTTAATAACAAAAGGAAATTCTATCTTAATATCATGAGAAAAGTGGCATATATGTAAAAAATATAAATGTATTTTATGTATATTTGATTTTAATTGCATATTTGAAAAACAATCTAACCAATAAGCAAAGAACAACAAAGGATAAGCTGCCTGGCCCCTTGCGTCCATCAATAAAGCAGGAAATTAAAATGCACTTGTTGTTCATTTTGACAGAGTTCATGTATGATTTTTTTATAGTTCATTATTGTTCCAGATGAGTTTTGAACTCTCCTGATGGCTTTGAGACTTCCTGGAACACCAGGAAGGCTATTCCCTATTTAGTAAACTATTTCCCTCTCTTATCTTGAGTATCACATTTAAAAATCATATCTCAAGCTCCCAAAATACTTTGCCTAAACTTACTATTCCATACTGATTTCATTTTATGCAAAAATAAATAAATAAATAAGGACAATGACTTACAATTTATAAGGATTTTACTTAACAAGCATAGATCCAGCATATTGACTTGTGTTTAGCCATAATACTATTTAAATGGCATCAGATTTGCCTTAACATATATAGTCCCTGCCTGTCAGTGTTTCAGGAGATTAGCATATTATTTGTAATGGTGTATTTGTATTCTTTTTTTTTTAATTACCTATTATCTACTATATGATATAAAAGCTGTAGCACCAAGCATTAGGTGACTAAATCACTAAGGTAGGTAAAGAGAAGAGACTATATGAACAGATATTTTCAGCTGAGTATTCTAATTGTGTCTTTCATAATGTTCTTCCATTACTATTAAAACAAAGTTTAAAACTTTACATATTCTGTGCTTCTTAAGGAGCCTAGTCAAACATGTTCTTAGGTAACTTCAGCATCTCTGAAACATAACAGATAAAAAAAAAAAAATCAATTGAAACTTTTCTGCCAGGGCTTCTTCAATTATTGACTGTCCCAAGAATTCCCATGAATAGGGAGCTCCACTGCATGGAGGTGGATGGGGAAGAGGTAATACCTCTTCTTCCTCTGTTGCCTTGCCATTTTGGCATCCCAACTGAATGCTGAGAGAATAATAACGTAGGATCTGGAGACACTGGGATGGCAAAAAAATGCGAAGCTTTATGGCATAATTACGGGAATGACCTGCAACATTATATTACAAGGAGGTGGGATGAATAGTAGAAATACAATGGTAGTTGAGTCAGAAAATGAGAGGGGTAGTTAGTAGGGCCATGCTAAATTTCACCGGCACTTTCATTTCAATGCTGTTTCGACTCATTTCGTGCTCAAAACAGCAAAATCAAAACAAAACAGAGAGTTTTGAAACAGTCTCGAAATGAAATGACAAGTTGAAAGGCTTCAACATTTTCTAAAGGTTTCAAGTTTCAAAGCTCAAGCTGATCTTGCCTGCAGGGAAACAGAAACGAAAGTAAGGAGAGGGAGGGGGAAGAGAGGAGAAGTGAGGGGAAGGACTACTCTCATTATTGGCTGTGTAGCTGGCCAGTGACTGTCACCCTTCCCTGAGGTCTTTTCTAATCCCAGTGGTGTGGGGGAGGGATGGAAAAACTGCATAAAAGGCATCATGGTTTGAACTGCCCTGCTTTCTGCCTTCATGTCAGGTGAGTGAGGGTGCACCTTAACACACACACAATCTCTCACCCATGTCATGAGATTTGCCTGTCAGCAGCTACAGGTGCAGGGTCCCAGAACTCAGACTCCCCCTGCACCGATCTCCTTGGCAGCTGGCAAGCTTCATGGCCTCAGCAGGGGCTAGCAGGCCTGCAGCTTTCACCCCGCTGCACCTTAATACACATAGTGTCACTCATGCCACGAGTTTTGCTCGTCAGCAGCTTGAGGTACAGTTTCCCCAAAACCCCTGCACCGATCTGCTTGAAAGCTGGAAGGCTTTGTGGCCTCAGCAGGGGCTAGCAAACCTGCAGTTTTGACCCCCCTGTGGCTTAGCACATACACATGACATGAGTTTTTTTGCTTTCAAGACTTTGAGGTGCAGTTTCCCTGAAATCCCTGCACCTTTCTCCTTGATAATCAGAAGGGGCTACCATTCCTGCAAGTTTCATCCAAATCAGGCAAGTTTCATGGAAAAAAAGGCCATAAATGACAAAGTTATAGGCTGTTTCAAGCTTCCCCATTACGGATGGTGGGCAAAACATAGGAACAGAATAGCAGTTTCATATCGGAACAAAATTCAAAATGAAATACTGTTCTGTTGAGATGTCGAAATGCAAGTTGAAACAAAACAGTAACATTTCGCACAGCCCTAGTAGTTAGCTATGTTAGTTTGAACTCAGTTAACAGACAAGGTAGATATCCACCATGACAGACTAAATAAATAAGATACATGTGGAGAGCACAAAATGTCAGGGACTGTTGCCACCCTAAGAGATTCAGGCACATACAAGCTAATGCCAAAAACAGGTATGATATTCATGTGGCTTATGCTTATTTTATTTATTGGCAATATTACCAGGTTTCTTCCTATATTTCCTTAAAAGGCATTCCCAAAGAGTTGATCATTAGATCACTTTTAGTTTAGATCATTAGATCTCAAAGCAGATCACTGGTAATCCTATAGCCATACTGCACAAATCGCTCATTTAAAGTCAGTGCATCTCGCTCCTATATGGTCAATATATGAAACTTCTCACGGTGAGCGAGACAGAATGGGGCAACTTTCATGGCGATACTCCTTGACTTAAGCAAGGCTTTCGATACAGTCTACTACAACATTCTTGCAAGCAAAATATGGAAGCATGGATTGGATGACTGGACTGTAAGGTGGATAGGAAACTGACTGGATTGTCAGTCTCAAAGGATAGTAATCAATGGCTTGGTGTCTAGTTGGCAGTCATTATCCAGTGGACCATCCCAGGGCTGGTTTTGTTCAATATCTTCATCAACCACCTGAAAGATGAGATGAAATGCACCCTCACCAAGTTTGCAGATAACACCAAGCTGGGGCGGGGAGTAGTAGATACGCTGAAGGATAGAGCTAGGATTTAGAGACCTCAACAAACTGGAAAAATGAACCAAAAGACATCTTATGAGGTTCAATAAGGACAAGTGCAAAGTCCCGCATGTAGGACAGAACAATCCCATGTACAACTAGTACAAGCTGGAGACAAATTGACTAAGCAGCAGCTTTGCAGAAAAGGACCTGAGAGTTACAGTGAACAAGAAGCTGAACAGGGGTGATGCGTAGGGGGTGCACGCAGGTGCACATGCACTCCCTGAGCATGGCAGTGCACCCCCTACAAAAAGGCGCTGCCAACAGGTGGTTGCCACTTGCCACCCTGCTTCCAATGCTGCTGGTGGCATCTGCGGGCAGTCTGCAATCCCCACTGGCCACTGCCAATGCTGCTCCCAGTGGCTGTGTCAACAGTGTGCCCTTGTTATGAAAATATGCCCAATGGCATATTGGGCTGCACTAGTAAGAGTGCTGCCAGCAGATCAAAGGAAGTGATTCTTATCCATTCAGCACTGGTCACATCTGGAGTACACTAAGTCACCTATCCACGGCTCATGGAGTCATGCTGCGATGGCCAGTCACAGTCTTCTTCAAGGCAATGTCCAGTCAAGAGGGGGCACTGTCTTTCTCTCTAGGCGTGCATGTAGTTTGGTGTTGGTGCTTAGGGCTGGCATTTCAGTGCCTTTTTATTTTCTTTAGGGCAGACTTCAACCAAAGCCTGGAAACTTCTGAATGCTTCTTTACCAATCACCATTCACCTTTTCACATATGTTTAGTTCAGACTGCTGCCAGTTACATGTTGTCTTTCACATTCCAGTCTGTTTTTCAGTCCTAAGTTGTACCATCTCCACATTCTTAAGACCCCTGTATCTTATACTATAGCAGGTTTGTACCAGCCTCCATTCAACCATTACTCCCACATCACTCCCAGCACACAGACTTACACAGACTTACATGCTGCTTTTCCAGAAAATGGTTGACAGAATTATGATACCTACTTAGCATAAGCAAATGGCTTGCTTAACATAAATCTCATAAGCAAAATTATAGTATAAATATAACAAAGCAAAGTCATAGCATAACAGGTAGGCGGGTTACATGGTATAGATGGGTCAAGCAGTGGGGTCTAAGGAGGGTGGAGTGGGTCACAAGGTAGAGGGTCAGATTGGGTCCCCATGAGCTGGGGTTTCCTTCCCACGGCAAGAGCAGTACATTTCCCAAAAGTGCCCACCCTCACTGCTCCCACCTCCCTGCCTCCCAGGAAGCACAACCAGTACCCTCACATTTTAATCCCCAATTCCCAATTTATGAATACACAAGACCTTCTTTAATTGACTTCTTCTTTATTTCTTTGTAAATTTTGAGGTAGGAGTTTACTTCTTTTTATTTACTCCATCAGTGACTGACTTCCTGCATTTCACCACCCTTTCCCCACCCCCATTTTCTTACAGCATCCCATTTCATTATCCACCCCATCCTATTAACTCTATACCTCCCAGTTTCATGTTCTTATGCTCCTACCCCAACCTTTGTCTCTCACACCCCCACCTAGAGCAGGGATAGAAGCCTGTCCTGACTCACCAACCCTGTAGTGGCAACTCACATTTGCAGCTCCTAATCAGGCCCCTGCTCAACAGCCCTCTAGTGACAGGTCACAGATGTGCAGGTGGGGAATAGTCAGCATTTTTAGCCTCAAGGTGTGACTGCTCCAATTTGACCTAACACTAACACCAATCTAAATTTGAGCAGTTCAAAGTGCAATGTGCACAAAGACCCTACAGACTTTGCTACATATTGGCTGCTTACAGATGCAAAAAACCCCCAAAAACAGTACTTTACTTTCAGCTCAGCCTGCTCCTGTACCAAGCGAAGCACATGCCCAGAAGATGCATCACATTAATCTGACCCAAAACACCCAGCACCTGTACAGATTATGCACTTCAGCAGGGCTTTTTGGTTTCTAATTAAATTAGCTATTAGCTAAAAGTGCCAAAAAGTCCCACTGAAGCACCCAATCTATTAAGATACTAGGGAGCTAGGTCTAACTAACATGCTTCCTCTTCCGGTAAAGTTTTGTGGGTTTTTTTCATGTCTGTCAGCACCTGTAAATTTCAGGCAGCTCTTGGAGCTCTTAACCTGGGGTGAGAAAAAATATGGCTCGCGGGCTAAATCCTGCCTGCTGTGGGTCTTTGTCCAACCCGCAGCAGGTCCCTAGGTCTCTTGGCCCAAGCACAGTCCAGCCATGGTGTGTCCTGACACCCCCTGGGCATGCAGCAGGGCTGGGGCAGCTCCGCAGCTGGACTGCCTTTCCAGGGACTTGGGACCAGCAGTGGCGGCAGCCAGAAGGAGCTGCCTGCCACCTAGAAAGGCAGTCCAGCTATGGAGCCACTGCTGCATGCCCAGGGGGCAGCAGGACACACCACAGGCAGGCAGCGCACAATGGGCCAGGTCCAGGCTGTGCCTGGGTTTTGGCTAATCTGTTCCAGTGGAGGGGAGACCACAGCAGGCATGGGGCAGGGCAGGGGCTGTGCACTGCTGGCAGTGGTAAAGACACACTGTAAGGTGCACAGGCTTCAAGCTATTGCAGCGCAGGGACTGGTGCTGACCGGTTCAGGGGTAGATGTGTGGGGGCTCCCATGCACATCCCACCATACCCTCAAACCCCACAACTACACCCTTCCCCACACACAATCACACATGCCACAAACGCCACACCCACCCACACAGCCCCCACATAGCCTACACGCACCCTGCACACCTGTGTGCCTCTGGAGGAAGCTCTGTTCACCGCTACACACACACACCCCACCACATATGCACCCCCACTCCTCAATGCACACCCCACCCCCACCACCCTCGCCCTCCACAAACCCCATACCCACCCATGCATCCTGACAAACACTTCCCCACCACAAATTCCCCATACCCACCCATCCACCCACCCACATCTACACGCATTCTCCACACCATCCCCCACACTCCACAGATACACACATCCACACACACACACACACACACACACAGACCTGCCCTCAAAACCCATACCTACCCACCTATACCCCCCCAGCCCTCCACACTCCCCTACAATGTACAAGAGTAAGATTTCATTTTGAGCTATTATGCATTCACCACTATACACACCACACAAACACACATAAATCAGGACAAAATATATATATATTTTTAAATTAAAATATATTATTGTCAAAGTTTGATTTTTATTACATTTTTTTTCTGGCTCCAAGATGGCCAACCCACTTTTCAAAGGTCAAGGGTTAGGCGGCAGGACTTCTGGTCCCAAGATGGCAGCCAGTGGGTGGGACTCCTGTCAAGGGGTGGGGCTACCCTTGCAGCCCTTGACAGCTCACCAAATTCATTAAGTGGCCCTCCACCCAGAATAATTGCCTGCCTCTGTCTTAATCCCTGTTTTAGCTACTCTAGACTACACATTAGTGTAAATATCCGCCTGTCCCATATCCCCTTCGCTACTGGGGCAGCTCATTCTCACTGTCCACCCATGCCACTGTCCTTATCAAGCTGCCATTCCCCACCCCTACCCTCCGCCAGCCTGCATGGGGCCCACCACCCCCAGCAGCCCAGATCAGGCCCACCACACCCTCCTGCCCAGATGCTTCTGCCACGAGCACTGCCACCATCTCTGTTCTCTAGGTTGGGCTCAGTCCAAAGAAGTGCAGCAACCTGGCAGTGGCAATGGCTGGAGGAACAGCAGCAGCCACCACTGGGCAGGCAAGTTTCTCTTTCCTACCTGCCTCCCCAGGATAATGTTGGCAGCCATAAGTGAGGTGGGGGAGAAGGGAAGGAAGCCCCAAGGTGAAGGAAAAAACCTGAGGGATGGGGGAAGAAGCCCAGGGCCAGAGGGATCGGGGGTAACCACAAGGGGTAATGGGAACCCCAGGAGTGAGGGGGAAACCTGGAATGGGAGAGGAGGGGAGGCAAGGGGGAAATTATTACCTTTCAGTCCTCAAGGACCCTGCTGGCCTGAACATGTGACTGCTCCAAACTCAAGCCAGCACTAACACCAATCAGCATTTGTGTGACTCACAATGTAACATATAACAAGGCCCAAAAATGGTTGAGATATGCTGCAACATGTATGTACTGTGAGCTTGGATCCTGATTTTAACCAGCATTGGGCTTTTGGAAATGTTTCTCTGAAAGCAAGCCACTCTGTTTAAGAAGCAGATATTTCAGACTAGGAAGCTCTGGCTGTGTCTACATGAGATGCTGACTGCACAGTTGTTATTGTGCAATCATTTAGCACTTGCATATCAAAGTACTAAATGACTGCACAGTAAACAGCGTTACTGCACAGTAGCATCCCTGTATGGCTTCCTAGTGATGCTGACTGCACAGTAGCTCATTACTATTGTGCAGTAGCATCACATCACAACACTACTCACAGTAGTAAAGAGCTACTGTACAGTAAATATTTTGTATAGACGTGGCCTCTGTGAAGCAGGGCTGAGCCCCCAAACAGAATCAGGCAAAGCTGGGAGCTGCAGCAATTCAATGCTATCCCAAGCACTACCTTTTGCTAGAGAAGTAAAGCTGGGCACTACTGCAGGAACCTCCATCTCCCTCCTGCTCTTCCTCAATCCCCAGGTAGCAGATTGAGTGGCCAAGAAGGGAAAACAGAAGGAGAAACTAGGAACTGAAGGGTATGGGAAGGGAGAGCTGAGAGCTAGAGACTTAAGACCAACCTAAAGCAGCACCACAGTTGCCTCCTCTCTTAAGGTGAATAAACCAAACTTTCAAAGAGGTTACTTCCCATTGCCCTGATGAATGGAAGGTAGCTATTCTATGGAAGATTAGGGACAGGGGGCAGATGGGGAGACCTCCCCACATCCTCCACCCCTCCCTGCTTCCTCCTATTTTGCAGATATATTTCTTGGGAGAGAAGGAACCTGGAGATTTCTTCTAAAATCTCTTCATTATCTTTCCCCTAAACCAAAGCTAAACCAACTTCTAAGCACCCAGGGGCTGCACTCCCTGTGATATGCACCAGCATAAGCCATGGGCTTTCTGATCCACATGTTACGCAGGAACCTCTCCCCTCACCTCACTGCAGTGCACTGCACTTGGGTGCTCACACCTCACCCTCATCCTCATGGGGGTAGGATGTGGAAGGGGAGCAATAGAAGGAAGTGGAAACTCAGAGGCTCCAAATTAAGCTCTCACAAGTTGCAAGTGGTCCACGGGCCCTGTCCTTAACATACCCCTACAGCAAGTGGGACAAAGGGAAAGACTGTCAGTATATTGTTAACTGGCATGCAGATTTACCAACTGGCAAAGGAAAAATAGAAGCCCTATTATAGATCACTTGACATCCCTTTTCCCAGGATTTGCATTATTTCAGGGTGCAAAGCTCCAGAGCAAGACAAATCAAACCACTGGGTAATAACAAGACCTTTTCAGACTCATCCAATGTGAGCCAATTGCCTGTCCTCCATGACATATCACTCTCCTCACTTTCCTTTTATTACCCATGATACCCAGGAAGCTGGGAACCCCACAAATGCAAGAGGGTCTTTGCATCTTGTCACAGATATACATGCTCCTTCTCATTATGAAAGCTGTGAAATCTCCCTACTTCCTTCATCAGGAGGGTTGTGCAAAGTGGAGGACTGTGCTAACTAGAAGGCTTCTGTTTTCTCCAAAGGCATATAAGACTGAAGGGAGTAGCAGTGATACATGTGGTTTGCCTTCTAGCATAACCATTTATCTTTTGCACTTTATGACCTTTTTGATTAATGTTTTATTCTTCTTGGATTGTAAGAAGCTTCAACAGTTTCCAGATTGTATGTCTCCATATGCTATTAAATGTCATTTCAGCTTTCCACTTATAGGCCTTATAATGATGGATTGTAGTATCAAAGCCTCAGGGTGAATTAATTTATCAGCCATATTGGCTAGAAATCATTTGCAGAAGTGTAAATGCACTGGTATTTTAAAACTAAGCAAGTGGCAGGATGTTTTTAAATATTTAAGGCCTTGCAGGATGAACTCTCCCCAAGCCAAAGAGAAGAAGCTGGCTGTGGTGGTGGAGGGAGACAGAGTCTTATACAGAGGCAGAGGCAGGAACCTCTCCAGCCAGGAGAACCACTGCCTGAAAGGAGGGACTTCCATTGACCCGTGACAAAGTTTCCTTCAAGGCCCACTGTGTATAAAGCCAGTACACATGCAGGCTGCAAAATTGAAGACATGTACCACACTGTTCCACAACATGAAATAAAGTGGCATTAGGTCACAGTGCCCAACTGCAGGGCTCTTGGGATTTCCAGTTTTGGTAAACAGACCAAATTAGAAGGCGCAGTAAATAACCAGGTTATGATGTGTGCATGCGATGAGTTTGTTGGAACAAAGGAATATGCTAAGAGGACAGTACATGGACAGTATGATGACCACAAGGAAACCCATCAACAATGCCCAGGAATGAAGAGTCATCAAAGGGAAGAAAGAATACAAAAGGAGGGATTTCAGAGCAGCAAAGAGTCCCCAGGAGGGGAATCCAAGGCCACCATGGGCACAGGGCATACCACCAGCCCATCTCACCCACCTCACTGGTGCGGGGCAGGGTTGGAGATGTGGGTGGGCCTCAGCCTTCAACCTCCAGGCTGCTGCTATCTGACCTTCAAGAAAGAATCTCAGGGTGAAGCTTGCATACTGGCCAGATATATCTTCTGGCCAGATGTATCTTCGTGCTGTGACAGCTCTAGGGCTGACAGATATAGAATTATTTCTACTATCACTGTGAATCAATAAAATTTGCCTATTATTGAATGGAGAAGTTGTGTTCAGTCTGAGGGTTTGGGGTCTGCCCAGAACAAGGTATCTGGGTCATAAATCCAACGCCAACAATAAGCAGAGTTATTAAAGTACTTCATTAAAGCTCCATAGGCATGAATATGAGCTTTGATTTGGAATCATGCCAGTGGCTGTTTCCAGCTATAAATGTATATCTGAACATTCAGTCTACAGTGGTTAAAAGGTGCCTGGCCATAATGATAGCCACAATATGCAATAGGCAACCCAAGAGCATATGCAATATGCAACCCAAGTTTATTGCTCTTGGGTTGTAATAGGCAACCCAAGAGCAATAAACTCCAGAGTAATAAGTTCCTGAGTTTATTGTTTCACATTAATTGCATGTATAGACACAGCCTCTTAGAACTTAAAAAAGTTTGGATTATAGTGTCTGTCTTGGAAGCACTGTCACTACAGTCAAATGTTTCTGAGGTAAGAAAGGCTGTCCTCCACCACAGCGTGAAGTTGCATCTTTGTTTCACTGCTCAAACATGTTTATCACTCTGCCTAAAGCAAATAGTCCATAAAGGGGAAATTACAGCCTCTCAGGAAGTTCCCTTCCTAGCTAGAAATATCAGTCTTATCTGGATTTGTGTACACACATTGCCTCATTTCCACTTCGCTGTTTCAAGCTGCCAACAGGACTGTTCCACAAAGGAATTATGATAGGATAACAATATTTCCTCAGTCCTTTAAGTAGCTTTAATATATGCTTAGTAGTGGTGAAAAAACTGACCTGCTCAAGACTTAATACAGATAGAAGCTTACATTTCTCATTTTCTTCAACAGAATGTATTTGACTGAAATGCATTTTACGTTCTTCAACAGCACCTGTCTATAAGAGGCATCACAGCACAATGTGTGAAGAACATGATTGGGATGAACTGAATTGCTGTAGAGCAATTTTTCCAGTATATCTAGGCCATGAGGTCATGTTAGCAACAACACCATATTGCATGCTGCTAATAGATCTAATATTATTTCAAACATCAATCCATTCACTAGAAACATAACAAAATCCCCTCCTAGTCCTGCTGGAACTCTCTCAACAAGAAAGGCTGTGCAATAATTCACACAAGACCAACAGATATTTCAGGAGAGAACAAATAAAACTACTATTTCCCTGATTCCTTAAAAAAACCAAACAAATAAAACACATCACTTAACTCCTGCCCTGTGAAAGAATGACGCTCACTGTCCACAGTGGAATGGAAAAAAAAACAAACACTTTTCTTCTAAATGAGCACTTGACTGCTCTTATCTGGTATCTCAGTGTGCTACCATAACACTTTGCATTTATGATGATGATGCCAATGATGTGAAAATCCCCCAGGTCAGTAAGGGAGGCAATATCAGTTCCAGGATTAAAAAAAAACAACACAGGCTACCTTGCTTCCAAGTTCCACCCTCAGACAACGAAAGTTTGCTTCTCACAGTCATCTGTCAAGACCTATACACTGTTTTTTCCTGTTCCTCATAGCTCTATACTGCATCCAAACCATGATACAATAGACCTTTGTATCACTTGAGACTCCCTCGCCACTTATTTTCCAGACTCTGGTTCTGCTTTTCATTTCATGGAGTTCAGCCAAAAAACACAGTGAATTTCAAGATTATCTGCTGGGGAGGAGTCACTTGGGGTAGATGTGTTGATGACTTTGGAGTCTACCCTGCTATACATCATATGGGTTCATTCTCCGAATCTCCTGGAGCTAAAATGACAAGAGGATTAGTCCTAGATTCATAGATTTCATAGACATTAGGGCTGGAAGGGACCTTGGAAGATCATTGAGTCATTTAGGGTCAGAGGATCCCAGCAAGATAGACATCCAAATGTATCTTAAAAGAGTGCAGAGTAGGTGCTTTCACCACCTCTGGGCAAAGTCTATTCCAGGCTTTGGGGGTTCAGACAGTAAAGAAGTTTTTCCTTATGCCAGCCTAAAATGGTCTTGGAGGAGTTTGTGACTGTTTTACCTTGTCATCCCTTGGGGTGCTCTGGTGAACAGGCATTCCCCCAGATCCTGATGTACACCCCTTATATACTTATAGGCAGCCGCTAAGTTTCCCCTGAGCCTGCACTTTTCCAGGCTGAAGAGTCCCATGACTCTCAACCTCTCATCAGAAGGTCTGTTCTCCTGCCCCCTGATCATGTGTGTGGCTCTCCTCTGGACTCTCTCAAGCTTTTTCACATCCTCTTTAAATTGTGGAGCCCAGAATTGAATGCAGGAGTCCAGCTGTGGTCTCACCAAGGCCAAATACAGCAGGGGGATGACATCCTGGGATTTCCTTGAGAAGCATCTATGGATGCAAGCCAGAGTTTTGCTTGCTTTACCAGCTGCAACATCACATTGTTAAAGGCTAGAAGGGACCTCGCAGATCATCAGGTCCAGTTGCCCCAGCTCTAGGCAGAAAGATAACTGAGGTCAGGTGAACCCAGCGAGGTGACTGTCCAGTCACCTCTTGAAAACCACCAGGGTAGGTGACTGCACACCTCTGGAGGGAGTTTATTCCACGGTCTGGGATAAACAGTGAAATACCTGGACTGTGAAAGAGTGTGTTTCAGGTATTAAGCCTGAAGTGACCTTCCAGGAGTTTATATCTATGGGTACTGGTCTTCCCCAGTGGGTCCCCTAGGAACAGTTGTTCACCAAGCTCCTGATGCACTCCTCTGATATAGCTGTAAGATGCTATCAAGTCCCCGCTCAACCTTTTCTTCTTTAGGCTAAAAAGGCCAGGTCCCTCAGCCTTTCCTCATATGGCTTACTTTGCAAGTCTCTGATTATATGGGTTGCTCTTTCCTGGACCCTCTCAAGTTTTTCCACATCCTTATTGAAGTGCAGCACCCAGAACTGGACGCCGTACTCCAACTGCGGTCTCACCAGTGCTACGTACAGCAGAAATATTACTTCCTTAGTTTTACATGAGATGCATCGGTTGATTCATTCCAACGTGTCATATGACCTGCTGGCCACCGCATCACACTGATGGCTCATATTCACGCAATGGTCAATCACTACCCCAATCCCCTTTCGGCCATGGTGCAAATCAAGCTGTCACCACCAAGCCTGTATGTATGTTGAGGGCTGTTTGCCCCCAGATGGAGCACCTTACATTTGGAAGTGTTAAACTTTATCTGGTTCCAATCTGCCCAACTCTCTAGCCTGTCCAGGTCCACCTGTATCTGCAACCTATCTTCTGGCATGACCCCACTGCCCTATAACTTGGTGTCATCCATGAACTTGCCCAGCAAGCTTTTCACCCCCCACTCCCCAAATCCAAATCATAAATAAAGATGTTGAAAAGCACCAGTCCAAGCATGGACCCCTGAGAGACACCACTGGTCACTTCACACCTGAAACCCCTAAAGTCAGCCCCCTCCCTGAGACTTGAATTAGCTTATGACCCCCCCCCCCCTTATGAGTATTTCTCAATAACAAACTGGATCCAAAGCATCTCTGGCACAAACACACATTTTCCATCTGTATGGGACACAGGGCATGTCTACATGAGATGCTAACTGTGCAGTAGGCTAATAGCACTTTGCAGCAGCATGCCGGGAAAAAAGTGTGTTAATACACTACTGCACAGCAGGCTGCTGTACAGTAAGCATCACTAAAAACCCATGTGCCAGAATACTGTGCAGTAGCACAAGTTACTGCACATTGATTTATTACTTGGTTAATCAATCACTAAACTTAATGTGCAGTAACTATGGCGCATTAAGGAGTGTGTAGACATGCCCACAGCCTCCCTTATCACATATCCACTTCTCAGATCTTTATTAAGTTTTCCACCTACAGCTGCACATTTGACAAAGGCTGCAGTGCTGTGTCTGATTATTACATTTGTGACGGGCTAGCTGGAAGTGACCTAGCCCAGGGGTTTTGAAAGGGCAAGAGATGATTGAAGTACTTGGGATTCCCTTTCCTCACCCATCAGGCCCCAGAGGCTCACCTCACATGTCCCTCGATTGGCCCCTTGGGTCACCTGGAGGGGGATAAAAGGGGCAGTACGGCTGACTCAGAGAGGAGACCATGAGGAAGGAGCTTCAAAGAGCTGAGCCAGCGGGGCGGGAGCAGCTGCCCCAGAAAAGCCTGAAGGAGCAGGACCTGCAGGCAGCAGTTGGACCCTCAGCAGCACGGCATGTAGTCGACAGGAGAGGCTCCTGCTGGGGTCCAGGATCCCCTACGAGAGGCTGTAGCCAGCAGGAAAGGCTTCCTGCTTCAGCAAAGATCTGAGCAGCGACCTGAGGGGTTCCCAGCTTGGCGTCCAGCTCCTCCAGTCAGAGACCAGGCAGCTCGAGGTGAGGCCAGGGCCCCACGAACCCTAGCAGCTTGGAGCAGCACCAGTGCTGGTGGCTGTGTGGTAGTGCATCTCCCACAGTGCTTGTGCATCTGCTTTGATCCCTTCAATTAGAGAGGGGGTACCTTTTGGAGTACCGCCCAGGTTACACATTATTCATAATCAGTTTGCTATGACCTGATGTTCAAATTTATTTTACCCATCCATTGTCTTTCACTGCAGTCTTGTATTCCCTGCAGCAAGGGATCATCTTCACCTGGTATGAGTATACCAATTGATCCCTCACTGAATGCTCCTTGCACTACTACAATGATATAGTCAACAGCTATTTGTTGTAACATCCAGTAAGAGCAATGGATGCTTACCAGAAGCACAAGTCGTCCAAGACAAACACATAACAAATCTTACAATCATAGCAACAAACTGTTATGAAATGCTGCATGCCATCTATTTGCATACTGAACATAAAGTAGCAGAGGAGGAAAGATTTTTCAAAAGTAATGTTCAGCAGGGCTTGGGCTCCAAAATCCATTCTTTATAGATGCATTTAAAAATGACCCTCATGTCAAATAACATGATAAATGGACTCTAATTCACTTGTCACCATCTCTCTTACTTTGTCACATTCAACCTGTACTGAGTTTAGTCTGCATGTGATGCTTTAGTCAAGATTAGAGCTAATTACTGTGCTGTTAGCATCACCGTCTATATGTGCAGACACTTGCGCCACAGTACCTGGCTCTAATTGTGAGTAAATTTGCTACGTGCAAATGCAAGTAGCAAATTTACTTTCAATTACTTACAGTGTAATAGCACACATGTAGATGCCTGACCAGGAGTAAATGTTCTCCCTGTCATCCAGGCAGGAGGGGGTGGGAGAGTGCTTCCTACCCTCAGGAGCTGCCTGCTGCCAGGGTGGGCTCCACCACTGGAGCCTGGACAGGGACAAACCTTGCCCGGCAGCAGGGAGCTCCCAGCCCCCACTCTGTGGTTATGGGGCCTAGGCTGGGAGATCCTTATCTGCAAAGCCTGGGCTGTGAGAGCTCTTAAGGAGCTCCTTAATGTGGTCTTTTACTGAGCTTTTAAAAGAAAGAGTTCTCTAGCTTCTGAATTCATTGTTCAGTGAGTCCCAGTAGTGCCATAGGGGTGGCTCAAAGAGTACTGGAGGTCACTAGAATGCTCCCAGGGGACCCTCAGAGCCGTTTCTGGCACAATGATGAAACATCTGTTAATCCTCAAGCAGTAACACTTCCCACTAGCTGTAGGCCAGTCAAGGTCTATTTTTAAGATTTCAGAAAGCATCCTGCTCAGCTTAATTCAGGTCCTTCTTTGCCCAGTGTTTCTATGAGAGAAATTCCCTTGGGCCAAACTCTCAGAAAAGGTCAAAAGGTAGCAAGCAGTAGGGGAACAGAATCAAGTTGCACAGGTATATGAACAGGGTTAGAAGGGAGCAGTGATATTAACTGATACTAAGCACTATTCAAGATACAAATCCTATGTTTAGAAAAGGAAATGACATAAAACGTAGGTGACTGTAACTAAGCAGCCGCAGGTCTTGTATTAAAGCAGGTTTATGTCCACTGGTTTCTGGCCAAGTCTATATAAGACACTGACTGTGCAGTTGATTAGCAACATATACGTTGCACACGGGTGCATGTGCACCCCCTGCAAAAAGTGCTGCTGGCTTGCAGGCAGTTGCTGCTTGCCATCCCCCTCACTCACCCCCAACACCGCCACTGACACCTGCAGGCAGTCACCATGGCCCCCCAGCCTCTGGGGGCACACAGCTTTCATGGTGCAGTTGTTACTGTGCACTTGCATACTCAAAGTATTAAATAAGTACTAAATGACTGTGCAATAACCAGCATTACTGCATAGTGTCTCTGTACAGCTTCACAGTCATGCTCATTGCACAGTAGCTCATTACTCTGGTGCAGTAGCATTGCATCATGGTTCATGCCCTGCAAGGCAACTGTGCAGTAGTAATGAGCTACTGTGCAATCAGCATCTCATGTAGAGGTGGTCCCTCAGTATTATTCTATTCATAGTTGGTCAAGAATCAAATATCATCATAGTTTCTGTAAGGGTGATTTTGGATTGATACCAAGTGAGGGTCAATGAAACAAGTGGTCTAATAGCATCCAGTGTGTGCCACCTTGTGGGAGTAGAAGTAAACCAATGCAAGAATGAAATTAGGAAATGAAGTCTCCACTTCTTTGCTTAGACTACAGTCAGAAATAGGATTTTCCTGATGAGGATATTGCAAGGCAAAAAGCCAATTTCTTAGTAAATACCAGAAAATTACCATCATGAATGCT
>JAGPOW010000261.1:19557531-19570757 GCA_030014935.1 Caiman crocodilus
TGAGGTTGAGCGGGTACAGTGACCACCCTCAGGCAGCGGCGGCGGCAAAGGTGGTGGGGGCATAGCGGCAGCAAGCAGGGAGCTTCCACAGGCGGCTGTGGCAGTGTCACCAGTGGGGAGGGGGTTGAAAATGCTGATCAGTGACCACCCACAGCAGTGGCAGTGGCCAGCAGTGATCAGCGACCGCTCACAGACGCAAATCAGTGGTGTTGGCAGGGGAAAAGGGGTTGAGTGGCGAGCGGTACCTGCCCACAGGTGCCGGTGGCAGCAGCGACCAATCTCAGGGGGTGCCCCTGCACCTGCATTCACCCCCTACTGCCATACTTACCTAAAGCTATTTACTTTGAACTTAAATTCCATACATAATGTAAGCCAGGTGGTGGCCCAATAGTTGCCACCCCTGCCCAATATCAGAGATGGTGTGGTGAGAGTGGGTCAGAGCTTCTGGCCAGCACCAATTTATTTTCCAGCCAGCTCCTGCTCCCCACAGAGCAGCCTGTGGGCCCAAGACAGTCTAACACTTAACTGATTTAACTATTTACACTTTTATTTACAAAACAAGAATAATAGGAAAGGTTGTTTACAAGTGAACTTAAATGGCATAACCAGAATCACAAAACAAACCAGGAAGCATTAGTCAGCCCTTGACTCAAGAACCACAGGTAGGGTAACTGGCAGCTTTCGGCCACTGCCGAGATGCTACCACAAGGAAGCAAGGTGGTCACTCTCAGCAGCTCCAACAGGCTTCCCAATAAGCAACAGACTGCAACTGGTTAAGCTCCTCTGGTCTGCAGCAATCGAATTGTATCAAACCCCAACCCCTCAAAGGGGCTGGAGGGTGAGCCACTGTGGAAACAGAAAAGGTAAGCAATAAAGTAGGCTCCTGCAGCTATCAGCATGACCCACGCACAAAGCTCAGGGACTCCATCCGATAACAATCAGCTGCAGAATAAGGGACTGGACTGAGTCCCCTCTGAGGCAGTCAGTGGCAAAGGGTCAACAGCACAGGCAGCTCCCAGGGGTCGTTGCTCTAAACGACCTGCTCCAGACAACTGGCGTGCACCCCACACACCTCACCAATCCTGCTCCGAGCATCGGGCTGCGCCCCAAGCTCCCAGGGACCCTCACCCTGTGCTCTGCTGTTCCTCAGGATCCCAATGCCTTGCCTGCTGCTGTCCTGCTTCCCCAGGGAAGGGAAGGAGTTTCCTCAACTCACCGGACCCGCTCCCTGCTCCAGATAAGGATGCCGCCTGCACTCCTGCCTGCTGCTTCTTCTCCGCAGTGGAGTGGGGGGCCGACTGCCACCCCTGGCCTCCGGGACACCCAGAACGTCCAGCACCTGCAATAGGGCCTTGGGGCATCAGCTCTCTGCCCCAAGCCTGGCCGCAGCTCCCTCTCTGCTGCAGGGCTGCAGGCACGGCTGACTGCCGCTGCCTTCTCCTAGGGCCTTCGTGGCTTTTCAGAGGGGTCTCTCTGCTCCCTCCACTGGGTCAGCTCTCCCCAGCTCTTCTTACGTCTGCTGCGATATTCTGCAGAGTCACCGTCAGCACCTCCCACGCACCAGTTTAGATGCTGCTTTTATCCCCTCCAGCAGTCCCTCCCTGGCTTGCCAACCAGGGCTCAGGGTGGCAAGCCCCCAACTTCGGCCATTCCCTTTCCACGCGAATGAGGGGACTGAAAACCCCTTCTTTCAATTGGCTTTTCCTTTTCAATTGGCTTCTCCTTTTCCACAAGGCAGGGCTCCCCTGCTCCACCCTTGGGGTCGCTCAGAATTCACCGGCACTGTTTCTAGCCCAGGGTAAGTAAGTATCTCAAACCACTCTGGTGGGCCCACATTGGCAGTCTGTTACACTAATAATAATTAGATTCTATAATGGAAAAAAATATAATTTTGTTATAATTTTCCATGTATAGAATGTAATTATTGGAGGGTCATCTTAAATTCATCCCCCCAACACTACCACTGCATTTCCATCACCACTTACCTCCCTTCCCCTTGTCACCTGTCCCCCTGCTACTTGCTGCCCCCCATGCCTGCACCCCCTGGCACCTGCCCTCCACATGCATCAAAGTGCCTGCTTCCACACCTGCCTCCCCCTGTCACCACAACTGCTGTTATCAGACAGGGCTGGGGCCACAGTAAGTATGTGCTCCATGCCCCAGGCAAGGGAGGGGCAGGTGTGGGAAGTGGGGCAGATGGCATGGGCCCCAACCCCAGCTCAGGGTCGGGAGCAGGAGCCACAGCAGCGGTCTGCACTCTCCCTCACACTGCCTTGAACTCAGACCCAAGACAAGGGGCTTCCTCCCCACATTAAATGGGGACAGAAACCTTATATTGTATTTGAGTAAATACAGTAACAAGGGTCTATTGTTGTTTCTTATGTCATGGGTTTCTCTCTTTTATTGTAAGCCGCCATGAGTTTTCTGGATATGGTGGTTGTAACAGGAGGGCGGTCAGGGTCGCCGTGCTCTCCCCTGCCGCCTCCTTTACCATGTCAAGCTACCGGCTAGCACCCTCAAATTCTCGCCCACCACAACTTTGATCTCATATATATATTTTATAGGGAGGCTGCCTTTCTTCCTCTTGTCCACCGTTCTCCTGTTATCACTAGTTCCTTTCCTGTATTGGGTGATCTGTACACCCCCACCTTATGGGCTCTGCATGGCTCCAACCACCCCTGTACCACACCCCAAGCCTCGCAGATGGAGCTGACGTTGTTCAGTCTCTCCCTCTGCGGCTTCTCACTGCCCCCACCCCCCCCGGGTTTAGGGTTGGGTTCCCATGCTGCTGCGGGTGCCCTATGAGGCCTCCTCCATCCCCTCTTAGCCTCACCCAAACCACCGGTCACAAACAGCAAACAAAACACAAGCCCCTGGACTACAATGCAAACTCCAGCCGTCCAGCTACAACATTAATCCAGCCACCCCAGGGTGCTCCATCCTTTACCAGTCTCGCAGCTGATGCATTTAGGGTTCTTCCCTCTGCTCGCTCAGGCAGAGCGCCGTCCCCCTTGTCTGCCAGCAGGGAACTGCCTTCTCGTCTCCTGCCTGTGGTTTATATAGGAGCCAGGCCCTGCCCCTTCTTGTCAGCTGACGAGGCAGCAACTAGTGGGTCACTAGTTCCCTCTAGTTGCCTCAGCAACTGGCACCTGAGGAGTTATCCCAGCTCTCCAAGTAGCAGGCACCTTAGTGCCATGTTACAATGGTCTATAATAGTAAATTAATGATAGCGATTTTTTATATGCATCTATTATTTGTCAATGATTATAGACTATTTAGTTTTAAATTTTGGAGATTTTGAGAAGTAGGGCTGTGAGGTTAACAATTCTCCCCACTTCCTGGCCTAGTGGCTAATTACACTAAACAGTCCGTCAACATAACCTGCCTTAGCTTTTCACTACATCAGATTCAAATTAATAGCTATGTGGCAAAACAGCTTGCAAGAGGGGAACTCCCATTATTTAATTCATTTCAGAATGATGCCGGTAATAATAATTCCATTTAGTCCTGCATCTTCATATTTCTTTAAAGAAAATCTTGTCCTAATTAATGGGATTTCATATCCCATGAAAGAGCTTTTATGGGAGTATAAAGAACTTTTCCAGCTGATTTTTCCATAAGGGAGAAAAGCTGAAAATGTAGAATACATCTTGTTCCTACTGTGGGGAAAACAGGAAATGAAATATTGGCCACAAGTTATTTTTCCAAGGTTTATTGATTGAAAAGTTTTAACAATGTGTTTAACTGCCTAACGCATTCAGCAATATTTACTGTGGAGGCTTCTGGTAGTGTGTGTAAGAGTCACCGATCCCCACTTTTGAAGTCTATACAGGACAGTGGGGTTTAAAAGTTCCTTTTCAATTTAAATTATGCTTATTAAAAACTTCAGAATTGCCGCGAGAGCCACTGTGATGAAAACCCTCTTAAACGTTTGTCCAATAAGATTTACAACCTACATTAGACACAGCATTCAGGCATAAAATCAAGTGAAATGTGCAGTTCTGACAAGCTTCCTCTGTGCAAGTAAAATTAAAATATATAGTCCATGAAAGTTGTCATAGAAACATGTGGAAAATATTAAAATAAGTCAACATGATGAACAGGCATAATTTATATTCTCTAAATTCTTACCCCACACATTGTTCATAAATCATCCAGTTTACATGACTGTAAAGATTTTCTTCTTTCAGTCCTTGCTGTCCGATCCACTGCTGTTCCTACTAGCAATACAGGATACTGGGTACTGGAACAAAGGATTTGAAGGCAACATATCTATTATGGTCTGGTTAATTCTAGTGAATTGTAAACTTAAAAAAAAACCTTGATTGGTTTCAATTTAATTGCTACATTCCCATCCTCTGAAGCAGTGGTTCTCAACATTTTTAGACTCAAAGGATCCTCAGAAAATGCCGGCTCTTAACCTACACTCATTTTTTGACCACAAAAAGCAATAGAGCAATTCTTCTGTGGCAAAGAATTCATAAAGACCACAACAGGTCAGAATGTATTGAACAGCATGGATTCTTATCTTAAACCTCCTGGTTTATCTTGGAAATTACGCGTAGGTGTTTGTATAGCTAGCAGCGCTAATATTGTGCAGCACCCTAAGCACCCTTTAAAGGATCTCCTGGCACCACAGGGTGCAACACCCTGATTGAAAATCACTGCTCCAAATATTTAAGTTTAACTAAACTAAGCAGGTAAATAACATTAGAAAAATTAAGAGGCCTGTGTGCGCATTTCAGGTCAGGGTCAGAACCTACGGAGGTGCCTTAAGCCAAGACTTCTAAAAAGGACTAATGATTTTGGGGGCCTCAATTTCAGAGTGTCCAGCTTGAAATGCCATTAAGAACAAGAAGCAACAGTCTCAACTTGCAGCAAGGGAAGTTTAGATTAGCTATTAGGAAGAACTTCCTCACTAGGAGGGTAGTAAAACACTGGAACAAGAGACAAAGTAAAACACTGGAACCGGTTTTTAAGACCTGGCTTGACAAAGCCTCCCTTAGCTGGGATGATCTAGTTGGGGATGGTTTTGAGCAGATGGTTGGACTAGATGACCTCTGGAGGTCCCTTCTAAACCCTGATTTTCTATGATTCTATGAGCAGAGGTGCTCAACCCCCAGCCCCTGAGCCGAATCCAGCCCACAGAGTCATGGGTCTAAAACTTTTGAGTCTGGGGATGATGGCAGCGTTAATTGCCACTCCACAACTGCCCAATTTCCAGAACCATGGGGAGCCCTGCAAGCAGATAGCATAGGCCTTCATGTTAGATCAGACATGTAGGGCTAGGGCAGTACAGAGCCCCATCTAGGCAGTGCAGAGATAGATCTGGGTATGTGGGACCGCACATCAACCACACGTGGGGTGCAGCCCACAGATAGGCCCACACCCTATTACAGTATGTAGAGCAGCAGTGCCAACCCTGGATTGCAACCCAAATGAGGGTCGTGGGGGCAATGTCGGCGGCACCGCACAAAAAAAACGAGCTGCACCCCAGGCCGCTGCCGCCACCACCACCGCACTCTGCTCCCAGCAGCAGGGTGCAGGGAAAAAAAGATTGGGAACCACTGACCTAGAGGGACAAACTCAATGGAAAGAAAAAAATTGGAGAAATCCCTTGTAAGTCAATGTCTGACAATGTCAGGGACTTCTATTCAGAATCAGTAACTATGACTTCGGTTATGTGGTCCAGCTAGGATTTATGAGATGTCCCTGAAACTTAATTCCACTATGTGATGGTTAGCATTGAAGGTCAAGAAAATTCAGTTTAATGTAAATTTTGTGCATCTATTCCAAAATACCACTGAGCTGCAGGTTGGCTTAAAAGAATCTATTATGGACTATCGAGTAAATAAAGGTTTTAAAAACATCTAGAGCAGAGGTGGCCAGCCTGCAGCACACATGCCACAAGTGGCACATGCAGTCGTTTTGTTTCACATGCAGCAAAGAGCAGGGAGAACAGTGAAGAACAGGCAGGGAGGAGAGTAGAGCAGCAGATCAGACTGAGAATGGGGACTGAAACGGCAGTCTGGAAGTGGGCAGGACTTATTTGGTGGCATGTTGGCCAAAAAAGGTTGGTCTCTATTGGTCTGGGCCAGTGATTATCAACCAGGGTGACAGGACACCCTGGGGTGCACCACATCTTTTGAAGGGTGTGGTGAGATATAAGAAGATAAGCAGCTGAACTGAGTAGACAGGACAGGCTCAAACTTGTCCCTCCCTGGATGATCTTCCAACCACACTGCTCTGAAAAGAAGAAAGCACTGTAATCTATAAATACATTTTTTAAATTGGATGCCACTCAGTTCACAAAGGTTATAGGAAGCTGCCTCGAGTCCAGAAAGTTTGAGAACCACTGGTCTAGGCCAGTGGGCCAGATAAGAGGTGCCCAGTCTGTCCTTGGGACAGATCTAACCAACGGTCCCCTCCAGCCATGCAGCCTGGCCCCAACCCGGCCCATAGGTTGAGGGGGCATGATATGGCCCCGTGGTGGGGAGGGGTTATGGCTCAGCTCCAATCCAGCCATAGGGTTGATGTGCCAAGCCCCAATCCAGCTGCATGGAAGAGAGGGGCAATGGTTAGGCCCCACAGGAGGAAGGAGGCATGGCCCAGCCCCAACCTGCCCATGTGGAGGGAAGGGAGCATGGTCCAGGGCCCACAGTTTTGGAATTTGGCAGTGGGAGAGGATGGTTGTATTAATTGCCACTGATCCGCTGCCACCAAATTTTCTAACCCGTGGAAAGCCCTGAAGGCCAGCACCACAGGCTGCAGTTGGCCAGTGGGCCAGAGGCTGAGTACCCCTGGCTATAACAGTTTCTAAGGAAGTATCAAGCACCAGACATATTCAGTGGAATTCTGCAAGTGTAAACAGCATGAATCTCTCCTAATTATCCTTTCAGGCTGAGGAAAGAATGTCATCTTTAATCACCTGACATCTCCCAGACAACATTATTATCTGTTCCTCCAAGCTTCATAGAGATGTATCACTGCCTCTTTTCTAAAAAGACCCTATAATAGTCCATTCACACAGCAGAGGAAAAGGCCTAGGCTGTATTCAGGCAGTTGTCATCAGTGGTTTCTTGCTATTAATAAGCCATTTGCAAAAATGGTTTTTATATTTAAACAACTGGTTCATATACACATCTCGTGGCTGAAGCTGTGATGGTCTATGTTCATGCAATATTTTCTTAGCTGTGTCAATTTTATATAAAAAACAAGCAACAAATTGTTTTAACAGGGCCTCAGGTACCCTAAACCATGCCTCCTTTGGCCAGTTCAGTCTAAGTTCCTCTCTCACCCATCCTTTTGCCTGATCCTGAACAAATACCTGTTTTGGAAAACTCTGCCCTGGCAGCATTTTACTTTTAAAGACTTTATTGAGGAAGTGTCCATCCAGTTGCTGTCACACAAAGCATTATGGTCATTTGCTGGGTATCATTTCATGATTGTTTGTACCTTCCTTCCATTTTGTGAGCTGTAGTATTGCTTTTGCATGTCAAAAAAAAGGAGCCTGCTCAGCATTTCCTACCTGCCCAAATTGATTCTTCTTGTTAAAATACTGTGTAACGCGCTGATGTGCCTGCTGCTCTGCTGGAGGGCTTTGCTCCCTAGGAGCCCTTCAGACAGTCCAAACAGGCTGCAAGAAGGCCTGGGTACCAGCAGCCTGGCTTTAATCCCTTGAGACCCCTCAGCCAGATCTCATAACACAAACTGGTCCAACAAACAATTAAGTAAAGCAACCAACCCTTCAGCCTTTCTCCAAGTGAGGCCCTTTAATGCCGACCCTTTCCTAGAGACCATCTCCTCTGTGTTTCAGCCTGCTTCCTGCCTGCAACCTGCTTCTTCCCCCAGCTCAAATGACTTGCTCTCTCCACTTGGGCTTTTAACTGCTATCTGATCACTATCCAAGGCTAGCTCCTCCCCAGGGCTGACTGCCCCATTACACATGCATAACATGTAACCTGGGTGGTACACAGCTGGTACCCCACTCTTCAATTGAAGGAATATCTTCATTTGTCTTCATACACGCGGGTGCATGTATTGTGTGGGAGTGTGACTGCCTAGCTGCAGGCCACCCCACCTCTTTTATCTACAGAGCAGAACAGAGTTCACAAACACCCAGTGACACTTAACTATTTACAGGTTAAATTGTGCAATGTTATATCAAACTTATAAACAGGGATCCTGGTTTTCCCTGATAAAAACAAAATTACAATTTCTCTGATAAACCCTCCAAAATCCAGGATTAAAATTAAAGGCTTCCCACAGCCTTTCCTGGCTGTGCTTATGAACCTTACTCCCCGCAAAACAGCCCCCGAGACCTGCTCATGCCCCTCACTCCCCGCCCCACAGACTCACAGCCCTGCTCGTGCCCCATGCCCACCCAACCCTGCCAGAGGGGGCCCCCAGCTTCCAGAGCTATGGGACCAGGGCCCCAAGTCCGCAGCTCCCTGCCTCCAACAGGAGGCAGCAGCTGCTGCAGCAGAAGGAGCATGGAGCCAGCTCCCCTCCTGCTGCTGCCTGATGCAGTTTCAGGCAGGGATAGGGCTGGCTCCCAGTGGCAATGCGGACTCCCGGGAGGCAGGTGGGACCCATGCCCCCCAGATCTGTATGGTGGGTGGGGACAGGGCAAGTGCATGGTGCAGCTTCCCTGAAGGACCAATAGTACACTACTCTGGGTCCACACGCCACTGGCTGGGCAGGCACTCCTGCAGGAAGCTGGCTGCAGGCTGAGGGAGTGGGGAGAGGAGGCAGGGGTGTTGGGAAAAGCCCAACATGGAGTGCCTGCCCAGCCAGTGGTGCATGGACCCAGAGCACCGGGGTACTGGCTTTTCAGGAAAGCTGCACATGAAGGTGCAAATCCCACTCAGGTGGATACTGCACTGCTCATGGTCCACATGCCACTGGCTGGGCAGGCACTCCATGTGGGGCTTTCCCCTACACCTCCCCACTGCTTCAGCCCCCAGCCAGCTTCCTTCAGGACTGTCTGCCCAGCCGGCAGGGCATGGACCTGGAGTGGCACAATATCAGCCCTTCAGGGAAGCCACGCACAGAGGCACAGAGCCCACCTGGTTCATGTGTCACTTGCGCTTCATGTGCCGCCAGCCGGGAAGGCACTCCATGTCTTTCCCTAACACCTCCCCATTCCTTCCTCCTGCAGCCAGCTTTCTCCCAGCCAGCTTCCCTCCCAGCCCTGCTCGTGCCCCCCACCCTTGACCCACAAGTCCCCAGCCCTCTGCAAGCCCCACTTACCGTAGGCTCCAGGAGGGAAGGTGAGCCTGAGCCAAGCCTTGGGTAACTAAGTGCCTCAGGCCCCACCTTTTCCCCTTCCTCTCCCCCTCCAGACACAGCTGGGGGCTTTCCACCCTTTTAGCAATTAGCTCTGGCAGGCTGATACTCTGCCCGCCTTACAGCTCCTTGCAAAATGGGGAATTCCATGGTTTTCTCTGTTTTTCTGTGGGAAACAGAAAACTCAGCTCCCTGCTTATAAACATACACATGCATATAAAATATTAACAAATATAGGTTTACAAAGACAATAACTCTTATTAACCCTGAACTCAGGCAATCTCAGCTAGATATGGCAGACGAATACACTATGTTAGCATGTGCCTTGATCCTCTTCGGCCTTCCGGTTAGTGTGCAGTCCCTGCCCTCAACAGGGCCCTCCAGGCAGCAGGCAAAGAAATACTCAATGAATAAATACAGGTTGGACAGCAAATCAACAAATGAAAACCCAGCAGTGATGGAACAATAATTGAACATACATAAGTGAGATTACATCAAATAAGATATACTGCATAAAGATAACCAACACGATATCATCTCATAATACAATAACTGGGATACAAATGTACAGTGAAAATCCGACCAGTACAAGGAACCAGAACACAACAATGGCACAGCAACCATGCCCAAAGAAGAAAAGATACCATGGGACAGAACCCATTACCTTAGAGGAACACCATCACCCTCTCCTAAGTCACACAACTGGGGTGGTGGGGGAGAGGGGAGAGGGCATAACCATGAAAACACCCTTAACAAACAGGGACCCTTCATTCCTCTCTCCACCCAAGGGTGAATCAACCCCCTTCCCATCAGGAGGCTTCCTTTTGATCACCCTTTTGGGGAGGGCCACTACTCCCCTTTGGAAATCCTTGCCTCCTCCCCCTCCTTGTGACTGCAATTTGCTTCTTGGATGACTCAACCCCCAGTGACTTTAGTGGGCTGGGCTCATCTCTTTCTGTGGGTTTGCTGTGGAGCATCCTTTCTCGCTAAGGTTGTCAAACCATCCGGTTGCTGCAGGAAGGCCTGATCTGCCTCATGCAACCACTGGGCCTGTCAGCCCTCTTTCTGCCCTGTGCATCACCTTTTGCACTGTAGGGGTGCCTGCCTCATGCAGGGATGGAGAGCCATGTTACTGCATGCAGTCGTGGCGTCCCATCAGCTCCGCTCAGCTTCTTCAGCCCCATGCACCACCCTGGTCACCAAAGGTGTGCCTGCCTCATGCAGGGATGGGGACCCACACTGCTTTATGCAGCCATGACAATCCATTCAGCTCTCCCAGCCCTGTACACTGATCTGTGCACCAAGGGCTCCTGCCACATGCAGGGTTCGGGACCTTCGCTGCCTCATACAGCCCCTGGCGTCCCTTCAGCTCTGACATCCCCGTTGACCATTCTATGCACTGAGGGCTCCTGCCTCATGCAGAGTCAGGGCCCCACGCTGCCTCATGCAGCTGCTGAGGTCCTGTCCCTCCCTGGACCCTCCATGCACCAACCCATGCACCGACCCTGCAGCTCTTCCTATGGCAGAGCTGGAAAGCAGCCACCCCATGCTCAGCAGGAGCTCAGCAAAGGCGTCTTCAGGGCATTTCTGGAGAAACAGCTCCACCCCACTGGTTAGCTCTACCAGCTATTCTGCAGCCCCATTTTCATTGTCCCTCATTGAAGCTACCCATTTGCTGAACATGTGGGCTTTTATTCCTTCTGGAGGCTTCACCCCCAGATTGGGAATGGGCCAATGGGAAAGCCTGAGGGGTTAGTTTTCCCTCAGGTCCTCTTCTTCACCTTGCCCCTACGTCAGGGCAGGCCAAGCTTCTCTCCTACCATCTTCTGATTGGTGGGGAAGGGGAATGTCCGCACCAATCAACCTGAGCCACCTGGCTCAAGACGCCAAGGCAGGCTGCCACTGACAAGCCTGCCACAAACAAAACACTGAAATGGTAAAAAAATTATCTTTGAATTGTTGAAGAAGCTTCTGATACAAAGAGGTTCACCTGCAAAATGAGAGCACATGCCTCTTCATAAAATTCCCCATTTAACTTTTTTTTAAATGTATGAAGTGGTATGCCACGTGCATGAGCTTTGGTTCAAATCACTCCTCAAATGACAGGAAGGCCAGAATTTTGTTGTTCAATTAGAAAATCATTAAATGCTTTTCCCAGCACCTAGGAATTGCCCACATTTTGATCAACTGAATCCTCTTCTTGCTTCTTTGTATTCAAAAAGCTTTGATTTTACAAGTCTCCATTTCTTCACAGAAGCTTCATTAAACACCTCATTTCCTTGACTGTGGCAAGGACCAGGTCCAGAAAGGCATTTCCCCTGGTGGGACTATGCACCTCCTAGGTTAGGTGGAGGTCCTGTATCCCAGCTAAGAACCTACATGAGCAGTTGGACCTGACTGACTGTTCCTCCCAGCAGATATCTGGGTAATTTAGGTCACCCATGACAACCACATCCCTTGACTTTACCGTCTCCATGAGCTGACCTGAGAATTTCAAGTCCTGCTCGGCCCCCTCTGGTCCAGTGGTCTGTAGTAGACCCCCCTATCAAGTCCCTTTCCCCATGCCCCCCTTGCATTCTTACCCAGAGCATCTCTTTTGCCCCCTCCTCTGACCCCATCCTAATCATTGAGGATGTGTATTGCTTTTTGAAGGACATGTATGACATGCATATAAGATCTATTTTATCAGAACCTCTGATGCTGAAGTAGGGAATGTAGCCAAAGGCAGGTTGCAAGGCACCTGAGGGCAAAGAGGCAGTAGGTATGAGCTTTCCACATAAAATGACTCAGGGACTGGGAGGCATTCCCTACTATCAGGAACTGAGAGCTGGAGATAGGCCAGAGCTGAGGCTGCTGCAGTAGAGGTGGAGGCCATGAGAGGCTGTAGCCAAGTCAGGCAGGGCTGACGCAAGGAAGCTGAGGTCCTAGACAGTAGACAAGGGCTGAGGACTCTACCAAAGGAAAAAGGGGGCCAACGCCAGGATGGCTGAAGCCCCAACAAGTGTCTGAAGGTCTTCAGGGTTGTTGCCTTAAAGGAGAAGTATCCCCAGGGAAACACAGAATTTCCCAGAACTAACAGTGGACCTAGTAGCTTGAGGACAGAGCTAGTAAGGGGAGTAACAGCGTGACTACTCCCAGTATCCAGGGACTGCTGCCTCAACAAACTAACAAGAACAAAGGCAAGGCAGACAAGAGAGACTGGAAGCGAGGGTGGGGCCGGAGAGTGTGGCAGGCGGGTCAAACCCCAGGGGCATCAGGCACTGGAGACAAATCTATGATGCCTACTCTAAAGGCCCTTTTAAACAAATATTTGGATTTTAAACGTTTGTCATATTCAAAGGAACATGGTAGATTGCAACTTATTTACATAGTTCCATGCATAATACATTGCACATTATTTGAACTCCCAGACAGCAATGACTTGTCTCCATAATAAAGTATTATATTAAGGATTTGCCTACATCCTCAAAGGTTTGCTATTTAGAGCTAAGACTACAACTGCATACTTAACAAACCACAGTTAAGGTAATGTCACTTTTTACACAAATGTTTGGCATGGGATCTACAAAAGAGTGGTTTCCAATTTAACCGCCATTAAAGTGGATGGGAATCTTTCCATTGATATCTCTGAGAGTTATCCTGTAGAGTGAGCTTATGGATGGTTTTTCAAACAAAGAGAACAGTTTGAGACTGGCATGAGCTTTGTCTAAGGATGAGGGGAAAACATGGTCCCTCTGTTTCATAGATGTTAGGGTCGGAAGGGACTGCAATAGATCATCAAGTCCGACCCCCTGCATAGGCAAGAAAGAGTGCTGGGTCTAGATGACCCCACCTAGATATCTATCTAACCTCCTCTTGAAGACCCCCAGGGTAGGGGAGAGCACCACCTCCCTTGGGAGCCCATTCCAGACCTTGGCCACTCTAACTGTGAAGAAGTT
>JAGPOW010000261.1:19580790-19591633 GCA_030014935.1 Caiman crocodilus
GCTTTTGAACTAAAGCACACTTCCCACGCCACCCAGAACAGTAGTGTCTCATTGTAATAGATCGCCTGCCACGCCTTCGATGTTATTAGAGATATGCCTAGACACTACTGAGAGACAACCAAGAATAGTTATGGACTCAAAACATCTACAGCTCTTCTCAGGGCTCCACCTTCCCTATACCCTGCTCTCGCCACACCTGATGTTCCAGGCACTTGATTGCCTCTAAGGTTTGTTACTATCCTTACTTGAAGTATCTTAACTAAGGTCCTTGCCTAAGTGGCTGTTTGCCCCATTCATCCCTGCACAGGTCCTAAGACAGCTACCTCTTTCTCTGGTTTTTCCCTCATCACCCTCTTGTGCCTGAGGTCCTCTCTCTTATTCTTCTCCTTCTGGGAGAGTAAGGTCACCTTCACCTTCCTCTTCTTTTAGGTCCCCGGAGTAGTTCCCTTCATCCCCCCAGAATTGGATTCACTGGTTGCTCAAGCTTCTTCATCAGTTCCAATTCTCAGCTGGACCTCGTTTGGTAAGTAGCAAGGTCAGAGCTTACCCTTTGGTTCTCTGCTTGTTAGCCTTCACTTGCTTGCTCTCTCCTTTTCTCTCCTCTCCTCTGCTTTTCTTCTTCTTCTGCCTCTCTCAGGACACTTCCTCAGCATCCCTTAAATCTCCCTCTCTTCAGCTGGGTCCATGGTGGCAGTTCCCTACTGGCTGCCTGCCTGACCCAGCTGTTCCTTCTTTTCTTGCCACTGTAGTACTTCTTTCTTTCTCTTTGTTCTTTTCCCATGCTGATCTTTTTTCTACATGCTTGGATTCCAGCGTCTGGGTCTGCCGTGGCAGCCTTTGATCTGCCACAGCCCTAGATGACTTCTCTGCTCATCTGGACCATGTTGGGTTTTGCTGTGGGTCCTCTGGCTCCATGAGGTAAGTTTCCCTTTTTTTAGCCCTTCTTGATTCTGTTCATGGCAGGGTGCTTCAGCCACCTTGTCACACGCACCACTGTCATTTTCTCAGCGCTGACCCGCATTTTGCCACTTATACAATTGAATGTGTCGCAGAACTGGGTGCTTTTCAAAGTGCCTGGTGCTGCAACACTTACATATGTAAAAATGCCCATAGTCCCTTGGAGCCCTTGCCCTAGTCATAGACTCAGAAGTGCAGCATGCAAATAACACATCTGAGGCAGAACTCCCTCATGCTTCTGCAGTACTAGGGACAGAAGCTACACACAAACTGGTTTAAGTCATCAGATATAGATTCATAGATTCATAGACTGTAGTGTCAGAAGGGACCCCAAAGGATTATCATGTCCAACCCCCTATCTCAGGCAGGAAAGAGGAACAAGGTCAGATGACCCCAGCCAGGTGCCTAGCTAGCCTCCTCTTGAAGACCTCCAAGTTAAATGAAAGTACCACGTCTCTTGGCAGCCCATTCCAGATGCCAGCCACCCTTACTGTGAAAAATGCCTTCCTGAAGTTTAACTTGAGTCTACTCTCCACTAATTTGCACCTGTTATTCCTAGTTACTCCTAGGGGTGCCCTGGTAAATATCTCTCTGTTGTCCTCCCCTGATAAACTTATAGGCTGCTACAAGGTCTCCCCTCAGATGTCTCTTGTGAAGGCTAAAGAGATCCAGACCCCTCAACCTCCCCTCATAGAGTCTTTCACGGAGACCACTAATCATACAAGTGGCCCTCCTCTGAACCCTTTCCAGATTCTCCACATCCCTCTTGAAGTGCAGTGCCCAAAACTGGACACAGTACTGCAACTGTGGCCTGACCAATGCCGCATAGAGGGGAAGCATCACCTCCCTCAATCTGTTGGTCTTGCATCTGCTAATTCATGATAAGGTGTGATTGGCTTTGTTGATAGCTTCATTACACTGCCAGTTCATGTTCATCTTGGAGTCAAGTATGACTCCAAGATCCCTTTTAGCCACTGAGCGGCTGAGGAGGTCATCTCCCAACCTATAAGTGTGCTGGGGATTCCTCCTCCCTAGGTGGAGTACTTTGCATTTGTCTTTGTCGAATTGCATCCTGTTTCGTTCTGCCCATTGATCCAACCTGTCCAGATCAGCCTGTAGCTGCTTCCTGCCCTCCGGCATGTTAACTTTGCCCTATAACTTGGTGTCATCTGTGAACTTGGACAGAGTGCTCTCCACACCCTCGTCCAAATTGCTGATGACGATATTAAATAACACCAGTCCAAGAACTGAACCCTGAGGGACACCACTGCCCATCTCCTTCTAGGCCAAAAGCAACCCTTCCACCACCACTCTCTGGGTGCGATCCCTAAGCCAGTTTGCTACCTACCTGACTGTGTAAGCATCCACTCCATAGCCTACTAGCTTCCTCATGAGACTAGGATGTGAAACTGTATTAAAGGCCTTCTTAAAGTCCAGATGTACAGGTTTAAACTGTAACATAACAGATGTTCAGTGCACATAAACCTGTTTCAAAATGGCTGAAACTGGTTTAAGATAAACCTGGTAGAATGTAATATGAAACTTAACTGATTTGGGTCAAACTACTTTACAAAACTTCTGTCCCAGACCCCTTCCTGTTTTAAGTTAAATCAGAGTCCCCCCGCACCTCAGCATACTTTCCATCCCTGGACTGGGCTGCACTGAAAAATAACAGGGTCAGTTCTCCCCCCAATAACAGCAACCTCCATTGCCACTACAAAACAGTCCCCAGAACACATTGCACTCCGTGATATACTTTTCCCCCCACCGGTGCAATGTGCAGCTAGGAATAGAAGCAGAGCTAGGAATGGGAGAGCAGGCATGTTCCCTGCTCAGCCACCCCATATTATGTTATACCACTGGATGGAACGAATAAAGGGTTGCTGTACCAGACAGTTTAAGACAAGAGACAAATAGATACAGACATTGTGATAAAGGAAGCACAATAACATAATAAGACTACTGGGTAGCAAAATAGTGGTCACAGCCTTCTAGCTGCCTGGCTGTTCTCTAGATTTAAGACACTGTGGCAAAGTATTTGCTATAAAGGTATACCCCAGGTCTGTGCTATCTGATCTGCAGGCAATTATCCTTTTTCGTATGAGATTAAAAAAACCTTCCAAAGAAAATGTTCACACCATCTTGTATGTTAAGATATTAATCACTAACAGTATGTCCTCATGGATGACCAAGTTTGGCTTGCAAGGTGACCAAAGGAACACACCAAGCACAGAGGCCCCATAGTTGTTTTTTTTAAGGGTAACAATTGTCAGTGGTGTCAACAAGCATTATCTTCCTCTGCCATAATATACAGGTTTCTAGATTCATTTGGCCATTCCCATTACATTTCTCACAGATATGCAAGTGATAGGAAGTTTATATAAATTCCCATGGATCTTAATTTAAATCATTCCCTTCCCCCAGATTTGTTAACGAAAACAAAATAAATACTCTGTAGAGGAAAGCCCTGCCTGAGCTAGGGGTGCCAAAGGACTAGGACCACATGAGACAGGGCCAAGGGCCCAGAGAAAGAGCCAGAGCTTAAGGCCTAGAGCATGAAACAAAGGTGAAGGCTGAGCCTGAGAAAAGCAGGCCCAAATAAGTGGGCCAGGGCTAGAAGCCTGCAGCCATAATAAAAGTAGGGGCAAAGCTAAGGTGGCTGAGGCCTCTACAGGAAGACCAAATTGCAGACAGAGTAACAAGGCATGGATGTGGCTGTAGGGGAAAAGAAGGCCGCAAATTTACCCCCTGGTAATTAGAACCAGTGGGGCTGGGGCCCCAATGCTTAGAGACTCTGGGTGGTGGGCCAAGGCACAAATTAGGTGAGCTAAAGTGAGCCCAAAAGAAGAACTGAGCATGGAGAGAGCACCCAAAGCTCTGCCTCTGGGGGCAGCCTCCGTTCATTATCTTTGTATGGCAGACAAGGCAGTAGGGTGAGACACTTAGAGGCTGGAAGGAGAGCAGGGTAGGACTAAGGAGGTTATCAGGGTACATCACAGCTATCCTAGGGGAATGTCCTGTTACAGTAAGAATAACTTCTGTTCCATTTTTGCATTTACATTCTCCCTCTCAAAGTGAGGAAACTCAATGAGATAATCCCATCTCCCCTAGCTATACAACCATTCATCTCAGTCTCACCCATGCCCTTATATTCAATTTCCTACCGTCACATAATGAGTCTTTCTCTTTTCAATAAAATGTCAAAATTAAAAAATTTCTGAGATGAACAGACCCGTAAAAAGCAAAGTTTCTATGTACATGCATGGGAAACAAAACGGCAAGGGGCCAGGGGCCTTGTGCAGTTAGTGAAGGAGTAATGGAGAGATAAAAAAAAAACACATTTACTTCCTAATTATTAAAAACTTTATTTTTTTAAGTCAGCTGTGCCATTGGTGCAAAGAACTTGCCAAAACACAGCAGCCTCAGTTGCTTCCATGATCATCACAGAGAATAGGTTGGAAGGGGACATTGAGCTGACAACACTGGACTTAGGTTTCTTCACCAAAGTCACATTTATTTCATATTCTCTGGCTTCCAAGGTAATTTATGAAAACCTAATTTTTCTTCAGTAAAATGAGAGTCTGCCTTCTTTTAAAAGAAACTGCACCAAGAGTTGGTCCGCATCATGGAGTCATTACTGCTCTAGCTCTGTTGGCAGTGCCCCCAGGTGGAGACTCAGCATACGCCAACAGAAAGGGGATTTTGCTGCCAGCTTACTTACGTAACGTCCCTGAAAGTTAACTAAGAACACTCCTCTATCAGCAGAGGTGCATCCACAAGAGCAATTTTGCTAGCATAGCTGTTGTATGAGGGTATGATATTCTGACACTCCTTAAATGACGCAGCAAGGCCAGCAGAACTTTGTAGACCTAAGCTGGAAAAGGGAGAAGGAACATAAAAAATGCATCATAGTCCCCTTTCTTTATTCTCTGCCCAGCCACATGTGCAGCTCAATTGCTGCAACCTGCGCTTCTAGAAGTGCTTTCTGTGATGCTGTCTTGCTTACCACAGGCGTCCCATGACCAATTTTGTTTGCTTTGGAGCAGATTGATGGACTAAAGATCACTGGGCACATCTACACATGCATTAATGTGCTTTCCCTAATGCACGTAAAATTTAGTATCCCAAATGTGAGGTACTAAATAAATGTACATTAGGCACATTATAAATGGGGGGCCCTAAATTGAAGTGGTGGCTTTTTTAAAACACTGCTTCAGTTTAGGGCCCTTTAAACTCCCATGTCATGCACGCACCTGAACTTACCTGCCTCTCCAGCAGCGAGATGGGAAGGGCAAGCTGCCGGTGGGCGGAGCAGTCCTGGGGCTGGTGCATCTCTCGGTGGCAGTGGTGCTCACCCCCCACCCACAGGTACCTGGCTCGGGCAGTTCTGGGGGGCACCCCAGCCATGGAGGGAAGCACTAGGTCCCCACACAGCTCAGGCAGGTAGGCAGGATCCAGGGGAAAATATATATCAGGCTTGCTGCTTTTTTTTTTTTTTGTCTTGAGGAGCCTGCCTTCCTGGGCTGCAGCTGCCTGCATGAGCTTCCTGCAGAGCCCCTGAGCTGCACGGAGCCCAGTGCTTTGCTCTATGGCTGTAGGGCAGCAAAATATAACTCCTCAGAGGAGTTTTAGTTTGTTATGGCCCAAGTCATTTAAGCCTCATTATGCTGCCAAATTTGCTACAGTGCCTGGAATTACTGCACAATATGCCACCAACGTGTGCAAACACCAACACCACTGAAGTGGTGCAAAAGCATTTACCCCACTTTAAAGTGTCGTACACATATGCCCCCTCATTTCATCTACACACAGCCTAATAGGTTTCCTTCCCCAAAAGTATATTTATTGCAAGAAAAAAATACAGACATAATCATTCTTCTTTTAATATCCATCTTAAATGGACAATTGTTGATTCCTTCTTTCCAGTTTCTTATGTAAAAGGTTAGAAGTCCAGAGACAGGCTTTTAGGGTCCAGAGCTCTGGCACAGCCTCACTATTTAAGCTGTCCTGGAGCCACCAAACTTAGTCCCAGACAACTCAGATGGTGGGGCTGCTCCAGAGCTGCAGATCCTAGAAGACCTGTAATCTTTGGTCCCACAGCAAATAGCCACGGTGGGATCCCAGGCTTATTGCTACACAGCCAGAAACCTGAAAGCCTTCGCAGACACAATTCTCACTGGGCTTCAGTCTGGCTTACCTAGGGTGCAAACAGAGGGTGGTATGTAGGGTATAACAATTGAAATACATTTTAAAACACTTCAAAAAGAAATATTTCAGCCAGGGGAATACATATGGCCCTGTATTCCAGGATCCCTGCCTATCAGTCCCTAGCTGATTCAGTGGAGCACGATCAGGCTCTTCACTTGTGTTATTTTGAATTTACCAAGGAATAATGTAACCACCATATTTTGAGACCATTTTTTCCCACTTCAAATAATTAGTTAACAAACCCTCTGATAGATTTTATTTCTAAACTGTGTGGGAGTGGAAAACAAATTGCTATCATGATGCCAAAAAAGCTGCAAAGAGAATTTCTAAAAGGGATCTCATTTTGAAACAGGTGTAAGGGTGAATTGTTTGCAAAACACTCTCAGCAACAGGCTTGTTTGAGCTCTATAACCTCCTGCCTATGGCAGGGGACCAGACTCGATGATCTTACAGGTCCCTTCTAGTCCATTGACTCTATGACTCTAAATCAAAGATGGGATTCAGAAATATCAGTCATAAAGAGGCATACAATTTTAGGGCTCGTGCTTGGCACACTTCTAGCACAGACTTCAGTCCTCATCTGCAGCATCTTTGTTACAGAAGTCCTTGTCCTCATTTGAGCCAAGATGGACAGTCATGCCAACATGAGTGTTGTTCACAAACTGGACATTATTTGGGGAGAGTTAGGACCCTAGACAGAAATCAAATGCATTTCTCCATAGTAAATGGATCCTTATTGCCCCTGTTTAAATTCCCCCTTCCCCTAACAAGTTAATTGTTTCCTTCCATTAAAATAGATCCCGTGTGAACATCTTTTTCTTGGCAGTAGTATAGGGATATATTTTGCCTCCTGTCAGAAAAGACTTGGAAGTCTCCCAGAAACAGATAGGATTATCTGCATGTATGGCATTGGTTTCTAAGGCTAACTCCCACTGCGAGGTTAATGTTGAAAGTGAATATCACTGCATAAAGCAAGATTAAGACTCCTGAAAAGCAGGCTCTGTTCTCAATGGGAAAAAAAGTCAAGATCCAGTATACATAAGGGAGGAATCCAGATTCCAGTGCTTTTAAAATCAGTCAAGTCAACTCTCTGGAGAACAACCTGAAAGGAGCAAAAAATTTAGAAAATAATTTGAGCATCCTGTACTGTTTGTCTGAAGTGTCTAGTCCCATTCCAGTAGATGCATGCTCCACATGGCTCCATTAAAACCAAAATAGAAGCTTGGAAGAGATCACAAAAATAGAGCCTCAAGCATTCCAGAGAAGACGATTATGATGGGAGAAATCTTGCCTCTTTTGGTATTCAAACCTCTGCCCCCAGAAGGGCGAAGGTGAAAGAATTAGGTAAAGCCAGCCAAAAATATTGGCCTACATTTAGATTGTGTTTTTAAATGTCTTACTCTGAACATGCAGTCTCGTGCCTGTTTTCCCATGTGTTTGTGCTCCATTGAGAAGCATTTCTTCTCTTTAGCTCCATTTTTAAATCTCACCCAAAAGTATAGAGGGCAATTTACTAGGTATATGAAAAATTATTTTTTTACTTTTGTTCTTCTCTCTGACCAGGGCCTGCAGCAATTGAGAGAGAGAGACTGAAACGTCAGAATCAAAGGCTAAAGAATAGGCTGAGGTGGGGAACCATTGATCTACATCAGAGCCACGTGACTGAGAGAAGGACGAGGGTGATGCCAGGCAAGGCCAGGGCATGGAGGAAATAGGTAGGATCTGGGCATGGAGGAAACAGAGTCAAGAGGAGGCAGGATCTAGGGTAGGAACCTGGAGGCAAAGCTCAGCCTTAGTAGGGCTACTCAAAGTCTAAAAGCAGTATGTTGAGGAGTCAGACAGGGGCCTGCTCAACTGTTTCAGGAGACAGCAGCCAAATGACAATGCTTTTAATGTCATCTGTGCCAACACATCATATTAACAAAGATTTAGATCCTCAGTTTTTGGAGATTACAGAAGTGAGGTTGTTTTAAGGCTTACCGTTACAGTTTAGTTTTAAAGTGTTAATATTTTATTCGTATTTACACAAGTCACTTAAATCACTAGAAACTGCAATACATTGAAATACAACCTAGTATGTTGGAAGATGTTGGGAGGCTGAGATTTTTTTATAATTATAGATAAAAATTCTTTGTCTAAAGCTGCACAGTAGGGGCTCAGCCCTTTTGTTCTTATTCTGGTTATGACGTTTCTAGTGTCGGCAGCAAAATTCTACGCAGGAAAAGAGAAAGAAAATTGCCAACAGATTAATTTTGCCTTTAGCTACTTTAAGTCAAATTGCTTTCTAAAGTCCTTTGGGGCTAAAGTGCTCAATATGTAATTGTATGTAATTGAGTTTTTAAAAAGTCTTGCTGATATAAGCTAATCATTCTTTCCAGAATCAATACTGTATGTGCAAAGTGGAGTTGAACTTCTCAAGGTAATTCTTCATTCCAACAGGAGAATGAAGCTAATCGTACCTGAACTCGTTATAGTAAGCGTAGAAAAGTCTTGTAAACCCAGCCTGCCCTCATCTTTTAAGTAGAACTGTACAGCTGCTTTGACAGCCCCCAACTCCAAATCAGTACTGCAGATCTGGCATCCTGAGAAGGTCAAATGTTTGCCCAGGTCTAGCAGACCATCAGTCTATCACAGTTAAGGTACAACGAGTTCTGTAGCTAATAGCACACAAGGGAGCAATGCTGCTAGTATTACGTCCAGCCACCTGTGTTGTCCAGTCCAAATGAACAGCTATCAATTTACACCTAGAAGCAGCTTCAGCATAAGTCCAGACCAAGGCTTGAATTCATGCATCTGGACCTAGGCACCTTAAATACTTGCCTCAGCACCCCTAGACTGGGATCTTGTTCGTGATTTGCTAATAAAAGTCAGATTGCTTATCCATGATTTGCTGATTAACAGGGCAACAAACTGGCCTTTAGGGCTGCTTTGTTCCGTGTGTGTGTGTGTGTGTGTGCATGCACGCTCACATGCACACGTGTGATACATACACACACGTGTATATATCACTTTGTTTCTCACTATCAATATGTATCTATAGTGAGAAAGAAAGTGAATCTCATGGGCTGAAGAAGGCAGAGTTCTTTTCCAAATAAAACACCAGTTTCTACCAGATCTCTCATTTCTGTCCTCTGAGCATCATCTGCTTCAAGAATTTTCTACCTGACCATGCTTCCCTCTTCAAAGTTCAGTGCTGCTATTACATCAGGTCTTGAAATAGAGAGCTACAGTATATGTGCACACATTTCTGAGAGGACCTGATCTCTGCTTTAAGTTATAACAATGGGCAGCTTTCACTTTGATGCCTCACGTTTGTAGGCTGCATTTTGGCACTGTCTAAAATAGCAGCATTTTATTCTGTGCCCTCTCTCCATTTCTTTTTTCATTTCTAAAACTTTGTGGGACAATTTTATTCCTTTGTGCAAGAGGTCTATGTAACTGCAACTTTGGTGAATCCAGTAAATCAGGAGAGGGCCTGTATATCTGTTTGACTGAGCAGTTTTGACAGGATGAAATCCTTCCCAGCCTTAGTGAGGCTAAAGGGAGATTTATCATTTACTTCAGTGATTGCAGAATCAGATCCTTTGACATCATCTTGCATGCTATTCCCTCCTTGCATGTACAGGATGACAGGAGTGAGATTGAAATTTCACAGCCTGTGATATATTTAGAGATTTTTATATTTGATTATGCTCGGGGAAATATATGGTGCCAATCAAGATGATAATCTTTCAGATATTGATCTGCCCATATCTGCTCCAATTTGTTCCCCTGTGTAGTGACATCCTACTTGCCACTGTTGTGACACTGCTGTGACATATGCCAGGTTTCCCCAATATTGTTCCCACTGAATTCAGTGGCAAAAAAAAACCTGATCTAATGTAAAATTGTGTTTTAATGAACTCATTTTCAGAAATATGGAATGTCACTTTTCATTGAAATTAATGCAACTTTTGTTACAGCTTCAGAATAACAGACACTAAGGGCTAAATTCTGTTTCACCCACTAGACAACTAATGTTCAGCTATTGGGAAAGTCTTGATGTAGATGACTAGTATCAAGGTGCCATCCCAGTTCACTTGTGTAGACACAGTTCTCCTATACTTCCAGTGGGGAGCTAGTATGTAGCTCATACCTCCAGAGGCAAATTCTACTTTGCCCTGCAGAGGCATACAATTCTCCTATTCACTTCAGTAGGAGACATGTAGATACCTCTCAAGATGGATCTCAATTGCATACAAACTCATGGCTCTCCATTCACTCCCATAAATTATTTTAATTTGTGTTTGCATAGTAAGACTCCAAGCAGCCAGATTTAAGGAAAACACATCCTGACAGGGACTCGTTTTCATGTGGCAGATTGGCATCTGCACAGGAAACATACAGCTCTTCATCCTCCTCCAAGGCCTAAAGCAGGCTTGTCCAACATACGGCCCACATCCTCCAGGACCATGGTTGTCATGAGTTACTTCTACTATCCAGACATCTCGTGAATCACTCAGCAAACTCCGAGCAGTTGAAAAGCTTCCTATCATGCATGGATGGCCTCTACCTGACTCAAGAAGTCTACAGGCCAACGAGAGGTAAAGTGCTGCTCAACCTGGTACTGGCTACTGGAGATGACATAATCAGCAAACAAGTGATTAATGGGAAGCTCAGTGACAGCAACCATGAGCTG
>JAGPOW010000261.1:19599667-19615200 GCA_030014935.1 Caiman crocodilus
ACTAGGACCAATGGCCACAAGTTACTGGAGAGCAGGTTTAGGTTGGACATTAGGAGGCACTACTTCACAGTTAGGGTGGCTAGGATGTAGAACCGGCTTCCTAAGGAGGTTGTTCTTGCTCCTACCTTGGGCGTCTTTAAGAGTAGATTGGATAGGTACTTGGCTGGGGTTCTGTGACCCCAGCACTCATTCCTGCCATTGGCGGGAGGTCAGACTAGATTCCCTGCTCTAGGCCCCTTCTGACCCTAGATACTATGATACTATGACAATAAAAAGTCCTTTTTCAAATATGTGGGGAGCCAGAGGAAAAGGCAAGAGCAACATTTGACCCTTGCTAAACTAGATGGGACATCTGACAACTGACACTCCTTTGCCTTCCACAATTCTGAGCTGAGGGGGGTGTGGCCAGATCCCAGCAGGATGCTCTGATTAGGGAGGGGTTCCACCTCCCCCCCCATCTCTTTTCCTGGCCAGCCCAGCAGGGGGTTGATAACAAAGTGTTTATCAGCCCATAAAGAAAACAAAAGCCTCTCTCATTAGTTCAAGCTTTTCTTAAATAACTTTTTCAAAGGAAGGAATGCAGGGACATTACCAGCTGACCTGTTGATTAGCAAGAAATATTCCAAGTCCTGTCTGCCTTACACAGACACCTCTCAGCATTAGCATACATGCTGGCTATGTCCATGTTGTGCAAGAGGGAAGAGGAGAATCCCTGCTTGAAGAGGGAATGGTGGGTGGGCAGGCATGGGGAAGCCAGGGAGATACTGCTGTACCCGCAGCCCCTGCTGGAGCTCCAGCCAGGGAGCAGAGGTGTGGAACTGGTTTGAGCCAAATCAATTAAGTCTGATACTACATTCAACCAGGTTTATCTCAAACTGGTTTCAGCCATTTTCAAACTGGTTTATGTGCACTGAAAGTCTGTTCTGTTACAGGTTTAAACCACTTTCTGATCACTTAAACCAGTTTATGTATAATGTCTGTCCCTAGTCTAGATGAGAAAAAATGGCTTCTGGAAGCTTGACTTTTCTGTTTTGACATGTTGATTTTCCAGGGCACAGTCACATAAGATTAATGGCACTTGGCCATTCTTCAGTGTTTGCTTTCTGTTTATACCTTGTAAAATTTCAGTCCAATATGAAGAGAAAAACAACAGGGAAGGCATCTCACAATTGAAAAGGTGCTCATGAAACAAAGCAGCTATAGTTTGTTATAGATATGTGACAGGCTTCCTGTTACATTAAGGGAATACCAGGGGTAAGGAGAGCACCGTGTGGGATAGTCTGCCTGTTAGAGTAACGGAAGAACATGTTGCCTGGCTACTTGAGGTTGGGAGCTCACTGCTCTGCAGTAGTATAATGGGTAAAAGACTGGGGACAGCAGAGTGCTAACTGCACAGCTAGTTGCCCTATGGTAGTACCAGGGCTCAGAGCTATAGCCTAGAAGCTATAAGAAGCTGTCACCCAGCTCAGTAGAGGAGGGGAGTCACATGACCTGGAGAGGGGCTTAGGCAGTATATAAGCTCTGGGAGTGAGCCCACAGGGTGGTCTGTCTTTGAAGGCTACTGGGAAAAGAATTCCTCCATGATGAATGTGGATGAGAAATTGCCTGGGGAACCTCAAATACCAAGCAGGCTACAAGTAAGGGTGGGAGGCTTGCAAAAGAAGTAAAGGCTGTTATGTAGCTGGAGGGCTTTTAGTTTCCATTATGGCCTGAGGGCTCACCTCCAGAGTATAATTTTATACCAGTGGACCAGGCACAGCTAGCAAAGGGGTGATGATGAGGCTGTGGTGGGTTGCCTAAGGAGTGCACTGACATTAATGCTGGAGGGACATGTGAGGTCTGGAGCCCTGCCAGTGGCGGGGTAGAGGATACAAGTGGGCAGTAGCAGGCATGAAGCCAAGAGGTCTGGAGCATAAGCCTGAGAAGAGCAATAGCAAGCCTGAGGTTGAGAGGGCCAAAGTACAAATCCGAGAGGGGTGAGAACCAGGCCATGTGCTCATAGCCCAGAGTGGGGGATGAGAGCCCAATAGGGCAGAACCAAGACCAGGGGCCTGTAGCTCAAGAAAGAGAAGAAGCCTGAGAGGCAAAACCAGAGCCCAAGAAGGCTGAAGCCTAGAAGCTGGATCCAGGGTAGTGGGCCTAGGCAAAAAGGTCCAGCTAGAGAGCTTGGCCATAGGCCAAGTAGGTTGAGGGCTACAAAGGCCTGAGGGGCCTTATAATTGTCTTGGGACAAAGTGCCCCACAAGTGATGACCAATAACACCCATGAGGCATGGATATGGTTGTAGGGGAGGTTGGAGACTATGAATATCCATTAAGGCAACAGTTCCCAACGCGGTATCCACAGGCACCACAGTGCCCCCTGAGGTTTATTCAGGTGCCCGCGTGGAACTGATTGGCTTGATCTAAATACTTAAATATCTATTGATCTAAATACCTTAATATTCATATTCATATTGGCACCTGCTGCTTTTTCTTTTAAATTCAAATATGCCCTTGGGCACATAAATGTTGGGAACCCCTGCATTAAGGCAATTAGTGTTCTTAAAGGCAAATGGGCCAGGAGGGCAGGAATAGAGGCAGGTGCAATTTCTAAGGAGCCCATAGACCATAAGGAGATGAAGGCTTACTCTGGGACCGTGGGTCAGCCTTGCTTACACCCCAAACCAGATAACAAAAGCAAGGTGTGGTAGGTGTGAGCAAGGCAAAGGGGGATGGATGCCTGGAGAGCCAGAGTAAGAGAGGACTTCTGAAGCCAACAGGGGGCACCATGGCCACTCCTGGAATTTGATTCTGCTATAATATACATAAACCCTAAGTTGTCCCAGTTTGACTTTGGAAAAAGACTCTTCCCACATTAGTGGCATACAGAAATAATGTATGGGCAACTTTTTCAATGGACAATTGCCCCAGAATTTTATAACTTATCACTACCATTTTTTAAATGTGAAAAATATACAAATGGCAATGCCAAGACATTGCCCAAATGCAAAGAGCTTTCTCAATGACCACATAGACAATATGAAGCAGATTTGTTAATACTTCATGTATGTTACTCATATTAAAGTAAAACATTTATTAAGTTCCTCTGAAGACACAGAAACCAGAAACCAAATAAAGCAGGCCCAAAATGTAGTAGTAATTTCGAAATATCCTGATTTATAAGCTACTACTATACTTTTGAGGTCTGAATATTAAATGCTTGGTATTTACCATGCTCACAAAAACTCTCAATTTACAGAACGAAAAAAGTTTTACTGACTACACTGCACAATATTGTACTTAGTAAACATTAGGGACAATTGTAAAATGGGGCAGGGTAATTAAGGAGTTCTGGTTTTTTTATGTTTTTGTTTTCCCAAAAGTCTAGAAGTGAATTATAGGATAGACATAGGGGCACAGTTTCAAGAAGCAGCAAAGATATTTATGGTAACTGAGTATAGGGGTAAAGAAAGTATGGAAAGTATCCTTGTGTATAAGAACATCAGTTTACTTCCTTTGACTTCAAAAGTCAGAGTTTACAACTCTGTCATAGCCTACATAAAATTAGCTAGCCATGTTAGCTTCAAGGCAGAAGGCAGGACAGAGCTGCACTTATAATTAACTAGTCTAAACGGTCAGTTATACCATGCCTTCTGCCTTTCTTTTGTAAGATATGGTTATTAAATGTCAAGGCTTCTGCTAGTCACCTGCCAGAGCCAGGAGGAATATTTTTCTCCTTTGAATGTGTTGCTTAGTTTCTGTGGTAGGGGCAGAGGGGTTCGCTTTCCTCTGAAGCACTAGAGATTAGCTACAGGAAGAGTCTTGGATGCACTGGTGCTCCTACCACAGGTGCCTGACTGGCAGGTCTTGTGCACATCCTCACAATCAGCCCCAGATCGGGGGAGAGAAAAGAATTTCCCCCAAGTGAAACTACAGAGAACTAATGGAGCAAGACGATTGCTTTTCTCTGGAGCCTGGGGCAGATGATCCTCTTCCTAGGATCATCTGAGTATTTTACCTTATGATTCTCTGCCAGTTCAGTAGCTAAGGCATTGATAGCATTATTGCCTGTTCTCCTTTGTTTCTGTGGCACACTGTGAGCTTTTTGGAGGAGTGCTTTGGGTCTGCGGCATGTAAAAGTGACAGAATGGAGTTTCTTGTAAGCCATTGTGTATAAATGGTTGCCTGTGACCATAAGGGACAGTACTTGGTGGCCCTGGAGATACATTTAAGGCCTCTGTTCCTATGTGCTGAACAGACAACACTAAATCAGAAACTAACAAAAAGTACTTCGAAGTTTTCTCTGTCAAAAAATGTTAAGGCCTGACTTTAAACTGCTTCACTAAGTGATTCGTACTCCTGTAAATAAGAACTTCTCAGTGTATGCACAGATTGCAGAACTGAGCCTAAAGCAAAGTATTGGTACAAGACCTGTGCTATTCAGTTCTTACATTCATAGATCCTAGTCCCATTGAATGAAGGTCATCAAACTGGAAACTAATCAATAGTCAATGGCCCAGAGCTCTTATGCCCATAAGAGCTGGTTAAGGTCATATGTTTAAAAGAATTTGGATCCCACAGAAATCAATTCCTTTAAAAATCTGGGAAAAGGAAAAACTCCACTTGGACACTATCTCTAAAATAGTTTGTAATGAGAAGCTATGGAGGGTTTCAAGGGATCAAATTCACCTAAGTGGCAGAGCACAAACAGGTCCTTAGCATCTCTGCAACTTGCATTGGGCAAGGAGGAAGCCTAGCAACTAAGCCATATGAACGAAAGTGATTTGTATGATCTCCATAAATGCATCTACTTCAGTTCACACATGCAAAATATCTCTTGTGTATATACATATCATGTTTGTGCACCACTTGTATGGCTGCTGTTACACGCGCACAGGTAGAATCCAGTGAGCACATTTCATGAAGTCCTTTGGAAATTTGTTCCGGAATATGGATTTATTTCATAATAATCAGAGCTACCATTATCTCCCCACAAGAGGGCTCTACAACTTCATTCTCCAAAGCAAAGGATCTTTGGTATTTTATGGAATTGGTATAAATATTGTAATTTTACCTTTCCCAGTTACAAGGCATACATGACAGATATATTTCCGTATATAAAGAACAAATCCTGCTTGTCTTACATATGCAAGTGGTCTCATTCCCCTGAATAAGACCATTTACCTGAGTAAGGAGAGTAGGATTTGGCTCTGAGCTTTAACACCAAACTATACCTGCCTTAAAAAGAAAACGGCTGTGAATATGGACTCCTGTTCAGAATTAATAGATGCAGCTATGCAGAGGTTTTCCAAGGTAACAGATATCCAGCTTGGCTTGTTATATAAAGATGTATACAAAAAAGAAAGTTGGAGACCCAAACACTGATACAAACCGGACTGCAGTAAGTGTTCTCCGGGTTCCTGATAAAGTTGTTGATTGGCATGCAACCAGCAGGAGCATTCTGGAAACGGGAGCAGTGGTTCTCAACCTCATTAGACTCAAGGCAGACCTCAGAAAATGCCAGTTTTTAGCTTTCACTTGTTTCTTGATTATCAAAAAATAAGAGAACGATTCTTCAATGGCAAAGAACTCAGAAAGATGACAACAGGTCAGAATCTTTTTGAAACTTAGATTTCTATTTAAACCCAGAGATTTTATCTGGTTAATCATGTGTCGGTCTATGCACATCTAACAGTGCTAAAATTGTGCAGCAATTGGCAGCACCCTTAAAAGGTGCACCTGATATGGCACCCCAGAATCACTGGCTTAAAATCATTGATTTTAATAGGATAAGTTTCTACCCTTAATTGGATGTTGCTTCTAGGGATTGCTAAATGGAATAGCAAGCTAGGAGGGTTGGAAGGAGCAAGCTGCCCCCTCCTTGCTATCTCTTGGGATTCTAGGAACCAGCACAATAACATTGGATCTGATCTGATTGTGAAGGACATCTTGACCAAGCAGGTACTCGGGGAGGAACCAAATGACTTCCCCACCATCAGCTGTGGTTAAATCCTGAACAGTGGAGATGGAAAAACAGGGCTTCCTGGTCTTGGCCTCTCTTATGTTCCTTCCCCACCCCCACCCCACCCAAACCCCATTTCTTAATTTTGCTTCTCTGTGTAATTAGAGGATGGCTTAGTCAGCCAGAACATTCTGAGCATGGGACCAGAAAGGCCAGATAAAAGTAATAGTTTAAACAATCTGAGACCATTAAAAGCTTGCCAGCTCACAGACAGCTTGATCAGACCAGGTGCTGGGCCTGTGTGCCTCCATCCATAAAAGTATGCAAATAAAAATCAGCACTAGAGACATAAGCTGCATTTTCTCTCTTTGTTACCCCTGTCTTGTCCCTTGTACATACGCTATCTTTGTTTTATTTAAAAGAAAGCAGGATCAGACTCCAAAAATTTAGAGTGCCAAACCAGCTAAGCGTATTTTTAACCTCCCTCCCCATGAAAAAATAATTTTCATACCATTTTTAATGGCACTTAAAAATAAATCTCAGTCAGGGGGTTCTGCTATAAAGGACTCTATACACCAAAAGGAAAACTACAAATATGGAAGCCTTATGTAACACTTTCAATTTCAGATTTTTTTTATGTTTTTCTTTTTTGGTGTAATAAAAGGTTAAAAAAAAAGATTTTTTGATGGTGGTTATTACGGCAGGAGGGACCTGCAATAACTTAAAACAAAAAAACACATAATGCGAGCCTTATTTACAGGTAAAACATCAGTTAGCATCTTATCCCTGGTTGAGTCTTGAATTAACCACTTATAAACACGATAGCATGAGCTCCCCTGGATACATAGGTAGCACGTCTATTGCTGATATAAGAATTGGGACAGTGCTGTTTAAACACTGCTGATCAGTGCAGTTTCCTACAGTGGCTAGAGAACAGAGTATTTTAAAGAAAATAATCAGTAAGGCAAAACAGCCAGGGGTACCCAGTACATGACACTCCCGGGAAAATAAATGGTTTTACAAAATAGCGCTGTCCTCATGGTCACTGAGAGCTGTTTCTAAGCATTTGCTCCATATATCAATTCACCTGAGCTTAAACTTGGTTTTGCTTGTAGTTGCTGATAGTTGCAGATAGCAGATTTGCATGGCATTAATGATTAAGGGTTTTTACTGCACAGCAAACTATGCTACTGCACATTTAGGCGTCTCATGTAGATGTGCCCACAGTGATTTAAACCAGCTGAGGATCTGGTCCAATATTTCAAAATCATTAACAAAGATTGATTCCAGTCTAACAATGTTTTTGCCAGGTGTGCTTGCTCTTTTATAATCACTTTTTCTTTTATTGCAAATAAAAAATAAGTTCTGCCTGAAATATGACCTGAACTGTTACCTTGGGTACTTATGGATGGTGCTACATAGAGAGAGAGAGAAACTAAATTTGGACCTTTCAAAGAAATCACACAGGAGCAGATAATGGAGTGATTTAAAGGTCGTGCTCACTAATGAGGCTGTAATTGCTCTCCCCAACAGTGTCACCACAGGGTTGTTTGGGGTCACTGCAGACATGAGCAGAGCTATGTGATGTGAAAGGTGCTCACAGGCTATAACAAGAACATATTATATATAGTTTAGAACTAATTTTTTCAACAATAATTAAGAGACATGGTATTAATATTCCTATAAATCATTAAGTTTTCATGGCTACTATAACAGGTTACTGGCCAAGCAATTTGGGCCGTATCATGACATTACCCACATCATATTTAAATAAGCTCTTTTTCCAAAATAATGTCAATGATGTGGTAAAGTTTACATATGAATAAATTTTGTAATATGTAAATCTAACCCATATCCTTGTCCCATATTAGTTTAGGATTAGTCATAGAAGAAGAAACTTAAAGAATTGTTATCTAGCTCAAATATTGACTTTCCATTTAGGCTGAGCTCCTACCATTATGAGCATAAGACAGAAATTAGCTTTTGCCAACCAATCCAGTCCTAGTCCAGTTCCTTTAATCTATTCAGACTGGCAATCTGTTAGGTTCCTGCTTCTAACTTGAATGTGCTGTGAAGGTTGTCTCCAGTCAGTCTGTCTTACTTTTCTATGATTGGGGGAGCCTATTACCCGATATCATCAGAACATGAACAAGTGCACCCTCTTTCTTGCACTATTTACCTAACTATTGTTAATGGTGCCTGCTCCAACATCTCAACATTCTTTCTCATAGAATCAGAGAAAATTAGGGTGGAAAGGAACCTTAGGAGGTCATCAAGTCCAAATCTCCTGGTCAAAGCATGGCCATCTCTAACTAGACCATCCCAGCCAAGGCTTTGTCTAGCCAGGTCTTAAAAACCTCCAAGGATGGAGCTTCCACCACCTCTCTAGGTAACCTGTTTCAGTGCTGTACTACCCTGCTTGTGGAAAAGTTTTCCTTAATATCTAACCTAAACATCCCTTGCTGCAACTTGTGAGCATTGCTCCTTTTTCTGTCATCTGCCACCACTAAGAACAGTCTAGCTCCATCCTCTTTTGAGCCTCCCTTCTGGTAGTTGAAGGCTGCTATTAAATTCCCTCTCAGTCTTCTCTTCTCCAGATTAAATAAGCCCAGTTCCCTCAGCCTCTCCTCAGAAGTCATGTGCCCAGCCCCCCTAACCATTTTGCTGTCCTCTGTTGGACTCTCTTCGATTTGTCCACATCCTTTCTGTATTTGGAGGGAGGGGAAGTGCGCAAACTGGACACAGTACTCCAGATGTGGCCTGACCTATGCCAAACAGAGAGGAAGAATCACTTCTCTCAATCTGCTGACAACACTCCTACTAATGCACCCCCATATGCCATCAGCCTTCTTGGCAACAAGGGCATATTGTTGGCTCATATTCAGCTTTTTGTCCACTGTAACCCCAAGGTCCTTTTCTGCAGACCTGCTGGTTAGCCAGTTGGTCCCTAGCATGTACCAGAACTTTGCACTTGTCTTTACTGAGCCATATGACATTCCTTTTGGTCCAGTCCTCCAATTTGTCTAGGTCTCTCTGAATCCTAACCCTACCCATCAGTGTATCTACTACTCCTCTGAGCTTCGTGTCATCTGCAAACTTGCTGAGGGTGCAGTCTAGGTCATCTCCCAGATTATTGAAGACAGTGAACAAAACCAGCTCCAGAACCAACCCTTGGGCCACTCTACTTGATACTAGCTGCCAACTAGACACAGACCCATTGATTACTACTCTTTGAGCCTGGTGATCCAGCCAATTTTCTATCCACCTTACAGTCTACTCATCCAACTCATATTTCCTTATCCTGTCAGACCACTTTACTGTGAATATCCAACTACTCTGAAAGCTGTTTAACTTTCCCTAGAGCAGGGTTTTCCAAACTTTGGATACCAGAGGCACAACTTTTTTCTGGATTAAAATTGGCAGCATACTTCACTTTTACACCCCAAAAGGTGTGTACATCTACATCAACATATGTAAGCCTTACATACCAGGGATACCTGTATCCAATGCTTTTGTGACCTGGTCATAAAAGGCAATCAGGTTGGTCTGACATAACCTGCCCCTAATGAAACCGTGCTGGTTGCCCTTGAGCATCATCCCCAATGTTGGCCCATCACAGATGTGCTCCTTGATGATCTTCTCAAAGAGTTTACCCAGGACTGAGGTAAGACTGATGGACTTATAATTGCCTGGGTCCTTTTTTTTAAAGATGGGGACCAAGTTGGCTATCTTCCAATTATCTGGCACCTGGCCCAAGCACCATGAGTGCTCATAAAGCTGTGCCAAGGGCCCTGCAATAACCCCTGCTAGCTTCCTCAACACCCTGGGGTGGAGATCATCTGGACCTGCTGATTTGAACACGCCCAGCCCCTCCAGAAGCACTCTAACCCAGTCCTCCTCAACCTTAGGTCTTGAGGCGTTCCCCTCGAGTCCATCTTGAATCACGGTGGGGGAATCCTGTTCCCTGCACAAGAAAATGGAGGTGAAGAATTTGTTAAAGAGATCTGCCCTCTCCTCTGGCGCAACCACCAGATTGCCCAGTGCATCCTTCAGTGGCTGCACATTTCCTGGTGCCTTCTTCATCCTCCCTATATATTTGAAAAAGGACTTTTTATTATCTTTGATCTTGGATGCTAATTCTAGCTCTATGTCCGCCTTAGCTCTCCTAACAGCCCCTCTACAGGCCCAAGCAGTGGAAGTATACCCCCCCCACCCCTTCCACCAAATGTATGCCACCTTTTTGGCAACCAGGCATTCCCAGACATCCTTGGTGAGCCAGAGGGCCTTTTGGGCACTCTTGCCCTCCTTGCTTCTTGTTGGTATCATCACCCCTTGGGCCCTGAGTATCGTCTTCTTAAGGAATGACCACTCATCTTGGGCACTGAGTTCCCCTGCCCTTGAGAACCCCAGCGCCTTTCCCACCAATCTCCTCAACTCATTGAAGTTGGCCCTCTTGAAGTCTAGAGCTACCGCCTTGCTGCAGGCCCTTGTCACCCTGTGCTGGATGATGAATTCCAGCAAATGATGATTGCTATCACCCAGGTGGTCAAGGACCTGGAGGCCCCTTACCAGATCATCGCCTGTGGCCAGGACCAGGTCCAACAGGGCATTTCCTCTGGTGGGACTGTGCAACACCTGGGTTAAGTGGAGGTCCTGTATCTTGGCCAGGAACCTCCTGGAACGGTCCAACCTGGCTGACTGCTCCTCCCAGCAGGTGTCCAGGTAATTTAGATCACCCATGACAACTACATCCCTTGCCTTAAGTGCCTCTGCAAGCTGGCCTGAAAATTCCCGATCCAGCTCCTCCCTTTGGAAGGATCCATGGGTTGGATATATTCACTAGACCCGATTCTGCATGCAGTGCTGGCCCAGCTATGGCCCATTCCAGCTATGCAGGGCCAACTCTGTGAAAACCTGACCCTTTTGTGTGGGGTTGGCACAACCAGAGTCTGATCCAGAAATGCAGAGCTGGCCCAGCCACAGCCTGATCCCATCATCTAGGGCCAATTTGCCCAGAGTGCAATCTGGCCACACACAGCTTAGAAATTTGGCAGTGCAGGAGAAGTACCAGTGTTAATTGCCAATGCTTTTCTATGCTAAATTTCCAAACTCATGGGGAATTCCATGAGCTAGATCTGATACTGATAAATTTTCATTTTTCATGGCACACATCTACCACTCTCGCAGCATGCTAGTGTTTCACAGAACACTCTTTGAGAATCACTGCCCTAGGTAGTTTTGTTGCTCTTCATTGATTCTGATTTGCATAAGACTGTGTTTAGGACATTGTTACTAAAGATCAGTGGCTTAATGGTGATGCCAAGACTGGTAGATTTCCATCTTGAGGGGGACTGCCAAGAAACTGCACTTGCCTTATCCATTCACACTGTTATATCATAAATGTAGTCACCAGAGTTATGGAAGAGGTGGCTTGGGAAGTTAACTTATCAATAACACTCAGAGCTATTCCTGCTGGAATAGGAGACTCATTTGAGGTTATACAGACTTTCAGAACTTTGTGCTTCAACTTATTAATTGTAAGACCCAATTGTTTCGTTAAGAACTATTCATTCAGCAGTTCTAACCAAGCTATTGGTTTTTGCCGCCTTTAACTTATTGACTTTGTTACAATATAGCTCTCATAAAGAGAGCAACAATTGTGGTTTTCTTCTGGAAACTGCAGTATGATACACTGATTTGCATTAAAGTATTATACACAGTTAAACCTTGCAAAATCACTGCACACTTTGGGGTATATACAGTTGATTGCATCATCCCTGGTTTATATACGAGACACTGTCTCACCCCAGATGACATGAAAATGCCATGCCAGAGTCATAAACAGTACTCGGAAGCCCTAACATTAACTATGCCTCACTGGGCGCATGTACACGAGATGCTAACTGTGCAAGTAGCCTAACAACACACCACAGTGGAGTGCCAGGCAAAAACCGTGCTAATACGCTACTGCACAGTAGTATTAGACTAGTGCACAGCATGGGCGACTGGTGCCACCTGAGTCAGGGGAGCACGTACCTCCCCAGAGGGCAGTCCATGACCAGAGCCGGGGGGGTCACTGCAGACAATCTTGATGACTTGGGGGGGGGTCCCCCACTGCCAATTGCACTGACCAGGAAGTGCAAGCAGCACTCCTGGAAACAGCTGCGATGCTCCCAGAAGTGCCAGCAGCACTTTACCTGGTGCCCCACTCCCCAACCAGCACTTGCAAGGGGGGCACCAGCTCTCCCACCTGCCCCCCCACCATTGGCTAAGCAGGGAGCACTGCCTGTCGGGGGGTGCACCAATGCTTTCAAGGGGTGCATGTGCACCCCCATGTTCTCCCTATGCGTCATCTATGCTGCACAGTAAGCATCACTAAAAACGTGTGCACCAGTGCTAATGCACAGTAGTACAAGTTACTGCGCATTGATTTCGGTACTTAGTTAACCAGATACTAAACAATGCACAGTGGGCACGTCTACACGTGACACTCAGTTGCAGTAGAAATGTGCTACAGTGGCATAGTGTCTTCAGACATAACCTGTGACACTGCTGCTACGTTGCTGTAGCGACACACTCCCCCACTATAGCATGTCGCACAGTGACATAGAGCCTAAAAATAACCGTGTGCAAAATGTACGGTGTAGTACAGGCTGTTACTGTGCCGTCTTTCATTATTTTCAAAAGCAAGTACTGAAAGAAAGCACAGTAACAATGGTGCCATAGCAGCACGTAAAGACACCCCCAGTAACTGTGGAGCATTAATGAACATGTAGACGCACCCACTAAACATGAGATAGCATTCTCTCTCCAATTTATCGGATTGCTAGATTGAGCAAAACTGAAAAGCCTTTAAATTTGTGACTCTTCCTTAAAAGAAATTTTCTTATGAGCCTTCCTTTTTCATTATGATTATGGTATGCGCTGAGTAGAAAAAATTACTTTAATTCCATGTGCATGAGATAGTCTTAATGGAATAAGCCCTCAATCTTGGTATCACTTGCTTTTCTAATAACTAATGGACATTTTTAAATGAAGTTGGCAAAGTTTAGTCGAAGCAATAGCAGTGGTACTTTGGAATTCAGTTAACACTGCCGGCTAGGAAACTTTCTAATTGGAAGGGAGTACAGGGGACATTTCTTTGCAAACAAAGGATAGCTCTATGCTGCTTGACGACCAGGCTATGCAGTATCATAGCAAAGCACACAATGACCTCTCTCCATGCCCTTTCTCCAAGAACAGATGTAATGTAGCCTTTGTGCAGCACTGGATATACATCAATAGGCTGCCAATAAACCATACTAAACCAGATACATTATATATGTTTCAAGGCATAGATTTCATACGCATTAGGGCTGGAAAGGACCTCAGAAGGTCAAGTCCAGCCCCCCGCCAGAAGGGCAGGAAGTCAGCTGGGGCCATTGGATCCCAGCAAGATAAGCATCCAATTTACTCTTGAAGGTGTTCAATGTAGGTGCTTGAACCACCTCTGATAGCAGACTGTTCCAGACCTTAGGGGCTCAGACGGTAAAGAAGTTCTTCCTTAGGTCCAGCCTGAAACAGTCTTGCAGTAATTTATAGCCTTTAGACCTCATCATCCCTTGGGGTGTTCTGGTGAACAAATGTTCCCCCAGATACTGGTGGTCACCTCTTATAAATTTATAGGTAGCCACCAGATCACCCTTGAACCTGCACTTTTCCAGGCTAAAGAGCCCCATGGTTCTCAGCCTGTTATCATAAGGTCTGTTTTCCTGACCTCTGATCTTGTGCGTGGCTCTTCTCTCAACTCTCTCAAGCTTCTCCACATCTTCTTTGAATTGTGGAGCCCAAAATTGGACGCAGTACTCCAGCTGTAGCCTCACCAAGGCCGAGTACAAGGGGAGAATGATGTCCTGAGATTTTCTTGAGAAACATCTATAGATGCAAGCCAGCATTTTGGTCACTTTACTAGACACAGCATCACACTGAAGGCTCACATTCATCTTGTGGTCAATGATGACCCCAAAGTCTCTTTCTTCACTAGTGCTAGCCAGTGTAGCACTGCTGAATCTATAAGGATGCAACAGGTTTTTCCTCCCAAGGTGGAAAACCTTGCATTTTTCAGTGTTAAACACCATCATGTTCTCATCTGCCCATTTGCTGAACCTGTCCAGGTCAGCCTGGATCACCCCTCTGTCGTCAGGTATGGATGCTTTGCTCCAAAGTTTGGTGTCATTGGCGAACTTGGCCAGTCCACTTCTGACTCCAATGTACACATCATTAATGAAGATGTAGAACAATATGGGTCCAAGGACAGAGCCATGGGGGACCCCGCTGGTTACAGGGCACCATGATGATTGACTTCTGTCAACCACCTCCCTCTGGATCTGACCACGGAGCCAATTTCCCAGCCAACAGATCATGGTAGGCCCAAAGCCACAATTGGCCAGTTTTGCCAAGAGGTGATCATGGGATACCAAATTGAAGGCTTGTTTGAAGTCAAGATATATGACACCAATCTTTTCTCCCTTGTCCAATGATAGGTCACCTGGTTGTAGAAGAAAATGAGACTGGTCAAGCAAGACCTACCTGCAACAAACACATGCTGGCTATCCCTCAGGATGTTGGCATTGGCCAGTCCATTAAGGATAGCTTCTTTAATAAACTTTTCTAAGATCTTCTCTGGGATAGAAATCAGGCTGATGGGCCTATGGTATGCTGGATCCACTTTCCTCCCTTTCTTGAAGATAAACACTACATTGGCCTTCTTCCAGTCTTCAGGCACTACACCAGAGCACCAGGAGTTTTCAAAGATCTGTGCCAGAGACTGGGCTATTATTCTCACCAGCTTCTTGAGTACCCTGGTGACTTGAAGCTATCTAGCCTCTGAAGGTGTTCCTTCATGAGGTCAGCATTGATGGAGGACAAGAGATCTCCCTCATCTGAACCTCCCTGTCCCATAGTGGGCATGGGCCTCCCATGGAACTGGTGAAAGACTGACACAATGTATCCATTTAAATACGTTGGCTTTTTCCTGGGAGTCAATTGTCAGTTGTCCTGTCTGGTTCAGCAGGGGTCCAATGTTGCCCTTGCTTTTCCTCTGGCTCCCCACGTATCTGAAAAAGGACTTTTTAGTGTCCTTCATACTCAAAACTAGTTGGAGTTCAGTTGCAGCCTTGGCTTTCCTGGTTCGGTCCCTGCAGGATCGGACCAGTGCAGAATATCCCTCTTTGGAGGTGAATCCTGTCCTCCATCCTTTGTAGGCCTTTCTTTTTAGCCTCAGGAGGTTTGCTAAATCCCTGGAGAGCCAACAGGGCTGCTGTGCCCTCTTACTGCCTTTTCTCTGAGATGGAAAAGATTAGATTCATAGATTCATAGATGTTAGGGTCGGAAGGGACCTCAATAGGTCATCGAGTCCGACCCCCCGCATAGGCAGGAAAGAGTGCTGGGTCTAGATGATCCCAGATAGATGCATATCCAAGCTCCTCTTGAAGACCCCCAGGATAGGGGAAAGCACCACCTCCCTTGGGAGCCCATTCCAGACCTTGGCCACTCTAACTGTGAAGAAGTTCTTCCTAATGTCTAGTCTAAATCTGCTCTCTGCTAGCTTG
>JAGPOW010000261.1:19615300-19626248 GCA_030014935.1 Caiman crocodilus
GAGCCCATTCCAGACCTTGGCCACTCTAACTGTGAAGAAGTTCTTCCTAATGTCTAGTCTAAATCTGCTCTCTGCTAGCTTGTGGCCATTATTTCTTGTTACCCTGGGGAGTGCCTTGGTGAATAAAACCTCACCAATTCCCTTCTGTGCCCCCGTGATGAGCTTATAGGCAGCCACAAGGTTGCCTCTCAACCTTCTGTTGCAGAGGCTGAAAAGGTCCAGGTGCCCCAGTCTCTCCTCATAGGGCTTGGCCTGCAAGCCCTTAACCATATGAGTGGCCCTGCTCTGGACTCTCTGCAGGTTATCCGCATCCCTCTGAAGTGCGGTGCCCAGAATTGCACGCAGTACTCCAACTGCGGTCTGACCAGCACCCGATAGAGGGGAAGTATCACCTCCTTGGATCTATTCGTCATGCATCTGCAGATGCACGATAAAGTGCCATCAGTTCGTCACACTGCCGACTCATGTTCATCTTGGAGTCCACTAGGACGCCAAAATCCCTTTCCACTTCCATGCCACCCAGCAGGTCATTCCCTAGGCAGTAGGTGTGCTGGACATTTTTCCTCCCTAGGTGCAGCACTTTTCATTTCTCCTTGTTGAACTGCATTCTGTTGTTTTCTGCCCACTTGTCCAACCTATCCGGGTCTGCTTGCAGCTGTTCCCTGCCTTCCGGCATGTCCATTTCTCCCCACAGTTTTGTGTCATCTGCAAACTTGGACAGAGTACACTTCACTCCCTCATCCAAGTCGCTGATGAAGACATTCAAGAGTATCGGTCCAAGGACTGATCCGTGTGGGACCCCACTGCCCACACCCTTCCAGATCGATACCGACTCATTCACCACAACTCTCTGGGTGTGACCCTCTAGCCAATTCACCACCCACCGGACTGTGAAGTCATCCAAGTCACAGACTCTTAATTTGTTCACCAGTATGGGGTGGGATACCGTATTGAAGGCCTTCCTGAAGTCTAAGTATATGACATCCACTCCTACTTCTGCGGCCAAGCGTTTCATAACCTGGTCATAAAAAGAGACTAGCTTAGTCAGGCATGATCTGCCTGCTATGAACCCGTGCTAGTTTCCCCTCAGCATAATTTTTCCTGCCGGGCTCTCGCAAATGTGAGCCTTGATATTTTTTCAAAGACTTTGCCAAGAATGGAGGTGAGACTGACTGGCCTACAGTTGCTTGTGCATTAAGAATCGCTTCCTTGAGGAGCAACCACTCTTCCTGAACTCCCCTCCCCGTGGAGGTGTGGCCCCTTAGGGTCTCACTGATAAGCTTCCTGAGCTTGTCAAAGTCAGCTTTCCTGAAGTCAAGGACTTCAGTGTTGCTGACTGACTTGCCAGCTTTACGGTGGATGATGAAGGTGATCAGCTCATGATCACTGTCACCCAGCTTCCCATCAATCACTAGGTCACCAGTTAGGTCATCCCCAGTAGCCAGTACCAGGTCAAGCAGCACTTTACATCTTGTTGGCCTATAGACTTCTTGAGTCAGGTAGAGGTCATCCACACATGATAGGAAGCTTTGTGACTACTCAGATTTTGCTGAGTGATCTTCCCATGAGATGTCTGAGTAATTGAAATCACCCATGACAACCATGGTCCTTGGAGCATGCGGCCTCAGCCAGTTCCCACATGAACTCCTGGTCAAGCTCTTGACTTTTGGTGGGAGGTCTGTAGTAGATTCCGTTGTATCCCCTATGCCATTTTCCCCATGGATTTTAACCCAGAGCGTCTCTGGTCATCCACTCTGGATGCAAGGATCAGTTTGCAAGGATGCATAGCTTTCCTTAACATAGAGAGCTACACTCCAGTCCCTTTTATCTACTCGATCTCTCCTGTATAAGGTCTATACCCATGGGCCACTCATGAGTGGAGTCCCACCAGGTCTCCATTACCCCTATGGTGTTGTGATTATTTGCGTTAAGCAGGAGGATGAGTTCCTCCTTGTTCCCCAAGCTCGTGGCATTTGTGTACAGGCAGGCAAGTGTCCCTTGGAGGCTCTTGTCTTGCCCACATATTGTACCAGGGCTGGGGCAGACATGGGCTCCCTTAAGTGCCTTCACCTGCTGGCTTTGCAGAGGTTGCTCAACAGGCCAGCAGTGGCGGTAGTACTCCCGTACCCCAGCGGGCTTAATTTAAAGCCAGGTGGAGCAAGTCAGCCAATTGGGATGAGAAGAGCCTCCTCCCCAGCAGAGAGAGGTGGAGGCCATCTCTTCCCAGCAGCTCACTGCCTGTCTCGCCAAAGAGCCAGCTGTGGTCAAGGAAGCCAAAGCCTTCCCGATGACACCAGCACTGCAGTCTTTGGTTAACCACCTGTATCCTCCTCTCCCTCCTCAACTTATATCCCAAAACTGGGAGGATTGAAGAGAACACCACCTGTGCCCCCAGACCCTTTAGCCCTGCTCCCAAATCCCTGTAGCACCTCATGACCCAGCTGGCAGAAAGCAAGGTGACAGGATTTGTGGATGTGGGGAGAGCAGTGGACATGATATACCTTGCATTTAGTAGGTCTTTCAGTACCATCTACCATGACATTCTCACAAGAAAACTATGAAATACAGTCTAGAGCAGAGGTTCTCAAACTATGGACCACCACTGGTCTGTGAGCTTCATTCAGGCTATCCTGCAGAAAGGTGACCTAAGGCTAAAGCTGACAAACATTACACCCGACTTCCCAAAACTTTGCTCAAAAAATGAGTACATCCATCGCATTAGAAATGTAAGACTACTGATATTAAAAATATGAGTTGTGTGCTTTGATTTGTAGAACAAAATAAAGTTTCTTAAGTGGTCCACCGAGACCCTCACCAATTTTCAAGTAGTCCACGAAAAAAACATTTGAAAACCAATGGTCTAGAGGAAACTACTGCAAGGTGGGTGCATAACCAGTTACTCATCATGCTTAAAAAGCAGTCATCAAGGGCTTAACATCTAAATGGAAACAGTATCACATGGAGTTTCCCAGGGGTCTACCTTGGATCCCATACTGTTTAATATTTTCAATAATGACTTAAAGGTGGAATTGAGGGTACAGTCGCAGATGATATTGAATTGCATAGATGACATGATTAGGATCAGCAGACATTTTAGATGACATGATTAGGATTCAAAATTACCCTGGTACTGTGGAGAAGCACTATGAATAAATTGGTGACATTTAGTTAGGACAGGGGCAAAGTACTGCATTTTAGAGAATACAGAAATGTTAACTGGGAACAACCAACTAGGCTGCAGAACTTCATGAAAGCACCAGGTGGTTACAGTGAACCACAAGCTGACTAGCTGACCCCTGCTTAGCAATAGTGTTATTGCTAAGGAAAAAAAAAAGAAAATAGCATTCTGGGATGTCTTAAGAGAAGTGTCAAATGAAAGTTATAGGAAATCATTTATCCACACAGCCCAGAACTGGTAAGACCTCACCTGGAGTACCGAGCCCACATTTTGGGCACCATGTTTCAAAAAAGACCTGAACAAACTTGGAGAAACATGACATATGAACGTAAGTGTAGGTAGTCATTTCAGTGCTTGGGCAGGACATGGGGGTGAAAGGTAGGGGGTGGGAGAGGGACTGTATTGTGCCAAGCCCTGGAGAAGAGGGTTTGGGGAGACGTGCTATGCCTTACCTGCCACGGAAGGGGCACTCTGCCTGTTGTAGCAATGTGGGCTCAGGCTGCTGTGGCTGGCTGACATGCAACCCCTCTTCCTACTTCATACAAGGAAACACTGAAAAACCTTGTGCTATTTAGGATGGAGAAGAGAAGACTGAATAGCATGGAGAGATCTGACAACAGCTTTCAAATACATAAGGAATAGTTATAAATAGGATGATGGTATATTTTTCTCTATGTCTACAGGGGACAGGACAAGAAGTAATGTCTCAAGCTGGATATAAGAAATAATTTTCTAACTGTAAGGGTAGTTAAGCACAGACAACTGAGAGACAACGTGGAGTCCCCATCACTGGGTGTTTTTACATGACAAGTGCATAAATACTTGGCTGGAGTGGCTCTATTTTTTGCATGGTTAGAATAAAGTCACTGAAGCACTCCCTAGGACAGTCCAGTCTAGAATCGCCTTGAAAGAGAACAACTTATATGCGTAACGCCAAAAGTCTTAGAGCTCCAAACTCATCCATGAGCTAACTCCTAAGGGTCTGGTTTTAATCTCCTTTATACTGGTGTAAACCCAGAATATTTCAAGGACTCTAGAGATATTACTCTGCATTTACACTGCTGAAAATGAAATCAGAATCCAACCTGTAACTAGGACGTCTCTGATTATTACCCATAGTCTTGTAGTTAACCCACCCAATTACATTTGCAAACCTGATGTAAATTCTGACTAACAGCTCTTCTCCAATCTCTTGTTTGCTTAGTGACTGTTGTTCAGACCCACTTTTCACAAACATAAGTAACTACAGAAGGTGCATGGCAATGGAAGATAGTCCGGACATATACTTTGTCTTTTCCTGCTCCAACTGAAGTCAGTAGACCAGATATATAGTTTCATTTTGTTTCCTGACTGTGGAGTGAACTTGAAATTTCCAGACTCTTTCAAGCTTGTGACAGAAAGCTACAGCAATCTGCCGAAGACTTTTTTTTCCTATTAATTAATTAATCTTAACTGATTGATATTCACAACATTAACCACAGAATTTTTGCTTGGAAATAACTGGCTCCAATTAGCACCTGTGCAAGATTTCCATGTCTATCACCTTTAGCAGAAGGGGCTAAATATTTCCTTACTTTGAGAATATCAGAGCAATTATTGCTCATCTAGCCTTTGAAACTCAAAGCCTTACTCAGCAGTGGAAATGAGAGGGAGTCAGTCCATCACAAAAAGGATTTTAATATGTATGATCTGTCTAAACATGCAGCCAGTTCTCTAACACTTAAATTTTACAACCATGAGGCCATGAGCTACTCTTTTAATCAAGACAGATCCTTCAGTTTGTTCTGTGCTAGAGAACAATATAATATGAGCCCTATGACACAGGGATCCACTGTTAACTTTTGTGATTTTATTCCCAGCTGCAGGATGTTCTGTGCTTTCGATAATGTCTTTGCTGTTTAAATTCTGAGACTGCATGAGAAACTCACCTTTTCCCCCCCTTTTCTTTTTTTTTTATGTGAGTTTCTAGTCCTCAAGGCTGTGGAGGAAACTGTGAAAAAGATTAAGTCTGTTTAGCCCAAAGCCTGAAGCTGGTTGGCAGATAACAAAGGAACCAAAACTGTATTTTTTTCTAGTGTTGGAGTGATGTTGTAGCCATGATGGTCCAGGAACTGTGAGAGAGGCAAGGATTTTTGTGCAGAAGTCCTTTATTGGCCCATCTGCATGGTTAGAATGAAGTTAGACAAGCTTTCCAATGTAAGCCATTCTTCATAAAGTCTCATGAATTTTGAATGCCTTATATTGACAATCCTGACATTACACAGGCAGTCATAGCACCACTGGAACTACACTTGTTTTGAGTAAGGCTTAGCACTATGCTATCACTAGCCAAGCAATCCTCAAAGTAAAGAGTATTTGAAAGGTCTCTTCCTTGCACTCTTCAAATAATGGAAAAAATATAAATCTTTTTTCTGCTTTGAAGAGAGAGTTCGGAGCATCTTATGCTGGTGTCTGAGCTGCAGGAATGCTCCCACGAGTTGGTAGGGGCCTGGATTCTAGATTCTGAGTACCTCTTGCATTCCACATCCAGCTTCCACCTGGTGAAAGAGAAATGATTGCAAGAGCTAGTTGCTGTTTTGCCGTTCTATCTTGGACAAGCAGAGGGTGCAGAAGTTAAATAACATACCCTACAAATCTCTATTTCTCCTTTCCCCTGTTCTGTAGCCATGGTCATCTGAGTTCTTCACTGTTTGACTAGAACTTCACTAACAGGAGCTCATCAAAGGGCTTTGGTCCTGAGTGAGTGAGGGGCTAAGTGCCTTCCCTTATCGCTGATCAAGTAGGGATTTTTTTACACATATCTAAGGAAAACTGTGAATACAAATACCTCTGTGTTCTCCACACCTTTACACTTACTGCAGGGGTCTGCAGCAAAGATCCAAAACAATTAGACAGCTTGACTACCACACCAATATTGTCAATACCTACAGAGAAAACGGTCAATTTATTTTATCTATGGCTCTTAAAGAATGTTTAATATTTTGAACACTGTACTGCTTTGGGTTCCAGACAATGTTATATCCACCTGGTTGCATTGTGTTCCTGCTGTTCATGTGTCAAATACTGTATGGGCTGAAAACAATCTGGGAGGGCATCAGGCCCATTGTTTCTATCAGCAGCTCATTTTCTCCTCTAATATAAAAACTAGTTAGCCAAATAATTATAGCACACTTAATAATCATCTAACAGCAAAGAATGTTTCTACCCAGTGTTAAATTGGGATGACGAGAATTGTGAATCCAACCTGATCTTTTTCATGATGATGCTTCAGCCATGTTGACTTTTAGACTAGACCAACAACTGGGCAACTTACTCCAGATGTTTTTCAGCCTAAGTGTTATGTAACTTTATAACTCCATGATTATATTTTTTCTCCAATTATCTTTAGACACTTCTCTCTGTCAAAACATTGTCTGCCTTGAGTACAGAATCCTCTTAATTGGAACACCCTGTTTGATGCAGAAATGTGCCAATTAAGTTCTTGTCCTGATTATCAGAAGCCTCGCTGGAATATGTTGTGCTGAAAGAAATTTACTTTTGAAAACAAGCCTGCACAGAAAGCATTTGGAAACTCTGTATAAAGTTGAAATCAGCTTATTCAGCAGCCATGACAACAGCAAGGGAGCAAAAGATATTAGCAACTTGCAATCTACATGGGCCCGACTCTTTGTCTAGCTCCGTATAGGCAGATGGCCCTTTTGCTGGCAAATAAAGTCTTCCTGCAGGAAGTTCATTGCAAAAACAAAGAGGATCCCTTAACCAAACAGTTTCAAAAGCAATTTACAAACTTTCTTTTTTCCGTGAGCATTGTTACCCATTCTGCAGCCAGGTCAACTCAGGTCTTGAGGAGGCAAATGACTTGAACAAGGTCATAAAGGGAAGCCAGTGGTAAAGAGAAGGTCAACAAAGACTACACTAGTAAATAAAGGGTGCAGGCAGAAGTAACAATTTTTTGCCTGATCTGGCCCCAGAAAGTGGTCTATGGCCATGGCTGCAGACTGCTTCAAAAATGGCCAATTGGGTGAACATCTCAACCTTTTTTGTATGAGGGTTCAGATAAAGATATTTCAAAACTTACCTTCTTCTGTAATATACATCTGCCTGCCTGCCAGCCTCCAAACTGGTTTCAGAATAGGAAGGGGAAAGGGAGTGGAGGAAGGAGCTCAGTCTGGGGTTTTTTCAGCCCTTGCTGAGATAGGGGGCTGCATTTCACCACCCCACCCTCCAGCACCAGCTGGGGAACCCCTAAAATGAATTGGCTGTGATCCCTTTCCCCACTCCCATTCTGAAATCAGGGACAGGCTAGGAGGGAGGAGGGGTTGCAGGCTCAATGCCAGCAGCTAGCTTCCCCTCGCCCCTGAAACCAACAGTGACTTCTGTTGGTCCGGGCATCGTTGTAAGTCAGACCGCTTCCTGCAAAGCATTGAGTTCCAGCAGGGAGCTGCCCTTCTGCCTGTGACCAAAGAGGCTGTTACCCCAGACTCATGCTTTATCACATACAGTTTTCCAGACAGCCATAGCACCTGCCGTTGAAATGGATTTGATGCGTCATTTATCAACTTCCTCTGACACACTTCATCAAATTTTTTCCTCACCTATCACCCATGCCAAGCATTTATCCTGTTTATCTGGGTGCTAACCAAAGGTGCTCTCAGAGTTTGAAAATGTGTGGCTATGTATTCTACGTGGGTCATTGTACTGACAAAATAAAGTATCCGGTAACTTCCAAGAGAATCAGTGGCTTATATGAAGTAAAATCTATCTGCTTTAGAAAGTGAAAGTGCCTTTTAAAGCAGTATCATTCATGCTTGCCATTAGCAGGTGTTTTTAAAAAATGAAAGAAAAACCAAAAACATTTATGATCAAATTAGATAAGGCTATTTAAACAGCAACTTCCAGAGTGAAGATTAAGGGCTTCTTTTATAGCAACCCTGAAAATGACTGAAGTGACTAAGAACTAATACAGTTGTTATATTTCTATGAAGGGTTGTTATATACAACTCTGTCGTGTGGACTCCTCTCGAGTCACCCTGAACAAACACAACAGCAGAGGCTTTAACTGCTTACAGGTGACCTATGCAGTAGAACAGTAATAGACTGACATCCTGTTTTATAGGCAAAGGGTCTCCCCCAGGGTGCTGCATCACCGTGGGATGCCTTGAGAACTTTTGAAGTGTGCTGAAAGGTGCCACGCAAAGTTACCACTTGTGGGTGCATGAACATGATTCACAGTATAAACCCAGGGGTTTCAAATATGAATTTGTAACAGCAAAACATTCTGAACTGCTGTGGCCTTTCTGAGTTCTTTGCAACAGAAGAATTACTCTATTATTTTTCTGCAGTCAAAAAAAGATTGAAAACCCAGAGCTGGAATTCTCTGAAGACGCCTTCTGTCTAAAAATTTGAGAAACACTGTTACAGGCAGAATAAATTTTTGCTACATTAGTCAAAGGTGTTTCCTATCTTAAGGAAACTACAAATTACTTCCGTGCAGTTACATCAGGGTAATAAAAATTAGAATTTCATTTTGTGTGTAAATCTATTTGTATAATGATGCTCTCTATTAGCTACAATACTTGTGGGTACATAAAAGCTTTTATAGTGACCTGACTTTGCATTTCCAGGGTTTAAATTGTCCTAAAAATGGTGCACTGGATCTAAAGTCATTGTACCTTAGGAAGTGAATTGTAGATTGACCTGGATTAACCCAATCTGAAATGGATTAACCTAATCTAGTACACACCTGTACATGTTCACAGCACAGCTCAAGCCTAGGAAAGCCCAGCCATTTTTCCCAGCCCTGACCTTGTTCCTACTCCCTGCATCCCAACCAGGTCATTTTTAATCCTCCAACTACCTGACCTGGCCTGGGCAAACCCTCCTAGACCTACCACCTCCTTTTGCAGACTCACCAGCCCCTTCCCTTGACCCACCGACTCCTCCAGTAGACCCATCAACACTCAAGCACGGACCCACCAGGCCACTCCTGGACCCACCAGCCCTGCCCCCCTGAGTTACATATGTTGGACTGCCCTTTCTACTCCTGGGAGTGACCAACACCTGCATATGGCAATCCTGGTTTGGCTTTAGGCCATTTAAAATAAGCCACCTAAACCTAAACTGAGTCCTGCAAACACTTGTTCACACCCTGTGTGTGCCACGTCTCTAATGGCATCGCTTAGTGCATAAGTGGTCACGTGAACATGCCTTTTTTCCCCAGTCAGTTACCTAGAAGGTTTTTTTGTGAGAGGGAGAATAGTGCAGAAGCTCCTTGTGGGTGGAAGGAAACTCTTGAAGACACACAGTGCTAGCATTTTGTTTCTGCAGGTGGCTCTGTAGGCAAGGCATTTGAGACAGGAAGGCAATAGTTAATCCTAGCCAAAGAAAGGTTGTTTAATTCTTCATCAGGCACAGGAGAATTTTGTACATGGAATACCTGCACAGAGGAACTGGCCACTGTGACTCCATATAGATGACATGATGACAGTAACAAAAGACTAGGGGTTTGTATATGGTTGGGTCATACAAAAGTGAACAGTTGAATGAGGGATGCTCAAAAACATCCCACCCTGAGAGCACTGTGAAAGTATAGCTATAAACTTATATACATATGCACTAGTGGTGAGAAAAAGTTACTACAGCATCTAACCCAGAATCCAGGAAGCACCAGATTGATCAGATTCAGCTTGTCTTTTTCTATGAAGGGATGCTGGTCTTGGCAGGCTAAACAAGTTGTGGCACAAATTTGTTGTAAAGGAATATGATTACAGAACTGAGAAGGATAATTAACAAGTAAAGAGGGGTAGACTGGCTTGTGCAAAACCTGCTCAGTTGGGTTCTTTATTTTGCAAAGCCCAGTCTTGTTTCAGAGATGGAGCCAATTCAATCTGAAACCATGCAAGTCTGAGGAACTTGAGGAAATGGTTCCAATTTTTGTGCTGTCTCTACAAGAAAGCCATGAGAAAGTAGATAAACAAAACTAGCAAAGAACAGGAAGTAAAACTCTGGCTTTATAGCAGTTTTCCTTTCCCTCTCAATGGCAATGGCAATTATGTTACCTACGTACACCAGCAAATCAGGGAACTTCCATAAAAGTTTCTATCTGGGAAGTACTATAAAGGCTCCTATTTGGGAAACCTCCACCACGGAAGTAGCAGGGGATTTAGGCCTGAAAACCAATAAATTCCCAATATCTGGGAAGCTTTCAAACTATCCATGGAGGCCTCACTTCCCGAGCACACAAGCCCTGTGGCACCTCATTGGCTCTTGGCTCCCTTTACTCCATGTCAGCACAGTTGCCAAGTTGTGCTGGAAAGGACTCCATTACTAGAGTCAGAAAACCTGTGACGTAAAATTCAATTGCATAGGCAGGGAAAGATGGGTAAGTTCAAACTGACATTTGGCAAAGAACCTGTCTTGCATGAGGAGATTTCTAACCCAGAGTCTGCTGCTGAGGAAGAAAACGCTACTCAACAGATTAGAGGATAGCTCAACTGTGCTGCGCCTACCACCTGCAATTAGGCAGTGTAATGGCTCACGAACAGATTCAAGCGGTTCTGAGTGCCCTTCCTGATGATCCACACTCTGAGGTTAGGGACAGACATTACACATAAACTGCTTTAAGTGATCAGAAACTGGTTTAAGCCTGTAATAGAACACATGTTCAGTGCACATGAACCAATTTAAAAATGGCTGAAACTGGTTTGAGATAAACCTGGTTGAATGTAGTATCAGACTTAACTGACCTCCACTTGGTCCAGGAGGTGCATG
>JAGPOW010000261.1:19626348-19697267 GCA_030014935.1 Caiman crocodilus
ACGTGGAACCAGCTTCCTAGGGAAGTTGTTCTTGCTCCTACCTTGGGTGTCTTTAAGAGTAGATTAGATAGGTACTTGGCTGGGGTCCTGTGACCCTGGGACTTGTTTCCTGCCAACTGGCGGGGGGTCAGACTAGATGGCCTGCTCTAGGCCCCTTCTGACCCTAGGTACTATGACTATGACTATGACTATGATTTGCCTCAAATTGGTTTATGTAATGTCTGTCCCAGACCCCTTGCTGGTTTAAGATAAACCAGACTCACCAGCATCCCAGCATGCTCTCTGGGTTGGGCAGGACTCTCTTCTCCACAGCAGAGCTGACCTCTCCCCTCTGCTCCCTGGCTAGAGCTCCACTAGAGACGTGCAGGCACAGCAGGGTCTTCTGGCTTCCCCCTGCCCTACTCCCTCCTTGCTGCTCTCTGCTCAAGCAGGAGATTCCCCCCTCCCTCCCTCACATTTCCCACAGCAAGGACCACAGCCCCGTGGACTTTAGACATGTGGTATGCTAACTAATGCAAATGTATGTGTCTTCAATTTCACTGGGACAGGTAGACAGAAGAGAGACTGCTTAAAACTGTTTGGAGCTAATAACAGGTCATCTGGTAAGCTGTTTAAGCAGAGTTTGAAGTTATGGGGAGAGGCTATTGTTTTGCTGATTAGGTGATAAACACTGTTATCAGTCCCCTGCTGGCTTGCTCCCCTGTCAGTTTGCTGCAGACAGCATAAAGAAGCAGGGAGGGAGATTGAAAAGCTCCATATTATCAACAGATGTGTGTACTGCACTACTCCCACCTTGCCTTAGAGTGCAGCAGTGGTCTGGAGTCTGGAAACACTCCTGCCCCTTAAGCAGCGAATCGGGAAAGCCTGAAATGGTGCAGGCAGACCTCCCTAATCAGAGCGTCCTGCTGGGGCTTAGCCATGCCCTGCCTCTGCTTAGCATTGTGCAAGGGAAGGGAGGGCTGCTCTAGCACCACCACCCCCGCCAGCTTCTAGCCTGAGCCAGTAAAGGATATGCCTGAATTTCCTCAGTCCAGAGACAACATCTGTCTGGTTACAAACCAGTTTAGTCCACCCAGATTAGACTAACCTGCAAAGATTGAATCAATTCAGGATCAGGCTTTTTGAATGTCTGTCCCTCGCCTAAGGGCCCAAGCAGGAGTCTAGCAAACCACACTTGTGAGGAAGAAGGATTTCTCAGCAGGAATATATTCTGTCTGTGCTTGTCTCTCCCTTCTTCCCTGACTTTGGATCTTAATTCTGACTCCTGGTTCCTGCCTCATCTCCAATCGCTGGTCTCCAATCCTGTCACTATATGCTAGACCTTTGGCTCCAAAACCTTGACTCACTTTTTGAACTTGATTCTGGCCCAGATTCCTGAGGGCAACTCCGCTTCAACCATTACCCTGAATTGCCTACACCAAGTAGTGGCTGTCTGTAACCATAACCATCAGAGGAATGAGGTTCTGAAACAACCTTTGAAGAGAAGCAGCAGAGAAAAAAAACTATAAATAATTGTAAGATGTGCACGATACTAGAGAAATAGCCACAGACCAATAAATACATCTCAAAATCACTAGCAATAAGATCCTTAATGGAAACTTCCTAAAACTGCATTTTTGCTCCTTTGGTATCTGTGTCGTTACTGACTGCATAATATTTATTTCATGAGTGAGTTAAATGCTATGGAAATGAAATGCACTATTTGTAATAAACTTTATTATTTTATTATACTAGATTTCTTCCCCATTAGTGTTAATTCTGCCCCATTAGTGCTAAATTTAATTTCAGATACTTTCATAGTAATATCTGATATTTATATTTTAGTAGTGCTTAGAGGCCTTCATCAAGACTGAGACACAGTGCAGTTGGCACTGTAAAAACATATAGTAAGTAAATAACTGTTCTGACCCCCAAAAGCTTACATATTATGGGCCAAAAAGTAGAGGAACAGAGAAAGGGGGAGCAAAAGATATAGAGAGAGTGATTCTCTACAGTCTTATACAGTTACCACAATGCAAAGTGTGTTCTTGCCTGTCAGTGTTTTATGTTCACATTGCACTGGGGTACATGAATACACAGGTGCTGTGAAGAATTGGACCCAGAAGATTTTGGCTTCAACTAGCTCTGTGAGCAATCCACTGCCATTCAGTGTCAGTAATCATAGTTTGCCACCTGTCAGCTGTTATCAGGTGGCAGCTTTGCATATGGTGAGCATTAAATCATTACTGTCCCAGCTACCTTTTCATCAATGTAGATTATAACATGACCATTGTCACTTTCTCATCGGCTGATTGAAGAGAGTATCTTTGAGGAGACTAAAACAAAACGCTCAGGTTTCCTGGAAGAAGAGACCTAACAAAGACAGTCAAGAGACAGATGATAGCCTCTATTACTGACAGGCAGTATGAGGTCTGAGCTTGCTGAATACTCTGAGCACTTTGATGTAATCTAGCAGCTGTATGAAATTAATTCTGATAAATTAAACCTCTTGCATGGACAAACAATCTAGATGAAAACTATAGTGCTTGAAGCAGTCAGACATTTGAAGTTAAGTGATCTCAGACACAGGAAAGCAGCACCCTTTCTCAGCAGGCTTAACCAACTGGTTCTCTCCCAGGCATTTGCTGATGTTGTCAGTCAAGGTAAAGTGGTGCCAGATCAAAGGAAATGGGAGTGATCCAAATCCTGTTCTCACTGCCACTGATGTAAATTCAGCCTCACTCCAGCTAGTGAATTACTCCTGATTTATACAGTGGCGTAGAGAGCAGTAACTAGTCAAATATATTCAAGTGCTTGTAATGTTTGGTCTTTCAATGCTACCTTGATGTGGCTCCTAACAGTACATTCAACCTGGTGCTGTTTCCACTGCTGTTGATAGAAACTTTGTTATTGACTTCAGCAGAAGCAGGCTCCGACTCAGCAGGTTTGATAAATACTGGTAGAAGAAAGTCCTATGATTCATTTTGGCCATTGAGGATGCACCTAGACGAGTGCATACATGTGTTTTCCCAGGATAAATAGCAGCAGCACAATATTTCCTGCTGCTACTTGTCCCCAGGGAACACCTGTGCAAGCACGCGCTGGTGCGCAGCAAGTTGCCCTGGGGCGAGTAGGGGAGGCTGGGGCCGGCAACCTTACCTGAGTCCTGGGGGCCTCCAAGGACTCCAGTGGTGGTGATCCAGGAGCAGAGAGTCTGACTGTCAGCTGGAGCATAGTTCTGGCCAGCCAGGTTCTGGTTTCAAAGGGCACGCATTGCCCCCATGTGCACAACCCGACTTTTTTGTGCTGCACATTTTTTGACCCCAGGATCTTCTAGTGTCAACCCCCATTCACCCTTCCACACTGCAAATTAGCAGTGTAGGGAACATCTGCATGCATGATGTGCAGCATCGCAGATAGGTCTGCCGCACCGTATATGCATGTGCACGCTTGCCTGGACATGCCCTAAAAGTCTAACAGGGATTGTGCATATTTCTCAACTTCCGGCATAGTTACCAACCTTGCAGAGCCATCCGTGTCATTTGTTCTCCCTGCATTGGGTTCATCCAAAGAAAAGTGCTACTATATATACAACTGTGAGCCTTGTTACACCTTAATCTGTAAGCTGAACAAATGGTTATCAACTATGGGCTCCTATACACGTATGCAGAGCCTGCTCCAATGCTGGTGGAGCGCTTTGAAATAAACACTTTCAATGAGCTTTAGTTCAAACTCCCTGCTGCCATTTTTTCAGCACAGGGATGTGCAGTGACACTGATACGCATGACATGCGAACACTTTTAATTAGTGCAGCTCACTAATTAAAGTGCTGTGTCCACAACACATGTAAAAATGACCTTAGTTTTCTTCAGCATAGTGAAACAGTCACATCTTATGGTGAGAAACCTCCTCTGACTCCTTCACCAGCACGGCTGTGACTTTCCACTAGAGGCTTGGTGAGCAGGGGCAGGACTAGGAGCAGGACACTTTTTCCATAAGCCTATGTGTTTGTGCATACTAACTAAATAACATATTTTCAAAGACATCACAGTAGAGAGTCACATTCTCATCAACTCTGTCCTTGCGGAGTTGCAATATGGGGATGAAAATGAAGGAGAATCAGTATTAGCCACTGTTTTAAAATCTCAATAATATCCGACTATGTTTTCAAAAAATTAGTTTGATATTTTTAGCCATTTTATTTTAAAAATATATCCAGTTGTCTTTTACTTTGTGCAGTATCTTAACTGGAAACTCCATTCCTTCAGAATGGCAAACTTCATTTTTGGAGGGAAATAACATTATCTAATTCAGCAGTAGTGATGCAGGATGGGAGTCAGGGCACTGTGTTTCTAATTCATTTCTCCCAGGTATTGTCTTTGATTTGTCAGTTAATTGAATTTTCTGTGCCTCACTTTACCTCTCTGTAAAGTAGGTTTTTTTAAAAACCCTGTGAACCTTAAAGAGATTATATGGTTTTATTCCTGGTCTGATCATAAAAGTAGTTTGAGATTGTAAGATGAAAGGTGTTTAAAAGGGCAAACATTATTCAGAGTTAACAAAATGCCTTTCATTTCCTACAACTATCTGGGATAAGAGACACTGTACAAACATTCACTATTACTTTTGCTTTTGTCTTATGCATTATGGTAGAGAAGAGATTAACTGTTTCCTTTCCAGTAAGAAATGGGAATACTCGATTGCTGGAGCAAGATGAGCAATGCGTCTCCAGTGCTCTGTTACTAATAAACGGATTAACTTGTAGCAAAGGGAGTTAACATTGGCTCAGCTTCCTAATTCTGTTTGACAAAAGCATATACAAGATAAAAAGATATTTCCTTTCTGCCTCTTAATGAATATAACCCTTATTTTAATATAGCCTATATAAATTTGTAATCTAAATTTAATTTATTGGATCCATATTTAGGCTCTAAAATATTTAAGTGTCTAAATAGGGATTTAGAGTCCAGATGGTGACACTTTTACACTGGTGTTATCAGCTTTAACTCTGGTAGAAAACAAGGAGCAGATTAAGAACATGAACCCCTATACAGGGGTAACTTTTACCCCTTAAATAATCTGGGGTAAACTACCGTGATGTGAATTACACCCAGGTAGGTGTCATCTGTCCACAGTTTATCCTTGGTAGCTGTTTGCTAGAGGCAAAAAGGTTCATTAGTCACCTTCTCTTTTGCTACCTATCGCTAAGGTCCTATTGGCACTGACAGATGTGAAGAAAAAGAAGTGCTTTCCCAGCAGAGGCGGTGCATTAATTGGACCCAGCTCCACAGTATCTGTGTAGATCAAGCCCTTCAGTGGGGCTTTTTGGTGGTTTTATCTAATACCTGATTGAATCAACTATTAGATAAAAGCACCAAAAAACCCCACTGAAGCACCCAATCTATACAGATGTTCGGAGAGCCAGGTCCAACTAACATGATGCCTCTTCTGGGCATGTGCTGCATTCAGCACAGGGATGTGCCAACCTTAAAGCGCTGGGTTTTTTTCCCCCCACATCCGTAGGCAGCCTATAATAGTGCCTGCTGCATACAGCTACCTTGAACTAGTTGTCTATACCTGTCTGCTCTGGATCCTGATATACAAAACCAATGCAGCTATGTCATGTCATGTGCACAGACCTAAGCCTAAATTAAGATTTAAAAGTTCTGACCAAGCCAGTCATCACATTTTGCCAACTCAGAACTTCATGCACTGATGTAAAATAAGAGCAACTCCACTGATGTCTGGAATGTCACAGGGAGAAGGACAAGACCACTGATTTGGTTTATGAAGAACCAATTCTTAGTTTATGATGAGCTAGTCATCCTGTCAGGCTTATGGAGTGAAATTTCAAGCTGCCTGATGCCTAAAACTAATGTCTCTGGGTCAACAGGAAATTCTTAGGTAGTGTAAGCTGCCTGTTTGTCTCCTTGGAAAGGAAAGGGGTCAGAGAGAGATGATGATGCCATTTACCAGCAGACTGGGCATTCAGAAGCAATGTGGAGCACACCCAGCCCACATGACAAGTCCCCTCTGTAAACAACAGCAAATTACACCACAAATAGCACTGTTGCACAATACAGCTTCTTGCAGCATTTAGTCCTGTTCTACAAGTTCTCTTCTGCTCAGAGAGGGAAGTGATATATAGCCGCAAGAGCAGGATGCAAGAAATCCCTGGGAACTGTTAGGCCCCACAGAAACATTCTAGCTTCTGCATGTCTATTCAATGCAGCGTGCTGCAAGTCATCTTTGCTGGAAGCAAACTGTAAAGCATTTATTGCCCTGACATCCCTATCTACATGTGTCTTTTCTTTACCCTTCCATAGATTTTTTTTTCTTGGAAAGAAAGTTTATACCATATTGAGGGATATTGCTGCTGCATCACATTGCATTTGGGTACCATGGAACATGGTGTTAGGAAGAAACTGATGGGTCATAATTTGGGTCTCTAAACTAGTTCAGGCGAGTGACCCCTCAGAAAGTCTCAGACCCTGTTACTTGAGTAGAATGGAAGAGGAGGAGAGGGGACTACAATAAGGAGCCAAGGGGCTCCTGCCCCTTTAGGCAGATGCTGGGTCAGCAGCTGCAAGAGTGCAGGTTGGCCCTTGAGTAACTGGAAAAACCCCTGCACAGAGCTGGGAAAGGGACTGGCTTCTAGACAGGGCAAGGGAAATACCATGACCACGATGGTGGCAGGCAAAGTACCCTAACAGAGGTAATGCAATTAAAATGGCACTGTGTAGTGGAGGGTGCACCCTTGCCTGCTTGTGGACAGGACTCCCTAGAAGAGCCTCATAGTTAGATTCCCATTGGCCAGCTTCCAGTGGAAGGATCGTGGCTACACACCTACTTTATGGAAATGGGAAACTCCTCCCTAGCTTGCTCCTGTGGCCATATGGCCAAGGGCAAGAGAAACTCGGGGGCATCCGAACCCCAGCTTCTGGGCTTAAGCCTGCACCTAGGTTGCCTGCCAAAGGATTTGGAAGTATCTGAAGCCCCAGGCAGGGGTGAAGGGTGCTTGCCGGTAGCAGGGTTGCATATGGTTCTTGAATGACACAGATTTGGAATTGATTTGGCTGATTTCACTTGGGACATGAAACATTTTCCTTAAAAAAAATAAATTAATCAAAATAAACCCAGGGTTTGCACCACTACAGGCAGTCTGGTCCTGCATGTTGAAGGGAGAGGAGCTCCTGAAGGAGATGCCAGCAGCAGATGGATTAGCAGGCACCTGAGCTGTTCTCTGGAGCTGCCCAGATGGGACTAAGGGGAGCCGATGGCCTGAGTGAGGCAACAACCCAGAGCTGGTTAGGCTTTTAGTTGAGACTGAGTGACTTGTATTTATGTTTGTTGTGGGATAACTGGAGGACTAGAAGTGGCTGTAAGGGGTAGACAGGAAGCACAGGGCTGCTGCAAGGGCACCCACCACAGAGCCCTTCGAGCTGCGGGGTGGGCCTGTGTGGGGCAGAAGTCCAAACATATGAGAGGCAGAAAGCTGAGCTCAGTTCAAGGGCCAGAAACAAGGTGTAAAGGAAGTGCAGCCTTGCCCTGGACCAGGGGGCCAGGTAGGGGGAGGGGAGGGTGAAGCTGGGATAAACAGAGGCATGGAGATTAGGGTTCCTAGGGAGGGAGTGGGGCTGATCTGAACTAAGAAAAGTCTTGTCCTGGATTAGGGATACCAGGGGGCTGGCACAAAGTGCAACAACAGGACCAAGGAGCCCAGAGACTAGAGATATGGAGAGGGCTGAGGCTGAGACTGCTGGGTCTGAATCAGAGAGGCAAGGCTGGAAGCCTGTGCAGAGTAAAGAAAGACTAAAGCCAAGAGGGCAGAGGCCTCTACAAAAGGATGAAACTGTGGACAGAGTAACATCTGCAAGGCATGGGCATGGCTGGAAGGAGGCCATGAACTTGGCCCTTAAGGTATGTAGGGTCTGAAGGAACAAATACTGAGGGAGAGAGAGAGCATCTAGGCTCACCAGCCTCAGAGGGCAGCCTCTCCTTGTGGCTCTTAACAACAGGGCACGGCAGGAAAGGAAATGGGGTGAGACCCTGGGAGGCAGGAGCAAGGGCCTGGCAGGACTGGGTGCGCGCTAGAGGAGCACCATAGCAGCCCTTGGGCACCAGACCTGTCACAGTCTCCAAGGGCAGGTAACTGATGTATCTGAAACCTTTGCACACAAGAGAACAAATTCTGTCCTGATTTATATCCTTGGCCCTTTACTTGTACTAGGCTGGCTCAGAGTGTAAATCAGGGATGAATTTGGCTTCAGAATGCGTAGTACAGCTACTCCTCGCTTAACATCGTAGTTACGTTCTTGAAAAATGCAACTTTAAGCCAAATGGTGTTAAGTGAATCCCATTACATCACAGTAGTTACCTACTAGCCGGCAGTGGCCAAACAATGTTATAACCAAACGTTGCATGACTTTAAACTAGTACATTCTCTAATAGATCAGTGACGTAATAATGAAACAACGTAACCGGGACTAGGTTAAGTGAGGAGTACCTGTATAGGGTTTCTTATACCAGATCAGATCTGTGGTGTATGTAATCTGGTATCCTATCTCTAACTGAGGTCAATACCAGCTAATACAGAAAGCAAACAAAAAACCCTCGCAAAGGATCTGTCTCTTCCTAAAACCAAGGAATTAGGGTCTTATGCTTTTAAGCATGAATGTTTCTAAGTGTTTTAATCTTCTCTACTGTAATGCTGACTGTTCTCATTATCCAAGCAAATGACCAATCTTCATGTGAATCCTGTTAAGCTCTTACAGCCAGATCCAATAAAGGACTTAGTCTCCTCCTAGAGTGCCCTACAGTGGGACTTAAATGGAATTTAGGCATGTAAGCCCAGAGCTGCGATTCTGGAAACCACCACGCAGCTGTAATGTAACCCTAGAGGGGCCTAAATACCACATGTGCTTTACGTTTTATCTTCATAGGCCCCTGGGTACCTAGAGTTGTGCATGTCAGCATATGCCAGTCTTGACAGGACTGAGCAGGGCCCAGAAACCAAGTATTCTTCCACTTGGCTCTCCTGAGGGGCTCAATCCAGTAGGCAATCTTAATAGCAGCCCCTGCTTTCTTATATAAAGCAGCCAGATGAGAAACTGTAGTTAGAGGCTTCACCCAGGAAATGACATCTGGGTTCATTTCCTTTTTCTGCCATGGGGGGCTCAAACCTCAATGGGATGTGTCTTAACCTCTTATTTCAATGGGATGTGTCTTAACCTTTGGCCTCCTAATCTACCCTCGGGGTGGGGGTGCTCTCCATCCACCCTATTGAAGCTGAATCACTGTTCAGAAAAGAGTTCATGATTCATTGCTCCATATAAAAGGCTGTAAGAGATGTAAGAGATGTAAAAGAGGATGTAAAAGATGGAGCATGCATCTTCATTATAGTTGTCCTAATGCCTTAGACCCGCCCCACTAAATTGGGAGGGGAAAATCTTGAGTTCTTATTTCTGTTCCCAGGGCTGTATTTTACGTTTCTTTATTTTGCACTAATCTCAGGGTAAAAAGCATAAACAGACCCAGGAGAAACTGATGTTCTGTATCTAGGCCAATGAATTTTGAATTATTTTGTGCATCTTGTCCATTGCTCACTGCTGATTTCAGGGGAACTATTTGTGAAGCAAAGTACTATTCTACATAAGAAAGCTCATAGTTTCATAGTTGGTAGGATTGGAAGGGATATAAGCAGATCACCAAGTCCCCCTGCCCTCAGCAGGAAAGAGTACTGGAGTCAAACAACCCTGGCAAGATATTTGTCTAACCTCCTCTTAAAGACCCCCAGGGTAAAAGCTAACACCACTTCTCTTGGAAGTTGGTTCCAGATCCTAGCCGCCCTGACAGTGAAGTAGCGCCTCCTGATATCTAGCCTGAATCTACCCTCTGCCAGTTTGTGACTATTATTTCTAGTCACTCCTGGTAGTGCTCAGGGGAACAGAGACTCCCCCAATGCCTGCTGGTCCCCCCTGACTAGTTTGTAAATGACCGCTAGATCGTCCCTCAGCCTTCTCTTGTGGAGGCTGAACAGGTTCAGGTTCCTTAGCCTCTCCTCGTAAGGCCTGCCTTCCTGCCCCCGGATCATGTGGGTGGCCCTCCCCTGGACCCTCTCCATGTTGTCCACATCCCTCCTGAAGTGTGGCGAGAACTGGACTCAGTACTGCAGCTGCGGCCTGACCAGTGTTGTGTAGAGGGGGAGGATCACCTCCTTGGACCTGCTTGAGATGCATCTGTGGATGCATGACTAGGTGCGGTTAGCTTTTCTGACTGCATTCCCACATTGGCAGCCCATGTTCATTTTGGAATCAATAATGACTCCAAGATCCTTTTCTGCCTCTGCACTGAGGAGGGGTTCCCCAGCCAATAGGTCTGCTGATGATTCTTCCTCCCCAGGTGCAGTACCTTGCACTTGTCAGTGTTGAAACCCATCTTGTTCTCATCCACCCACCCCTGTAACCTGTCCAGGTCCGATTGCAGCCTATTCCTCCCTTCTAGTATGCCCACTTCTCCCCACACCTTAGTGTCATCTGCAAATTTGAACAGGGTGCTTTTTACCCCCTTGTCCAAGTCACTAATGAAGATGTTGAACAGCGCAAGTCTGAGGACCGAGCCCTGGGGAACCCCACTGCCCACATCCCTCCAGGTCGAAAATGACCCATCCACCACCACTCTCTGGGTGCAGGCCTCAAGCCAATTAGTGACCCATCTGACTGTGTAGGTATCGACACCACAGTCTCCTAGCTTTTTAATGAGAATGGGGTGAGACAGTGTGGAAGGCCTTCCTAAAGTCCAGAAAGATTATATCCATCACGACACCTGCGTCTAAGGATTTTGTGACCTGGTTGTCAGTACTTAGTAGTTAAAAATGCCTTGGCGCAGTGGAATTTCTTAGCACAACACAATTCCTTGGTGCGACGGATTCCTCGGTGCGGTGAGAAATCCCTGGTGCAGTGAACAGTTCCCGCCAAACCTAGCAATCGCATTGTTTGAATGAGCACTACCTATTGGCTCGTTGTAAATTATTGCTGCCTGGCAACTAGCAAATGGCTCACTAGCTGTATAAAAGCTAGAGCAGTTTCCGTCCAAGCTGGAGAACTCCGCATGTACCTTGGAGAACTCCGCGTGCATCTCAGAGTAAACTTGGTGGACTGATCACCCACCAACAACTCCCCGTCACTGACCATCCCGACGTACCCCATACCCTGCATGCTCAAAAATATTGGTGTGTTGTTCAGAGCTCTACCCGGTGCAACTTTTACGGAGGTGCCTACGCTGTGTACATCGACAGTGTAAGTAAAGTTATTTCAATTCAACCAGTACGTGTCTGTGTCTAATTCTGCTCGTGGCCACAGCCCTGCCAACTATACTCAACCCCCACACTGGTCATAGGCAACCAGGTTGGTCTGACAGGACCTGCCTCTAATGAACCCATGTTGGTTGCGCCTAAGCATAATCTCCCTTGCTGGCCCCTCGCGGACATGAGCCAGGATAATTCTCTCAAAAAGCTTACCCAGGATTGAGGTAAGACTAACTGACCTATAGTTTCCTGGGTCCTCCTTCCCGCCTTTTTTGAAGATGGGAACCACATTGGCCCTTTTCCAGTCCTCTGGCACCTCACAAAGTTATCACAATGCAACTTGTACTTCAAAATCAGTGATCGCGTCACCAACAGAACTCTCCACCTAGCTAGTTTTTCAACTCTCACCCACAATGTCACACTGGACTTATTTTAGTAAGTGCAATTCAAACAAGTTAATCTTAAAAGACTGATACCAGACTTAGAATATGCATTTCATTCCCTGAGTTAAAGTCTCGTTCCCCACTTGTTCTAGTTCCCCAACTAAAAAAAGCTTATTTGTTTAAGAAAGAGGATAACATGTTTACAATGTATGTCCCACAAGAGAACCAGTGGAAAGGCACAGGTTCAGCAAAACCCAAATCCCTAATTTCTATTCTTCCATTACATTTCTTTCCTTATTGCTTTTTAAGAAATTGTGAGTAGCTTAATGCAGTCCCAAATTGTTTCACAGTGGGCCCATCTACACATTAATAATGCTCCTGAATAAACCCCAGCACAGTTTACACCAGAGTTTGTTTCAGCGCAGCATTTACATGTGTGCCCGAGACCACAGCACATTGAGCCAGGGTGACACAGCCCCAGCTGGCAGGAAGCCTGGAGAAATCAGCCTGCCCACCTGGAGCTGCTCCACCCTGGCTCATTGTGCTGTGGTGGGGCTGGCAAGACACAATGGTGTTATAGTATGGGGCTGGCCAGCAGGCAGCCCCCACACGGTAGCACCCTTGCACCCTCACCAGCTGGGTCAGCCTCTACCTGTGCATTCAGCACACTAAATAATGCCGCCATAATATTTGCACTGAGCAGTACTATCCTACAGCAGAGTTAATGAGTTTACTGCAACCAATAAAGCCATGTGTGTAGATCAGGGCAGGCAATTATTTTGAGTGGAGGGATGCTTAACTGAGTTTTGGCAAGACAGATGGAATGGCCTGACGGGCCACATCTGGCCCATGAGCCGCATTTTGCCCACCCAGCGTAGATGGTGATGCTTTACTGTGGAGCTAATTAGTCAACTCTGCAGAAAAGTACACATGTAGATGCACCCACTGTTTAGCAAATAATTCTCACAGGTTGGAACAGACTGGAACAACAGTTTTCAAAAACAAACCACAATTATAGCAAAAGAGCTCACACAACTGGTTGGCAAGTTATCTTTGCACCTCCCAATACCTACCCCCCCAATTAACATTGGCCCAAGAGCTGGCTCTTGGCTGCAAAGATGCAGCATCAGTTAAAGCTACATGGTTCTGCAAAGCTAAAATAATCTTCTTACCAGTGCTGTAGCAACAAGGTTTGGTACTCGAGGTAAGCCTGCAGCAGCAGCCCCCCCACACTTGCCTGGGAGTGCACACAGTGGTGGGAGTCGCCCTTCCCCCCTATTTCCACTTAACCCTCCCATCAATGAGCCGCTTACAGCTCTGGCCCACACCCCACCCTGGCTGGACAGCACCTCTTGGCTCCCCTTTGCTTTGGCACCCAGGATGCTTGCCCCATTCTCCAACCCCACCCCCCTTTGCCACGGCACTGCTTCTTATATTCCCTGGTCAATGTTTGGCTGCATAGACATGTGAAACCATGAGCACAGGGCTCCAGATAGAAAGCAGGTGTCTGTGTGTGACTGAAAAAAAGGAAGGGGGTAGCAAAACTGGTATTGTTCACATTTTGGTTGCCTGATTTGAACATGAACCTGAACAAATTGGACATTTTCTACAGCAATTTCAGTACAAGTCAATCACAAAATGCCTTAGAGATTTGACAACAGATTTAAAGAAGGAAATATTAGATCAGGATGTTGATATTTGTTAGCCTTTCTAGTCAAAATACAAAATCTTGGCACAGCCAAGAGCCATAGGACACAACACTTTTAAGATGGGCATGCTCCAGAGTCAACACTCTGTGCACAATTCAAATAATACTTTGTTATCAGCTGACTTTCTTCAGGAAGTGCATTTGAACTGCCAGGAGCCACGTGCAGCTCAAGAACCACAGTTTGTCTATCCTTGTGCTAGACAATAGCCAATAGGAAATGTTGAAATTATAGAACAAAAAGTATCATTCAGGGCTTGAAGATGGAAACAAGGAGCCAGGACTTATACCTACTTTCCCAGTTCTGCAATGACCTTGTGAAAGTCACAGCATGTACTTTGCTTATTGATTAATAAAATGGGTGCTTAGTAACGCCACATAATAATATTCATTTATCTTACCTATTATAATTATTACAAATTGACCCTAAGGTAAGTGGATGTGGTGTACCTTGATTTTAGCAAGGCTTTTGATACAGTCTCCCACAACATTCTCACGGGTGAGCTAAGGAAATACGGGCTGGATGAATGGACTGCAAGGTGTATAGAAAACTGGCTGGATCATTGGGCTCAGACAGTAGTAATCAATGGCTCAGTGTCTAATTGGCAGCTGATATGAAATGGAGTGCCCCAGGGATCAGTCGGGGGGCCAGTTTTGTTCAATGTCTTCATCAGTGACCTGGAAGATAACATAGAGGGCACTCTCAGCATGTTTGCAGATGACACCAAGCTGAGGGGAGTAGTAGATATGCTGGAGGGTAGGGCTGGGATTCAAAGTGGCCTAGACAAATTGAAGGATTGGGCCAAAAGACATCTCATGTGTTTTAAAAAGGTCAGGTGCAAAGTCCTGCACTTAGGAAGGAAAAATCCCATGCACCAGTTCAGGCTGGGGGCTGACTGGCTGGGCAGCAGCTCTTCAGAAAAGGACCTGGGGGGTTACAGTGGACAATAAGCTGAATATGAGCCAACAGTGTGCCCTTGTTGTGGAGAAGGCTAATGGCATTAGTAGGAGTGTTGCCAGCAGGGCAAGGGAAGTGATTCTTCCCTCTGTTCAGCACTGGTGAGGACACTTCTGCAGTACTGTGTCCAGTTTTAGGACCCCCCACTACAGAAAGGATGTGGACAAACAGGAGAAAGTCCATGGCAGAGCAACACAAATGGCTGGGGGACATGACTTCTGAGGAGAGGCTGAGGGAAACGGGCTTATTTAGCCTAAAGAAGAGAAGACTGAGAGGGGATTTAATAGCAGGCTTCAACTAGCTCAAGGTAGGCTTGAAAGAGGATGGAGCTGGACTGCTCTCAGTGGTGGCAGATGACAGAACAAGGAGCAATGGTCTCAAGTTGCAGCAAGGGAAGTTTAGGTTAGATATTAGGAAGAACTTCCTCACTAGGAGGGCAGTAAAACACTGGAACAGGTTACCCAGAGAGGTGGTGGAAGCTTCATCCTTGGAGGTTTTTAAGATCTGGCTAGACAAAGCTTTGGCTGGGATGATCTAGTTGGGGCTGGTCCTGCTTTGATCAGGGGGTTGGACTAGATGTGACCTCCTGAGGTCCCTTCCAACCCTAACTTTCTATTATACTGTGATTCTAAGAAACAACAACTAAATAATTCAGTGAAACTTTTGCCTCAGGATTTACCCACAAGTTTTACACACATGTTTTGGTGTCAGATGTGCCAGAGATGTATGCACTCTATAACTGTCGTAACAGCAAGGGCCAAAAAAAAAGGAAAAAACACAGAAATATATTCTCTTATATGTGCTCTTGCCACAGCAGCCACATAAAGTATGAAGGCATAAGAAGAGAATATGATTAAATAAAAAGACTATATACTTTAAATCCTACAGGAAGCTGGGGTTGGGGGATGGGAGAAATAAAAATAAAATAACCCCAATGGGGAAAAATTGCACCTACAAAAGGAAAAACCCTTCTGTATTCCTGCCTCTGAGTCCATTTGGTTTGATTTTAACTATTGTGAACCCCCTGATCATGCTTTTTTTTTTTCTTGTATGAGATAGGAGTTGCAGGAGACAGGCATGTGTGGAATTTCCCTGCAGTCCCCAGAGCTCTTGTATCCCTTGCTCACTGCTCCCTTTTCTTGAAGACAAGTGAGGATTGCTAAAATTACATGCCTAATATTGTCAGCTTTAATCCACATGGCTCTAAATCCATGCACAGTACCCACTGAAGAAAAGTACAAACCCTTCCTTCCTCAGATGAATAAGGTGATGTTTTCATTCCAGAGGATTTACAGCAAATAATTAAAGAGGTCGTTAACAGAGAAATGTGCAGAAATGCCTAAGGCTTCTATGGTCAGACTGGTTTCTTATCTACTGAAATTAACTCTTCCCTCCCCAAATACAGTATACATTACTCAAGCCATAGTTGCACAGTGTAGCCTACATCAAAATCTACTAATAGATGAAGATTCATTTGTAGGAAAGCAGCCTGCCAGTTTCCTATACTAAATTACGGATGTTGTTGCCTGTAGCGTCTTTTAAAATCCAGCAGCTTTGAAACAAAAAACTTACTGTGTATTTTAAACTACCAGAGGGGCAAGTTCCTTCCTGATCAACTCCTTTTGCTATCAGGGGAATTCAGTTTGGCCCAATGATCTCACTGGACAGGAAGAATGGTTTTGAGATTTAGCCACAGGGTTCAAGCTCAAGTTATGTAAATACACAGATGATTCATCAGAGCCAGAGGGGACAATTAAATCAATTCATCTGACATCCTATGAGTGCCACAGATGATTAACTTTCACCCAGTTTGCCCTATACACGGAACTCAATAGCTTCTCTTTCCTAACGCATAATTTTGTTTGCCTTTATGATATCTTCCAGGGTCTGAATACTTCAAGAGTTGGAGAAGCCACCATTTCCCATGGAAGTTTCTTCCATTGGTTTCTTCCGCAATTTAATATGTGGGCCTAATTTCCCATTTGAATTTGTCTGGCCTCAGCTGCCCATTACTGGCTTTTGTGTTTTATTCTGAGAGATGAAAGAAAGTTTTCATATCTGTTATCTTCTGCCTATCAACATACTTGTAACTAATCAAGTCAGCTCTTAATTTTATTCTTCATAAGCAAAACAAATCCAGTTCTTTAAATCATCCAATGTAAGGCATGTTCTTCCTCCTTCAAATCTTTTCCTGGATCTTTATTATAACTTTTCCAGATTTCACTATTATTTTAAAACAGACACCCAAATGGACCTAGCAATGTAGAAATTGGTGTCACCAGTGGCAAATACAGAAATAAAATGAGGTCTTTCCTCCTACTCACTACTCCCCTGTTTTACCACCACATTCCACTGGAAGCTTATGATTTGTTCATTATCTGCTTTGTCCCTAAAAAATTGCCTCTGCTATAGGCATGCCCTTGAATCTGGACATAAGGTTTTGTATTGGCTGTATCAAAACACATTTTATTTCACTAGGCCCGCATTATCGAGGAACCCAGACTGCCCCAGCTTCACCAGTATTTGCCACTGCTCCAATCTTTTTGACATCCATAAATCATATCAACAAGGATTATATATTTACTGATGGAAATATTGAATAAGCTAGGGCATAAAACTGAAGAACCCACCTGTATATGTCTCATTCATTTTTCACTTCCATAAATTATTAATTTTTTGCAATTTGTTAGTTAACCAGCTTCTAACCCACTTAAAATGTGCTCTATTGATTTAGTATGATGATCATTTTATTCAGAGTACCATACAGTGCTAAGTCAACTGCTTTACAATGTTCTAGGACAGTCAAAACGGGACTAGTTAAAACTGTAACCCTGTCAAAGGACAAAGCCAGGTTTATTTGATAAAACATATCTTCCGCAAAAGTGTACTGTCTCGTTTTGGCCAATTTTCTGTCCTTTATCAATTGAATCAGATATCAATTTTTCCATAATTTTTCCAAGGACTATTTTCAGGCTAAGCAGCCTATAGTTACCTGGGCCATTCCTACTTGTCCTTTTTGAATACTGACACAACAATATTAGTTCTCCATCTTCTGGAATTCCTCCACTATTATACCATCCATTAAGATTAATACTAGGGAGCCAAAATTAATACTTAGTCAAATCTTTTTCAACTCTTCGTAGATCATTAACCAGGCCTTCTGATTTAGCAACCTTTATCTCTTGCTAATGTCCTTCTCAGTTACTAACTGACTACAGAGCATTTCATTATCCTCACAGGAGTCACTGTCCACTTTATTTCCAAACACCCACTAGAAATATCTATTTTTCACTTTTGTCTCTTCTGCATTATTATTAATATTTTCCTCTCCAACTAGTAACACCCCTATACTTACATCAATTCACTGTTCTTCTGTAGACTTTCCATCTGACTTTGGGCAAGACACTGAATCTTTCTTTGCCCGAGTGCAATAGTAGAATAATACTTCTTTTTCTCAGCCAGTGTCTGTCTTGTCTACATAGGCTGTAAGCACCTCAGGGCAGGGACTGTTTCTCATTATGTATATATATAGTGTGTAGCAAATAGTCATTTAATCTTAGCAAAAGCCTCCAGGCGCTATTGTAATGTTAGCAGCAATAACAGAAAGATTGACTGAAGTGGTAATAATGGTAGCTGTTGTGTTTATTTTAAAATGGAAGATCCTGTTGATATCCTGCCCCTATATTACAAAAATAGGGATATGCAGCCCCTCTAGGCTTATCTGGAATTCAGGCTATTGTTTGTCTTTACACATTATCTTAATTTACAGCAGCATTTCCTAATTCTGAAAGTCCTAGGAAGTAATGTTGGCTTGATCCAAGTCCTGGTGAAGTCAATGGAAAGCTTCCTATTGCCTTTAATATCCTACACATGATCTATCAGTATTAGAGCTGGAAGTGTAACATGTGAACCAATAAATCCACATAGTGAGAGGCAGAGAAAAACAAACCATTCAGTCCTGCAAAGGGGCTGTGGACTTTAGTCTCAGTCCCACAGAGCACCTAAGCTTGTGTTTAGTCTTAAACATATGAGCAATCCAATTGATTTCACTAGAACTACTTAAGTACTTAAAGATAAATACATGCGTAAGTGTTTTCATGGATCAGGGCCAGAGATCTCAATACCTTGAACGTTCAAGAGCTTAAACAATTACAGATTGTAAACACATGGTGGCTACTTAGCTAATTGAGTTTCTTTTATATTTAGGTGAAGCCCAGGAGAACCTTATGTATTCTTTTTCCCCCTCACTGCATATGTTACCACTACACTTTCATTATGTGCCAGTTACTCTAAAACTCTTTTACCAAAAAAAGGAAGAAACCAAACTATACTGTTCTGAGCAAAGAATAAAAGAGTAATGACAGCAATGAATAAAGCAGCAGTAGCCTTATCCTGCTCTCGGATTGTATATTTGTTTCTGTTTTTCTTGTACTGCCCTCTCTCCTTTCTGGAAATGACAACTCAAGACACTAAGCAGGCAAATGGAATACATTGTTTTAATTAATCAGCTCCATTTTACTGAACAGCTATCCACAGCAACTCCCGGGACTAGGAGAAGGGTCTCAGATACCAGAGTGAGGTGCAGTCCACAATGGTTTGGGGAAACTTCTGTGGAAGTGGCTCACACTGAGCCTGACTATATCAGAAGCAAATTGGTGGTTCATAATGTTCATTTCTCCCAGACTGATGTGTATTTAATAGCCAAACAACCACACAGACAATGCTAATTTAGTTCACAATTCTTTGAAAGCTCCCTCTCCATCCATTAGGAAACTTCCATAATGTGTACAATAGAATTTCTCTTTTATAACAAAATGCACTCCCTCCTCCATAGTTGTAGTGTGGGTTCAGATGGAGTAGACATGTAATGGAGTTATACATTTCCATTCTACCTAGGAGACCAGATTTATGAAGCTCATATAGGGGTTGATACCTCCTGCAGTTACAGAGCCCGCACAGTGGGGCAGAACCAGGGGCAAGCCAAGGAAAAAGCAGTGACAAGAAGCCCTGAGGTTTCAGAGGCCACGGGTTAGCCCCTCTGGCATGACTCCTTGTTCCCTGTCATTCCCAGCACCAAGTCCTGCTATTTATATTAGATGCAGAAATTGAAGGAAGTTGAAAATTTGAGCCACATCAAGGCTTTGCTCAGGCTACGTTTCCACTCACACGCTGGAGAGGTTTACTTACTCAAGCAAAATCCCCATTGCTTTCAGTCAAAGTTTTGCCTAAGTAAAGAGTAGTGGTTTTTGCCCTAAGAGTTTTAGCTCCTGAATACTGGGATTTCATTACAAGAAGTTTTAAATGATTGAATTTTATTGTTGATTGCTGTGCTCAATCCCTATAATTAAGGAGTTATAGGTGGTACAGCTAATCGCTGATTTAGCTTGAGTTTAATTGCATATCCTTCCATCAATGGAATCTGTTGATCTATCCAAGGCATGGTGATTTTTTTTTCTAGCTTTGGATTGAAAACTGTGAAGTGTAAAACAATTCAGCAAGTGCCTGGGCATCATCAATATCCTTGCAGCTCCAATGCAAATCATTTTTTTTTCAACTCCACGTTTTGTCCTTCAAGACTGAATATATTCCATCAACTCTCATACTCAATTTACATGCAACAGCATTCCAGGCTAAGGTGCTGACCCACTGGCATGACATTAAGTTGTTCCATTTATGTTTGTTTTTCTTCCTTTCAGTCTCAGAAAGACAGACAAAGCAGATCTTGGAGAATCAGTCCCAGGCTTCTTTGGAAAAGAAGTAGAAGATTTGTTTTCTGTGCTTCATAATAATACAATTTTTCTTAGCTGTCTTATTGCAACATTATAATGATTATCATTTTAAAATGCTGACATCCAGTTGAGCAGCATGCTATGTTGTGTCCACATGGAGGTGACTCTGTGGCAGAGGGATAGAAAGCAGGGATGGAGAGAGAGTATTTTAATTCCATGTGTGTGAACAATCCACAGTGAACAGTCTAATAGGTGCCTATACAACACTATTTGTTTTAAAGCTTCTCGCTGGGCAAGTTGCAGCTCATGGTTTGCTTGAAAACTGTATTACATTTTCAGATTTTGGCTTGGACACGTAAACTACAGTAGCTAAGCTCTATTTTAAGAGAATTTAGCACCTTCATTGGTCTTAGACTCAGAAAAGGGAAACACACCCCTTTCTTCGAACCTCAAGTAATTTAAAGGTTTTGGTTTGAAAGTGGGTGTGTTTCCCTTTTTCAAGGCTGTGTTTCCCACACTCATTCTAGACCTGACTTCAGTGATTAAAAGCTAGTAGGAGCATTTATACACATACTTTTTGGTCCTGTGATGCACCAGAGATCTGCCGCTTCTTGAACCTATCCTCTGAATGTGAGCTGACATGCCCTACACTGCATCACATGCAGTTGTATAAGTGGCGAAATGCATGTTAGCACCTCAGAAAATGGTGGTGGTGCACTTTTGAAAGAAAGCACCTTTGATGTGTTTTAGTTTAAAAGCACACCACTGCCATTTCCTTAGTGCTGATGCCCAGTTCACCACTTATATAACTGCTAGCATCACTTACATGTGTCAAAATGCCCCTAGGAGCCTAACCAGAGAATCATAGGAAAGTAGAGCTGGAAAGGACCTCATGAAATCACCTAGTCCAGCCACTGCTCAGAAGTGTCTGCTATATGAGCAAAGTCTTTATGGATTAAAGCACAAAATTAAAGATAGTTGTGTCGAAGTGCAGATTTGGGACTACAGGGCATTTATAGAAGTGCTCTGGGCAGGCAGGGTGTGCTTTAATTAGTAAGCCACTCTAATTAAAAACACCTGAGCATCGCGTGTATCAGCATCCCCATTAGTGAAAAGTGCCCCGCCACCATTTTTCAGTGCAGAAACACTGATACATGTGATGCTGGAGGCCGCTGGAACGCGTTAATTTTCGCGCTCCAGCAGACTCAATTAATCTGCTCTGACACACTGGATTTGCAGCACTTCAGTGCCCTTAGTTAATCATAGACTCATAAGGTTAGAAAAGACCTCAAGGATCACTTAGCATAATCCCCTACACAAATGCAACATTTGCTCTTCCAAAATCAGACAAGTGCCTATCCAGCCTCCTCTGGAAATCCTCCAGTGAATGAGAATCCATCGCTATCCCTAGCAGCTTGTTCCATTACCCTATGGAGTTTAGCAATAGGAAGTGTTTTCTGAGGTGTAATCTAAATCTGATGTGCAATGATAGCCCATTGCCTCACATCCTGTTCTCTATGGCAAGAAAGAAGAGTTGGTTTCCATCTTCTGTATGGCAGCCTTTCAAATGTTTGAAAACTGCTTTCAAATCTCCCCTTAATCTAAACAAAACCTTACCTAGTTCTCTCATCTAGATTCTCTGCAATTTCCCTACATTCTTACAATGCAGAGCCCAGAACTATATGCAATACTCTGAGTATTAAGCAGTGCAGGTGATACATTAAAGCAATACTGTCACTTCTTGTATCTTGCATAAAAGAATTTTGTTAGTGTAGCCCAAAGCTGCATTTGCTTTTTTGCAATAGCATCACAGTTCTGGCTCATGTTACATCTATGTTCCCCTATAACCCACTTCTCAGTGGTATAACTGCCAAACCAGTTCCTTTTCTGCTATTCTCATGACTTCTCTTTCTTAGAATCAGACCCCTGCAGTGATGTCACTGCTATTTCTTTATTCCCTTGATCTTCAACCAAATACACTGAGTTTGCCTCCTGGATGGGAACATACATGTATATATTCTAGAGAGTACCACTTGCTTTCCCACTCAACCTATCCTTCTGAAATAAGGTATACCCCTCAATGTCGATATAACAATCATATGAGTTATCACACTGTAGCAAAACCCCCAGTTATTTTGTTTTTAATTTAAAAATACATTCCCTCCCCTTCCCCTAACCATTTTGGACTTTCTCTCCGCCCTCTCTATCCCTTATAAGTGATTACAAGTAGTACTAAGTAAGCTAAGCTAAGTTCTTGTATGCTATTATTATAATAAGCCCCTTTTTATATTGTAAATAGTGTTCTGTTATGTTTGTATTGATTTTTACTGTTTTACATTGTATTACATTGTATTCCTATCATTTGTGCATTGATTCTTATTGTTTCATATTAATGTTGTATGATTTAGGCCTGCAATGTGGGTTGGCATGAGTGACGTCAAGTATCCGTTTTATGTGTCAGGTTCCCATCTTGTCCCCATGCCCTCTTGTGCAAGATGTTGCCACCTTTGACTCACACCTACCCCTCCTATGTAAATTGGTTCCTGAATGAATGGGGATGAATGAGGGCGCTTGAGGGAAAATGGCAGTAAGTCTAAAAATAGCTCCCTCTGAATGACTGAACCATCAACTCAATGACCCAGCCATCACCCTGCATTGACCCTCCCTGGCTCAAGATTTGGAAGAAAAAGACTGCTGCAGAAATCGGTCAACCCACCATTACAGACACCTGAAACTGCATGTCCTTACCCAGGAGTGCACATGCTCAGTACATCAGGGGCCGACTGTTGCCTGAGCGTGCCCCTGCCACGAGGGTCATAGGAGGTCTGCCCCTATAAAAGGGGGCAGTGAAGACCGACCCAGTGGAATACCCTCTCCATCTCGACCATCACCATGCCACACCACCCATCCACCCAGAGACCCTGCCAACGACCCCACTCTGGACAACACCTTGCTGGAGAAGATCCCAACTGGCCATTGAGGATCAACTCACAGCCCAGGCTAGGTAGCTACCACCCACCATCTTTCCCCAAGCAAAGGACTTGAACTCTGTTTCTCTTCCCTGCCTGTTCTCCAACCCTTCCACTGAGCCTTTTTCTTCTGCTACCATTGTGAGTACGTGTGAGTGCACGTGAGCAGGACCATAACTTCATGGGGCTGTGTAGTGTGTTGTCTGTTTAAAAAAACTGTTATTTTGAAACCCCAAGTTGTGTTTTTGTTTGTTTCCTGACTGTTTCCTCCTTGCCATCACTTATCTGCCCCCTGATCTCCCAGCCTTCTGCCTCAGTTTCCAGCCCCAATCTCCCAGCCTTCTGCCTCCCTCTTTCCTGGCTGTCTCCTCCTTGCCACCAGGCTTTTTCCCTTGCTTCCACCCCAGCACCAGCAACCTCAAGTAACCCTGGGGCCACTTGACCTTAAGTAACCCCAAGCCTCAGTTCTTCAGCCCAGCTGCTCTCCAGTCTACCAGTTCGAATCCTGCTCCCAACAACTTTCACTCCCTACATTTTCTCTCTCTCACTTTAACCTTCCCCCCAGGTATCCCAAGCACACACATACACACACTGTACCATCCAAGTTAAGAACTCACCTGTGTGTATGTGTATATGGGTGGTATGTGTGTGAATTGGTGAATAGATATGTATGTCATCATGTGCATGATATACAAATTAGTGACCCGTGTATGTGTACTGTGTGTGTGCGTACTGACAACTGATTGTTGTCTAATTTTTGGAGTGCATATGTGCTTGAATTGGTGATAGGTATGCATGTGCCTAGGCTGGCAATCTTGGATGTGTACGTGCCTGAGTTGGTAGTGTGTGCGTATGTACCTAATTGATTTGTGTGTTTGTATATGTGCAATGGTGTCACACCCTCCCATCTAATGGTGCAGTTTTGAGATCCTGAGAGTTGGCCTGACTCCACAGGGCAACAGCACCAAGTTTCTGTAATGCTGATTAAATCATAATCCTCTTTGCATACAGTGAGTTTCAGTTCATTCTGCTTGTTACCCATAATCCTTCCATTTCTATACAATATCTAAAATATCTTGACACCTACCCTACCACTTTTCCTAGGTTTGCCTGAAAACTAGGCCTGTGCGAAGTGGCTAGTATTCGCTTCAGATTTGGATTTGGCTGATTCGGGGGACAGTGATTTGATTAGGTGATTCAAATCACTTTCCCAGTTCAATTTGGGTGAATCTCCAAATCAGCCAGGCCCATCCCCTGCCCACTCTCCCAGCCTGGCAATGGCTGCCTTCCAGCACCAGCTCCTGGCTCTTGTAAAAAAAAAAAAAAAGAAGAAGAAGAAAAAAACCCCGACTCAGTGGGTGCAGCTGGGCGGGGGGGCAATCCCTGCTACCCCTTAGTGCCCTATGCTGTGCAGAGGGCTCTGCACAAACTCCCTAACCCCCTCCACCCCGAAGCTCCCCCCAAGGGTGCCCCGGCCAGGCCAGCTCCAGCCCTTTAAAAAAAAAACAAAACTGAAAAGCCCTCTGTACTAACCGCTCCTGCCAGCGGGAGGTGATTCCCACTGTCCCCCACTGCCCCATGCCATGTGGGGGGCTCTGCATGAGCCCCCAAAGCCCTTGGTTACTTGGTCTGTTTGTTTTTCTAAAAGGTCTGGAGCACCATTGGGCAGGGCACCCATGGCGGGGCCAGGGGAGTGATGGGGGGGGGCTCATGCAGCGCCCCCCCCATGCAGCATGGGGCAATGGTGGGCAGTGGGGACCTCCCCCCACCCGGCAGCCCCTGCTAAGCACTGGGGCTTTTTTTTAAAGTACTGAGCTAGGGCTGGTGGGGGCAGCCATGAGGGGGGCTGGGCGAGTGGGGGGAGGTTCAGGGGGGCTGGCAGGGGTCCCCCCATGGTTGCCTGCCCCCTTCCCCAGCACTCCTTCCCCCACCCCTAGTAGTTACCAGCTTGGAGTCGGCTGCACTCCCTGCTGCAGTCACTTGGGAGTGCCCGAATCAAAGCTCTCCAAATCTCTTCTGAAAATTCAGAGAGCTCTGAATCGATTCAGACCTTTAAATTGGTCCCTTGATTCGATTCAGATTCAGAGATTTGACTACCAAATTGGGCTGAATCTCCTCCAAACCAAATCACCACCCAAAGCTTTGTACAGTCCTACTGAAAACTGTGATCAGAAATCTGCAGAAAAGTGTCTTGCATTTGAAAGCTTGTCTAACTTTATCCCAACTACATATTTGGTCCAATAAAAGATATAACCCTGAGAAATTGTTGCCTACCATTTGTCCTCTTGCATTTCTTTGTCATTCTTTGCTACCCCACCTCCTCTTCACAAGTAAGCCTCTTATGCTGGTCCTCAGCCCTTGGTCTTCACCATCACCTATAGTACCTCATTTAAAGTTTTTCTCACCTGGTTAGCTATATGATGCTCAAAAATGCTCTTCCAAAAGCCCATAAGACAGATCTCATCTCTGACCTGCACATCTTTCTAATAACTGTACCCACTGAGTCACATCTTTATTTCCATTATGAGATGATGGTTCATCCCTGAGCCTTTACTTTCAACAGGGAGACTCAATAAGATCACCACCTGCACCTCCTATCCGGAAGGTAGCCTTTTCTGGTCTATTCAGAATCATTCTTAGTGGTATCACTGTTGCCCATGTGGATAAGCAGGAAAGAGTAATGGGTTGAAGGGCAGATGGGTTCTTACAAACTTTCCCTCGTGTTCTGGATTTGGACTTGAGGCATTTAGCACGCTTCAAGGTGTTGGATTCCAGGTTTGGATGACAGATGAATACCTCAGTCCTCCTTAGGAAGTACAGTAGCCTTCCCAACCACAGTCACTCTCTCCTTCCTCCTCATTCTTGTGATAGTTATAAAATCCCACATCTCTAGGGCTCTTTGCTTCTTGCCTTGTGGCCTGTAGAATATGCCTCTAATCCCCAGGGTTTTGTCTGAGGCATTGTCACCAGTAGTTCCCATGGAGAAACCTAAAACTAGTTGTTTATTTCTGTTTGGGATTTTTTAATTCTAGCTATCCTACATCTCCTAGCACCCGCTTCTCTGTTCTGCAACTTCTCCTGCACCATCCTCTCATTTCCATATCCAGAGGCTTAATATGGTCACCAGCTTGCACTTGATGCAAAGCCATCTCTGTTTTAGGGAGAAATATAAACATGGCACATCCCAAACAGCTCATGCCAGTTCATCCATTATTTTCCATCTTTGCTTCCTTGCTTCCTTTAAAACCTCTTTGGAAAAGTGGAATAAAAAACAAACACGCAAAAAACTTCCTGCTCCCTCCTCAGGTGAACCCCCAGGCAAACTTCCTCTCTTAGCATCTCTTCAGTTCACCGCTTGAGTAAATAGAGACTTCAAAGTGAATAAAGACTTCTCCACGTAACCAGACACTCGATTAATCATAGCTTTTGAGTCTCCCCAAAGACTTCTGGGTAATCACAGTTCTGTAACAAAGAATGAATATGGAGCACAAAGGCAAATGTGCAGTACACTATCCTTCATTTTAATTAATCCTGTATATGATAGAGAAACAGCAGGATGGAAACTGCTGAAAATGTCAGGATGTGGCTGCAGCTTTTTTGGCATGTAGCCACATAGGAAAAGGCAAAGCATGCAACTGCCTTTTGACAAGCACATGCATGTCACAGCCAGAAGGTCAACTTGTGATATTCCTTTTACTTCAACGATAGGCATTTCACAAAATGTGGCATCCATAATTGCAAAATGTCACAGGACATATGGTTGGATATATTGTACTGCTGAATGGCATGGAATCATTATTGATAACCATGAAGCAGAGATGAGAGACTGTGGCAAATATATTAGCTTAGTCCCAGTTTGTACATAAATTGGCTATTTGAAGCTTACAGTTCCAGCCAAAGATTGTTTATAAGTGGGGTGAGAGCTAGGAATGCCTGAGTTCTGGTCCTGTCTCTGCCAACCACTCAGAATGAAGCCTACAGCTAGTTACTTAGACTTTAAGAGTATGGTACTATAACAGAGGGCCTATGGCTCCTATTACTTATAGACAGGAAAAGGGAGGGGAAACTGTGCTCAGGAGATCAAGAGTAGAGCTAGCTGTAAAGAAAGAGGCATCCAGAGCCCAGAAATGGGAAGTGCGTATTGATGTGCTAGTTGCACAGCACTAGTGCAATACAGGCAACCCCTGCTTAGCGCTCTGAATTGGTTTCTGAAAAACTAAGCATTAAGTGAAACAAACATTAAGCAAAACTGAAAGTATTTGACAACCCAAGGTGGCGACCACAATTGTTTTTAATGACCCTGTAGCAGAAGGCCACCTCTGTTTCTCCCCAAAAACTCTGCTCTGTGACAATTTGATTAGGATGGGCCCAGCAGAGGATACACACCTTACCCTATCTCTTTAGGTAACCTGAGCTGGATACATTCCTGAGGGAGCGGGGAAACCTGCTCCCTCTGCCTACGGGACTGGTATCACACACCTGGGTGAGGGGCTTGGGCTCCCTGGGGAGCTAAGAACTGCCAGTCTGCCCAGCAACTAGTGATGCATTTCAAATCGGTTGGCTGACAGCCAACAGGTGCTGGTCTCCATTGGACCAGGTAAATGAGGTCATAAGGGCTATATAAGTTAAGGACTGCCCAGGAGGAGGGGGAAGCAACCATGAGGAAGACTCAGAGAGGGAGAAGAGCTGAACTGTCTGAAACCTGCTCTCTCTCTCTCAAAACTCATGATCAAGGAACTGCTTGCCTCCAGAGGGAATCTCCACCTGCCTCTGGATGACACTTGTGAATAAGAAGGTACCTGAGATGTAACTAGATATATAGCTTGCAGTAACTCAGATGCATGATCAAAGGCTACTCAGCCATGGGAGTTTGCTAAATGGGATTTCTCTGATATTGCTCAACCCTGTACCCTATTCCAGCCCTACCCCTTGTAACCAATAAAGTTCTCCTTTGTACCTGGTGTGGGAGACTTATTGGGGGTGGATCTAGATTATGCCTTGGGGTCCCCTTGGTTTGGCTGACTAGGGGAGACCACTACTTGTGCTTCTGACTGAGGGAAGCATCCCAAGTTCTTGAAGTGAATCAAGTACCCTTGAGGGCTACGAGGCCTGTGCTTCCCAGGGTGCACAGAGCCAGAATCAAGCCTGGCCCTGGATGGTAGCAGTGGGACCCTCAGACATGCAGGTGTGCTCCAGAAAGGGGTCGGCCAGATGCGAGGTGCCCCCAGGGAGGCACTCAGAGCCTGGAAGGTGGTCAGGCACAGTGAGGTAGGTGGCTCAACACAGGAGCGACCCTACTGACCCGCCACAGACCCAAACTGGCGACCACAGGCGTTATAACAAAAATGAGCTATAACTTACCTGAGCGCTAAGTGAAATCGGGTATCAATTTAAACTGAGCATTATAGCAAAATAGCACTAAGTGAAACAGCATTAAGCAGGGCTACCTGTACTGAAGGGGAAGGAGTTCTGCTATAAGATGTCTGCTGATAAGAGTTCAACAGAGATCCTGCTATCCTAGACAGATGTCAGTAAAGAGCTAAGGGCTGGCAGGGGATTAGGCTCAGTATCAGTGGGAATTTCAGAAGAGTCAGCGTGCTTAGCAAATTAAAGCTATAGCCAGTGGGCATATGTTTTGTGTTTGAGTTTTAACTAGTGGACCAGGTTTGGGAATGTATGGGACTGTAGCGGAAGCCAGGAGGTCCCCGTAGTGCCAGCAAAGCACATGAGGCTTGATTCTGCTGGGGGAACAGGGCAGGCAGGAATGCAGTAGTCCAGGAGAGGCACTGCTGAGGGTCAGAGCCCCACAGAACTGTTGATTGCTACACATGAAAGGCATGGACATGGATGCAGGGGAGGTTGAAGGCCATGATTAGCCTGTAAGGCAACGGGTGCCTGCGAGGTTGGGGGGGAAGGGGAGCAGAGAGGGGATGCATGTGACTCAAGAGGGCCCCCCTAGTGGGAAAGCTCGACTGAGAACCGCAGGGTCTAAGAGGGATCCATGGGTAAGAGGACAGGCTAAAGACTCATTCTAAGACCCTTAGACAGCCTCGCTTTCTGAACTTGTTAACAAGACCGAGGCAGGACTGGAGAGAGCAAAAAGAGGTGTCTCAGTTAGAGTGGAGCAGGAGATGAGTTGCCACCAGGGGGCATGACACCCACCCCGTAGGCACTCGTCCTGCTACAGGTACAGGTACATTTTCTCATTTTTTCTTACTATTACTGTTTATTTATTCTGGCAGTTCTTTCACATTTCCTATCATGGCACATCAAAAAACTTCACAGCCATTGACCCTGTCATTCTCCTCACAGCTCCCCTGTAAAATAGCTGAGTATGGTTATCACCATTTTTCAAAAAGATTGAATTGCTTGCCCAAAGTCATAAATGAAACTTATGGGAGGGGCAGCCTGCAAGATAATTTCCTTCTATCTAACTTAGGTATAAAAGTATCTGCTTATTCAACCACCAGAACTAAAGGTTCAATATTTAGTGTGTGCATCCCTTTCTTTGAAAGTAAGTGATATAAAATTATTTTAAGGTGTTAATCTGCTAACAACAATGAAAAAGAATTATTTCTCCAATTTCTGAGGATTTACTACAGAACAAAATGGTGCCCATGGTTGTCGTGCAAAGGGATGTCATTGCATAGTGGTGGATGCTGCTGAGGAAAGGTTGGTTGCAGTCAAAAATATTTTAATCAAACATGCATGATCTGGCTGCTTCTTTCCCAGATTTGTCAGCACTCAATGCCTCATGTTCTTGACATCATCTAGTATTATAGTGATGACTGAAACAGGCATATGGATAACTAACAATGAGAAGTAACAAAGTTTCATAGATTCATAGATTGTAAGGGGCTGAAAGGGACCTCAGAAGATCATAGGGTCCAGCCCCCTGCACCAGGCAGGAAAGACAACTTGGGTCAGGTGACTGCAGCGAGGTGACTGTCCAGTGTCCTCCTGAAGATCTCCAGGGTAGGTGATTGCACCACCCCTAGAGGGAGCTTATTCCACAGTCTGGACACCCTGACTGTGAAGAAGTTTTTCCTAATGTTGAGCCTGAAACAGTCTTCCAGGACTTTGTGGCCATTATTCCTAGTTGTCCGCAAGGGTGTCCTGGTGAACAGTTGTTCACCAAGCCCTTGATGTATTCCCCTAGGGTAGTGGTAAGCTGCTACCAGATCCCCTCTCAGCCTTCTCTTTTCCCGGCTAAAGAGTCCCTCAGCCTTTCCTCATATGGCTTGCCGAGCAAGTCTCTGATCATATGGGTGGCCCTTCTCTGGACTGTCTCAAACTTTACCACATCCTTGTTAAAGTGCAGCGCCCAGAACTGGAGGCAGTGCTCCAGCTGCGGTCTCACCAATGCTGAGCAGAGCAGAAGAATCACTTCCTTGGTTTTGCTGGAGATGCATCAATTGATCTATCTCCAGCAAAACCAAGGAGTATTATTTGCCCTGCTGGCTATAGCATCGCACCGCCAGCTCATATTCATACTGAGGTCTATTATTACCCCCAGGTCCCTTTCATTCATGGTGCTGGTCAGTTTGGTGCCACCAAGCCTGTAGGTGTTCAGGGGGCTGTTTGTCCTCAGGTGGAGCACTTTACATTTCCAATGTTGAACTTTATCTGGTTGTGATCCGCCCAACTTCCCAGCCTGTCCAGGTCCACCTGTATCTGCAGCCTATCTTCAAGCGTGCCCATGCTCCCCCATAACTTGATGTTGTCTGTCGACTTGCCCAGTGAGCTATTCTCCCCCACATCCAAATCATTGATAAAGATGTTGAAAAGTACTGAACCAAACACAGACCCCTAAGGGACACTGCTGGCCACTTCTCACCAGGACAACACAGATCTGTTTATTAGGACTCACTGCGTCCTACCCTGCAGGCAGTTAATGAGGTATTGATGCTGTTGTAATAGCCAATCTGCATTTTACTCTCAGGGTAGGTCCTCACCCCAGAGCTGACTTAAATTACTAAGTCTAGGCACCAGTCTAAGCACCTGAGTTAGCTTAGCTTTGGTCTAAAGGCATTTTTACACATGCTCCAGAAGGCATGGGGGATGCTTTAATTAGCAAGCTGCACTAATGAAAAGTACCCAAGCATCATGTGTATCGGTATCCCCTGCACTGAAAAATGGCAGCAGGGCACTTTGAACTGAGCTTTAGCCAAAGCGCCCCACCACCTTTTCAGCACAGGGACACTGATACACATGACGCTACAGTCTGCTGGAGCATGTTTTTTCCTGATTAATCGAGTCTGCTCCAATGCACTGGATTTCCAGCATGTCAGGGCTGGATCTCTGCACATCTATAGGAGCCCTAAGTGACCACACCAAAGCTGTACTAACACAACTGTGTCCTTGTTGTTTTTCATGGATCCAGAACCTATGGTTCCTTGTACTGAGACACTTTCCCAGTGGACTGTGCAAGCATTTCTCTGCCCATCAAAGAATTATGAAAGAACACTGGAGAACTATCAACACTCAAAGAATTTATTTTCATTTTCACTGCAAAAGTTTTCTAGCCTTGGATAAAGGAATCAAACATATCTTAGGATGAATGACAAATTGAACAATCTTCAGTACCCACTGTCCAAAATCATGACCTCTGAACAACCAGTAATGAAACTGTTATTTGCTGACAATTGTGTCCTCTTTGGCCACACAGATGAGGATCTTCAAGTTCCATTCTTCAGGGGCTTATTACAACTTTTGGCTGTACTATTATTAGCCTCAAGAAGAAAAAAGTTATGCACTAGCCTGCTCCTTGCAAATTATGCCATCTAATGTTACTATCAATGGGTGCTGATTGTCTGCAATGGCCAGACGTATCCACCTAGGAAACACTGTGGCATGTGAGGTGTTCTTAAGTGGTGCAATAAATCAGTCTTTTCAAAGCCAGCAGTGCTTTTGAAGAGTTCTGAATGAGTTTGTGGGGAAAGAGGGGAATTAAACTGCCAAAAAAATTGTGGTCTATAAAGTGATATGTGTGTGAGAGCTGAACCACGTATAGTTGTCACAATAGGAAACTCAATCCCTTACATGTAAGATTCCTCAGAAAGATCATGAAAATTCATTGGTGACATAAGTTACCTAAAAAAGAGCAAATATGCCAGGCATAGAAGCAATGATAGCAAAGGCACAGATATGAGCACTGTAACAGGGCACCTGATATCCCCTTTTCCCCATGTAACAGTGCCTGATAAATGGGAAAAAGGGGAGGGGATATGCCAGTGGGAACAAAGGAAAAAAAAACTTACCCACAGCTGGACCACAGCAGAAAAAACGGGACAATGCCAAGCACCGGGAATCCAGGTGTTCCCAATTAAGCGCTGCCCGGACTCCATCAGCACCACACATGGGAACAGGGCCACGGCAGATTAGCTCCTGGGACAAGAGCCAGAAGATAAAAGGAAAGTAGGGAGAAGAGGCAGATTGCCCCTGGGACAGGGGCAAACCAGAGGTGTGGAGCCATGACAGGGAACACAACCTGAACGGTAAACTGGGCAAATCCAGTGACAGATACTTAGTGAAGACTGAGGAGGGGAAACAACATCCGGGAAGAGCAGACAAACAATGGTCCAGGTGAGTGTCGAATCAGGAAAGGGCTTCGCCTGTGGGACAGAAGACAAGGGAAGCAAGAATGAGAAGATGTGGGGAATTAGACAAGCTCCTCCATCTTTGTTACCCAGAGGGAATTTCTGGGAAAGGGAACTGGGACAACAGTAAAACTGTAGGCATCTGCCTAAAGTGCTAGAGAATCACAGAGCCTGCGACCCTGAAGATCTAAGGGTCAGCTTTCCTAAGCCAATGGGTTACAGACTGCTGTTTAACTCTCATGGGGACTGTGAAGAGAACAGCTCCTGTCCAAGGGAGGACAGAGGAATGCCATCTCCCTAGGGATAGTCAAGCATGCACAAGAAAGGGACAGGGTGAGGGACACTGTTAACCATCTGAAGAAGAAAGAGTGGAGGAACACCCAGAGCAACATCAAAGTCAGGGATAGTTTCATAATTGTTTCATAGTTAGCAGGGTCGGAAGGCACCTGAGCAGATCATCAAGTCCAACCCCTGCCATGGGCAGGAATGAATATGGGGTCAAACGACCGTGGCTAGGTGATTATCTAGCCTCCTTTTAAAGATCCCCAGGGTAGGAGCCAGCACCACTTCCCTTGGAAGTTGGTTCCAGATCCTAGCTGCCCTGACTGTGATGTAGTACTTCCTGATATCTAACCTGAATCTACTCTCCATCAACTTATGGCTGTTCTTACTTGTTACTCCCAGTAGTGCTTGGGGGAACAGGGGTTCCCATTGCCTGCTGGTCCCCCCTGACTAGTTTGTAAACAGCCACTAGATCCCCCCTCAGCCTTCTCTTGTGAAGGCTGAACAGGTTCAGGTCCCTTAGCCTCTCCTTATAGGAGCCCTGCTGCCCCCTGATCATGTGAGTGGCCCTCCTCTGGACCCTCTCAGTGTTAGCCACGTTCCTCCTAAAGTGCGGCACCCAGAACTGGATGCAGTACTCCAACTGCAGCCTGACCAATGTCGCATAGAGGGGGAGGATCACCCCCCTGGACCTGCTCATGATGCATCTGTGGATGCATGACAAGGTGCAGTTAGCCTTCCTGACCGCGTCCCCAAATTGGTGGCCCATGTTCATCTTGGAATCAATAATGACCCCGAGGTCCTTTTCTGCCTCTGCACTGACTAGAAGGGAGTTCCCCAGCCTGTAGGTGTGCTGCTGGTTCTTCCTCCCCAGGTGCAATACCTTGCACTTGTCAGTGTTGAATCACATCCTGTTCTCAGCCGCCCACCCCCATAACCTGTTCAGATCTAGTTGCAGCCTGTCCCTCTCCTTTAGCATACCCACTTCTCCCCACATCTTAGTGTCATCCGCAAATTTAAACAGGGTGCTTTTCACCCCTTCGCTCAAGTCGCTGATGAAGATGATGAATAGTGCAGGTCCAAGAACCGAGCCCTGGGGAACCCCACTGCCCACATCCCTCCAGGTTGAAAATGACCTGTCCACCACCACTCTCTGGGTGCAGCCCTCCAGCCAATTTGTGATCCATCTGACCATGTAGGCATCGACACCACAGTCGCCTAATTTTTTCATGAGAATGGGGTAAGAGATAATGTTGAAGGCCTTCCTAAAGTCTAGAAAGACTACATCCACTGTGATACCTGTGTCCAAGGATTTTGTGACCTGGTCGTAGAAGGCAACCAGGTTGGTCTGACAGGACCTGCCCTTAATGCTGGTTGCCCCTAAGCATAATCTCTCATACTGTCTCAGGTGTGGTCAAGACAGGGTGAAAGGAAGGTAGGAGCCCTGTGAAGAAACTCTGGTTAATCCCCTGGGACCTGTTTGGAAGACCACTGCCCAAGCATTGTGTTCTTTCTTAATATATTTATTTTTCCATCAAGGCATGGCAGGAAAGTGAGGAAGAACCATGAGACTAATTGACAGAGAGAGACCATAACACTCCTGGTAACAGGACAACCCTTACAGCCACCTAGTCCATGTGCCTGATGCCAGATCACCAAAAGGCATGTTATGGTGAAATGAAGCTCAGTAAATTCTCTTATGATCTTTAGCTTGAGCCAGATAGATTGGTTGAAGTCTAATATAGAAAAGAAACATTCTTGAAAGCTCTTTGGGGTAGGAACACATACGCTATATGTGGATTCACAGCTGAACATATATTGCTGCTACCATATAATAAATCTATTATGGTAGGCTCACAGCCTAGCATATACAGCGGTGTAGGTGACAAGTGGGATTTTTTTATCAAATCATTAATCATTTTTATTATCCATGGAAAATGTATAAACTGCACCAGGGCAAGCTATTACAATTGTATTCCAGATAGCAGCCCTGCCCAAGAAAAAACATCTGACACCTCATGGAAGGACAGCTATAGAATCATAAAAAATTAGGATTGCACAGGCCCTCAAGACATCATCTAGGCCAACCCCCTGCTCAGAGCACACCCATCCCCATCTAGATCATTTCAGTCAAGGCTTTGTCTAGTCTGGTCTTTAAAATCTCCGAAGGTAGAGAGTCCAGAACCACTCTGAGTAACCTGCTCCAGTGTTTTACTACCTTCCTGATGAGAAAATTCTTCCTAATATCTAACCTAAACTTCCCTTGCTGCAACTTGAGACTGTTGCTTCTTGTTCTGTCATCTGCTACCACTGAGAACAGGCCAGCTCCATCCCCTTTCAAACCCCCCTTCAGGGAGCTGAAGGCTGCTATTAAATCCCCTCTTAGTCTCCTCTACTCTACTAAATAAGCCCAGTTCTTTTGGCCTCTCCTCAGAAGTTGTGTCTCAGCCCCCTTACCAGTTTTGTTGCCCTCCGCTGGACTCTCTCCAATATCTCCACATCCTTTCTGTAGTGGGGGCCTCAAAACTGAACACAGTACTGCAGATGTGGCCTCACCAGTGCTGAATAGAGGGGAATAATCACTTCCCTTGATCTGCTAGTAACACTCCTACCAGTGCAGCCCAGTATGCCATTAGTTATCTTGGCAACAAGGGCATACTGTCACAAAGAAGCTATCAAAGCAGCAATCTCTGGCCATCAGGTGCAATTGTTTCTCAGTTGTTCTGCTACCCCCTGGAAAACTATATGTATGGAATATAAGAGTAGGACTAAAATTTTCCAGTTAAGTCACATGGCAAAAAAACTGGAAGATGTATTTGAAAATGGGGTGCTGCTCTGAATAAGGCACCTGACCATCATAGCACACTGGAAGGTCTTGCAAGGAAAGGAAAGATGAATATATTCTGCTACACTAAAATGCTAGAAAACCTCATGCTTAGACACAGTGGCAATGTGTAGGGGATGCTTGGTCATGCTGGCCACTCAGGTGATGGGCAGGGGGGGCAGACAGGAGCACCGGTGCCCCCTTTGCGAGTGCCAGCTGAGGAGCAGCACTCGCAGAAGCAGCTGCAGCGATCGGCCACCTTGCACCAGTGAGATTGGCTGCTGGGGGATCCCCCCGATCACTGACTGGTCACTGGGGAGCATGCGCCCCCCCTGACTAAGGTGGCACCAGTCAAACATGTTTAGACACCCTATGGCTTAGTAAGTTGTGTATCTTGTAATAACAGACCGTTGTTCATAACGGGCAATTATACACGTGCTCCAGGAGTGGGGTCGGGGGAAGATGCACTTTACATAAAAGCACCTGGAGTGTCTCCTATATCAGCGTCCCCACTCTTTAAAGTGTCGGCAGGTGTGCTTTATCTAAAGCTCATTTGCCACCATTTTTAAGTGTGGGGACACTGCTACACAAGACGCTGGAATCTGCTGGAGCACGGTAATTATTATGCTCCAGCAGACTTGTTAATCAAGTCTGCTCCGATGGGCTGTAATTACAATGCATGAGAGCAGACTTGCTGCTCATGTATAGGCACTCACTGAGGGGTATGAGGCCAGGTTGTAACAACTTAAGGTCAGAAAAGCAGAGGGCATTGTACACAGGCTAATACTAATTGGAATATGCAGCTTTTGTGAATTAATATGGATTTGCCTTTGTGGCTAAGTGATATAATACTTGGCTCTTAAACTAGACAGATGGTATACAATTTGCTCTTTAGACCAGCTGAAAGGTTTGTCTGGTTTTCAGTAACAAGTTCTACTGGCGTAGCTAAGTTGGTTAGGCAAGTGAAATAGTCGCACCCCAGCCAACACCTACCTAAGCAAAGAGTCCTTCTCCCAGGACAGATTACTCTATTTCAAGAACTAGCATAAGCTATGCCAGAAAAAGAGTTATTTTGCCAGCATAATTTGTGTCTCCACTAGTAGGATTTGCCAGTATAGCTAAATGATGTACTGTAGTGCTATCAGCAAGCTGTTTCTACTGTAGACAAGGCCTCTATTTACTTTGTTAGTCTGATAAACCCTAGCACATGAAAAAATACACAGAAGTTTAAAAAAATGAAACTATTAAGATTTGGCCTCTTGTTACTCTGCCACTTGAGAGAACAGAGTCTTCACACAAAGCCCACTAAACAAAACTGATCAAGGCAGCAGAATCAGTTAGGCTCCAAACTGATTTTCAACACTGTGATGAGATGGCCTTTTATCATTTTTTGGAACTTTTCTCTTTTCCAATTAGAAGACACAGCTGCTAGGAATAAAATGATGTCTGTTCAGCGCGTAGAAGGCATGATGTGTAAGCACTCAGAGCATCAATAGGGACCATTGTTCCGCAAATACTGCCATTCAAAAATTGTAAAAGGCTAATAGAATTAATTTCTCATTCATCTTTTATGAAGGTCTGGGTTTTTTTGTTGGGTCATTTGAATAGGAGTTTCTGGTGTACTTGTGGATCTTTTGTCACCTAATAAATGCACACTTGGTTGCATACAGCAGTTTCCCCTTCCTACTCCACTGAGGTAAATGTTTTCTGGTGTGAACAATGTCCCATACCCAAATTATAGTTTCCTTGCCATCGGATGGTCTATCAAGCACATTTCTTAGACTAAAGTTTTGCTCAGGGAACAAAGGGGACTTTTCAAGTCCAGAAGGAGACTCAGAAGAATATGCTCTTTTAGGTAATGGCATGTTTCCATCAATCAAGTTTCTGACTATGAACATTATGTACTTCAGTTCTTTCTTCCAAATAGAAATAAGACGTCAGATCCCAGAAGAAGTTAATCATAGTTGACGAGCTACACAGTGCCCTGAATTATGAGTATCATGCAACAACATGGTTTGCTGAAACCAGTATTCTTTGATCATTTCTTTCATGCCCTCAGCATACTGTGCTTTCACAGGACATCCGTACAGATTTAAAGTGGTTTTATCTGTAATGAACAGAGTATCGTACTCTTATTGAGAATAAACATGCATCTCTCTTTTTAATTACTTTTAGAGCTTAGGATTTACAATACAGGCTTTACAAAACACAAACAGGTGGTGCTGCTCACTGGTTAACACAATAAAAAGCATGGCTTTGTGAGGGGGTTTCCATGAGGTTTCCACTTCTGCTAATACAGGAGTTTATAAATGGGATAGATATGTGATCTCAGCCTACTCCTACTGAAACAGATGAGTCTTGCCCTTGATTTCAATAGGAGTTGTGTAAGGCCCACTATGCTACATAGAATCGATTTAGAAAAGCAACAGGTCTGTCTGTCGTCCATCACCTGGCATTTGCTACGATACCAAATGGAGATGCACAGATGATGTGCTGTGCTGACCCTTTGCCTGCATGATGGAAACCCTAGACAGAGACAGGCTAGGAAGCACAAGGGGGAATGCAGCCTCTGTGATACCATGCTTCCTTCTGCCAACCTCACCTGGGGGTTTCAGGCTGCAGCTGAGAATGCAGCAGGCGTAGGGATGGCTGTTCCTGCTCTGTCCTTCCCACATGCTACAGTGCTTTTGCAGGGAAGTTCCTGTTAATCTAGTCCCCAATTTTTCTGCACTGTAAAGCCAATCGAGGAGAAGTCCAGAGGATAGCAGGGGGTGGGAATTCCCTTATAGCATGAATGCTGCAGGAGAGTTTTGGGGTTGGTTTTTTTGGGTTTTTTTAACTGTATCAGCTCGAACTTTCCCAGCAAAACAAAGTTTTGTGAGAAAATACTGAGACATTGAACCTGAAACAGGACAAATGGATTCAACCAGGTTTCAGTGAATCCACGCAGGGTGCAGATGGATTCTTGGCAGACTCTCAGCAGACCCAGGGCACCCAGGAGTCACCTACAAGGAATGTAAAAGCCCTGGGCTCTCAGCCCTGGGAATGTCTTCCTAGTGGGACTCCAAGGTATGTGGCTCCGGGGTAATCTACCATGGTCACGGCCTGAGGGCTAGGGAGCCTGAGGAGTCCACACCACCACTTGCAACCATAGAGCCAGGAACACAAAGCCATGGGACTCCCTGTCAAACAGGGCTTGATACCTGGCTCTGCAGCTGCCCAGATGTTCAGAGAACACAAGGAGAAGCCATGATACCAGGGCTTCCTCAATCTATGGGCCTTGAAGATCTGCTATAGGCATCTGTGGTCTGTCTCTCCAAGCAGGGGTATGATGAGACTGGCTAGGAGCTGTTCCAAGAAACTGCATTAGCAACATAGGGAACTAACAAGAAGGTCAACTTTTACAGAGCAGCTGGAGGGTTTGGGGAACTTCCTGTCCTAAGGAAACCTTAAGAAGTGGAATTTGGTGTGATTAGACTCCAACCAAATTTTGAAAAATACATATATATTTCCCACAAATCAGTTATCCTGCCTTTTAGCCAGCTCTAGTACAACTCCTAAGGTGGGCCAGCTATGAAAGACCTGTGCAGAGGGAGTTGCAGGGCACTGAACATTTTATTACCATGTCAAGGAAATTTTCCTCCTCTGCTCTTAACATACCCTTGCTACTCAAGGTCAAGTATTCTCTATCAACCACTCAACATACATGCACAAGGACACACATTACATATTGATTATGTTATTGTTATCATGGATACATTTTTTTACTCATGAAGTAATACAGTGCTGTAAAAAGGCAGCTGGGTGCCCAGGCAGCTGTGTCATATAAGGGATTATGAAGGATTTCAGCGGGGAGAGAAAAACATAATTGTCTTAGTTATGTTGATGCTAAGCTAATCAAATAGGGTTTATTCGATATTTATACAAGCATAAAAAAAAGCAAATTATGATAAAATAAGACCCCTCCCCCAGTTTATTTGGTGTTATATGTGATCAACTTGTTCACTTCAGAGAAAATGTACTGTACTGAAAACACTGGAGAAATTAGCCACACTTTTATAAAAAAAAATTTTTAAAAATCAAGCCCACACTTTTAATATCACTTTAATTCTAGACAGCCTAGTTCAGATATATATTAACTGATTGCTTTTTATTTAAAAAGGAAACACTTTGTTTTAAAAATCTAGAATTAAAATGTTGTTTCACTGGAGTCTGGATAATACTTCATTACACTTTAAAAATCACCTACATTATTAATAAGGCATTCCACATATTCTTCACTGTCCTGGACTCCTTTGTCAATCACTAAAAGGTATTTGTAACTAAACTAAATTACTTGTGTAAATATTAAAATATGATAAGTGTATGAAAAACAAATATTAAGAGGAACTGTAATATTTGTATCATAGTAACCCTAATGGTCCTAGCAATGGACTGGGCCCTCACTGCACTAGGACTTAAGAACACAGGAAAATAGGCTGAAGCAAGAGCAATTTCCTGCGCTCCTCCATAAGCTGGTCCAGTAGGCAGCCAAGAGGGGAAACAGTATCTAGGGGGCAAGATGGAGGGTAAACCAGAGGAAGTCTTGCTCTGTGGTTCAGCAAGATAAACATTGCTGTGGGATAGATGGGGCCTGAGTTCTCGGCCCAACAAAGCAGAAACTATTCCACTATTGCCTCGGTTTAATCCCTAACTAGTTAATGCCCAGTGCAAAAATAACAACATACTCAGAAGGGCTAGGTAAGTTGGGGAACAGAAGCTAAAAGTCATGAGTGGCCCAAAATGCTACTTATAAGACTAGCTCAGCCATGTAATGCTACTCACCCGCCTAGGGAAGAGATGAATTTTGGCTTAAGGCAACCAACACTCCTTGAATTTCAAAGGGATGCGGCAATGTACTTCCATTTGGCTTCTTTCAAAATGGACTTTGCAAAAACTCGATATCGGTCTTGCACATCTAGTTTCGGTTTGTATCTGTCAGATTTATAGTTTATACTTTAAAATTTTTGATTTAGAAAAGAAATGTAGAATCGATCTAAACCAAGGATGTTAAAGATATGGTCTGTGGGCCAGATCTGGCATGCAGAGCCCCATCATTGGGCCCCTAGTGCCGCCCCTTGATCTCACAGTTGACCTACATGTCTTCAGGCTGGCCCTATGTGCAGGGTCCAGGACACACACTGTATGTGGTGCCTGTCTGGGACTGCACTGCATGCCACCCCTATCTGGAACCTATCCAGCATGCACACTACATACAAAGCCTGCTCCAGCCTGTCTGTGACCTGCATTGCATGTGGTGCCCACCCCAGATTGGCCAGAGTGGGAGGGAGGAGCCACATACAGTTCAGGTTATGGATGGACAGAGCCACTGTTGCATGAATGCAATCTGGCACACCTGTAGGGCTTGGGGAGTGGGGGGGTGGGTAGTACAGGACGGGGACTTTCATGGGCCTGATCTGGCCCCTGGAGTGTTTCCGTGCCACTCATCCAGCCTGCAGGTCCAGACTATTTTGACATCCCTGATCTAAACTTATTAATGCAAATAGGGTTGGCCTTGTGTGGTGGGCCTTTTCTTTTACAGCTGCATGTGGTTCCCATGCCTGGCTAGGAACCATTCCCACCTTCTCTCCAAATTGTTCTTGGCCTTTGAAAATGCTGTTCTACAAATGATAGCACTAAAACAAAAACCACATTTTAAATGGTTTTCTCTTCAGCCTTGTGAATCCAATCAGCTGGATTTGGGAAAGATATGCGCTGTCAAAGTTCCCCATGACTGCCAATGTGACACAAAAGAGTAATTTCCCTGTTGAATTAATTACAGACACTGTAGCTTTGTTTCCTATTTCTGGAGCATATAAACAGGCTCAAATGAACAAAACTGTAGAAGGGCTGATTCTTTTTTTCTGTTAATACCAATTTTACACTGATTTCAGGGGAGCAACTCCTGATTTATATTGATGCAAATAAGTCAGAGGACAACTAGACACACACATATAAGGTAACAAAGGAGATGAATTGAATGTTCACAGAGATTGGCAGTAAAAAACAAACTAAGCAGTGCCATGTGCACACTGCAAAGAGCAAAATACTATAGAAGCACTGAGAGTAAGCTGCATTATTTCTAATGTTCTTACCTGTTTAATATTCACCCATATCTCAGAGCAGCAGGTTTCACTGAGGTGCTGTCAGTGTTGTACTTCTTGCACTGATTGTATTTTTGTGCTGTTAGGGGAAATCCTATGTCTTTCTTCCACCGTGCAGTGAGAACCAGAGGAATTCTCCTGTGCAGTAAAGGGAAGAAGATCCCAATTGCTTTTTCAGGGAAGGCACAAATTGACATGGTTCAGAGCTCAGATGTGGTTCCCTATGCTGCAATATGCAGTGAAGATTTGTGGGCTGGATATTTTGAGGCACACAATGTGTGCATACGTGCCTCCAAATCTGAGCCTGGGATAGCAGCTGCTGCAAAATTACTATTTGTATGTGACAAGAATTCCTTTCTTTGACCCTGGAGAACTTTCCAAGGACACACACTGGGTGTTGGTTATGCTTTTGCTGGATCTTGGAACTGATCCTTCAGTCCTTCTGGAGGCAAAACTTGTGTTCAAGTGAATGGAATCATATTTTGACCTCAATGACATCTTTGCTATCTCATTAGCTTTAATAGGAAACTTGATTAGATCAGAACTGTAGGACATGGCCTTTAGATTCAAGATTGGAACGTGTGGGTGACTGTTACCACATCTCTGTAGCATTTAAAAAGTGGTGCTGGAGCAGGAAATAAGGAGCAGGTAAAATACCTGTATATCTTTAACATCTAACCAGTTAAACCAGTTTTTGTTTTTTTAAACAACGTTGATATTCAACCCAAGGGAGCTGTCACCTGTAGAACAGGATCCAGCAATATCACTTTTCTTATTTGTCATCATTCTTGGTTGTTCAGCGAGTAACTACAGTTTAAATCTTTGATCTGGCCTTTTAAAACAACTTGTTTTCTTATGTAACCATAAAAAAAAATAAGGAAAGAAACTGTAGTGACAAAAATCAAAGTTATTTGGAAAGAAAACATGAAGAGCTTTAATGTCTTGGGAAACTAACTGCACTGAAATAGACCAGCCGAGTAAGTACCAAATGCCAAGAGAAGAAAAACACTGCCACACTGTAGTTAAGGATGTGTCAACGCTTCAGTTATGAGCCTTTATTTTTAGGGTTTGGTGTTCTTACCTGTAATACAAGTTGCTTGTAACTGAGGCTTAGCTTACAGACAGGTGACCCTGGAAGTCTAGGGGAGCATTAATGGGAGCAGGACTCCACCACACCCACTTGGTGTGCATAAGAAATGTGCATGACAACTTGCACCCATGTATGGAATAGACACACATGTTAAAGTGGTTTGACATGTTATCCACACCTGTACAATTTTAATGCCTCTTTGTGGCGCATATGTGTGTGTGTGTGTGTATGAAACCCTCCTGAATTAAGGGATTAAATTCCAAAATGCTAGTTTGAAAGCAAGTCAAAATACAGCCTCCAGCATACAAAGACCCCACAGGTGTTCTTGAAGCCTTCAAAAAAACAAACAAACCAGGAGAGCCAGTGAACCCTGTTGTTCTATGCCCCTACGACTATGAAAGCAAAATGGCAGCCAACTCTTTCCCCCAGTGCTGTGGCACAGCATTGAAAGGTTGGTCTGGCAGGGGAGGGCCAAACGGAAAACAGTCTCTATTCTAGTGTTGACCCTAAGCGGGACTCCCTGAAGCTTGGCTCATTATATAAACATTTTTTTCTAGCCTTCTGTAACAGAATCCCTATCCCATTACTTGAGGGGCAAGGGTATTTGGGCTTTCCTCCCTCCTTTCTTCCCCTTCACTCCATCCCTTGCCCTTCTCTAGGGTCTTCTGGGTCATCCTATGCCTTCAGGGCATCCCCCTGCCTGTCTTGGGTGTAGTCCTTCCTCCTTTTTGCCCTCTTGCTTTCACTCCCTTTCATTACACCCCTGCATTATTTGGTCATTGTTACTTACATTTGTTGGGTGCTACCGCAGCCCACTAGCAGACTGAGGAGTTTGAAACAAAACCACCACCAGGTCCCGATGCAGTCAGCCCATGATGATCCCAAGGTGGAAGTAGAGGAGTCAGGTGACCTGCATCACCCTTTATAAGCTGCATTCTCAGGCCAGAGAGGCAGTCTGGCTGTAGGAGTCCTAGGGGAAGGAGCTCCTTGTGGAAATGCAGAGGAATTGAACTCCAAACTGGGAAGAAGTAGCTCCAGGTGGCAGCTGGGCAGATAGGACTGCATTGGGAACTTGCTTACTCTTTGGGTTTGGACTTGGAGAGTGCTGCCCCAGAGTGAGACAAACCCAAGGCAAATCATCTTTGTTTTGAGTTGAGTCAACACCCAGGTTTGTGGGTGATCCTTGGTCCAGTGGTCCAGAGCATGCCTGTAGGGGAGGCAAAAGTCATGGAAAAAGGGTGCTCATGAAGTTTCCCAGACATCAAACGTGCCTGGGAAGGCAAAGGACAAAGACTGGGAGGTTAGCTCCAGGCCCAACAGAAAGAAGCCAGCCAGGACTGCAAGGCAGTGGTGCAATACATAGTGTTAGGCCCTTAAGCCTATGATACTCCCACTGTGCCCCAAATAGTGGGCTCTGATCCAGTAGGCACAGCTAGAGCAAAATTAGCATGGACCTTGCATCCGAGGGTGGCCTTTCCCTGTCTACTGGTTCCATTGAGTTGTGGCAGGTGAGAGTACAGATGGGGAAGAGTCAGAAGAAACAAAGAGGCTAGTAGGAAGAAGTCCCCAAAAGTGGATATACTGTGCCAACACCCTGGGCAGTGTACACCTTCATTATCTGAAATGTGTTCAAGGGATCTAAGCCTGCTGTCACTGGACACCTTAGCCTGCATATCATGGATGTGATGTACAGATGGAAAACCAGGCTGCCCCTGGCCATGTTGAAGTGCATAAATAAAGGAGTAGCTCGAAATCCTAACCCTGTATCAGTTCCTATTCTCAGAGAAGACAAGGGGATTTAGAAACTAGCACCAACCATGATATTAGCTTCCTAAGAGCAAATGGAAAGGTGCAGATTGTGTGGTGGAAAGGTGAAATGGTCCTCATGGGAGGAAGAAGACGATGTCTGTGCCTTTTAAAAGCTGTAGCAGTGACATAGCCATTTTTGTGATCCTGCCGCAGACAGAAAATCTCTGGCTGCTGCTCCTGGGTAACTTGTTACATATACAATGTAACCTTTAAAGCAGCATCATTTACTTTTTTAGGAAAGAAAAATGTCAACCTTTGTTTCTTGCAGCTCCAGGATGGAAGGGGAGCAATAGCTGTCATAAGACTCTTTTGCCCAAGATGCCAACATTCGTGACACTGGCCCTGAATAGCCTTATAATTTACTTCTGCTGGAATGGGAAGTAGGTAGACTTTAAGAGCTGTAACAAGGCCAATATTCAATTGCATGCAGTGCAGCTGTCAATATAGGGTATATATTACTCCACAGAAGAAATGGCAACACATTTGCAATTCATACAGAAAATTCAATGAGGCGTTAAATAATATTTACTCTAGTTTTTGTGTAATTGAGACCTCAAGTTTTCTGAGAGAACTTGCTCCCCATCCTGGACACCATGGAGGTCTCTTGGTTTTTTATTACTGTTGGAAGTGGGAGGGGGTTTCTTTGTCATCATCTTATTTAGTTTTTAAAATATGAAAAAGGGTTAGCTCCAAAAATGCTTCGTTCCACTTCCTTTGGCAAGTTATAACATGGTCTTGGTGTTTCAGGTATCCAAGTTGTGGGTGAAGATTTGGAGTTGCAATTCCTTTGGTTAACAATTGTCTGTGAATGTAGGGGACTGAACTCAATGCAGGGACCCAGGAGACCCCATCCCATCCTGTGTTTTTAAGTTCAATTATGTTGATTCTCTAGGAGGCGGGGGGAAGTGGGGAATGTAGTATCTAATGGTTAAAACTGTTTCCTTGGTGAGCTAGGGTATGTATACCCCATGGTAGCCCCTTCCACCTCCTCCGTCTTGCACACTCCAGATCCAGAAATTCATGGATGAGGCCCAGAAGGGGATGAGTTGGCTGCCCAGAAGCCTACTGGGGACCCAGCTCTTGAGAACAGATACAAAGAAGTATCTGGAGCAGCCTAACCACCATATTCCTACCTAGGTGTGGAGTGTGCAAGTGGAACGAGGTAGGCAGGGTTTGCTGCAGAATATCACAGTGTAGGCATCCTCCTAGACAAGCTTGGTTCTGAAGCTTGTAGAAGTGGCATAGGCCAGTCCATAAAGAGATTAGGTGCTGCAGTGCTCAGGGTCACAATTCCTAGCTGCTATAACAGAATCCATCACCCTTCCCCCTAGGCTCATATGCAATACAAAGAGAGACTTAGTGCCTTAAAAACAGATCTGCAACAGCCAGTATGCTCAGTAGGAAGTTGTCTCAGGTAGTCAACAGTAAACACTGAAGGACGAAGAGTGTTTTAAAGCCTGATTCTTTTGAGGGGCTTAGTACTACCCCTTACACAGCACTACCAGGAAGCATTTATCTCCACGCAGGATTCATACTAGAGAATAAGCAATACATGCTCTTTATTTCCAAATGTGAACAGGGGTCACTCTTTTTCTAAACCATGGTTAAAGGGGGTAAAGTTAACCCATGTGATCCAACAGAGTAGTGACTAGAATAGTTACCCAGAATGAGAGACACCTGGATTCAATTTCTCCTTCTGCGCCAAGGAACTTATACTGATTTCTCCCACCAGACAGTCCTAACCTGCAGATTATGGGTTCTCCTCTCCCTTAAGTATACAGCTTCAAGATTCATTGAATCAGAGAAAGGCAACACAACTAATCTCAATATGCAGAGGTGGGAGCAGAGATCGGCTCCAGTCCCTGCTCCAAGAACGATGTCAATATAAAATGCATAAGCAAGGAGGCGGGAATGAAACCCAGCATTCTCCTCTTCCCACAAGGCTAGTGAGTCACGTGGCTCATGCTCTCTTTTTTTCTCAATGAATCTTTATTTTTCTTTATGCAAAATGAAGCCGCTTTAACATGAGAGAGAAATTAGGAGAGCTTTCTGTTCTCTCCATCCTTCTAAAATAACCCATCAACAGGAGGACACTCTTCCAGGACATGGTATATGTTGGCTTGAATCCCCTCAGGAAGAGAAGGAAATAACTCATATCCTGAGTGAGCACTCTAGCAGATTACTGGATGAAAGGAGGGGAGGCAGCTCCTCTTCCAGCCGTGTTATGAAGGAAAAGGGCTCTGCATGTTTCAGGGCCTGAGGGAATAGGCTGGCTCTGAGAGCACCTACTGGATCATGGCGAGATGGGGAAGAGCACCTTTTACAGAGAACTCATTGAGGCTGAAGCGTGAGATGGAAGTCAAGCTGCTCGATCCTGTTATGACCAAGGCAGAACAGGGGCTGTGGCTTCTGTTTTAAGGTCAGGTTTGACATGCAGGTTAGGTCGAGGATGACTTATATAGGGATGATCCTGCCTTGTGCGAGGGGCTGAACTAGAAACTTCTTGAGCTCTCTTCTAGTGACCTTTTTTTTGTATAATGCCATGTTCAGAACAGAATTTTAATACGAAAACCCAAGTTACATCCAGGGCTAAATGATAGATGAACATGGATTTTGAGGATCTATATTTTGGACCAAGATGCCTAAGATTTGTGAATCTGGGCTTTAGCCATCTTGTGGATGGGAAAATTGAAGTATGGCAGGGTTACCCCACAATCCACCTCATAAGGGTATTAGGAAAATTAGCTAATCCTTGTGAAGGAGTGAGAGACACTTAGGCTTCAAAAAGCCTGAGGCTGAATCAACATTACACGGTTTTCTCTAAGTAGCACCGTTTAGATAGATGGCAAACAAAACACATACAGGCCCTTTGTTTGGGGAGGGGGGTGGCTTTGACCATTTTTAGACTGGCTTTGACCATTTTTAAACTAGTTTGTGCATGCTGAACTTCTGTTCTGTTATGGCATAAACTGGTTTTATGTGCCAAACTTCTGTTCTGTTACAGGTGTAGACCAGTTTTCAATCACTTATACCAGTAAAAGTATAATGTCTGTACCTGGCCTTAGAAGAAAGGCATCGGAAAAGGGCAAATACTATTCACCTTTCCCAACCAAGGTAATCTAGATTTTCCAGACTGTTTATTGATGTTACAATCCCTTTTGTCCATTACATGTGTAATCATAAGAGACAGATCCTGAATTACTATGTTACTGTAAAACCAACACTGGGTAAGAGGTCTAATCAAGCAATGGTTCATGAACTGGTTATTTTTATAACCAGTTCTTAATACCTCTTAATTACTGATGTGGTAATGGCTGAAAATAATCACCATGGTTCTTTCTTTGGCCTGTGCATAACGACTAACTGGCCTCAGTTCACTGCTTGGTGACGCAATATATTCAGTGCTGTTAACCCTCTTGATTTTTGGAGTTTTTCTGCTCATATTTCTGAGACTGCCTGAGAATCTTGTTGGTCACTAATAATTATTCTTTTAGCCCTCAGAATTTTAAAGTAAACTTGTAAATGTGGTACAAGAGCCAAAAGGCAAACAAAAGAAACTAAACTGTGCATATTCCCTAAAATAAATAATTGTCTATCTGCACACTGAAACAACTTGGAACTTTCGCTCTAGTTTTTACTGTACATGAAATCTCCTTCCTCCATTTGTTTAAATCTACTTCTTTAAAAAGTCATTTCTATTTGTTGACCAATTGTCTCTATGCAGGTAGTCTGTGAAACAGGCTTATACAGTTTTGAGGAAAAATGTGTATTTCAGCTATACCTTCACCACCCACCAGGGAAGTTAAGCCACCCACATCCCTTCCATTTATTTGTTTCACCCACTGTTGATAAGTGAGATTACAAGCTCTTTGGAGCTAAGGCTGTCCCGTATAATACATGCAGCAGTCAGCACAATGGATTCCAGAACCTGGCTGAACCACTAGGTACTACTGTAATACAAACAAGTAATAACTGGATGTTATATGTTCATTGCTACCCTGGTTAACAATTTAAGATACTTATTGAATTCTCCACCATTTCTGGATTTTTTTTTCCTTGTGCCTGGCCAGGAAGTTGTACAACCTTCTCAGATATTTAATTCATCATTGCAATTAATGCTTTTGTTATCGCCTGATTTACTTACTGCAACGCTTTCTACACAAGGCTACATCTCAAGACCACCCAGAAAGCAAAGCAGAGCACAGATGTCCTATTACTTAATAATACTCCGTGCCTATGCATGACAATCTGCTCTGGGTTCCATATAGATTCAAGGTGCATTTGAAGGTGTTGTATTTATTTGATTTATTAGCACAGTCTTTAGGAGTACTAGCCACATACCAGAATCCCATTTTGTTAGACAACATACAAATACAGAATCTGTTCAGGAGAGTTCATCATGTAAACCAACTGTAACACAAGAGATCACATATAACAGGTGAGCACATGTAAAGGATGAATATTGATCAGCATGCTAGGCAATATAGTGTATCACCAGCTTGCCTGTTTGAGTTTTCTGTAGGCATCATGGCAAAGGAGTCACAAGAAGAATCTGAAGGGGGGTGGTAATGAGGTGGCTTTGTGGATACTTACTGCATGAGAAGCACTTGGACGAAGCATAAAGATGTTTGTTGAAAAATCCAGCAAGTAGGCAATGGAGGGTGACATTATAAAGCACTTAACAACTTAGAAACAACCCAGAGATCATGCATGACCTTTCTCCCAGTGAAGCTGCTTCAACTGAGATTCAGCTAAAGGAGTCAATGGGATAGTGGGTATTTTCAGTGAAGGAATTAACCGTTTTGCTTTCTGGTAAAAGCCTGACTTTAACAATCTTCTATTTTTAAGTTCGTCTTTTGTCTCAGGCTTTTTTTCCGATGGTTTGTACAAGGATGACAGGCATTGTGATTCTTGCTCGGGTCTTGCAAGCAGCTGTGCACAGAGCTGCCTATGCTGGGAGCACAGCTGTGTGCACATGGAGCAGCTTGTGGGATCAAGCTTTGGTGGGGGGCATTGAACTGGATTTGTTTTGGCTGTTTTTCCTAGCAGGTTGTATCACAGTAATATTCCCAGCAAATTTTCCCAGGAGAGAAAGTGTGAGAGTGTATGTGTGCGTGTCTGTTTTAAACACAGTCACTCTGTCCCAGAAAGACAGCATCTCAGTCGCTGTAGCCGCTTTCAACTTCACTCTTCCAAATAGCACGGTAATGATGGGTGGATCCAGGATGTTTGAGAAAAAGGGTGCAGACGGTGTGGTACACGTTTCTCCAGTTAAAAAGAAACGAGAAGCCTCACTAATCAATTAGGGGCCTGGAGCTATATTTACTCAATTTAAAATGGAAGGGAACCCCCTCCCCAAACCTTTATTGGAATGCTCATGAAAACTTGCGATGTCCTCTATTACCGAGAAATCCTAACCAGACCGAGAATAACCCCAAGACACCGTGTTGTTAGTCCTGTAGTCATACAGCCAAGCCTCCCCTTCTGGCCCAGGGGCCGGGGACCCGCGCGGCCCCTCGCAGCGCCGACAGCCGCGTCCCCCGGGAGGGAGCTGCCACGCGCCGCAGCGCCTCTTTCTAGCTGCAGTTCACACCGGGTCGCGAGTCACTCCGGCGAGGGCGCCCTTCCCACCTGTGGGACCGGAGCGAGGACACGGAGCGCCGCAGCCGAGCCCTGCCTCCCTGTTTGCAACTTCGGCATTGGAGCCGCTGGAGGGCGGGAGGAGGAGGAGGAGGGGCCGCCGCGCCCCGCCCCGCCCCGCCCGCGGAGCGAAGTCCCGCGCTGCGCCGTGCAGTGCGGAGCCGAGTCGTGCGGTGCCGGGTCGGGTGCCGGTGTGTGCAATCACATGGTATTTTAAGAATGCTCCAAAGATGGCGGTAGCGGCGGGCGCGGGCGCGGGCGCCGGCGGCGGCCGGGCGCAGCGCAGCGGCTGGCTGGAAGTTTTGGTGCGGGAGCGCTGGCACCGGGTGCTGGTGCACCTGGGCGAGGATGCGCTGGTGCTCAGCTGCGACGAGCGCCCCGACGGCGCGGCCCACAATGGCCTGGGCGGCAACGGGGCGTCCCCGGGCGGCAGCCCAACGGCGCCGGCGGTGCGCACCGCCTTCACCGACCCGCCCGAGCGGGTGCCCGAGAGCCTGTCCAACCAGAAGCGGCGGGTGAAGGTGCTGAAGCAGGAGCTGGGCGGGCTGGGCATCAGCATCAAGGGCGGCAAGGAGAACAAGATGCCCATCCTCATCAGCAAGATCTTCAAGGGGCTGGCGGCCGACCAGACCCAGGCGCTGTACGTGGGCGATGCCATCCTGGCCGTCAATGGCACGGACCTGCGGGACGCCACGCACGACGAGGCGGTGCAGGCGCTCAAGCGGGCGGGCAAGGAGGTGCTGCTGGAAGGTAAAGGGTTAATGCGCCGAGGAGGGCCCCCCCCTCCCTTCCCCCCCAGCCCCGGCGCGCGTGTGCTGAGTTAAGCGGAGTGACTCTGGTTTGGGGCTGGCTGGTCCCTGCTGGAAGTAAAGGGTTAATGTGCTTGGGGGTCCCCCCTGGCCCCAAGGTGCATGAGTGCTGTGTGCGGCACGGAAGGGGTTAAATGGAGTGACTCCAGTTTGAAGCTGGCTGGTCTTTGCTGCCTGTGCCCTGGAGGTGCCAGGGGCAAGCGGGGTGGGGGCTGAGGGCCTCTGAGCTCTGCCCCCTTGTCCAGGGCTGGACACGGGCACCTGCTCGGGGACCGGACAGAAAAGGGGCCTGAAAATGGTATTTTTTTAATTATGATTATCATTATCTCTGGCAAATGGGGGCAATACTAAAAGTTCATCTGGGGCTGTCAGAAGTCTAGGTGCCCCCCCAGCCCACTGAGCCTTGTGCCATGTCTCTGCAGTGACCCATGTGTGGACTGAAAGTGGCACCAGCGCCTTTTCATCCAGGCGAGCGCTAGGTTTGACTGGGCAGGGAGGAGTTAACAGCACCTGGGATCCCGGAGGCTGACAGCCCGGCCACTTTCACTCAGCCAGGAGAGAGAAACGAGCAGATCAGGTCGTGCAGGGCTGTGCCAACCCGCCTGGCCTGGAATGACTGAACTGTGCCCCCGCACCCCACGCACGCAATGCCCCAGTTTATGCAAAGGGAGAGAATAAACTTGAGGGGACCTGGCCAGGGTCTCCCTGAAACATTCATTTCAAAACACGCGAAGCAGAGACTTTCCTTTCCCAAGCCTTTTAGAAACCGACCTCGAGACGGAGTCCAATGTGCACAGTGCTCTAAAGCTTTGGCACACACCTCCTAGGACTGGGTAGCTGAAAGCAAGCGCTCCAAGGGTATGAAACGGGACATTTGATCAGAAACAAAAATCTTCAGGCTTAGAAAAAGGAAGAGTTTAAACTCCTTCCCCCCGCCCTCTGTTTTGCTGGGTGGTTAATGTAGTTACTAGACTTGAGAGAAGGAACAGCTGAAAAGAAGGGGGAAAAAAAACTCAGTGTACATTAGAGAGAAATGCCCTTGGTGCCTATGTTTGACTAAAGTACCTGCTTGTTTGCACATAAGTTCATTTATCGAAGGGTCATTGGCATTTGTGGAGTGGTGTGTCAAGCCTGCTCCTGGATTTTTTTTTTCTTTATCTCTTGCTTCACTTTGAAATGGCCAACTTGAAAAATGACTGAGCAAATCTTTCTGATATTTCTAAACCACAGCAGCTTCTGATGTGCCGCTTTTGAATTACTAAGGAACTTTAGGACCCTCTTGCGGAGCCCTGGGGAATTGGACCGCAGCCTCAGGGGTGCATTTGAGGTCGCATGCAAATCACTGAATCTGGGGTATGAAAAGGAAATGCCGTAAAAGCTTCTCTGGGGAGTTGGGGAGGAAAAGTGAACTCTAGCGGGGTCTTTGGCAGTAAAAAATGAGCAACTCATTGATCTGCTTTGCATCTTCTGCAGTGGAAAGTAACTGTACATCCTGTGGCTCAGGAGGAATTAGCCAGCCCTAAGTCCAGAGGATCTAACCATCCCCTTCATCTAGCTTTACAGCTTATGAAGACATCTTCTGTGTCAGAGAGGGAGAGAAAAAGGGAGAGGCTGCTGTGGCCAAATTGTGTCATTGGTTACACCCATGAAGCCCAGGGGCTCTGTGGGTACTAATATGGACAGCATTTGACCTTTGGTGTTGTCTAATGATTGACATAAGCAAACACTACTACTTTCTTAAGCATTTTTCCTCTGTATAACACACAAGAAGCTAGTCTAGACATGCTGCAGCTGTGCACCACTTGTAAAAGAGTCCGTTTTGTTCCTTATGGGAGCAAAGATCAGGCCGTTTGACCATGGACTCGCAGTCTGCTGCTGTCCCCTCCACCCCCACCTCTCTTAAAGTGATTGCAGCTGCTGCCTTATGTTCTTTGATCTAGTGAAATGAATGCTGGTGTCTTTTGGCTCTTACTTCTGTGCCAGGATAGCAATACGGTTCATGTGCAAAAGCATATTTGAATAGTCAACCCTGGATATTTAACATACTACTGTGCACAGCTCTGTCAGTGAAAGGCTTACCTTCGACCAGAGTGTACTTGCGTCTGTGGCAGGAACTGAAATAAGAATTGCCTATGGTGTCCCCTTAGGACACGCTGTTCACTTCAGTAAGGAAGCTTGCTCTATGAACGCCTTGTGTAAGCAGCGTAAAATAACTTAGTGAGATCCAGTTTCCCACTTTGAAGCTCCTTCTTCAGCAAGGCAGCTTCAAGCAAGCTGTTTCTGACCTGAAGAAAGGCAGAATAAACTTTGTTTTTTCTCTTGTTTTGAAAGGAGAACAAGTGTGTCTTGCATCAGATCTGACTGAGCTGTTCCTGCGTCTGTCCCTGTCAATGGGAGTTTTGCAGTTGCCTGCAGCAGGAATGGGATTGCGCCCTGGATGGGTTACTTGCAGTTCCATAAAGCTTCCTAGCGAGCGATGTATTAAAAGCATCAAGCTGTATAGGAAGAGAAGCTGCTACAACGTGCTAGAGTCAGTCCTCTGGAAATTCTCCCCAGTTAAAAGCAACTGGTGGGGCTGATGAACACTGCCAGACAAGGATGGCAATGCATTGTTTCTTGTATCATTTTTTGTTACGCTTACCTTGTTGGTGCTTCCTTCTTGTTGGGCCCCAAGCCAGTAATGATGAGTTCAACAACAATGCAGTTTTAAGGGCCTGATCTCCAAAGGCTCCAAGCACCCTCAAATCTTGCCAGGGAGACTTAAGAGCACTTTGCAACTCCTATGAAATGCTTGGTTTTGCTTTCATCTTGCATGGTGACCTCTGACAAACACTGAAAAAGTGATCAACAAGGTAAATAATACATTCACAAAGTTTAGGGCCAAATTGTGGCCTGCCCTGCACATCTGTGAGGGAGGGAGGGAGCAGAAGGTCCCCCCTCATTTTCCTGTGTTCATCTTCTGCATAATATATTGTGTTGTAGTGTAAAAAGAAGAGCTGAGTCTTCTAGCATGCTTCTCCCTCTGCTGAAGGGGTGGACACAGGGAACTTGTAACCCAACCCTTCTAAAGTGAAAGTGAAGCAAGAACAACTTGGCATGTAAATGTATGCAAAAATAAATGTTCAGGCAACCCACTGGAGACAGGGTGTGTTGTGTCCTCCTTCCAGGTCCTTGAAGATGTGATCTTTTCCCTTAATTTAGAATCTCTCTCTTTAGTTCCATAGTTTTTGTTCTGAAGGTCCTGGGTCTGTCTCGCCCTTTGTGCTGCTCCATGTGCCAGTTGTCACATTAGTACAATGGAGGGTAATTGAAGAAGGAGAGGAGGCTGTTTAAAGAAGTCTGAAAAAAGAGAGGGAGAGCTGTGATTACAGCTGCTGTGGGAAGGGGAGAGAGCTCTTTTGAGAGTATGGGGGTTGCATTTCCTTCTGCACCTCTTGACTTCAATTCCTGCTTAGTCTGAGAACATGAATTGTGAATTGGGGTGGAGAAGAAATCCTGGGAAGTACCAAGCACTTTGGCGAGTCTGGTTAAATGCAGCTCTAAGTGTTGCTGCAAATGCATCTGAAATTAAGAATCAGTTTTAGTTTAGAGTATGTTTATAGATCTAGATTCAAGAAGTTTAGGGCTGGAAGGGACCTTGTGAGATCATCGGGTCCAATCCCCCTGCTCTAGGCAGGAAGGACAACTGGGGTCAAATAACCCCAGTAAAGTGCATGTCCAGTCTCCTTTTGAAGATCTCCGGGGAAGGTGCCTGTACCACCCCTGCTGGGAGTCTAATATTAATTTTTCTTACATTAGGCTTTCTGTAGTGCCTACTTGAAGAGAAGAGACATTTATTCTTGTGCAATGCCAGGCACTTATATTTAAGTAGGAAAGGGTGTGGGGCTTGGGTTTAAGTCACAAAAGTATGAAAATGTATACAAGACTGACAGCTGTATCTTGGCACTTTCTGTATGTTAGAACTGGCCAAAGAGATTGTGTCTTACAGGTTACCTCTGTATATTCCTGCAATAAAATTAAGAACTGAAACAAAGTCTGTGTTGTCAAGGCAGGATTTTCTTTGCCTCAATCTATTTGGACTAAGGCGAGGGTTGTCAACCCAGGTATGCATACTCATGGAGGTACTTAGACCAGTCCTAGGGGGTACCTGTGGGCGAGTGAGAAGGCGGGGATTGAGCACCACTGCCTCCCAGGAGCAGGGCTGGGGTGGAGTGAGGGTAGCCATGCCCCTCTGCAGAGTGAGGAAGCTCTCATGTGGCAGTCGCCACCGCCACACAGCAAGCCGGTGAGCTTCCTCACCCCACAGAGGGGTACCACTGCCCTCACCCAGCATGGTGAGCTGCCCTGCCCTGACCCGCCCTGCTCCTAGGAGGCAGTGGCACTCTATCCCTGCACGCCATCTTGTTCCATGTCCGGACGCGTGCCACCTCCCCCCTTCCCTACTCAGTATCTGGCCACCAGGGGTACTTAGACTAAAAAAAGGTTGAAAACCCTTGGACTAAGGTAAAAAGGACATTTGATATGTATTTGTCAAATGAGACAGGATACACCTGAACTGCATTACCTTCTAACTTGCCAGTATACTTCAGAACTTCTCTAGTCATGATGGCACTAAAGAAACTATTAGACAGATGGGATCTTCATGAGAGTCGTCTTTATGGAGAAATAAATTGTTTTTGATTCCCTATTAAAGTAATACAATTGTTCCTACCCAACTATCTTCTACTCTTTGGGTTCATCTACATGTGCAATTAGCATGTAATAATAAACTATGGTGCAGTTTGCACTGGAGTTTATTGCTCCTGGGTGCAGTGTTTACACACGTGCCTAGGGAAGCAGCACATTGAGCAAGGGCAGAGCAGCCCTTGCCTACCCCTGCACCTGCTCCAGGCTCTCGGGGGACCTTGGGGGTCAGCCTGCCAGATTGGAGCTGCTCCACCCTAGCTCAACATGTTTTGGAGAGGCTGGCTGGGCCAAAGGGGCTAACCAGCAGGCACCCTCTGCACTGTAGCATCCTTGTGCCCCAGCCAGCCCTGGTCACTATCTACACATGCGTTTTGGTGCATTAAGTAACTCCACTGTAGGAAGTACTTGTCCCAGACCAGGTGTGGGTAAAATACAGGCTGCGGGCTGAGTCCAGCCCATGGAGGGATTTTGTACAGCCTGCAGTAGGTTAGTCATGCCTGGCCCAGGCACTGTGTGGCCTGTGGTGCACCCTGCTGCCTGCTGGGCACTCTGGGGCTGGGAAGGCTCTGCAGCTGAGCTGCCTTTCTAGGCAGTCCAGGTGGTAGTGGCTCCTTTCAGTTGCCACTGCCACTGGCCGCAGCCTCGTAGTACAGGTGGGGACCTGTGCACACAGCGCTGACCCTGGCCTGCCCTATGCCAGCTTCAGACTTGGCCTAGCAGAGTAGATCATCCAGAACCCATACACACAGCCCTGATCCTAGCCCACCCTGCGCCTGCTCCAGATGCGCCCATCTATGCTGAGCAGCTGGGCAGAAGGTGCTGCTTGGCACAGGGGAAAAGCAACCCCTGCCCTTCACTGCTGCCCTGCTGCCACCAAGCCCTTCTGCCCAGGCTGCCTTGCAGATCCTCTGCACTGCCATCGCTGCCCCGCTGGGCAGCCTGGAGCTTGCGGTGATGGCAGTGGAGATGAGCTGTAGGGCAACCCAGGCATGGATGACTGCAGCTAGAAGGGCCCAACAGTGGTGACAGGGAGGGGACACTTCCCTGCTCCAAGCAGCAGCTTCTGCACAACCACTACTGCTGCTCAGTGGATGATCCAAAGCAGGGGTGAGGTAGGCCTGGGTCAGGGCTGTGTGCGTGGGTTCTGGCTTGTCTGCTGTGGCTGGGGCAAGTCTGGAGCAGGTGTGGGGCAGGCTGGGGCTGTGCGGTGGTGGTTGTGGGGAAGGGCTGCAGGGTGAATGGGCTCTGGGCTGTTGGGGGCAGGGGTGACCCAGAACTGCCCATGTGGACCCCAGGCCCAAATAATTGCCTGCCCCTGTCCCAGATAGTTCTATCCTATAGTGGAGTTATGTAATTTACTGTGCCCTAATACCACTGCAGGTGTAGACAGTGATGCTTTACTGCAGAACTAATTAGTCAACTTTGCAGTGAAGCACACATGTAGATGCACCTTTTGAGAATGTTTCCGCTTTTCCCTAGTGCAAAGTATAGTAGTTTTCCAGTGGCACTCATGCAAAGTATTCCTAGGTGTTGAAAAAACTGAAGCCTTAGGCTTTAAAAGTGAAAATTGAAGCAAAATATAGACAATTATTGGTGTAATCCTGTTCCCCTTCTTAGCCTTCTTCTGCTGAACTAAAGTAATTTAATCCTTAAAATCACTGCTTTGAATATGCTGAGCAGTGACACTCAGTCCTGAGTCCTCAAGAACCACGTGAGCAGTCAGTGTAAACAGTGTAACAGTATCATAATGCATATACCCCTAGCAGCAAATACAATTCAGTTTAAAGGAAAATAAATAACCACAGTACAATAATTAAATAACTTCATGTAAATGTCTAAGTAACACTAACATACCATTTTTCAACCACATGTATTGCATTACAAAAACTCATAATACTATCTTGAATAATATTTTCTGCAAAGAGTTGGTTAGTGAGGTCAAGAACCACTTGTGTCATGAGCCACCATCTGAATATTGCTGAAATACAGCTACAGGTTACCTTTCGACTGTACTGGAAAAACTTTTGTGCTGTCATATTTTCTGCAGCAATGACCTGGCCACAAGCTCTCTTTAAGGCAAAGAAGACAGTACTTACCAAAAAATTCCCACCTCATACAAGTCTGAAAATTTAAAGGATGCAAAATATGTCTTTGCTTACGTACTAATTATAGCCATTTACTATAGCTAAGACTAAGGCTAGGGTTGAGATTGTATAGTTATACATATTATAATGCCCGTACATAGTTACTTCTCAGAAATACAACAAACATACAAATAAAAGAGTGTAAACATTGTTTTTATAGAAGGTAGGGTAAGTATACACGTATATTATTTAGTCTGTATATAGAAAGAAGGAGAGGGAGAGAGAGCACGAATTTTTGTGAACACAGCACCTGATGAAGTGAATTTGCGAAAGGATGTGCAGAAAGCAGAGTATAAGGAGGAGAGAGAAGTTAGGATATAAAAGACAAAAGAGGAGGGGGCAGTGTAAGGAGAGAAAAGCAAAGGAGCAGTAAAATATATCTAATTGAATGCATACTTCTTTTATCTAGTAGGTGGACCGTCCTTAAATAGTTTTCTTGTATAGCCTTTAAAGCCTTTATTTGAATATAAAATCACAGTGTGAGGAAGGCAGCTCATCCAAATTATACCATTTCCAAGGCCTATATGAGAATCTGAGTGGGAACACTTGAGATGTCTTTCATTGATTAGATCAGATTATGAGCTAATGTAGTCTGCAGACAGTTTGTATCACCTTTCGTAGGAATCGGTACACCCTCCTCACGGTAAATCTGGTGCAAGTTGATTTAAAGAAAATATGGGCACTATAAATTAAGGTTTACTGGGACCAACCCATCTAAGTGGAACATGATTTGCCTCAATAATTCTTTTCACTTTATATTTGCTCTTCCTTAAGAATTCAGACCCTCAAGTACCTTCAAGAGCCTGGGCCTCACTCCCACATTCAAATTGTATGTGCAAGTTAAGAATACCTAAAAAGGAAAACAACATCTTTTGTGGGGGGGTTTTTAATGCTGGCAGCAATTCCCTGGTGAAAACTTGAATTGTAAACATGGATTCTTACCTACTTAGTTTGATATACATCTTTAAACATTAGATAATTCCTGTAAAACAAATTATATCAAATTAAAAGATTAAGGCTTTTTCTGTGGTTAATGAAATAATAGCATGCCTTATTTTTGGCTTGGATCTCTCAAGAATACATTCTAAGAGTTGAGGAAGATGAATTTCACACCATTAGCAATAGCCTAGCTAGGGTTTATCTATATTACTGCCCTCTGATAGGTTGAATTAGGACTACTTATTTGTGTGTAATGAGTCCTCTATGATTTTATGAAAATCTTCATTGCCTGTTCTAGAAGGAGGGCTGGAAGGGACCTCTGGAGGTCATGTAGTCCAGTCCCTTTCTACAGGCTGGATCATCCCTATTCAAACTATTCTATACAATCCTTATCTAACCCATGAGTAAAACTACACCGTCAACCCTGACATGCAACCACAAAGCATAACACCCTAACTTGCCACAGGCAAAGCAGGAGGAGAAAGGTGGCCAGTGTCTTGCTGCAGCAAGAATCTTTAAAATATGACGTGGAGATCCAAGGAAGAAGGCCATCCCCCCACTGTAGAGGAAGGCAAAACCCTGCACAATCTATGCCAAATGTCTCCTTTAGCTCCAGTTGGAAGTAATTGAGCTGGAGTTCTGTTGCTGCAGTCGGAGTAGCTGTGGTTTTCAGCACAGTAACTAATGGGAAATTCATAAAATAGCTTTGCTATAGCATAGATATTAAAGGCCATGCCTACAGAATTTCACCCATTAGCTTTGCCCTTAAATCTACTATCCTGTGGCTGAACTAAGACACTTGGTCTTGACTTCAAAGTTCCCAGGTGATGGGAATATACCATATGTGTTTGTAATCTCTTCTAGTGGTCAAATACTCTTAGCAGTTAAAACCTTGCTTTTTATTTCAAGTTTGATATATTTTTTTAATGCCAGCATCTGCTTGTTTAGAACTGTTAAAAGTACTTCAATATAAGGAAAATTGAAACAATTGTTAAGAGAGCAACACAATAATAGGGTGTAAATATAAGGGGGTGAACTTGCATTGTGATTTCAAAGGAAAATCTGGAAATGTTCTTCAAGCATGTGAACAAAATAATAACACTGTGTGTGCGCGCGCGCGCGTGTGTGTGCGCGCGCGCGCGTGTGTGCGCGCGCGCGCGTGTGTGTGCGCGCGCGCGTGTGTGTGCGCGCGCGCGTGTGTGTGCGCGCATATCTCTATCTCTACCCTACCTTCTAACAAAATAATAGACGTGGTAGGTGAAATATAGTTGGACACTAAGAAAAGCTTTTGACATGTTTTAGTGAAGGGTGTCGAAGAGCTCAGACTTCCTATTTTTCTCATTTCTATGAAGGATCCCAGAGCACAGCATTACCATATAGGAAATTCTGATATGAGGAATGTAGCTAGTTGCCCTTGCAGGGGAAACTGAACTTGATAGAATGCAGTTAACCAAGTTCAGATCAGTTATTTTCCAGATTTAACTGTGGCCACAACAGCAAGATTATCCAGCCCACCTACCAAAAGCTGTATTTTATATATACCACCACAAATCCAATGTTCAAGGAGAGCCACCAAAAATGACCAAGCATGGCAGCATCATGCATCCTCTCAAGTGATTCATGTAAGTGTGTGTGTATTTTATTAGGGAGCTTAGCTGTGAAGTCTCAACTGGTGCTTCAGATCTGCTTGCAAGTATATTTAAAATTGCTATACAGTTAAATCATATTATTTTTCATGTTAACTGAAGGGAGAAAAATCTGGATACTTGTCTGGCTAGATAGACAAACAAATTAAACAGCAGTTAGTAAAACTAATAGGCCTGGTACTGAAAGGGTTAAGCTTTCACTAATACTGTGCTTAGATCAGGCACAGTATTGTATGTCACGGCTGAAGTAACACATCCGTATTGTAGCACTTGAGTAAAATGTGGTTCTTAATTGTAAGGAAATGAGCTAGAACAGTAGATGGGGAGAAACTGATTAGAAATGATTAACGTACGGTGCATTCCTATCCAAAATGTTTGCTGAACTATTGGATGTCGCCGTTATTGGCAAAGCTAGTAAAGGGCTTTAAATAAGTTTATTTCCTCAAGGTTTAGGGACATTTAATATATTTGTTAAACTCACTAATCAGCATCATTTCAGTTAATGTCAGAATCTGCTTCCACAAATAATTACCTTAGTTCATGTGAGTTCTCTTCAATTTAATGGTACCACTAATTATTAGTAAATGCTCATTGTACGACCATCTGGAGAGCAGTGTCTAGCCCCCTATTATTAGAACGTCTTAAAATAGAAAATCAAATGTTTGGACACCAAAAGAAAGAAAAGAATGAAAGGGAACATCAGAGTCCCAGTTCTCGAGTGGTGGAGATGGGTAGCACTGTACTGTATTCAGTAGTCTTGCCTACTTACAGCAACAGAGGATTTGACCTCATGGTCTGTAGGTTTTAAGACTCATGAGGCTGATATTTGTCAGTTATGTTTCCTTTAAGACCAATGTAGCCACTCAGTTCTTCCATGTTGCAAGTATATTTAGTGGTCAAAATGTGTTTCCCCTTTTTAATTTCAGTGGTGAAATATCTTTAGTGCATCGGTGGGGTTCTTGTCCTAGAGAGATCACACAAGGAAGACCAGGGGAACTACCTTTATTAACAACAACTTCCTAATACTATATGGGTAAAGCAGACAGCAACACAAGACACTGTAATGTAATTTGGGCATCGCTCTGCTGACCGAGAACGGAACCTACATGTACACTCAGTACACGACAGTATGTGGGAAATAGTTACAACTTTTGTGGAACTGCCTTTAACACTAGCTATTTCTGTAGCAGAAATCATAACAAGGGTGGGGGGGTTGATAATACTTTCTGTATCTTACTCTAAATTTAATTTGAAAGTAAGTTTCTAAGCTAGAAGATATGCAGATTGGTTGTGACAAAGCAGCTTTATCTTAATTAATACTTTATCTGTGTGCTGCCATTGGGTCTGATTCTGTAAAGTGCTGATCACCTCCCACTGAACTGGAGAGGTTAGATTTGACTGTGGTACTGTCTTTTCATTTGAGTAATAGAGAAGTGAACCTGACTCTAGGTATTCAGGGGGGACCTAGTGTTAACCAAACTAATGTTCTGCCTCTTTTTCTTCCTCTAGTGGCTAGATTACTAGCAGTTTGAGGATACTCTGGTCGCTCAGCTGATAGTACTGTTTTTTAGCTCAAACAATGAAGGCTCACGTTTTAGGTCCAGTGATCTGGGGTTTAGTCTCTGTACAACTGCCCTAGTTGGGGTGAAGATACAGTTGCACATTGCAGATTGGGGCCGAAGGTCAGTTTTTGTTCACTGAATCAATACCGTGTATCTAGTTGGCTTTATAAGGACTAGGATTGAGCCTTCAAAGGAATAAACAAGAAGCTAATGGGAAGTGCTGTTGCAGAACCTCAAAAGTCAGACCGGATTTCTTATGATGGGCCAAATCCCTTTTACCTAACACATGCAAAGCTCCTGTGGACTGGAAACTGCCGGGTGAATTTAACATCTGGACTTGAGTATGCTTTTTGCATTCATAAAGCTTTTGGCTTTCCCTCAAACTCTACTATTGCTTGAGCTCATTGTGTATTATTTCCTGAATGCCTCTACTGTTCGGCGGGAGGGTAAAGGTTTAGTACAGAAATATATTTTTTTTAAATTACTGTTGCTTTGCAAAGAACAGTTTATCCTCTGTAAATATCTTCTGCTCTTACCTCATTCATACTAGCTAGCGCATGTAATGACTGGTATGTGATCTCCTTTGGTGAGGCATAGTGGGGTGCCTCCAGAGAATGAGGAAGAGCTGTAGTCATCCCTGGAATAACTTTTTCTCGCCCCCCCTACATACACATGTGCAGCAAGTTAATACAGTTCTCGCTATGGTCAATTGTCTAACCAGCAGAGGCTGCTTATTTGGGTTTGTGTAAAACTTCATCACTCCACTGGATGCCACGTAGTGACCTCAGCTTCCATGAGCTGGGGCCACCTCTTGCCCTTTGTGTGCTGACACAGTGCCCATATGATGCATTTTAACTGGTTGCTGTCTCTGCTAACTGGGTTGAATTGTGGGCTGTGCTGGCCCTTGTTGTCCTCCCGCAGCAGCCAACTGGGAGCCTCTTCCAGGGTCTAACTCGGCAGAATCCAGCTGACCTACGTTCTCCGAAAATAAATACTGAGGGGGAGAACGACATGTTTAGATGAACAGAAAGGTCATCAACTGAAACCTGGAATATACTGGATGATAACTGCTCCCAGCAAAGGGCCCCACATGAGAGCCCTGCCATTAGCCTGAACTCAATCTGTGTTTAAGCAGGAAGGTCTGGATATATGCCCAAATAAATGGCCTGACAGAATGTTAACACAGCTCTAATTTTTTAAATGGCTAAAGAAGTCACGAGACTGCTGCTGGGAAGGAGAGATGAGCGATGTTAAAATTTGCCCACAAACCTGCTGGTGCTGCAGATGCACTGCTAATCCATTTGCTGCCTCTGTTGCTTTGGGAGATGCCGTTTGCTCTTGTATCCTCAGCAGCTGTTACTGCTATGCAATCCCTGGCTGATTCAGGATCACTTATAGACTGATAAATACCTAGAACACTCTTTTCTAGCTAAGAGGAGGAAATCCAGGTTCCTGCATTAGAAACCAGAGGGAAAGTATAGAAGGTCACTAGGGGTTTGTGAAGCGGTCCCAATTCGATTCTGAATTAGATTCAGCCTGAGTCAGGGACAGTGATTCAATTAATTGATTCGGATCACCACCTAGATTCGATTTGGCCAAACCCGAATCTGAAGATTCGATGCTGATTCGGAGAATCGGTGATTCGGACATAGGTGCAGCTTTAAATGTTTTTTCTACATACCTCAAGGTAACCAGCACAGCTCGTGATCACTGCTATCCTGGGACAGATGGAGCGTCCCACAGGAGTGTGTGTGGGGGGCCCTTGGTGAACCCAGAAGTAGACTGGAAATCCTTCCGGTCCACTTCCTGGTATTATGGGGAGCATGCTGTGCCTCCCCAGCTTGGCGATTGGCCTCAGGGGGGCCCTGGGTGCCTCCCCAGACACAGGAGGCACCAGTCACTGAGCTGGAAAGGTGCAGGGGGCAGCCCTCAGCATGCTGCCCAGCAGACCCAGCATTGGACTGGAAGTGCATCTGGTCCACTTCCAGGTGTGCTGCTGAGCACGCTGAGGACCCCCTCCATGCTCCTGTGGGGCGCTCCATGTGCCCCAGCATCTCGGCATTCACGAGCTGCCTGGTACCTTGAGGTATGTAGAAAAAACATTTCAAGCTGTGTCTATGTCCGAATCGCCAAATCTTTCTGAATCTCTCTGAATTGATTCAGAGGGTTTTGATTTGATTTGGAGAGATTAAAGGGTCCTCTGATTTGATTTGGATTTGGAGATTCGGCCACTGAATCGGGCCGAATCTTCGCCGAATCAAATCGGGAACTGAAGCTTTGCACAGCCCTAAAGGTCACCAGGAACTTCTGTCTTCCACATGGCTGCGAAGCGCTGGAGAGGTGGCCAGCCAAAGAGGCACAGGGATAGAGCAAGATCGTAGTTAAATAAAATTGGCAGGCAAAGGCAACTATTTTTTTTTTAAAAGGGTGAGGAGAGGCTAATAATACATTGATTGAATAACTATCTGGATAAATATACTGTACCCATGTGATTTATGAGGGCAGGTTATAAAGGAAACAGCTGAGTGACAGATTAGTAGAGTTTCTACTTAATGCATTAAAATCAACCCTCATAGTCTCCATTAAGGGAAGCTATAAACTCATGTACTACAATGATAATTCTCAACTGCAAAATAGTCCCAACCGTACAGCATTATTTTCACTATTGTGGTACTCTGATTTTAAAAGGGTATGAAATGGACAAACACAATTCATCTACATCGACTTGATAAAATAAACACTAGGTTTGAACCCATATCATTTTCATCCAACCCAAGTAAATCAAACATCTGCTGAGATTTGTCAGCATGAGAATCATGGGATTGGGCTCATTGTAGATTCATTTGTTCCATGTATATACAGTAAATGGAGCTCTTCAGATGGGGGTGTTTTTATGGTTTTGTCTGGTTTTAAATACTATGAAGCTTCATATAATTCTGTGCAGACAGTGTTACTCTACCCAAAGGGCTTTGTAGAAAACCTGTATTTTCCTTTTCTTTTTCAGCTTTTTGACTGGAAGAGTGCTAAACAGTCCATCTATAATTTTTCTTTTCATTTTGATTTAAAATAACAGCTTAGGCTTAAAGAGACATTACAAAATGAAATCAATCTGAAATTAAAATTTTCTGATTGAAAAATGAAAAGTTGTAAAAAATTGACCTCTCTTTCCACCCAAAGTAATGAACAGAAAGATCTTTAAACTGGACTTTCAGTCCACTAACATTGATGAAAAATATTGAGCAGCTCTGTAGTCATTCTGAAAAATGAAATACCTTATCTTTTTCTTTTGTCACAAATATGTGTTTTGTTATGCATGCAACTGTATTTTTTTGTTTTAACATCTGCCAAACATTTTGCATGTTATCTTAACTATTTTCTGTTTTGCTCCTTATTGCATATAAATATACATGTTAAGTGGTGTGATTCAGGGTTGAGATAAGAGCTGTCCAGCGAGGCAGCGGTGGCAGTGCAGAGGAGCTGCAGGCCACCCAAGCACTGGCTCTGGGTGGCTGGAGCAAGAAGGGCACGGTAGTGGTGAAGAGAAGGGGCCGCTTTTCCCCCGTGTTGAGCAGCTGCTATTGCTGCTGCTCACCATGGACAGGCAAGTCTGGAGCATGTGGGGTGGGCCAGGGCTGGGGCTGTGCACGTGGGTTCTGGTTGTTTCAGAGCTGGTCTGCTCCACCGGGCTGAATCTGGAGTGGACATGGGGCAGGTTGTGGTCAGGACTGTGTGTGCGGGTCCCCACCAGTACCATGGGGCTGCAGCCAGCGGCTGCAGCAGCCAGAAGGATTCGCTGCCTAGAAGGACAGTCCAGCAGTGGAGCTGCTTCAGCCCCACTGCATACACAGCAGGCCTGGTGGGACCCATCACAGGCTGGACCATGTCCCTCCACAGGCCAGATCTGCCCCACGGACCATATTTTGCCCATCACTGCTTTTAGACCTTGGACACTGCCACCTACATTTGAAACTAACAGAAGGCTGATCGATTGCTTGACTGGCAATACCATTTATTGGGTTTGGGATCTTCATGAAACTCTAGATCTCTTCCAACCTTTTCTAGGCCAAGGCACACTTAGATTAATAAACATTTTCTGCAGCAGGCCTGTTAAGGCATTCCCCATCCCCATACCAACAAGCTCATTGTAGCTCATTGCTGTGGCAAAATTCCACAGCACAGCTGTTCAGAGACTCACAAACTGCACATCCCTCACACCCAGCGCATGTGCAGTAAATTAATTTCCTTCTTCTCAGCTGGTTCTCTGGATCCCCTACAACCAACACGTGTGTGAGTCTTCTTTGACTATTACATCAAAGAGGCTTATTCATCAGTACCAGGCAGCTGAAGAACTTTCTTTTCATTCTTCCAAAATTCTCATGCCGTGGCACACCAGTTGAAAGGCGCTGTTCTAGATAGCTTGGGGGCTCTGCAGTCTAGGGTCTCGGTGTACAGTCCAAGTACATACATACATTCTTTAAATATAGGCACCATTAAAGAAAAAAAAGTTAAGTTAATCCCCATTTTAAAACCTATAGTCATAGAGAAGTATGGTTAAACAAATAGCCCATGAGAAATGCTGAATTAAAGGGTAATGGTTGACTCAGAAAATGTTGTGCGAGTGACATGTCTGCCATAATTATGCTGTGTTTTATAAACAAAATTAACTTCAGAAGTGATAGGAAAGGAAGTGGAGCCTAAGTTATCTGGCCTGAATAGCACAATGGTTTAGTTTACCTTAGTTTCATTGGCTGTCTTGAGTTTAATTCTGAGCAATGACCTGATAATGCAGCTTAATTATATGAATAGTCCCAGTGAGTCACGATGGCAAGATCAGGTCACGTCTCAAGTAAAGAAGGCCTTTAAGTCTTCATCCAGTCTTTGGTGGGGATTTATGTCACAAAGCCACTAGACAATTTGGCACTGTGTAGAATGACAGGGTGAAGAAGGAAACAGCCAGGTGTTGTAAGTTTGGAACTGATGAGCACTGGCAGAGAAATGTAAGGAAGCTTTCATAGAGCCAGCTTTTAGTTAACAGTCACATTCTATTATTCACAGACATTTATTGAAATACTCAATGCTCAGAAAAGATCTTATTGTCCCTTCAAAGTAAAGCTTGTTGTGAAATGTAGCATATGCAAAACAATACACTAAAATACTTGTTCTGTTCAAGCCTAGTCCTTAATCTCTCCCATTGAAGTCAATGAGAATTTTGCCATTGATCTTAGGGAGAGTCATTTTGTTCCACGTTATATCTTGCAACTCTCAAGTGTGATTATTCATGCAGATAATGGCTGTCAACTAGTCCCAAAGAACACATGATAATAAAATAATGATAATTGAAAAATATTGTCTCTTGTCAATCAAAGTCAGACTCTTATTCAGCAAAAGCACTTAACCACACGCTTAAAGTTATGCATGTACTAATTTGCTGAATTTGGGATGTTAAAGATTACAGAATTTATTAAGGGCTCAAACTATAAAGTTCTAAGTATCTTTTGGAATATATTGAGTACAACCTAGTCCCTCTAAAGTCGAGCCTAGAAAGGCATGAAGCTACAGTTAAAACATACTTCTTTAAAAAAATTCTCACTGTTTAGAAACTCCCCCTATGGAGTTTTATATGGCTGTTGAAGTTGCTTTCTTTGCTAGCCCTGATTCTGCAAGTATTCGAGTTGCTCAGCTGACTTTCCTGAGTAACTTGAGTAGATTAATTGGTTGCAGTTTAACTAACTAGAATCACTCATATGGACAAGCATTTGCAGGATTATAACCTATATATTTGCTTTTACTTTGTTGTATATTCTGATAAATTGATTTTAACTATCTAAAATTTCACAGTGTTGAACTTGTGAAATTTCTTCAAGTGAGAACAAAAAGTGTGAATTGTTTTCATTAACATTTCTGCCCTCTCTTCCCCTGCCCACCCACACACTTCAAATCAAATGAGCAAATGGTTGTGTTTACCAGCAGCAAAGTAACACTTTACAGAGGAAAGCTGTTCTCTGCAGAAAAAATGTAGAAATATCTAAATTGTTTCAAAAGAAAAGCAGTAATATACAAATTGAAGTCCTATAAACATGCACATTTGAGTTTCCTTGTTGAATCTAATGCTGTCATTTTTGTCCTAATGGTTCAGGGGGGAAAATCACTATTACACAATGCTAAAATTATTTTGAAAAATGTAAAAATAGCTATATTTTAACTTTAAAAAGCTCCAGAATTGTTGTGATCCAAATCTAGCTACAAGGTAGACAAGTGTGAGAGAGAGGAGGCTGTTGTGTATTGTACACAAACAGCAGTATGTTATCAGCCTTTTTTCATTGGAATGGACAAAATGGGTTCTGAACTGAAGCAGCAGCATGTGTGTGATTTGTCTACCGTTAAGTAGGATATAAGTGCTTTTTTCCCCTCTGTCAGCATTAAAATGCTGCTGAGTGAACTGTCCACTAAGTGATTAATCAGTGCAAACATATTAGCCAAAGTTTAACATAAGCCATAAAATACTTCAACGGTGTCATAAGACTGTACAGGGCACTTCAGCTAGTAAAATTGTGTTCTCTGATTAGAAACTCAGAATTGTTTCCCCAAATCTGAGTTGTTTGCACTTTTGCTTTGGTATCTGGTTTTGGGAACACTGTGTTGCAAGGCAGCACAATGCTGCTGTATAAACCTGCTTTTGTTCCTTTTTTTTTCTTTCCATAGCTCTTGAAGCTATTTGGTGGAAATTCCTCCTTAATAAATCTCTGCTATTGTAAAACTGCACGTGGTGAGAGGTACATCGCATCTCCCTACTTGAAAGGCAATGGAGATAACCTACCTATTATGCAAAAAATAAATAAATGAAATCAGGATTATTTTTTGCTACTTTCCATCTTCTGTAGATTTCCTTTTGAGTTACCCAGTGGGTGAAGATAGTTGTGTTTGTTCTGAAAGAGATGTAGTTAGAAACAGAAAGAGAGGAATATGGACGTTTGCCCGGAAGACAGAGTTCAATCAATGGCAGATGAATAGCTCCAATAATTTTTTGTTTTTGTTCCTGCTTGGGGAATATGAAGTGCTATATAAATATATCTAATTTATTAGGTGGGTTTTTAGTTGTGGCTGTGTTGGCAGGCACGGTTGTTTGAGAGAACCATTTCATTCTTTATTGAGAGCCTCTTTCTTACCTTGCATTATTACCACGGTAGTGTTTCCCTTTGGCCTTTTTCCCTCCCTGCTTTCTTCTCCGTCTCTCCTCTGCTTTACCTCTTTGTTGTTTTCCTTCTTTTACTTATTTATATTTTCACTACACCCTCTCACACTTTGAGCTTCTCCCATTCCTGCTTTCCTGATCTCCAACTATTTCCTTTTTCACTGATAGCCTCTTTTTTACCTTGTATCACTGCAATGTCTCCCTTTAGTCTTTTTTCCCTCTGCTTTCTTCCCCCTCCCCTCTCTGCTTTACTTTTTGTCTTTTTTTTAATTTCTACCTATTTCCATTCTCACTGACACCCTGCCGCACTGTTAGCTTCTCTCATTTCCTGGAACCTCACAGCAGCAGAGACTCCCCATGCCAGAAGAAGGGTGACTGCGCCTGAAAGCTTGACAAGACCTTTCTTCCAACTACTCAGTTGGCCTCATAAAAGGTATCACCTCTACCAAAGAACCGTGCCTCTCATTTATTAGTGCTGTCTGTTGATGCCTAGACTCTGCCTAACTGAGGCACACAAGCCACTTGCCAGAAGCACAGGAGCTGCTCATAGTCCCACAGACTATGAGCTTTAAACCTGTGCCTTCAATCCCGCAGATTGTGATCACTCTTACCTGCATCAACAAGGAATTCAGGCCCTGATCACATTGTGTGCACCACTGAATCTCGGTATATCTCAGGCGCACTTCGGAGGATCAGGAGGAAACCGCTGACAACTCGGTGACGTTGAGCACATTCTTGTGTCTTTGCTTTTGGGTGGAATTCCTGGAATGCCGCTCTCCTGCCGTAGATCTTGGAAATCCCAGGTTATAGTGATAAGCAAGCTGGTGATAACTATGCTTTGCTAACATGGATAGCAAAAGCATGGAATGCTTGCATCACTAGAGCCAACCGTCTCATTGGCTGGGTATTGTTGTCAATTAAATGTTATCCCATTGTGCCACAGACCCACCTTGCAATGGACCTTCCCACCCTAATGAAAGAAAAGAGCACATGGTCTGAAGTGCAGGTAGAGTAAGCACATCTATATATATATAACCTCAAATGCTTCTGTTTTGTTTTTTATTAGTTTGCATCCGTCAGCTATGAAGGCAGTCAGATGTGAGAGGTTATTACTGTCACTAAGACAGTTATCTGTGTCTGTTGAAACTAATTAGGAACCTCAGCCATTGAGGGGTGTGAAAAAAAACAACCAACCAGCGCTTTATCAAAAGAGGAAGCATGTGAGTTTGACCTGGCTCCCCAGTATCTGTACAGGTCAGGCACTTAAGCAGGGTTTTTGGGCACTTTTATTGCTGATTCAGTCGGCTACTAGATAAAAGTGCCCACAAGTCCCGCTGAAGCATGCGATCTATACAGACATTGGGTGACCCAGGTCAAAGTAACGTGATGCCTCTTCTGGGCATGCATTGCACTCAGCATGGGGCACACTGAGCTGAAAGTAAAGTGCTAATTTGGGGGGGGAGGGGCACATCTGTCAGCAGCTCTTACACTTAAGATGCTTTGTGCTGGAGAGAGGTATTTAGCCC
>JAGPOW010000261.1:19698245-19708961 GCA_030014935.1 Caiman crocodilus
AGCATGTGCTCTTGCTTCATCCCTTCCTGGGCCAGCCCTGCTTGGTATCCCCTGCAAATAGGTGCGCAGACCAGGTGGCACTGTCCTGCATGCTTTTGTTTTCAGGAGGCATGTTGGAGCCAAATGAACAAGTGGCTGCAGTAGAAAGTTTCACTGCCTGCATTGTGTTGTGTAGGCAGGCGTGCCATTTGTGTTCCAGCTCTTCCCAGTTCTACCTGTTAGCTGTGGCATTTATCTCCAGGCTGCTATTGCTATGGAGTGAAACTGCCTTGTGTGCTTCTTTTTCTGGAAGTGTGCTTGCATGATGTAATGCAGGTAGGCACATCTGCTTGCTGCAGCTTCTTGTCACGTCAGCTCCTACATGCCTAATGAAAACAGAGGCAGGTAGGGCAATTGCACTTCTCAACAGAAGAGGTGCCAGTGTTGCAGCCCCCCTGGCAGGTTCTTGCGGCACCCCGGCTACTGCAGCACCCCATTCACTTGAGAACCACCGAACTAACTAATTCGGAGATGTATGGGTTTGTGAGCCTGAGCTCGCTTCATTGGTTGTTGGAGCCAAGGTAAGTTCTTCTCTTTGACCCTATGGTTCATCAGATACGCTATCATTTTCCACACGCTTGTTATAGTAGATTGAAGATGACTTAATCAAACAAAGCTAAATTAAGCTGTGCAACTCCTTTAAGTTTTTAGCTGCATTACAAACCCTGACCATATTTTTGAAATGCATGCAATAGAGGAAGAGGTAAAGGAAGAAATCATAGGAAGCCTTTTGATATTTTGTGTCAGATGCTTTTCTGAACATTTGCAGTGTGGCACCAGACTGTGATCGGAACTCCAGTGTCAGCTGTAATCATATATCACACGAGCTTGAGAATTTTAATAGCTGTTTTCATGAATAGCAGCTTCCTTCATGGAGTCTTGGGAGCAGTAAAGATAACCAGTGAAGGATTTCCCCAAACCAGAACATCAGAGAAGAGGCATTGTTTTTAATTTCAGGCCTTTTTGAGTCAGTGGGATAAAACTAGCCAGGTAGAAATTCTTTTGAGATTCTACCAGCATATCCTGCAGCCAGACAGAAGCCTATATTTCTAAGTAACTTTAATGATCAAATATCCCATGCTTGAGAGATTAAGGGGTCATCAGTACTTTACCTCTCGTCCACCTCATATTTTTATAGATATAAGTATTTATATGGGAATGTTGGATTGGACAGGGCCTCCTGAACAGGAAATTGTTAACCAAAGGAATTTCCCAACATTGCAATTTCAAACCCTCACCCACCACTGTAAAGAACAATACCCAAAGCACCAAGAAGACGCATAAAGTACCATAGGGAATGGCAGGGGAGTTTGCCACTGCAATGATAGGGAAGTAGTTGCTAATTGTGTGCTCAGAAGGTCCCAGGAGAATGCCCGCAGCTGACACTACAGAAGTTTGCAAAAAAATCTTACTGTTATACCTTTGAGAGTTTCTTCTTAACTTACTCCTACTGTATTACCCACCAGCCCCAAGTGTTTAGACCATGAGTCAGGCTTTCATCCTTTCGGAATCTTCACATTACATTTAAAAACCTCATTTTTTTTTATGTCAGGCAAACTGAGAATGTTTTTGATTTGCCTTTTGGATCACAAATGCTTAGGGTTTAGATTTTCAATTTTTTTCCTGCAGAAATGAGTGCTAGAAAAGTTTATTTTTAATGTTAAAAGTGAGTTTCTGTCCTAATCACATGACTCCAGGAACTAAGAGGTCATGAAAAGCAACATTTTTTTGAGGATTTTGATGATAAAAATGAGAAAATTGGTAACACTGGGAACCTTAGCCTGAAGTATGATTAAATAAGCACCTTTTGATGCTTATCACTAAGCCATTTAGATGCATTTGTCAAGTATTGGTAAAGACTAATACAGGGATGTTCTACTGATGGGCTGTGGGCTGCAATGCACTGCACCACAGATTAATGTGCAGCCCCTGGGCTCTCACCTGGCTACTGCTCCACCCATGGCTCTGGCTGTAATAGTAGCTAGAGTCTCCAGGCTTCTTCCCCCAGCTGCTGCTTCTTACTTTTCTTCTAGGAGTGGGGCAGTGCCATAACCCAGGGACTTAAGAATAAGTCCAGGCCCATGCCTGGGGCTGGGGAGGGTGGTGATCAGGGCTGCAAAGGTTTATTGGGAGGAATTGTGTTCATGCACTTATGCGGTGAAGCAGGTGGAAGGGAGCCCATACAAAAAGTGCACTAAGTGCAACCTTAATGACATGCAACCTGCACTGGTGCAGTCTGTGGGGCATGCACCCCAGTGAAGTCAGTGGCAAAACTCTAAGGCTAAGTGCAGACATTCAGAAAGCTAGGGTTACCATATGTCTGGGTTTTCTAGGACATGTCCTCTTTTTTGGACCCCCGTGCTGTGTCTGGGTGGGTTTTTAAAAAAAAGAGCAAATGTCCAGGTTTTCTGCTGTCCCACACTGGCTGCTTTGGGCTCAGAGCAGCAGGCAAGGTGATTGGTTGTTGGGGGTCACATGCTTTGGGCTCAGGCAAGCCAGCAAGAAAATGAGAGAAAGTGGCAGGGCTGGGCAGAGCAGGGGTCAGTGGGTTGGGAGTGAGGGGCACCAGCAGGGCAGGGGGTTACAGGTCAGGAGTGAGAGGCACCAGCAGGGCTGGGAGAGGGGCAGGGGGCTGCAGATCAGGAGGAAGGGGCAAGGTGGAACAGGACAGATGAGTGTGGGTTGGGTGTGCAGAGCACTGGCAGCACCAGGGGACTGTGGGTCAGGAGTGAGGGGCACCAGCAAGGGGTTAGGGGCAAGGTACTGCTGTTTGGGAATGAGGAACACAGTCAGGGCTGGAGTCAGTGGGTCCAGAGTAAGGGGCAGCAACAGGCCTGGGGAGGGGAGTGTGTGGCTTGTCAGTGAGGGGCAACAGAATAGGCAGGGGTGCAGCAGGGCACTGCTCTCCCTCCCCATCTTCCCCCTCTTCCCCCCCCCCACAACAGGTGTCGTCTTTTTTGAACCTGGAAATATGGCAACCTTAAAAAAGCCCAAGTCTGAATTGATTCAATCTTTGCAGGTTAGTCTAACCTGCATAGATTGAACCGATTTCTGAGTGAATAGACATTCACTTTTGATTCTGAAAATGCAGGCAGGAAAAGCCTGCAGTGGCTCAGGCTGGAAGCCCTCTCTTCCCTTCTGTTCTGTAGTGGCTGAGAGTAGCTGAGTTGGAGGGTGGGGGGGAGGGGGGGTGGTTGCCAGGCCCCAGAAGGCCCGATTATAATTGGGTAGGGGTTTAAACCCCAACCCTGGCCTGCAGGGACCCTGGCCCAGATGTGCCTGAAGGGGGATGGGGGAAGCAGCCCTTGGCAGGCTTTTCAGAGAGGGGGAAGGGAGCTCAGCCAGACCCCAGCCCCCTGCTGGCACTGAGCAGCAAGAGCAAGGGCATGGCCAGACCCCCCCCCCCACACACACACACGCACACATATCAAGGGGGAGGAGGTGGAGGGGGTGAGCCCTGCCCACCGCAGCGGCTCTGTGACAGCCTGGCCCAGCCTAGGCACAGGGAGATGGGAACAATTTGGGCACACAGCTCCAGCAGTCCCATCCTGAGCCCCACCTCTGGCTGGAAAGGACCTTGACCTTGCAGCCTAGCCTGGACCAGTTTGCTCCCAGCTCCCCTTGCCTTGGCTGGGCTCAGCCAGGCTGTCAGGGAACCGCTGCAGTTGTCAGGGCTTTGCCCCTCCACCTTCCCCACCGTGGGGGTGGCGGGGGGAGGTTCTGTGTGGTGCTGCTTCAGCGGCTTCCTGATAGCTGGCCCAGCCTGGGTGCAGAGCCTTGGGAGCAAACTGGCTTAGCCCAGGCCATGGGGGCAGTGCCCTTCCCAGGTGGCTGCAGCTTCGTGACAACATGACCTGGCCTGGGGGTGGGGAGCCAGGAACAATCTGTGTACAACTCCCATGGCCTCAGCCCAAGCCACTGGGAAGGGCCATACCGCAGCAGCCCAGCCCAAGCCAGCCCCATTACATCCCTCAGGAGCACCCGTGGGCCAGCCTGGGTCAGTCTCCCAGCCTCAGGCCCAGGCAGATGGGAGGGTGGGGGTGATGCTGGCTGGCATCTAACCATGCCCCTGTAGCAGTGAGGGGGAGACACCCCTGACAGGGATTGCTCTGCCCTAGGCAGGCAGCCCCTGGCTGCGGTCCTGTGGTGGAAGAGGGGAGGGAGCAGGGTTCCCATAACCTCATTCCCCCCTTTGCTTTAGGAAACCATGCTGGCCTACATCTGGCCACACCCTTGCCCCTCCTCTGGAGCAAAGAGCCCAGCCCAGCCCAGGGCTGAAAAGCATGCTGTGCTGCTGGGGGACTCTGATTTAACTTAAACCAGGAAGTGGTCTAAGATAGAAGCTTCATAAACCAGTTTGATGCAGATCAGTTAAGTCTGATACTACATTCAACCAAGTTTATCTTAAACCAGTTTCAGCTTTTTTAAAAACTGGTTTATAACTGAGCTTCTATTCTTTTACAGGTTTAAACCAGTTTCTGATTGCTTAAACCAGTTTATGCATAACTTCTGTCCCTAGCCCCATTGATTCAATAGAGCCATAATGTCACTTACTATCTTACACTGGGTTGTTTGGAGGTCCTGTATAAACTGCTACTATTTTAGATGACAAACATGAATTTTTACTGTTAATTGCATTACTCATCAGAGTTAAAACATGCGTTCTCACCTACTCTGTGTTCCGATCCAGTGTTTGCATAACCTAGATTTTATGTAATCGTGTGCTGCTTCATTAAACATTGATATAAATCTTTCATAGTATCCATTTTGCTTTCAGGGGCGGAGAGAAGAATGCTAGAAAGGGCATACCCTGAGCACACATGGGTATATTGTGATAGCAAAAAAAATGGCATAAGGCTGAGCTTCTGTCACAGCAGACATGGAGGCATGAGTTCTGGGAAGTCATTTATACTTGCACTCTGGCTCAGAATGCTTACACAAGTGATATTTTTCACATGATCAGGCCCCTGAAAGCACTGTACAGTCATGACATAACACACATGCATGGCTACAGAGTCCTTTTAAAATGGCTGATCATGCAAAAAATTAACCCTTGTTGAATTGGCTATTAACTATAGGCACTATAGAACAGAGCACCTTCGGAAACTTGTGTTCTCTCAACACTTAATTTTGAGTGCTTATGTGGTTGTGGTGCTTGCACTGGTGAGCACCAGCCCAGCTGTGCCCTCAGGGCTGTCAGGAGAAGAGGCAGTAACAGGCACCTCCCAGCTGGGTTTTGCCTGACCAGGGCTGGAGCAGGGAGGTGAAATGGGACCCCTTTCCTCACAGGCTCCCACAACTACCCTGGCTGGGGTACTGGGGGGAGCTGGGCCAGGCCTGTGAGGTGAGGGGTCTCTGCTCCACCCTGCCTCCCCCCAGCTACGGCCACAGCAAAGCCAAGCTGGCAGCTGTTGCTACCACTGTGAAGAAGCCTGGGCAGGGGGTAGGGGAAGAGAGCCCCCACTTGCCTCACAGGCCAAGCCTGACTCTTGCAGTACCCCACCCAGGGTAGCTGGTGGGGGCTCATGAGGTGAAGGGGCTTTGTTCCACCCCATCTATCACCTCCAGCTATAGCCAGGCAAAGCCCAGCCAGCAGCTACGTGTGGCTCTCTTTCCCTCCCTCCCTCCCCTGTTGATAGCCCTAGAGCTGGGGGTGGGGTTGGGGGGGAGGCTGGGGAGAGGGGCAGTTCAGTAATCTCCTTGAAGGCTGCTGGAGCAGGCAGGCTCAACCCCCCTGGACCCAACAGGCAAATATTTGTTGGGGAAGGGGGGCTCTAACTCATGGCGCTCTGTGTAAAACACCATGAGTTTGAGTGCAGCCTCTAAACGTCTGTAGGGACCCTCCATTTTCCTGTCAGGTGGGGAGCCCCTGTCTCTAGGATGCTATGGGCCTTGAGCTGTAAAGGATAGATTGGCACTTTTTTATTAAGGCAGAGACCCAACTACAATAATACTTCCAATGAAGGCAGAGACTAGAACATTGGATTTGTGTGGATTAAGGTAGATTGTGAACAGCTGTTCCTGAAAAGCTACCTTCGGGCAACTTTCAAGAACAGGATATTGAGGAATAATTCCAGTTATGTGAGCCTTTCATTTCAGGTTGATTCTCTTCCCTCCCCCCTTTTCTCTGGAGAGAGAGAAGTAAGCTAGAACCATCCTTTTAACTGGCCTATCCAATTTTCTTCTCTTTACCAGATCAGGTGTCTCTCTTGTGCTGGGAAAAGTGGTCAAAAGGGCATTTGGCAGGAGAGTAGGGTTTTTTGTTTGATTTTTTTTTTTTAATAACCACATTACCACAGATCACCCGGTGATGTGTTTAGACCATAGACAAAAGGTATCAACCATGTAGCCTCCAGGCTGCGCCCAGCCTATGGGGCTTCGCTGCAGCTGCCAGAACTGCTGTGTTAGGTCCAGCAGTTAAAGCAGTAATGCCGCTGAGGTTCAACCCATTGCTCTACTCTGACATCATTATTTCAGTGAGGAGTATTGACTGGCAGCGGCCATATTAACTCTTTGGCTGCTGGCACTGACTGTGCCGCTAACTCCTTCAATGCATGTAGCCTCAGTAAGTGGCATCCAGGCTAGATCTGGAGGTAGGTCATCTGGTTTGTGAGAGATCCCACAATGTGGCCTGTGGGGCCAAATAAGTTGGACATCTCTAGCATAGACTGGGAGTGAGGAGGTACATTACCTTCCCTTATTTCCCTTCATGCACACAAGTAATACCTCAAAATTAGTTCCTTAACTAAAAAATAGTTAATAGAAGGTGTTGTGTAAGGATGCTTATTATAGTATCTAACTAGCAAGTTTCACCCTGCAGTTTGTAAGAGCATCCTAAGAAAAAGCCAGAACACTAATTGACTTCACTACAACAGCAGGATCCTGAACCTTGGTTCTGTGCTTTTCCAGTAAGTAACCCTCACTTATTTGCCCACTATATATTGGTTTAGCATGATTTCAAGACTTTTAAAACTTAGCACCACCCCAGACTGAAACCTTGATATCTGAGACTAGCAACTGGCTAAATAACTCATGCTTTGACTTCGGCCCCTCGTACACTTCAGACATGATTTATCAGTTAATCACGTCTTGTGTAGGGACCTGGGCATGCGTTCATTCACTTAATGGTGTGATAAAATGAGGAATAAGCCACAAAGTTATCACACAGGACATGTTTAATAACTTTGTGGCTGATTCCTAACATGCCTTAACTGAACATGTGGTTAGTGCTCAGCCTCTAAAGCACATAGGAGCCTTTCAAGACTGCTAGTGCTCCAGATCAGCTGAGGGGCACTCCCAGCCTATGATCTCCCACATGATGTTCCCAATCTGGGAACTCCCATCACCTGATCAGGGGTCCCAGACAGCAGAGCACAGGGAGCCACACTTGCTACTTGTTGACACGGGGATTCAACAAGTCTGGGGGAGCCTGGGATTGGGCTTGTGCTGTCCTGGCAATATGGCTCAATGAGATCTGATGAGGGATCCTGCTATCACACCTCCTGCCATTCCATGCATGCATGCCAGGAGGCATGATTGTGGGATCCCATATCCAATCGCATCATGCCAGGGGCCTTAAAAATGTTAGAATATATTAAATAATTATACAAGTGCTCTTTTATTTAGCTCTGTTGTTTGACCTAATTGTTCAGCAACAATGTAGCTAACCAACGCTTGTGAGTGTGTTTTGTAGAACTGGAAACTTGCAGCATTGGAGTCTAAAACAGTAATTTTATACATAAAGGTCAGCTTGCCCAGAACCTCCTTTAAAGCTAGGGTTCTTATAATGGTAGTTCATATCCTTTTGGGGTCTTAGCTGAGATACTTCAGACAAGTACAGCCAAATAAGCAAGCCTATAGAAAGCTAGTTTCACTGGACACTGGACTACAGATTACCTTCTAAACATCTCTAGAAAGAGCACTGGGACAAGTGCCAGCTGGGATGCACACTAACGTTGGTTCTCTCTAAACCTAAGAGGTTCAGTTATAGTGTCAGTATTCATGCATTCTGTCTCAGTTTATCTTAACTCCTGTTACAGTCAAATCACTTTTTTCCTCTATTGCTGTGTACGGTGAGTCTGAAGTATATCTTTTTTAGTTAGAGACCTTTTCACTGTGGAAATGATGCCACTGAGTCACAGGAATAAAGCGTAAAGAAAGAAAAAAGGAGAGAGGATGAAGCAAGTGGAACAGGGAAACTTATACTTGATGTACCTGGGAGAATTTCTCTCTTTTTTTTTTTTTTTCTTTTTAAATTGGATAGTGAATTTCTTCTGTGCATCTCTGACTATTCTTTCTTTTCTGAGGCTTTTTTGATAGGCTCTTGTTTCTTTAGATTTAACAAATACCAATTAACACAAAGAAAACCTTCCCATCGAAGAGCTGTGACAGCCTCGTAACAAAGATAGCTTGCTGTTTTCTTTTTTTTGGATTAAATATTTTATGGGGTAGATTGTGGGAAGGACCTGCCACTTGTCCTTAAAACTCGCTCTGCTTTTTGAAGAAGAATAAAAAGGTTTCCTTTATTTTTCACTAATGAGAGAACTTTTTTATTTTCCCCCTAAGATCTTGGAATGTTAATGTCTTTATGATAAGTTATAAGATGTGCTCAAGTATGAGGGATGGGCTTTTATTCATGTAAAGGAGGAGCATTAATTTATCATGGGGGGAAAAACACATAGCTATCTTTCAATATAGAAGGATTTGTTCTCATCTATTAACCTTTTACCAGCCTTTTTAGGGTTGAGCGATAATATTACAACTTGGTAAATTTATAGTTGCCTTTTTTTAGTACTTGTTTTGTGCTCTTGCCAGTCTTAATCATTTTGCACCTGATATTTCATGCAAATCTCATCTGAGGATGCATCTTTGCTGCAGTTAGATTAGAATAGCTAGAACTGAAGTCTAAGCATGTGAGTTATCTAGCCCAAGTATGAACAGTATACTCAAAGCCCAGGCATATCTGCCTTCACTAGGTAGTGAAGGTGCTGTGCTGTCTGTGGGTTGGGTGTGAGGGTACTCTGCTGTCTTGTGGATCACTGGGACTGCTGGGGACATGGTAATTTTTATTTTATTTTTTTTTTTTGTCCTGCAATAAGCTGAGCCACTGTGAGCCTCACCCAGTGGATAACAAGAGAATTTGTCTGTTCTTCTGGGCACAATTCTAGGACTCGGGTGATTAAGGCAGCATCCTCATTGTGAAGTATATCGGTTATTGGCTCATGCAAAACAGGAACTTGTTTGGTCACTCCGCTTCACTTTATTTTCAAGCAAAATTACATTCAGCAAACTAATGTCTCACTTGGCATAATTCTGTCTCGTGAGGCAGACGGATGCCTACTGTTCTCCTGGTAGTGGCAGAATTGGGGTTTAATAAAATAAGTGCAACCCCTTCTTATTAAACCTGTTGTGAGCAAGGCTTAGGTTTACCATATTAAATATACTTCCCACACAGAAATATTATTCACATTAGAATTTACAGTGGGCAGAGCTTGACCTTTTTATTTATTTATTTATTTATTTATTTATTTATTTATTTATTAGAAACTAATGGCCTTTACTTGTTTGCCAGTTTTCTGATGGAAAATACAGTTCTTAATTTCCATGACAGAGCAACACAGAGTTTCACAAATGTTTCCAGTTCACACAGAGTTTCACAAATATTTCCAGTTCACATGCAAATAGCTAAACGGAAATTGCTATCAACTACTAAAACTTCAATGAAACTAGTTATATTTAGTTAATTAGTTTTATTGTTTAAATATCTGCAACCCATCCTGCATTCAGTTATAGATTTAGTAAAGAATCTATTAAGGATATGAATGGCCTTGGGGGAGTGTAAACCTCTATAAACCTTTTTTCGCTGATCAGTATTACAAGTGCATGTGAAATGTCACCTTTATTCAAGTATAAGAATCAACCATACTTTTCAGTGTGTGTTCTCTTAATCTAGTCACCAATCAAAGGTTTTTACTTTGTAAAATGAAGTGGTAGGAAAGGATGAACAGGAAACGCAAAGAGTCAGTATTGTTTCATTCATTTGGTTTGCCTGCATCTGTCAAATATTCCGTGGAGTGTGAGGTGGTTTCATCTTATGTCTGCCTCCATCCAAATGTAAGAGTCCACTGATTTCTCTTCCCCCTGGTCTTCATTCTGGATCCATTTTTTGCTTCCTGGTTTTATCCTTGTTCCATCTTTTGCATGATTTCTGCTGTAGTACTCATAATAACAAGTCCTGTTGTTTCTTGTATCATTTGATATAGGAGTGATTTAATGAGTGAAGGGTGTTCCCAATGGATGCAGACATGCAGTTTGTAAGATGCTATGAGACTTTTTTTGGGGTGATTCCCTAATCAGAATTGCTCAAAACTTAAGCAATTATTTTTGCCCTTAAATTTCAGTTGGTGCAAGTTATACCAGCAGTGTTTTTCATGGACTTTTACACGTATGCAAACGGAACATAGCTATACAATGTGCAAGGTAAGGAAGAATCCAGTCGTCTGTGACCTTTGCCCAAGTCAGTCTGAAGAGGTATACCTGAATGAAAAAGAAGGGTGTCTTTAAATGTAAATATGTCAGGCATGCATAACAAGGAGATAAAAATGCCTACATCAGAGCAATATATTTTGTGAGGCTAAATTTTACCATACTTCCTCAAATACAAAATAAGATTTTTTT
>JAGPOW010000261.1:19709061-19725835 GCA_030014935.1 Caiman crocodilus
CACAAGCAAACCTCATTAAATACATTGTCTATCATTAAACTGTTGCCAGAAGCAGCATGTGCTCACTAATGGAAACCAGCTATGAAGCTGATTAAATGCAGCCAACACTGAGCATAATAATAAAACACATGGACCATATGGGGCAAATGTACTGATGAGAACCCTTTTTTTCCCCCAAAATTTTATTAAAAACACACTTATCACCCTACACTTACAAAGCTACACATATTGAGCGTCCTTGTTTTACTAATACTTCATAGCACAAAAATGACGTATCAAAAACATGCAGCTATATATATATCGAACCCTTAAACAATATATATCAACTTTCCACAAAAACCCAACCCTTACAGAAATCTTTTTTCTTCGTGCAGAACCCCATGAAAAAGCTCTTACCTCAGTAACCACTTGAAAATCTCTGCTCCTCCCATCAGTCCTCTCTGTTGGTTTAATGAAATGAGTATGTCCTGTCTTTCTTCCACTTCTTCCTCTCCGATCTCTTCCTTATCCCGATCCCAACTTCAGGCACTCTTTCAGTGAAAGCCAACCTCTTAAATACCCAGACATTTCTTACTTTACATAAACTAGTTTTAACACATGCTAGGAAAATCCTGAAAGTTTATTTCAGTCCCTTTGGCATGAGTCCATGTAGTACCATCTCCCATGCTAATGACAAATGGATTTTGGTGACACCCAGAAAGTGGCAGACCCTTTCCCACACCCACTTTGCAGATGTACACTCCCAAAACACATGCCCCACTGTTTCTTCTTCCCCTCACCTCTCTCTTGGGGACCTTGATGAGCTTGTCAAGCCCCATCTGTGTTGCACTTCTCTCACTGGCAAGATATTACAACCATCCACGCTAGGTCAATATGTTCAACTTGTAGTCATTTACTCACCATTGTTTTCCATTGGTGCCATCCTGCCTCTCTCTCTTACCACTTTCATCAAGTTCTTGTAATCCTTCAGGACCTCCAGCCCTAGGTTCCCTATTTTACATCTCTGCAGGAATCCTTCCATGCTGACTGTAATGAATCATCGTTCATGGTTGCCATGCCCATGGACTCTTCAAAGAGGTCTGATATACTCCTTGTTTCCTCAGAATTGCAGGTATGTAAAATCAGGTGATATATACTGCTTTCCTGTCTCCTTCTGTTAATGCCTTGCACATCACATTTACATTTTTCACATAAATGAACAATCCCATATCCAGCATCCCCTGTCTCCCCACATCTCTCTTGCTTTTACAGTTCAGCTCTAGTCAACCTTCCAGAAGAACATGCATATTTGCTAGCACTTTTGCTGTCTGCTGCCATATCGGTAGGAATACAGTTCCCATCCATAGAATAAGTGGCAGTAGCACAGCCTTGAACACTGCCACTTTTCTGGCAAGGGACAGTGTCCTTCTGGACCGTAACCAAAGTAATTGCCCCATAGCCTTGCCATCACTTTTCCCCATGCTGTATTACTTTTTCCTTTTGGTGTCTATCGGGATCCCTAGCACTCTAATTTCTCTCTGTCTTATTTGGAGACCCAACTTCTCCTAGTCCTTCCAGTTCCTAACTCCCATTATCATGCTTTTCAAACTACTTAGTTTAGTCCCTGTTGCTCCTCCATACCCCAGTGTTTGCTTTAGCACCCTTTCTATTGAAAGTCTGTCTCTAACTACTGCATTTATATCATCCATGTATAGTATGCATTTTACCTCACGCCCTCCCAGTTTCTTTACTCTGCTTATTGTTAAACCTCAACCCCACATGAGGCCCAACGACTAGGGAATTTGACAAACAAATTGCCCATGGGATCCTGATACTCATTAGCCAGAGCAGAGTAGAGAGCAAATGCAAGCACACATTGCATTCAACAGCTTTATTGAAGTGGAGGCAACTTCGGACAGGTCCCCACCGAACTGAGGAGCAGCCACTGCACAGAACATCATTGTGTTTGTACATTTGTACTTTCCAATCCATGCTCATTAGCATTAAATCAGTTTAATGCCCAGTTCCCCCTTGTTACGCCCGTGGCTCTGCCCCTGTATTTACATGGAATTGCCTATGCATTAGGTCATTATCATGAAACTTTCCACTCTGTGCCCACATGAGGTCATCATGCCTACTTCATCCCTACTGTGTTTGGTCACTTATGGTTCTCAAAAGCCATCTTTTATATTTTTAATATATCTTTGGTTTCCCTTCCCTGTTTGGTTTAAGTTCCTCTACTTCACAATTAAACAAATAATCAAACAATTAGATAAACAATTAACCATTTAAAGCCCCTAAGTAAACAATGTCTGGTCAAATCTCTAACTTGAAACCAAGATCCCTCAGTGTTTAGGCTCAGCACAAATTGAGGAGGAAAAAGAGCAGGAGAAAGAGCAGGCTGCAAAAAAGGCAGGAGAAAGCAAGCGTGAGTAAGCAATGCATCAGCTGCAAGAAATCATCAGGAAAAAGGGGGGGAAAATGCAAGAGACACAGGGCAGGAAAATGCAAGGGTTCACCATCCTAACACTTATGACTTTGCATTTTCTTATTCTCTGTGGTAATGGTTCCATGCCATGCATATGTAGTAGCAGTGACAAAGGACACCCTTGTTTCACTTCTGTATGTATTTTAAAGGCCCCGTTAATTTGGACTTGACTCTCTGCTTTTCTGTGAAATAGCCTTATCCAGCATATAAATTTCTCTGGGAACCCCATTTTTCTTAGGACCTTGAATATGTAATCATGATCCAACCTGTCATATCTTTTTTATAAATTCAGGTTTGCTATAACTGTTTTTGTTTTCCACTCTTGGATGTGGTACAGTTTATCTCTGATCACTCTGATGGCTTTGGAGATCCTTTTGCCTGGTACTGTGTATACTTGGTCTTCGTGTATTATCTTCTGGAGTTTTTTCTCATCCTCAAAGCCAGTATCTTGGCCATTAATTTATATTCCATATTAAGGAGTGTAATCAGTGTCTAGTTTTTCAAGAGTTCCTTCTCCCCTTTCTTGAAGATTAAGATCACAATGCCTCTTGTATAATCTTCCCCTGCCACTCCTGTTGCCAATATTTCCTTGAACACTTTCACTGCATCCTTCCCTGCCCATGCCTAAAACTTCTTTATAATTCCATGGGCAGTCTGTCTGCTCCTGGTGATTTCCCCCTTTAGGAAATGTTGCCTATCCCCATATCCCTGCTGCTTCCCATTTTCTGGTCTCCACTCTGGGTTGGAGCCCAGAGGTGTTAGTGTCAGGAAACTACTCTCTGGCTCTTCCTCTGACTCGCCTCCCTCATGATCAGGTTTCTTCTTCCTGGCTTTCAGTCCCTGCATTTTCTTCCTTTCCCCAGCCCATCACTCTTTTTCTTTCTCTAGCTCTATCTCCATTTCTGTAGTCTGTAGGATGACTTCTTTCTTCCGCCACTTCCACCTCCATGTCTGAGCTGTTTTATGTTCCCACTTTCCCTTCCATTCTGTCTTCTATCTCCTGTTGCACTGTTTCAGTCATAGAAATGTTGCCCCTTCCCTCTGTTTCACTCTCTTACAGGGTTTCTTTCATCATTTCTACCTCAGTGTCCAACCCCTCCTCTTCACCACTCTTCTCTTCTTTTTCAAGTCATGGTGAGCCACTGAAATATATTTCTATTTCCTCTTCACTCCCACAGCAGAGCTGTACCTTTCTTTCCTATTGCCAATAATTTCTGCTTCTTTACCAGCCTTAAATATCTGGCAAACATTACCAAATGGGGCCCCAAACAATTCATTCAGAATCCCTTTCTCCCCCTTTCTGCACCTGTTGCATATGATTAGTGTAACCCTGCCCTCCATGAGGTGGAGCCAGACCAAGTTGCCCTGCACCTCATCTGCATATAAAATTTTGGACAATCCCAGGACTCATGGCAAGAATACCCCTCCCCATCCCCAAAGGATCCATGTGCTAATTGGCCCACCACTCATGACTGGAACCGGGTATCTGAAGTACACATGCATACTGGGCAGGACAATGAACTATATGGTAAATCTTGAGCCTTATGTTTTGAGATTAGGACAAACTCTTCATGGTATTATATACGAGTAAGTACAAACGTGCTGCTGAAAAGCATGTTTATGGAGTACCCGTGCTGTAACTTGGAGCAGTTTCAAAAAAGCATTAATTCTGGATCAGCTAAGTCTAGCTGTAGTAATTTGCCCATATGATAAATTATGTTTATTTCAAGGTCAGCGTTTTCAAATTTGCACCTCACTTCCATGTGCTCAGGGAGAGCAGGGTCTTGCAGTAGGAGGTGGAGGGGAGAGACTGCTGAGGGAGGCAGCGGGGGCCACCTGACCTCCCAGATTTATTTTCCCTGAGGTAACAGTGGGAAGGGGCTTAATTCAAATTAAGCCTGCAATAATTAAATTCCATATTTGGAAAATTATAAGAGGTTTATACATTTTCCAGAAATAGAATACAGTTATTGAGAGGTCATATAATATTCAGGATCATCTTATATTTGAGTAAATATGGTAGTTGAGATCCAAAATCTACAAATATGCCTCTTTACTCAATTTGTGGTCTCTCAGTTTGAGTAACCAACGGGGGGTTATAAGGCACCTGAGGGTCTGTAAAGTTGAGCAAGAAGAAATCATGGCACTCGAGATCACTGGCCATGTTTGAAAATATTGGTCTTCACACGTTCATAATGCAATGCAGTCCTCCACTGAAAAATGAGATGAATGGAAAGTATGCTTCAGGCAATAATAACTTTCCGTATTTCTCTGCCTGATAGTCCAGATGTCTGACAGGTAAACATAACGGACTCGATTTTCTGAGGTGCCCCAGCTTCAGTCTCTGTTGACACCACTAGGAGCTCAGTATCTTCATTGCTTCTGAAAATTAGGGTCGCTGTGCTCTAGTTAAACTTTGGATTCATTAGCTTTTTTAAAGTATAGCGATGATATACCCTTTATATGCAAACCTGAAATATTAGTTTTACGGGGAGGGATAGTGGTAACTCAGTAAGATCTCTTTATTGGAAGGACACTAAAAATACCAAACAAATGTTACAGCAAAAATCTAATTCTTAGGTGTGCTTAGTGAATAACTGAATCAGATTACTTCACAATATGAAAAGCTGGTAAGCCACTGACAAAAATACATAGGAAAGCCTGTTAGCTGTTTCAATGACACATGCAAATCTGACATCCAGGTCCATTGCCCCTTGAAAACAGAATAAGTCTTTCTCCAGACTTGATTTCTGGAACATGCCCACAGACAGAAATTCAGTAGGCCAAATTTTGTCCTTGGTTACATGCTTGTAAATTTTGTTGGAACTTTGTTGTGCCTCTCTGAATTTCACCCCATGCATGTAAGTTGTCCTAAAAAAGTATTCATATCTAATGAGCCACCAAATCAATAGAAACAAGCAGTATCTAGTAAACCAAAATCACATAAATATTTTTAATCATTGGAAGCCTTCAGCACTTAAGACAACTTAGTGAGTTTGGACGGACCTGTTTCTTTCAGAAGCCTTTTAATGCTTCCTCACTAGCAAGATGAATACAATAATATCTTGCATTGTTTGGGTCTTCTACACTTGTAATAAAATTAAAAATCCCTCATGATCTTCTGTCTTATCGTTTTATTTTAATTTGTATCTCTTTTACTTGATTAATATCCATCAGCTGAGCACTAATGATGGGGCAAATGAAGTCTTGCCACAGCTTATTGTGTTGTATAGCTTTTCATGTCTTGCCTATCTTTAAGTCTTTTTATTCTACAGTAGAATGGTGCTTAAACTTGTGGCCCTCACAGCTGGATGAATGGTATGGGATTAATCTATGGGCTGGATCCTATATGTGGAGTCAAGTCTGCAGATGCAGTCTGGTGCACCAGTCCAGTCTGGTGTGTCAGATCCGGCCACACGTTGGCCCGACCCCACACACTGGATCCATCCATGCACCAGCCTGGCTCCACACAGCCTGAGCCCGCACACCAGATCTGGCTATGCGCTGGACCAAGCCTGTATATTGCACCCAGCCACACATGCTGGTCAGACCCCATTCACCAGTTCTGGCTGTATCCTGGCCCATTCCCACATGTTGGATCCATTCAAGGACTGATCTAGCACATCAGGCTGTTATCCGGCCCGTAGGAGTCCCTAGGCCTAGAAAATTAGAAGCAGGGGTGTGGCAATTAACTCGGCAGCCACTCCCCTGCTGCCAAATTTCTGGACCTGTTGGGAGAGCCGTGGCTGGATGACATGGGTCCATGGGCTGGATCTGGTTAAGTATTGGAATATACTGGTATCTGGAATACTGCTCTGTAGTATTCCAGATACCAGTATATTCCAATACTCAGCCAGAGCCTCAGTATCTCTTCTTTTTTTGTTCTGTGATTTTTGTCTGTACTGCCATATAATGGTAGCCTTTCTGTACCCATTCTTGAATCTACTTTTGGGAATCATTTTATTTCTTGCCCTAGCTATTATCTTCTTTAATTTTTTGTGCTATCAATACCTTATTCATTCACTTTTTTTAATGGTCCTGCTTTTGTAAACTTCCTGTATTTATCCAGGAAAAACTCTCTTTGGAATGTAGCCCACATTAATGTAATCAGATCATTGAAAGGTCATGATCATTTTAATTACTATTTATGAAATTTAATAATAGAGGTGGATTTAGTGAGTGAGGTCAATGCTTTTCCGTTGGCATAGGAAGTAATAAAAGCTGGAGATTGGGGGGGGGCACAAATGGGCCTAGTTATACTGGTGCCCTTGGCAAGAAATTTTGTTCCTCCTCTGTGAATTGTTAAAGCTGCTGTTGGGAAATAGCAAACTGTTCTTTTGATTCACCCAGCAACCAGACCAGGTGTGTGTTTTTTATCTCCCTCTTCTAATTATAAACAACTAAGAGTCCTTTTTGAAGAGTGGGAGCTAGAGGGAAGGACAGAGAGTTTGGCTGACTAAACCCCGAGGCTGGTTATTTCAAGCTGAGGCTTTTATGTTTGTAAGCCTAGTGCTGCCTTAAGGATCTGTTCAGTTAAAAATAAAAGCAAAGCCCAGAAGTGGGGAATGACTGTCCGGACAACATTGTACAGCATGGCCACTCTCCCTTTTCACAGCCTCCTGTTTCCCTAAATTGTCAGTCTTCTTTTTCCAGCCTTTATTTCCTGAATTGCTCTATTATCTTCTTCACTTTCCTTTTAACTCTTTTTCTTCTCTGTATCAGGACCTTGCTTCTGCCTGCCAGCTCTTTGTTAGCATAAAGAGTGGAAGTGGAGAAACAAGGTTGCAGTAGACTGTTTTGATGTGGTAGCAGAGGTTTGGGATTGCCAGTGGGACTAGGTGTTGCAAGCCAAGTGGAGTGCCTTTATTACTGCACGAAGCTCTGTGACCAAAACAGCTATTAACTATAGGTTTGTAACACTGGCTTCTGCACATCTCTATCAGAGTCCCTTTTCTAAACTCTCTCTGCTTTCTGCATTGCTTGTTAGTAAGCTAGAGTATTATCACAGGTATTTTTGGCAAAAGCTTATGTAAAAAGCAACATTCCTAGAAAAAATACTGGTGGCATGTTTATAACAGGTAAGCTAGTGATCCTCAGTCAGGGTGTCATGAGGTTTTTTTCAAAGGTACTACAGTATACCACGCAGCATTAGCACTCTTAGGTATACAAACATGATTCGCGAGAAATGCAGAGGTTACAAATAGAAATCTATAGTTTTAACACATCCTGCCCTGTTGCACTTCTCAGAAGAATTGCTCTATTTTTTTCTCTAGTCAAAAAATGAGTGAAACTGTTTTTTTGAGTCTAAAAAAGATTGAGAACCACTGAGCTAAACAATCATGTTACCCACACAGGTCCCTACTGTGCAGCAGTGCCTTGTCAGACTTGTAGTTTGGCCAATTAATGTTGTTGTTCTTTTCTGTTGGCCCATGTCTGTGGATGGCCTAACTTGTTCCTGACCCTGTGGGTTTTCCCTTCTGACCTACTGGCAGGGTGCACTGGGAGAGTCAAGGAGTACCTTTTATTTTCATGGCTTCCATGGCTGCTCTGACAAAATCAGAGTCTTGCTTACCACTAACATTGCCTCTTAGGGTGGCAGCAACCAGCCTGAACCATAGCCGGGCTAAGGAAATGGGCATGTGATCCCGGGCTTAGAGTCATTTTGTTTGTTACACTCTTCTGCAAGCCTTTATTCCAGGAGTCAGCTATACCTTGGGGTTGGGGGGAAGGGAGAGGGCATAGACGCCAACTCCATGAGTGCTCCAGGACTCTAGTCAGACGAGCTGTGTTCAAGTAATGCGCTGCCTCTTCTGGGATTGCGCAGGGACGCTCACCAGCAAAAACCAAAGTCGGCGCCAATGGGAGACTAAACAGATGCTTTCTACAATCAACTTGTCAGATATGCTTTGGCCTAAAGCTACCCCGCACTTGTACACGTACACAGACGATGGCTACCTGCACAACTTCAGTCCATGCCACTGAGAAATATGCTCAAATCCTCAAGTACAAGCGTCAGTCTACCAGCTACAGCGTATCCATATATGTTCCAGTAAGATATTACTCACGGGATTAGTATCTTGCTTGCAACCAAATTGGTTTAAAATAAATTTAACAGACTTTTTGCCCAGCTTGTTTTGCCATTCATAGAGATGAAAGGCAGATGCTATCCCTGTGAAGAGCTAAAATATCAGAGGGAGGAAAACGGCTACAGGGATTTATACCAAATAAGTCTTTTGAGTGAGCTGAGCTGTTCTTTGGGGATTGCTCCTGACCGGGGATGTGGTGCTCCCATGTCCATACAGGCGGACCTTTGCAGCCAAGGGTTTTACCAGCAGGATTAGGCTGATAACAGTAAATTACTCCCTGGGGTAACTCCTTTGAAATGTGGCTGTGTGGTTTGACTTGTGTTTGAATTCTGTGAGGGCTGTTGTACAGAGGAAATGGACTGACTCGCGAGAAGTTAGAGAAAAGTGCTGCAGCTGACGCATAGGAAACTTTAATATCTTGAGGCATACACAGAGCTGAAAGAAAATTAGTCTTTTTTTAACATACATTTCTTGGCAGCAGGCCTGCCTCCCTCCTAAACTTATTATCTTTTATTAAAATAATTTAAATTAAAAAAATGAAAGATGTACATTTTAAGTTTTAACGAGAGACTACTGAACTGGCTGAAGTCACTGGCTTAGACACCTGCAAACAGACTTTTCTGGGTTGCTAAGCCAGGTTTTGATGGCAGCAGTCTTTTCTGCAGGTGAAGAGAGAACATTTATTTTCTTCATTTCAGTTTAGTTGGCTCCAGTGGCTGTTTCATTCAAAAATGAGACACTTGCAAGGAATTGAAAAAGCAGAAATCTTGTTTTCCACTTCAGATCCATCTGTGAATAAAACTGAGGTATGTAACAGAGTGGTCTTTGAGTAACCAAATCGTGTTGCACATCAGTTTATTCTAATAATGACAAGTAATGTTTCTCCCGTTTAATAAATCAGTTCAAGTATAAATCATATTTTAAGTTTCTTTTCCCCCCTAAGAGTACATATATAACTCTTACAGGGGAAATATGTAATGTAGTTCTATTTAACTGGTATGAAACAATTTTTAAAATGTATTTTTTTGTTGTTTTTTTACTTGAATTCCGATTTCCATCCAAGTAAAGCTTGGTGTAAATATTGAGAAAAACATCTCATTATTGAGTTAAAAATGGTGAAGAACACTTTTTTTAGCATAATAAAAATATGTAAGTTAAGAATCTTAATAAATGGGTGTTAGGCTGCATAATTGCTTTAAGAAATTTACATAGATATAAGGATTGGTGGGGAAATATGAGATTTTGTATGGTTCTGTTTTACATTCAAATCAAATTTATTTTAATAAATATTTGTTTAACCTTTCTTTAGGAAAATAAATAAAACATATAAAAAAATACAAATGCAAAAATGAAAATACAAATCAATGCCCTCTGCTTTTTTTTTTTTTTTTTTTAAGTTGTGACTGAAAATCTGTTGTTTAAATTATCCTGATCTTAAATGAATCCACCTTGCCCTCTTGTTGCCAGTTGCTTAATTTTATTAGGAAACAGCTAAAAATGCATTAAATATTTTAGGTGATATACCTCTATATAGCCATAAGATGTTGCCATAGAGATGTGTAATCACTAATGGAATTGAAGATGATTGAATTTCCCCATTATGTTCTAGTCTACACTACAGAGAAAAAGGTTGGAAACCCAGCATTTAGTAAAGCATTGTGATAATGAAGTACGTGGTATAAATGCCCAATTGGATAAGAGAATCATTGAGTAAAATTGTGTACATACTGGAAACTTAAAGTAACTATACAAAAGGGTGTGCAACAGACCTCAATATCCTGAGCATATTATGACTTTCACTGAGCTTGTTGAAGCCTGCATATCCACAGTCGAACTATGGGTTGCTCTGGATAGTCTCATCGAGTGAAGCACCCTTGTCTAAAGCAGATGATACAGAAGTAGAGTAGGAAAAGGTACATCCAGAAGATGAGATTCAGCAGCTGAATCCAAATCTGGAGTGGTGGTGAACTCTTTGCTCAAAGAAAATGTCACAGTAGGGAGCATGAGCATGCTAAGTGGAGTGCTTGACTTGTCAAAGGTCCCCAAATCCGTACCTACCTTTGAGAGGACACCCCTACCAAGAGATTTGGGGGACTTCAGGGCAGCATGCTTAGTTGTCTTAGGATCTAGTAAATCAGTTTTAAAGAAGTCACAAACAAGCCTGAAAATCAGTCCAATCCGCTGTTCCAAAATCTTTCATTACACTGAATTTAGAAGCATTGAAGCCTGAAAAACTTAAAATCACAAGTTGAAGCAGATTTCTTCAGTTTTCTTTTTCCACCCTAAAGGATGAAGAGGCTCCTCCCCAGGAGTAAAGAAATAGCTCACTTCTATTAACGTTGGGTTTTTTTGTGCATCTCTCAATATTGCTGATTGAAGATGCTGAGCAAAACACACTGAATAGGTGGGTATCATTAGGAGATGAATCCATTGGTGTGCTAGAAGCTGGACAGTGCTTTGCAACTCATTTCACAGGCTCTTCTTGTTGTTGACCATATAGGCTGCTTGCAGATGTTACTCCCCCATCCCACCCCCACTCCCCAAAAAATGCCAAAAAACCAAACCTCCAAACAAACAAACAAACATACTAACACTTTCCCAGAGGAAGCAGCACGTTACTTTAGACTCAGCTCCTCAGTGTCTGTACAGATCAGGTGCTTTACTGGGGCTTTTTGGTGCTTTTATCTAAAGCTGATTCAATCAGTTATTGGGAAAAGGTGCCAAAAAAGCCCCAGTGAGGCACCTAGCCTATACAGACCTTGAGTGAGCCGGATCCAGCTAATGCACGACCTCCTCTGGGCTCAGCACAGGGGCACGAGGAGTTGAAAGTAAAGCACCAGGGTTTGGTTTTTTTGGGGGTGGAGGGGGGTGTTTTGTTTTAACGTCTGTAACTATCCATAATGGTAATAGTTTTAATGTGTTCTTGAACAAGCAAAAAACATGTCTTTTTTGCATCTACTGGATACAAAAAATCATGGACTAAATATAGACATTGGATTTATGACACATTATAACTTGCCTGACACCTGATTTCCAGATAAACCCTCTACTTTTTACCAGCTATTCTCATTCCCTCCCCCTACCTCTTCTGCTGGCTTTCTTGCATACTGGCCTCTGGTTTCTTTACCACTCCATCCGGGAAGAGCACAGCCCATCTGCAGACCCTTCCTTGCCTAGCAAAGGGTGTTTTTGCCTGAAAGCTTGCTAAGAAGAATTTTTCCAACTATTTGAGTTGGTTTAATAAAAGATATCAGATTTAACCAAAGAACCTTGTCTGCCTTTGAACAAGCAATACATTTTTGTTAGACTCTATAACTTTCAAAGAGTTCCTTTGCTCTCCTGACCCTTAAATTCCTTCTCCTTGATTAGCTTGAGCTGCTTTTGTGGTTCAGAAGAAGGAGCCAAAGTGCACAGGTTGACTAACTTATGTGCTGCTTACCTTCAATTAGCATAAAGTCTTGAGAGGTTTTTTGTTATTTTTTAAGCTACAGTAGTACTTAAAGACTATTGAAAATTGGGGCCTGAATGAACAGAGTGGGAGTCTTTGCTGTGCACACATCACAGTCTAAATACATAAGGCAAGCAAGGGGTGAGGAACAACATACCGTGCCTGCTTGATTCCAAGATGAAGTTCATTTAAACAGGGAAGAAAGACATTTGTCTTGGAATTGAGTACGAGGTAGTACAGGGGCAGGCAGGTTTTTATACCTGAGAGTTTGCAAAGAAGAATTCTTTCCAACTATTTGAGTTAATAAAAGATATCCGATTTACTGAAAAAACCTTGTCTGCCTACGTCCTTAGACCACCATGGCTACAATCTATGCCTCTCCACTAACATTCATTTTCCATTGAGTCTGGGCTCCCTTGCAAACATGCTTGTACTTCCATTTCCAGCTGCAGTTAAATAGAGACTAGATAGCTCAGAGCATAAAGAATGTAATATGCAGTTTTTACCTTTATACTGAGTGTTGAAATCCAGTCTGGGTCAGCAGTGACTGAACATTGTTGATATAATCTGATGGCTGTTCAATGAGCAAGTCATTTGGTTTCAGCCTGGCTCCCAGTCATCTGGGGTCAGACAACCCCAGCCAGGTGACCATCTAGTCTATTCTTGAAGACCTCTAGGGTAGATGATTGCACCACCTCTGGGGGGAGCTTGTTCCACAGTCTGGACATCCTAGTTGTAAAGAAGTTTTTCCTAATGTTCAGCCTGAAACTACCTTCCAGGAGTTTGTGTCCGTGGTATCTAGTTTTCCCCTAGGGCGTCCTGGTGAACAGTTGTTCACTGAGCCTCTGAAGGAGCTGGTGTTTGTAAAAGCTGTGACAGCTTAGGCAACAAAAACCCTCCCGGTGAGCACAGGAGAGAAAAAAAAAAAAGTACCAAAAACAAAAGTAGTCTCAGCAAGTTCATGAGCATAAGGAGGGTTTAATTAAAATTATACTCAAATATGCTGCTCCGGCTTAAAAGTTGCTAAAGAGGCAGTATCAGAGTGAGAGCAGCAGAGAAGGGGGAAAAGCAATTTTTTTAAGTGACAGGACTGCGGTGACAGAGCTTTTCTATTGCTATTTTTCTCCCGTTTCAGATTCCTAGTCAAGTTTGCAACTTTTTGTTTTTAATTTTTTTTTATGAACACAATATAAAATGGAATTTATATTTTCTCCTACTTTCCTTTTAAACTTTACTGAATGTGCTGTGGCCATGGACACCTCACTGGATTATACAAAGCATGAAAAATCTCAAATATTGAGATGAAACCTGTTATATAAAGGTTTTGAAAAGCTACCCCCTAGCATGTAAAGTCTTCTGTGTGTTTAGAGAAGGCGAACACACTCACTAATTGTTCCTAACAACAGGGTTCCTTGTGTACACTGGAGTGAACTCTGATATCTTTTGGAAGTCTAGAGTGTAATGCTGTGTGGGCCAAACTCTTCTTTCAGTGCCACTGGTGTAATTCCAGTGTAATGCAGTGCTCTGGATTTACATCAGTTTCCCTAAGAGCAGTTAATTATAGGATTTTATAGAAGTTGGATCTTAACCATGAGCTGGACTTAAATCTTAGATGGCTTGGCAGAATTCAGTCCCTTGTCTATCTTAGTTGGATGGAATTAGTAATATGAAAATCAATAAGATATAACTATTTTTCTTTATCTCATTAAGTTTAGTAGATTTTTACCTAGTATAAAATGTTAAAACCTAGTTGAATTCAGCCTTGTGGCACTACAGCAGTGTGGTTCCAACTGAGAGACATAAGGTCAGGAACAGATTGCTTCAATATCACCTGCCAATAATAATAATAATAATCATCCCTTCAAAACTACATTAGTCATTTGATTACCTGCTGTGCATTTAATGTTTTATTCATACCTTATATGTGGTCTTCCTTTCTTAAGTGGTACAGAATTCTACTCATGCCTTTGCTGCAAATTAAGCTGCATTAGATTTTGTGACCATCACTGATGCATACGCACTTCATAGGAAAACCTTTAGGTTACCAGTAACAAGAGAACACCAGGCTATTGAGTGGTTTGGTACCTGAAGTCTGCAATACAGATGTCCATTTGTCAGTAGGATGAGACTGGATAGACACGATGAACAGTGATTAGGAAGTCAAGTTTGAGGTGGTCATGGATTTCTGTAATATAGCTGTGCCAATAAAATTCTAATCTGATTTTAGGGACAAAAAATAAAATCAAGACTCTCTTGTCTTGTATGGAGGCTGCGTTTCATTTCTGTTCATTTTGCACACTTTGTCAGTCCAGAACTGTTGATGTCAGAGCCCATTTTCATTTGAAGAAAGGCTGCATTTTTGTGTTCAGAATTCAAAAGTTGGGGGGAAGAAAGTCTTTTCTAAATTCATTATAAGAGAAAGGCAGACCAGGTTCTAGGAGAAAGAGGAAGAAATGTTTCTAAGCCACAGCATGTAGTCAGATGTTGCATGTGGATATGGTTTTTACAACTGTGTGGGAAATATGAATAATCAAATTACTGCAAAGTATTGTACTGACTGTCTGATTTGAAATAGGCTCTTTTCTTGCTAGTGTTGTTTTAATTGGAAATTGATCTTAATTTGGATACAGGTTATCCCATATGACTATTGTTGCAGAAGGAGGAAACCAGGAATGAAAAGCTTACTTAGGAATTCAAAACTCCTAGAAAGGTGAAGAAAAGCAGTCAAAACTGGGGAAACAAAACCAGTGGTATGATTGGTAGAAACAAACATGTAGCTTTACGTTGGAAAAGAAAACTATCCATATACAATTATGAGAGATTCTGTGGCAGCCAGAGATGTCTCAGGAAAAACTTCATTCATTCAAAGAAGAAAGTGCTGTTGCTTGGTTTTTCCCTTTGGGCCAGCTTAGTTGTCATTTCTGATACAGTAAATGAAATATGTAAGGGAACTTTTGATCTCTAAGTTCTTAAGAGGAATCTGTGACCTGGCCATATGTAAGGGACAGTTAAAATGAAAATGAGCATTAGTTTTATGTGATGGCACATGCGAGACAAGGCTGGAGTTAGCTGTCCCCTCGGAATAAAGGCTGTACGTGAAATGATGATTTAATTTCACAAGATTTCTTGAGGGTTTGAAGTTGGGGGATTTGTTTGGTTTTCGATCAGCTCTCAAATGAAAACAAACCTTTTTGAATGGTTTGACTAGACAGAATTGAGTAACATTGGGTATTTTCATATTAAAAAGCCCAAGTGTTTGTTCGGGTAGACAGCTTTCATTAGAATTGACCAGAAACTTTGAAAACTCTAAAGCCATTCATATCTCTACGACATTTGTATTATGATCCATTAGCACAGTACAACAAGATTTCTTCTTATCGGCCAGCTCTAATGTTTTTATCATAATGCTGTTAGCCTGGGGTTTCTTAGTTTTTGCTGGTTAAATTTGGCTTTTGCCTCAATGAAATGATTCTGGAAAGCATCAGTGATACATTCTTAGTTAGACATATGATGCAAAAAATAATTCCATGAATAAACCATCACACTTTTATTTCCATGCACAGGCCACTTACAGAGGCAACAGCCTGAACACCGAAACATAATTATGTGACTTATCAAAAATAACTAAGCAACATGGTTTGTATCTTTAACATTTACAAGCCCTGGAATGTAAAATGCAAAAAGATAATTGAAAAAGATGCAAATAATGAATATAGCTAAGGAAATCTCGGGGTTTTACAGGCATAACACAAACAGAAAAGGAGATAAATTATTTGGATAATAAGTACTTAATGGGAATTATTCATTCAGCTCTGCTAATTAATAAAAGAGCAATATCCATTCTTATGAAAATGTTTACACTTCATTTACATTTGTTATTGGAGTGGTACAGCATCTTTTTTTTTTTTTTTTGTCTTTTGTTTTGAGTGTATACCTGCAAAGCCTAAGGTCACAATTCTGCCTAAAGTTAGACATCTTTTTTTTTTTTTTTACAGTGGGCCTCCAGTTATGACTGAATAAAAATCTAGGAGCTGAAATTTAGGCATGAGGGTTTGGAAATCAGGCTGAATTTCTTGAGTAGTGGATTAGAATGACAGACTTAAACTGCACTGGTTTAAACCCCAGCTGGAGACAAGGGAAGTTGTGACTTGCCTCAGTTGTGTTTGCTTGGTTTTCAAAATTATGTAAATTTAATGTAGCGGTTGTGTTGAGTCGTTGTAGCGCTGCTGCTGTATCTATGGTTTCATAGAGGTCATAGATTTGGTTCCAGGGAGTACGCAAGAAGAAAGGTTTTTTTGGTAGTATCTTTTTTGGACCAACTGTAGTTGGGAGACATGTTAGAGCACCTTTTGAATGCAAAATGACCTGTCAGATCTGTATTTCCCTGCTGGCTTTGTCATCTTTTTCAGTTCATAACTCCTAACATCTATTAATAAAACTCAGTCTGTTTCTCCCAGACCTGACAGAGGGCATTTGGTTTTTGAAAGTGAGTATAACATCTCTCACTATTATTAGCTGGTCCAGTAAAAGGTATGACCAAACAAAGTTTGCATCTTGTAAATATGCTGCTATGCTTGTAAATATGCTGCTTGACACCAAACTCGGGGCTGAGGTGGGGACACCAGAGGAGAGGGAGAGGCTGCAGCGGGATCTGGGCTGACTGCAGGAGTGGGTGAATAAGAACAGGATGGGATTCAACGTGGACAAGTGCAGGGTGATGCATCTGGGGAGAAGCAACCCCCAGCACACATACTGGCTGGGAAGCTCCCCTCT